>JAPQRP010000020.1:23133327-23169033 GCA_037367295.1 Apogon hyalosoma
ATCATTTGAATCAGGTGTGTTGGAAGAAGGATACATCTAAAACATGCAGGATAGTGGCTCTCTAGGACCAGGGTTGCTGACCCCTGTTCTAGTGTCACATAAGCAGACCTACCGGTACATTAACTCCACTTTTCCTGTGTGCTTTTGCCAGTGCTGTAGATAGGTCTGACACCATCCACTATCATTTGAAAAAGGTCTACAAGTAATCTGAGTTGTTTGGCTGGTGTTTTTCATACATCTCACTGATCTTGGGTGGGAGAGCGTTCATGAGTAGTACCTTTACAAACCACATGGTGAAGCATGGTTTGGTGTTAAAATGCCTAAACCCTTAAGAGACATCTCTTTGTCAGAACTTGCCATTAGCAGCTTTTAGTTGCAGATCGGAGACTGTTGTTGTTGGACGTGGCAGGGTGGCTTTCAAAAAGATAACACACAGATAGTGGAAGGAGTGACAGTCCTTCAAATGCTAGGCTGAAAACACCATGTTTATTCTGGCAGTACATCCTGTGACCCCAACTATAGCTACATTGCAATCTGATGTTAAAAGACTGTACAAAGAGACAGACCTTTCAGCTTCTAAATACTCTGTATGGAGAAAATAGAAGCTCAGAATATCAACAATAATCTCCAGACACACATTTTTTAGAGGATTATTTAAAAAAAAAAAGTCAGACAGAGATCATATTGAATTCATAGAACTGAGGGAAGGCTAGGTGTGGCTTTAGACCTATGTGTGCCTATAAATAATAATCAGCTTTAAACCATATTTACAACAGTCTATCACAAAAGACCCATAGCATCAATCAATATAGTCTGGTATATTTATCAGTCCCCTGAATGCCCCTCTTAGCCTTAACCGGCTTAATCCATTTTTGTTGTCACTTGTAGCTATATTTACTTTTACAATTTGTTGAGCTGTGTGAAGCCTGGAAGCAGCAACTCGAAAGAAGCTTTCTGATGTGTTGGCATGAGGGAATGAAATCTAAGAAGATCCAGTTTCCCATCTCACCTCAAGGATCAGGTCTACCGGACTGACCTTTAATCTGTGAAGCATTCAGTAAGCAGATCCTTTATGGACCACCACCAAACCCCATGTCATCCAACAACATGGTTGTACACAGCAGTAATTAAATACAGTAGCTGGTACATATAAAGCGAGCGGGAGGAATTCAGCTGGTCTCACTCTCACAGATGTGTTTGAGAGGTTTAAGTACATTTGGTAATACTAAAGCACACATAAACAGTGCTGGAAGTTAGTAAGTCAAAATGCAATAATTCAAAGGGATATAGCTGGCTGATGATGCCGTTTCTGTAGCATATGGCATGGTCGCTAAGGGATTTCTATCTCAAATCACAATCACACACTGCCTTTTAGACTTATCTCAGTATTTAATAGTGCTGTGAAAATTGACACATTCATTTATGCAACTAACTTGAAATATTCACCATGTGTTTAAAAAAAAAAAAAAACATGATATGCACAGACTTAACATCTGAACAGTGGTACTGCCTGGTGTATGTCTTTTCAACAGCCAACTGATATTGATCAGTGACAGTGACCCATGTTTATCTGATACCATATGAAAAGCTCTCAGTCTGATGATGTGACAGTTTAGCTATGGCATCTGAGTCCTGTTCAATGCACGATAATGTAGTTGGTAAACTATCTGTGGCCTGTGTTGTATGCTGGACTCTGCATAATTATGGACAGTAACCAGCAGCAGAAGCCAAAACATAGGCCTTCCTTCTGCATCGCTCTCCTCTCAGTCCAAATTTAAACACTACTAACTATAAATACAGATGACCTGACATTGTTTTTATATACCGCACAAGTGAGGGAAGTTTTCCAAGCTTCCAGGTCAAGACAAATTAGAACTGTAGTCACAATGAGGTCACATCTGACAGAAACTTATCAGTGATTGATAATTACAGCTGTCACATATTAAACCCACCTACCTATCAAAATTTTCATAGATTTTCAACAACTGCAACACTGGCAAGGAGAACATGAAGAAGTCCAGTGTCCTCTTAGACCATATGAATTACAATATGTTGTCCTGAAGGAATCTGTCCAGTGATGCAGAAAAAATATGAAGTAGTGCCACTTTAAGTCAAATCCATTGATGTGAAATGTGAGTTTTACCCACATGCAGTTAGTAGTAATTATTAATAACCTAATGAACAAAAATGTCACTAAAAAATAGTAAACAAATTTCCAAATTGTAAAATCTGTAATAGTAAAGTTAAAGGCTACCAGTACTAGTCATGCCTATGGCATTAATTCTGCTTTGTGTATAACTTATAAGCCAGAGAGATGCAAAAAAAATAAAAAATCACCATAAATGCACCACACTGGACCTTTTTATTAAATGAATTGTGTGGGGGCAGAACCAATGGGGAGCAGCCATTACCAGCCACAAGTGATGTACCCACGTTGATTTTGAATGATTGAGTGTGAGTAAACAAGCAGCAGTCAGTAAGTGAAACTGAGTGGAAAGCATGTGCTCAAGAAGCAAACTATGACTAGCAATAAATGGTTACATATTCGATCCGATAATGTGCCACCTTAGAGTAGTGTCTGCTGCACAGGGTCAGTGACCAGTCTGTCGCAGCCCAGGTAATCGGACAATACAATGAGTCGGCATCACTACAGGTGCTGGAACAGCCCATGAAAGAGGCAACATGTATCTGTCATGTCTGACTAACAGAGCAGTGACTTAATTTTCGCGTGTATTTGACAATGGCGTATGACGAAAGTTACCCAATGGAACCGCTAGTATTATACATGACCTTTTGAAATAGCTAGTAATAAAAATTCACTACAGGTACCCTTAAATGTAACTGCATTATTACAAAATCAGCTGTGTTTTGTTTGCTCCTGTGGTGGCAGAGCCATGATCAGTGCTGTCTTACTAATGTGACTGTATTCCCAGTCACATATAAGTCTTTCATAACTGTCTTTATCAAACAGCTTTTTATTAGTAATAAGCAGATCATGCAGTAGCATCAACAAAAGCTCCCTTTACCTGCACATTTCTACAACTCAAAGCACAGGTGCTTGGGGTTAAAACAGAAGAAAGAATGCTGCATGTTAAACTGTATGAACAAACATGATTAATTGTGGTTAATCAGCCAATTGTGCAATTAATTATTAGTCGGATTCTGATTTAGTTCAATGACTCAGTCAGATGTTTGATTTCTGAGTCAGATTTTACTTGAGGTACCGTGAACTGCTCCAAACTGTCAAGTTTCATCCCAACTCACTATTGATATTTTAAAGCCCAACACTGCTCAGAGCTGAGTTTCAAAACATCAACAACAAATTGTCATGCGCATCCCAGAACCATGCAAGTTACAGCTTTCAGTGAAAGACATACCTATAATTTTAATGTGCACTCACATTAACTGTGTTTACAAGAGTTGTCAGCTTTTTTGACCCACTCCTTTGGTATTTGCTCCTTCAAAAGAGTTTTTTTTTTCTTTTTATGAAGCTCAAATGCTGATGTTACCAAAGTTGTTCCATAGAGGCTGTGTTTAGCTTTTATTTATTTAATAATATGTAGAAAATAAAACATTTTATTGTTAGTCACCTAGCAACACGGTTTTCATTGAAATTCCCGTCTGCTATTTGTGCATTACTTATTGTGTTAGTGAATATTATTAATGCAGATATATTTGCTTTAGCTAGCAAATTATTTTGGGTGAATGATCCCAATGAATAAAGGCCAAACTGCCTGTTATTTCTGCTGCTTAGTAAAATCTTGGTTTTTCATGAACAGCAGAGAGGAAACAAAGAAACTGTTGAAAGGGCAAAGCAGCTTACAGGTGTAATTGGAGTATTCATATTTAGATGTCCTTTTTAAAAACCATGACTCATTTTGTTTGTAATTGTGTGATAAGGACAACTGCATGGAATGAGTTGTAATTATACTGTACTTTGAGGTTCATTTCAACACCTTTCATGAAAATTATACACAGACAGAAAAGCTTATTTCAGTGTCAGTCATTCTTCTCAATGCTTCACTGTACATTCATTTGGAGGAAATTGCTACACAGAAATAGAAATTGTGCTTTAGCCCTGTAGACTCAGAGGCATTTGAATGGCAACAAAACAAATCTGTTTGGCTTTAAACGCCACTTTTCCTAGTGCTCACACTTTATGTTTTTGCAAAAACAGAAAGCGCCTTTAAGGATTTCTTAAGTATCATTTATTTCTGTTTTGTGTAGCCATATAAAAATTTCTGTAGGTTTTTACATGCACAGTTTGCATCCAAGTAAATGAAAATATGTGGCTGAGGTGTTGATGTAACAGCTTGTTTCATGGCTTGAACAAATGAAAAAGGTCCAGGTGGCCTGAAAATTATACTGATTCAGAGCTGGCAGTGAGTTCTATCAATCACTGCATTTTTAAAAGTAATTAAACCACGGAGGTATTCATCTATCAGTGCATACGTCAACCTAACCATTTGTTTGTTTACTGAGGAACAAAAAGAAAATGGTCTTTCAAGGTAGCATCTACACAGCAAAAAAGATCACAGGCTGCCAATCGCCTGTCTTCATCTTGTAAAGCCCTGGGCTCTCACTTTGTAGTTACACAGAGTAACGCCGCACCAGGCCACGAATCCTCTCTGGTAATCTATAGCTGAGCTGGTAACCCTGCACCCAGTCCACATGCTTTTTTAAGCCCTCTTCACAGCTCTTAAGTTTAGGGCAGTTGGGGTCAATCACCTGAGGAGAAGACATGGTGTATGATGTAAACACAGCAAGTGTTCACGCGTGAACATCTTTCCAGGCAGAAATATAAGTACAGGAGCAGAATAACAGTCAAGGCTATAATAGGCATGGAGGTTTTCAGCAGCTACTACACAGGCTCAGCTATATCAATTATTTTTAAAGGTGTGAAAGGTTCACGCGACGTGCATGATCAACAATTAATGGGCTGATTTACAGAGGTGGCAAAAGTACACACGTTCTTCAAAAGACGTAGACATACAAAGACCTCCATTAAAAAGAACTGATTCAACTTCTATACACAGGAAACTCAGTGAACCTCATATTGGTTCACACTGAAAGAACATGAAACCTTCCTAATGTTAAGTAGAATAAAAAATAATATAAAGAAAATAATGATGCTATGTCCTTGCATGTTATACACAGGTGCCTTTTACACAGTACATTAGTTACGTCAGTTGTTTAAAATTATTTTTCAAGGTTTTTAATTTAATTTTGGTCTTGTTAAATTTTTTACAACTGATTATTTTTGTTGTGTTTTAACACAGTGCCGTACGTTTAGAAGACAAAATGAAGTGTGTGTAGTGACAATTACACCAGAATACATTGATTTATTTTAAGAGTCTTTTATTAATGCTGACGATGTCACTGTCAAGTAACATTACACTTTTAAGACACTTGACTTGAAGCAAAAAGCACATGTAATACCGGTCAAGGTCAGGTGCAGATCTAGAAAAGAAGAACACAGGGTGACAAGAGGTCTTAATGGGGTGGCAGAGCATGACTTGGAAATCCCCATATAAATGTAAATGGAATTTAGCAAAAGTTCCACAAAAATATTTCATATGTATACTCGACATCGGAAATATGTATCAGTGACTTATTTACATCAAAACTTAATGTCAGTGCCATAAAAATACTAGATGAAATGAAGCTAGATGAAGCTACTAAATGAAATTCATTGGTCAATCACATATTTCCACAGACAGAAATTCACTGAAATCATCCGTCATTTTTCATTCCTGTGCACATGCTCCACAGCGATGTGCAAACATTCATAAGAACCACAACATTACAGTGCGGACCAGTGAGCTTGTAAATAAAGTGGACAAATAATTTCCCAGTGTGTAAATGAAAATCAACTTTTGTGAATCTGTAAAAGTCAATCTCCATAAGAAATGTGTGTATTTATATTTATCTGATTGAACAGAATCTACTTAATGTAATTCAGGAGTAAAAACAGACTCAAATATGTTCTCTTTAGTTTGTATGGGCACACAGATGCTCTCAAAAGCAGAATTTTCAGTGTTGTTTTATCCCTTGACAATGTTTGTACAACTTCACGTCTTTTCTGCACATGTCCACATTTTTTTTGTGTAGAATACATTTTGATTGGTATTTATTCATGCACTTTACTTGATAAGCTAAAAATCTTACTAACCCTAATTTGATCCCATCCAAAAACAGTTTTAATAAATTGCCAGGCTATTATAAAAATCTGTATTTGGTGTGAAAGGGTTTTCATTTAATAAATACACTTTCATAGATGACCTCAAATAGATTTAACGCCACTGATGGATTTTCACAGGTGCCCTTAACTGCATTCCTTTATATTTCAGAGTGTTAAATACAGCATTGAAAGCACAATTTCCAGAGATTAATAAGGGCTCATGCTCAGTCACACACATTAAAGGATGTTTTGGAAACAGCATATGCAGATATTCTTGTGCAGGTCAGAAGGCAAAGTGGCCAGGACTGGAGGGCAGAGAAATGTCACATATTTAAACATGTTTGACAGATGAAACCATCATTGACCTTCGAGGGGGCTTTAACTGGCTGCAGGGATTGAACAGTTCAAAATAATCCCACCCCTGTCAAACGTCAGTCAAGCTCAGCAATAACACAAGTCATCATCCAGCTTAGCTTCCCCTCCAATTTCGGGAAAGAGAGACTCGTGGAAAGTGGCGTGTTAACCGGCAGCCATGAAATCTGTTTTTTTTTTGTTTTTTTTTTCTCTAACGACAATAGAGATCAAACACTGGTGGATTTGGGTAATTAAGTGTCCTTGAGGCCTGTTGATGGGAAAACTCTTCTTACACCTTAGCTTTACGTGTGAGTAAGGACTTGGTCGACGGTGATGTGGTGTTAGGGGGCAGAGCGGGAAAAGCTAATCACAAACAGTATAAGATCACAGCACTTTACCCAGAGTTCATCTTGGACTTCTAATGACACTGACCTTCTATGAATACACTCAATTATGTGAAATGATCTCTTTAATAAAGTCCTCAATCAAAGTCACAGACCCCCTACTGAGGAAATACAGCATCAAATGCCTGCACATCAATGTTTTGATAATTACAGCACACATGTAAATAGCCCTTTTAATTGACTGTGTTTTGGTTTATTTACACGACCGATTAAAAGAGACATGACCCACTCCTTTTAAGTAGATTTAACACCATTTATGCTTATGAACATGTCATGGCATTGGGCAAAGTTGACAGATTTTGCTTTCGTTCTAATCTGGCTTTTACAGAGGCTCTCGTCTATTTTGGCGTTAATACACGAAAGATCTGCTATACAGGGCACAAATAAACAAAACAAACAAAATAAGAACAGATTATGTGTAAAATAAAGAAGACTAACAGCTGTTAAAGGTTCACATACAAAGGTTTCTAGGGTCAAGCATGACATCTGAGAGTTATATACTGCATATTGCTGAGATGAATGTGTGCATATGGAACATTAAGTTTCCAAATATGTTCTAAAATAATTAAAGCGAGGGAGAAGAGGCACGGAGCCCATTGTATTGCTTCTAGTATATCCTTGGGAAAGAAGACAAATATATATGTATGTATATATATATATATATATATATAGTGTGCGTGCTGCATCTGTAAAATTAGTGGTTTGCTTTTATCTGATATCAAAGAGCTGCTCACAAATCTATTAAACGCCACCTTTTGTTTTTTTTAAACATGTATCATACTGGGACCAAAGAGAGCTTTTCAAGCAAAATGTAGACTTTTGTTTTGAACAAATATAATTAGACTTATTTTTAAGATACGCACTGCAATGTTGAAGCTAATTTGTATTTAGTAAAGTACAGTCCTTGATGAGCTATTCCCAGAGGCTGAGAGGCCCAGTTTGTATTTTGAACTAGCATAAAATCCTTGAATTAAACAAAACTCAAGAGCCTTGCAC
The DNA here is from genome assembly GCA_037367295.1 of Apogon hyalosoma. Lineage (NCBI taxonomy): Eukaryota > Metazoa > Chordata > Actinopteri > Kurtiformes > Apogonidae > Apogon > Apogon hyalosoma. The sequence continues at coordinate 23,141,263 of JAPQRP010000020.1, forward strand.
TTTCCAGAGATTGTCGACAGCTGGATATATTGAGATTATAATAGCTGTCTCTGTGGTATAGCCTTCTCTCTTCTAAGGGACAACAGTATTTTGTAATTTTTTTTTCAGTCATCAACAATGCATCAAAGGTGTGATGATGGTTGGATCAAGTGTTTTGCATAGGTTTTGATGGCTTAAGGAGGAGACTAAGATGATCTCTCATGTGACTCATTCCATGTTTTTTTTTTAAAGTGTACCTGTACTGGTCATGCTTACAACATTAATTATGCTTTGTGTATTACTTATAAGCCAGAGGTGCAAATTCAGTAAGAAAAAAAACAAAAAAAAATCACCATAAATGCACCACATTGGATCTTATGTGAATTATGTGCGGGGGCAGAACCTATGGGGAGCAGTCACTGGCGGCCAGAAGTGATGTATGTACACATCGCTGTTTGATCAGTGCAAGTAAACAAGTAGCAGTCAGTGAGCAAGATTGAGTGGAAAACACATGTTCGCACTTGTTGTTTGTGCAGTCGTAACCTTTGCACTCCGCCATTGCCCTAGAGACACAACCCAGCGCTGGCCGATAATATGTCATCTTAAACTGGTGTCTGCTGCACAGGGTCAGTGACCAGTCCATCACACCCCGGTAATTGGACAATACAACAAGGCTTCATTGCTACCGGTGCTAGAACAGCCCATGAAGGAGGCAACATGTCACTGACCATGTCTGACTGACGGTGCAACGACTTAGTACTCATGCGTACTTGACAACGGGTTGTAACGTAAGTTACTTGATGGAACCACTAGTATTATACATGATCTTTTGAAATAGCTGGCAAAGAAAATTCCCTTCAGGTACCCTTTAAATGAATTAATAAATGATACCCTGGGAATACATTAAATAGCTTGGTCACAAATGAAACCTAAAAAATTTAACAAAAAATATATCTTTTGCTTCACCCTATGACACTTGGTAAAAAGAAATGCACTTTCCAGTGTAAGTGCAGGATTTTGCAGATAGCATCATATTATGGCTTGTTTGTAGCATTAATGTGTATGTCTATTTAGAGTATTTTAATATATTTTCAGTTATTCCACTTTAACCTATAATTTGTGTAATTTGCATGATGTGTTGTTTTAATACAGTCATGATGAATTCAAGCAGCAAATAATTAAGGTACTCCATGAGCCACTGGTGGTTACTGAGGTCCAAGTTGTGTGATCAAATAAATGATTTTACATGGTTGGATGGTTTACTTTTAAGCATTCAATGAAGTGGAAAATATTTTCAGTTCACTGAAATTGTGGTGGAACAAGTTAAACTACAGTAGGTCTAAGGGGCAAGGCCCTCAGCTCCAATATGAAGCTGAAAGGTAAGTATGTCAAAGCTGTCATACCCCTGATGGCCACTAGATGCTGGCCCCTAAAAGCCCTGGTTCCATAGCACACTGAACTGCTCCCTAAATAAGTTGATGATTATTCTCCCCCAGGAGTCACCCCAGTCTTATCCATTTTATTTGGACCATCTAAAAAGTGATCCAGGGTCCATTCATAAATTTTTCCATACCAATCAGATTTCAAATCAAACAGAAGTGATGACTGCTGTGTCACAGTTTGATTGACAGGTCTGTACAACAGGTCAGAGTTTCTGTTTGTTTAATAGACCACATTTTTACTAATAAATAGCTCCACTGTAACTGGGGTTAATAGGTTACACTAACTGGATTTGAGTCCACAGAGTTTGTTAGTTAAAGCTTGATGAAGTTTGCTGTTTTACAGTCAGTAAGCTAGTATTTAGCATTAGCTCATAGCTGACCCCTTGCAGTCTTGCCACTCTGCCCTTTGTGTGCAAACATATTCACTTCTATCTACAAAAAGCAATACAACAATGACCAAATACTGACTTCAAAACAGCAGTTCAGAAACCAGCATGTCATGTTTGTACCACTTGAATAATTTAATAAATGGTACTGTGTATCTTGTGGTGAAATGGTAAGATGACCGTATATGCATATGTGAGATTACTTTCCACTGAAAATCATGATTTATGCACTTAGAGACTGTACAAAAAGCATGTATGGTGTAATATGACTGTATTTGCTTAAAATTTGTCATCACTTCCTCATTTAAAGTGAAGCCTCTATTACACATTTATGTGATTTTTCTTTATAATTAGTGTAGACATTCTTGAGTTCTGGTCATAAACCTGTTTTGTCAGGTCATAGTGACACTGGCCACCCAAATGTAATCAGTTCATCCTTGAGTCCAAATTAACCGGTGCACCAAACTTCCATCAGTATGTTCCTGAGATGTTATGCGCAAGAGAAGACAAAAAGGAGAACAATGGCAATGAAGTCTGTATAAGAGTATGTAATATTCACTAATGCTAAATCATGCTTTTATCTTTAAATGAAATAAAAAAATCTAAACATGAATTTAAAAGCTTAGTTTGTACAATGTACTGGGTAGATACAGTATACACTGTATACAGTAATAGAAACAAGCCCCCTTTGATGAGACAAATGAAATCAGATGGTGTAAACCCCAACAGAGGAAATCCTTCAAAAATTCATAAAGGTTAAAATAACTGTTTATTCTGAGCATTTCAATGAAAGACGGCAAGCAGCTCCCCATTGCATTGCCATCTGATGCTGCTAAAGGAGACATATGCATACGATATACCCACATACACACACAAACATGCATCTCAGCAAACTGGTGAAGATTACAATGATGCACACAGACTGTTGTGTATAAACAATGGCCGTTATTGACCCACAAACTTATTACACACCAACAAACAGGTTTATGATTGTAAATGGTACAGAAAATGACTCCACAGATGATATAAAAAAAGATAGTTAAGTGGAAAGCAAACAAACAGCTGGATTGGATTTAGCTGTACAACCAAGAAATGAGCAAATCAGGAAAAAGAGAAATAGGCTCAAAAAAGGCCCTTCAAATGCAAACTGTACATAGTGGAGTGAGTACATCTGTTAATTTCACATGGAATGTTTTTGCCAAATGTGGTGGCTTCTGAATATGCAAAAAAAACACACTTCATCCCAAAAAGCCCAAACCTGATAGTCAAAAGTGTGAATTTTGTAAACAAACAAACAAAAAAAAAACTAATAAAAGTGCTGTATGTGGTTTGTAAAACTGAAATGGTCGATCACAAGAATTTAGAGAAGTCACCTTCAAGCAGATGCTAATGGTTGGCATAGCAACACCACATTCCAACACATTTTGTAATTTGTAAACGGTTTCTTTGAGGCACATATAGCGCTACAAAAAATACCCATTAACATTACACTGTCAGTCAGTGTAAAGAACCTTTGGTGAATAAATAATGCATGTGCATTTTAATTTAGAGTCAGCTCCAGCCATTAAAGTAAATCACCATCAACACTATATCAAAAGTATTAAGCAGCGCATTTCCTAATTAGGATTGACTGCAAAAATCTTAACTTTTGTGATGAATAACCTCATGATAAATGCATTTTAATTCAGAGCGCTTTAATTTTCAGGTTGGGAAATTTAAAAAGTAATGGTTATTTATTGATAAATTAATCAAAGGGTAAATGGAGTAATCAGATAACTGTAATACATATACATGCCCATAATTAAGGTCATAGATTTAAATGACAAAAACCTGGACCTACGGGATCCAATAGAGGATATGCAGTTTTCTTCGCTGGATGTCTGAACTCACCATTTGCAAGAGTGAAGAGCTCAAATGTCCCAGAGGGACTCAGGCTTAAACCACTACGCTCTTGATGAGAGCTACTTGAAGGAGTTCAAGTATCCAATCATGACGCATCCCAGACTACTTACTCCCTATGGAGGTATTCCAGGGATATCTAACCGTGAGAAAGCCCCAGGGCAAACCTAGAACATGTTGGAGGGATTACATGTCTCAGCCGGCCTGGAAATGCCTCGGGATTCTCCAGAAGAAGCCGGGAGAAGCGACAAGGGAAAAGGAAGCCTGGATTGCTCTACCATGACCCAGACTTGAACAGTGGCAAAATGAGGAAAAGGTCAGATGGACCAATGGACATACAAATGGATGGACAGCTGGAAGGATGGCCTATTGTCTTTCTGAGAAAGGCTTTTTTAGTAACGGTAGGATTTAAATATATAGAAACATAGAAACAGATATAGAATGTCCATTTGGTTTGGTTTGATTTTATATTTTAGTACAGAGCCATTTCATTACCTTTAATTTACTGGGTTATGTTGTTGACACAAACATGTATTGTATCCATTCCATATACAAGGCAATGCAGATTAGAATCAATGAATAAAACAATCTAACTGTTTCTGGGGTCTGCCTTTTATTTGTTCATGTCAACGATGTCTCTAACAACCGGCAATACGGCATTTTTGGAGAGGTATAAGTAAACACAATACAAAATGTTCCTACCTTTGGCGGAACAGCTGGTCCAGATGTGTAGGGAACCAAGCTTGGTGGCACATCTGTGATATAGGTCTTCTTGGGGCCTGCTGGCTGGTACGCTTGAATGGGGATGGGGTCTGGTCTCCGGGAGCTTGGACCACCTACATGGGGGACTCCTGGATGCTGCTGGTCATGATATGCACCCTGACCCATGGGAGAGAAGCCAGGCTGTGGTGGTCCATAGGCAAAGTCAGGACCTTTAGGCTGCGCATGCATGTACTGCACCTGTGCAGGGCTGCGGATCGGATGCTGGCCGAAATGTTGCCCACCTGGAGCTGGGTGCTGAGGACCAGGCTGGGCTGACCTCACCTGGACATTGAAGGTGGGTTGGCTTGGGGTGGAGGCAGTGGCATAGGAGGCAGGGACAGGCTGAGGCGCCATGTGGCTTTGAGGCTTGGCTGGGCTAGAAGAAGGGGTCATGGATGACATTCCCCCAGGAGCCTGGGGTTTGGGTGTAGACTTCTTGGTAGCAGTCAGAGGTGGCTGGGTTGGAATGACCATTCGCTTGTATCCAGTCACTGGAGCATTAGGAGTGGAGGGTGCAGATGATCCAGAGTTCTGAAAAACAGCAAAAAAAATGGGCTCCAGTTAAAGCAAACATCCACAAAAATAAGTAAGTAATAAGTAATTTAATCATTGCTTAGAGACAGGGCGACAGGAGTAGTAGCATGGAAACCAAACAATGCACAGCAATGCTTTTCTGACATGAAACTGATGATGTTATACTGCTGTCTCCAAAGTCACCAGGCTCCCTTGACAAAAACAGTAATTTTACCTAGCAGAATATGCCACAGTCTAGTTTATAAATTTGGATCCAGGTCACACAGTAACACAATGACAATGGAAGTTAGGCAGTGATACATCTGCTTCTGTAGAGGAACTCTGGTGTTTGAAGAAAGTGAGTTAAGTTCAGTTTTCTGTCTATAAAGCAGTGAAAACATTAAATATGGCAAACATACGAAATAATGTTTGGGTTTCGGGCCACAATACTGTTTTACTGTTTCACTGTCCAAGGCAGTGTGTAGCTGAACTTCCATCCCAGTACTCCTGTTTGCTTCTCTTTACTGGTCTGATTTACCACTACAAATCTACAGTAGGTAATCCACTGAAATATTAATGATCAATGTTAATGCCTTTAAGAGGAGGTGAGCAGCCCAACTGTCCTTCAGCTCTATCCTTTTTAGACTTCATATGGGTCTGCATATGTGTTTGGTGATTTTCTGTAATCCCTGAAGTCCCTGAATGACTCCTGTTGCACACATCCACACTTAAACATTCACCCACTGTTCACCACACTCTAATCCTTTTTCTGACTTTGTAGTAGTTTTTTAGAATCAAGCAGTGGGTGGAGTTAAAGCCAGAACAGGGCTAAAGTTAGTTACACAATGCTTTATAATAATGACAATAACACCTAGCATGCAAAAATTGGATAAACCCCTGTGACTGGCAAATAAGTGAACAGGATGAACTAATTTCTGATGGAACTGAAACGGTTGTATACACCATTTATTTACGGATAGTTTGCCTTACACTCACACCAATTATTCACCCTGCCTCCCCAGAGTCGATTACAGGGCTACCTCGACAGCAGAGGTTCTACGTTGTCCATGACCACTGGTAATCTATGGCTAATAAAGCAGGGGGGTAGGGGGATAAATTGTTTGGCAGAGGATGCCGTGACAGCAGATTGGCAACGGCACATGACACTTGTGCTGACTCCGGCTGCTTGGATGGGAAAGATGTTAAATCACTGAGATTTGTAGCGTTGGTGTTCCTGGGAAGAGACGGCTGTAAAGGAGCGACATAACCCTCTGCTGTTGTGATTCTCACTCTCAACAACTCTGTGTTTTGATGCGACGGCTACATTTGATAGAACTATACCCAAATATCACAGCTAAAAAGTCAAATAAAGCTCTATGGAAATGTCAGTGGCTTCTGCCCTGTGTGTCTCTCATGTAAGTAATAATTGTTTTTCACTACCACTACATATCGGTGTCAGACGTTCAGCCAGTCTAAAAAGGGTCTATCATTAACCTTGGATGGCCTTATTAGGTTATTGCCTGAAGCCAAAAATCAGAGTCAATTACTAAATTTGCAGCACTAAGGGAACAAAAATGAACACTTGTAGTCTGTAGACCCTTTGCAACTTGGTTTGACGAGATGTCTTCTAAATTGGGGCAGAGAAACAATTCCAGTCGATTTTCCTTAACCGCTGATCAAAGCTTGCGACGCTGAAACATCACAAATAACCATTTTTGCAGCAGTGCAACACCTCTGAGTAATTCCTTGCTTAAATTGAACAATAAAAGCCCCTCTGTAAGTATACAGTACATTTCAGTCTGTGATCCTTACAATATGCTGAGATTAAAAAAAAAAAAAAAAAAAAAAAGAATTTCAAGTTTTGCTACAAGAGGTGCATGCATCAACTCTGTCTAAATCCCATCTAATCTAAGTCAAAGGGTAACCCCTAAGGTAGCACTACAAGCTCCAATAAATATTTTCCGCTCTCAGTCTGATTGCTGTCTCACTGATTAGCGCCGATGTTTATTTAAAAAGTGTGTCTGTCTGCATATGTATGGGGAAAAATCTGCACTGTGCCCTTCAGGAAGTGAAATTACTTAATTTAAATGTTTCATGGGTTTTAAATACTCTAGATTATTAATTTATCTTTAAGGCTTTAGAACCTACAGTAACATTTAGTTAGCGGAGCACTGGAAATGCAAATTGGGCCCTCAAAATAATTACACTGTCATGGTATGTTTTCCACAAATTACATTAAGAGAATGGATTCAGCCCTTTTCTGAGGGTGATGAAACTAATCAAATGCACACAATCTGGGAAAAAAATGTGAGAGAAGGGGGCAAGAAATTTTCATATTAGCGAAAAGTAGATTTTTAGTTTTGTCAAGCTGCATATGTATGACCTGTTAAAGTTAACAGGGTGGTTTGGAGATTAGAAACTAGCAATAGCTATAATCTGTTTATGTGAATCATCAGTTACTACAGCTTGTTTGTAACAGCTAGAAGTTATATTATGTAATTTGCATTGTCCCTATCAAATAAACTTCATAAATAAAAATAAAAAATTGCATGAGAACCAGCAAAAGAGGCTAGTCTCACAATTCTACAGTGATTAAAGTGAATGTTAGTCTAGTTATATCATTACATTCATGTATGTTTACATTATTATAAAAATATTACACATAATTGGAAATGATCCTTACTGTGCAGATTGTGCAGTGCTGTTATATTTAATAATATTTTCCTGAGTTTTTGGGAGGCTTTTAGTTAATACTCTGACCTTATATCATCATTAGACAGAAGTGAAGAAAAGAAAGAGAGCCTGGGAATAATATGAAGCACATGGTCCAACCAACTGGGAATTGAACCAGGGACTTACTGTTTAGGGAATTTGTCCCAGGTGGTGTGAACCCTCATCACTCAGTCCTCAGGTCACCCTAATATTTAACATTTTAACCAACATTTAACAGTCATGCTATAATATTGAAGGGACTTAATGGCTGTGAGAAATTTCTTATCTTACAATACACAAAAGCCTTGGGAAATATTAATTGGCATATGTTCCCCTAACATTTTATATTTTACTGTTTATTGTTGTTGCATTTTACTTGCTTTTATTTATTATTTTTAAAATAATTCCTTTCTTCTAATTTTGCCTCTGTACATTGGGTTCTTGTTGGGTATGAAATTAGGTATAGGAGTACATTTGTAAGATTACTTTAATTTCCAAAATTACAATTTTAGTGGCATGAAATTCTGTATTTTTCCTTCATTAGATCATAATGTGGAGGGGACTGCATGTGTCAGATGATGTGTACATATTGTTTTGTTGCCTCTTTTACACCTATCTCATATTTTGCAGTTTCTGCTGCTTGGTGTCTCAGATCAATCAAAACAATAAAAGATGTAGTAGTACAAGTGACATCACAAATAATGTGGGATCATGGGAGATGTTTTCAGGGAAATCTGTCGTGTCCCAGGCAGAAATCATGCTTGAAGACAAGGGAATGCATTATAAGGTAAATTCATAATACCTTTAGTGACATTACATCATTTTGTTGTAATAAAAAAGCCATATATAATGTTATTGCTAGTAAAGGGGATACAATGATTTTAACAGATGACCAAATGACATAGGCTGTTACATTAACTAAAATTAGAGATCTCTCAGAATTTGAAAATTGTTGGAAACAAAATATATAAACAAAATATACACCATACACCTTTATTAGTTATTATACCTTAGCAACTAAAGCTGCATAAATATTTCTAAAATATCATAGTAATGATTTTTGTCTTAAAATAATTATCAAAATGAACAATGTCAAAAGTATTTTTATTTTAATGATTTTAACTACTTTTTTTTTATAAGAGAAACATATTTTTTAACAGCACATTTATAACCAATACTATTGAAAATATGTGGAAAATCAAGTTGATGTGGTTTCATACAAAAAATTAGTTTCCACATAAAACATTTCATTAGTCATTAACTGTAATAAATCATTTAGGTAGTTTGCAATTATGGTGTATGAAATCACACTTTTAAACAAAACATATTACTAGATGTAACAAAACTATAACTAGATGTTCACATAATATGTTTTTATTGAAGGTTAAACATTATAGTCTGCTACCACATTCAAACATAATTAAAGCATGTATAAAGTATAAACTATATTTTCATTTATTCCATATTTTATGATGATAAGGACTGTTTACCTTATCCTACAATTAGACTTTATTATTAGTATTTTAGTCATGTGTGAATAATTCTAATATCTAATACTCTGACCTTAAATGTACACTGTGTTGTTGTCTCTATCAGGCCACACACACACGCACACACACACACACAGTTTCAAAAAGTTTTCCCTAACCCCTTCAAAAAAGTTAACCCTCACTCTACACTGTAATTCAGACTGACTTTGCAAACAACATAAGTGTGAAATTTCACAGAGACTCTCAAGAAAGCCTTTTGACACATTAAAAAAGATTAGGAGAGACTATACAAGCCTTGGGGGTCTGAGTAAAACTGTTAACTTTGCATTTCAAACCACGAGGGTGGGGGATTTTTTTTTTCTAAGCAAGCTTGGGGAAAACCCCTGAAGAAGGAGAAGTTCTGCATCTTTACAGACTCATCTAAGACCTTGGATATTTTTCTCTTAACTTTTTTTTCTTTTTACTGCTCCTTATTCATACAAAGCTCCTGACTGTTGGCTGTAGTATTTTGCATCTGTTCATTTCAGCAGGTACAGTGTGACCATGGAAGAATCCCCAGTCGATATTCTAACCATTCATTTATCCCACTTTGAGTCATCTCGTCTCGGCACAATTGGGCACAATAGTCACATTTCACAACCCATCCTCCTCAATACAGCCTCGCAATTGAGGGTATCAATTCTCTTCCTAAAATAATTCAAGATAAGGCACATTAAATATGATTAAACGACGTCTCTCTGGAACATGGCAAGACCTCTAGCTGTTTTGAACTATCTTTCCATTTGCAGATAAAGTGTGTTATACACACAGTGGGAACTTTCTGCATGCTATCTCAAATCTGTAAATCTGATTCTTTTTGCTCCTTCAAGTGATAGTTGCATGAAAAGCCTTAAAGAAGTGATATTTTTAAAATGTTTCCACCCACACCATAAAAATCAGAATAAATGGTAAATGGCTGTCCTGATATGATGCCACTTCCACTAATTATCTCACTCTCATTTGAGAAAATGTGTACGCTCTACAATGTCATAATATTGGAATTCAGCACTCGTAGTAATTAAGTCTGAAAGGCATCACTGAATAAAAATCAAGAATTAGCTAAATTAATGCACCTTAATCATATCTTAATAAAAAATAATTAGGCAGTTCCTACTACCAGGTGGCTTACTGAGCACATTTACACAAAATACTAGCTTTTTAAATATGTAAGTGTGGATTAACTTGAGATTCGAACTTCCCAAGCTAGTTCATTTTTATTTTGATCAATTATCAAACCACATTTCTTTGTTGTTACTTTGACTCTGGACAGATATATTTGGATTAGATATAAAGATGAAAATATTCACAAAGTACATCTTAAACTATTCACATGAGAGTCAGCCTGTAGAAGAATAGAAAACACACTATTCTGAGGATGGTGAAACAGGTTTGGCTCTGCTGTGGAAGAGACAAGTCAACCAAATCCGTTAACAATTCTCCGTGTAGTTTCTCCTGAAAAATATCACTGTGGCTTTTAAAGGTTATAATTTTAATCATGTAGAGTGAACTGATACTAAAGAGGTACTTTACTACCACTTTACAATAATGCCACTTTTCCAATGACGGTATCAGCATGACTTGCCTCAAATCGTCATGCCACATTTGGTGATTCCACAGCAGGTACCCTCAGATTCTATTTTTGGTTTCATCTTTGCAGAGGCTCCAAGTGAGCCTGTGATGGAGATCATAGATTGTTCAGTCCAGAATCTGCATCAGTACATCATCAGAAAATGCTGGATCCGGTCAGCTCTACCTTGATAAAACTTGGAACTTGACTACTTGTCAAAAGTTTGGACTCACCTGTTTTTTCTTTATTTTCATGACTATTTAAATTGTAGATTCTCACTGAAGGCATCAAAACTATGAATGAACACATATGGAATTATGTAGTTAAAAAATGTGTGACATGACTCAAAACATGTTTTATATTTTAGATTCTTCAAAATAGACAACCTTTGCTTTTATTACTGCTTTGCACATTCTTGGCATTTTCTGGATGAGCTTCATGAGGTAGTCACCTGAAATGTTTTCCAAAAGTCTTGAAGGAGTTCCCAGTGATGCTGAGCACTGGTTGGCCATCTGAAGTCCATCTCATGCCATTTAAATGAGAAGGTGAGTCCAAACTTTTGACTGGTAGTGTGTATTTGAAGTTTCATGCTCGTCCATTGTTGCTTTACTCATAGCTGCAATCACTCTAAAGATAAAGTCACACCAGTTTACATTGCATTGCTGTGATGACCATCCACACTGAAGGAGTACTGTTTGTATTTGCACCAGGTATGAACTGCACTGGTGCCAAAACCAAGACAAACTGAGTCCAGTCAAGGAGAGTTGAACTGAGACAGTCAGTGAATAGAGGCAGATGATTATTCTTATAAAGGACTGATAAATGGTGAAAAATAGGTTATTAATTATGTTGTAAATAGTTTAAGTCTTTAATAAACTATTATAATGAAGTTTTCATATCAGGTATACAAGGGGTTAATACTTGCAACATGTAGTTAATGATACACTTTTTGTCTGTGTATTCTGTCAGTTCAGGTGCTGACTAGTTGATAGTGACTTAGCTTAGCTTTATATCATTCTTTTTTTAGTCACATAAATTTAAAAAAATTAGCGTAGCACTAGTAATGACTGTCGTTTCTACAGAATTCTATGTAGAAAACACAGGTTGGGTTTTTCTCCCCAATAAAGTTCTTTATAGTCACTCCTGAGTGCCTCAGTAATTCTTGTCCTGTCCTCTACAGTGGTATCATTGTGAACACTAACTACAACACCTTAGAATAGGAGTTAGCTAACATTAAAAATGACTGCTTTGGATGGAAATACACATGAATGTTAGTTTTTGTATCTTTAATCTAACATTTTACTGGTGTCTTACCAGCTACTGGGTTACCACAGTTTACAACCAGCAAATGAGAGGTTTACTGTAAATGGTAAAACCCCAATATTACTAAAAACTGTGTATGAAAATCTGTTCATTGGATCCACCACATTTTTATACATACATATATATATATATATATATATATATATATATATATATATAAAAAAAGAACCTTTAACATGCTGATGGTATTTAACTTTACTATATTAGTAAATATCAGATAAAGCTAAAGGGTACAAATGCTGCTGATGAGGACACAGGAAGTTCAGTAGCTAAAGACATCTGACTTGCTATTTTTTTTCTCGGTTTTCTCATAGCTTTATTGGATGGTTGGACAGAAGTATTTGCAATCTGATTTATACTCTAATTATATAATATTGAGAGTTTATCAAAGGGTCTTGCCAGTATTTTAAATCATTTGCATGCAACTTTTCAATAACTGGATCATCAGGTAACATAGACCACAAGCATTTAAGATTAATATGGAGTCATACAGACAAAATGAACACACATATGCAATGGGCTGACTGTGAGGATCACAAGGGCCTGCAACACTTTAATAACCTCACAAATTTTCAGACTGATTTCATAAAAAAATATTCAAAGAAGACTTTCTATTATTTTTCATCTTTTTCCATTATGTCTCACTGCAGTGGTTCAGTCATTTCTCAGTCTCCTGTGGTGACTATACAATGACTACAGGCACTGAAATGCAGAGAGAAATGTGAAACAACACTGATTAAGACAGGTAGCTCCTATACACAGTGCATGCTATACACAGTATAGACAATGTAGTTGAACAGTTGAAGTCCATGCTTCAAGACTCAGTTATGTAATCCTTTAAAAAAAACTGGGTTTCAGAAGAAAAGTATGTAATATTTCTAGTATGATGTAACAACATCTTTCAAAGTAGGGCGTATTACTAAGTGATGCAACTAAATAAGTATTTTCTGGGCTATTGTGTGAAAAAAAGTCCCTCAGAGTCACCAATCGTGGCACTTCTGGAGGCTATCTTTACAAAAGAGGCAAATGTGTGTTTTGTAGTTCTCACACAGCAGAAACTAATTGTTTCATTCACCTCCTGCAGTACAACAGGCCATTCTCACCACACATCCTGAGTCATCCCTGTAATGAGGTTTTCATGCACTTGTGACCCCTCCTGCTTCAGGAGGTGAAATATTGCACAGCTGAAAATGTCCATTACTTACAGTACATCAATATTATCAATCCTGTTGATGGGCAACTGCAACTACTCTATCACAAGCTGTGTGTGTTTGTGCATAAGTGCATAATGTGAGCTTGTGCATGTTTTTAAAACCCAGGATAATATGCAATGACAGCAGTGGATGGTAAGCCTTTTAGCATTGTTAGCAGGGAGGCTAATTTCATGATGTGGAGAGGCAGGTTACATTGACTGTCACAGCTTCCTGGCTCAAACTAATTTGTCATTGGTTCACTCTGTTATTAAAAGACAAAAGGGTGATACTATGCAGTTTATTTGACTAACGAACATTGACGGAACACACTGTGGCGCCTGAAGGCATGCTCCGCTCTCCACAGTTGGCTGCCCCTGTCAAAACTCAGAACCTGCTGCCAGATTGACCTTAAGGTCAACGGGCGCCACTGGCACTGTGGCAACATCTCTGCTCCGTGCAGCAACAAAGCAATCAAACACTAAAAACAAACAGTCAGAAGTTGCAAACCACCACCAGAAGTCCTGTAATTAATGTGCCAAAATGTCCTTTGATGCGTTTAAAACTGAGGAATGAAACAGTCGCAAAATCACAGTGACAGAGCCCTGAAGAGTAAAATATCTATTGCACAGAATAGCTGCCTACAGCCTTGACCTTTCATAGGGAATAAAAGAGGCTGACTAGCATACCAGCATCATGCCAGCGACAACAAAAGATGAAAACAACTGAAGCTAACATTCCTCAGTTTACACCGACTTTCAAAGAGAAAAATATGGATTTTAAATTGATACACATGGTAGTTAACAATGTGTTGTTTATTTTATTTATTTCAACTTATTACTGACCTTTGAGCTTACTGGAAACCATGGAACAATGCAGCAGTAATGAATTGACTTAAAAGAAGCTTAAATCAAAGTGCCTAAGTGAAGTGTAAGCAATAATGTCTGAGAGACATTCCTGTCTTTTCAGTAAGGCAACAAAAGCAAACACAATACAGAAACAGTAAATAAAAAAAAAAACTGAAATGAAGGCCACAGGATGTTCTGAAATAAAGATGGAAAAGAAACATCTTAATTCTGCTTTCTACACATATTTCAGCCAAACAAATATAATGGCATACTCTCAGGTTTTCACTGTCACAAAATATAATGTAATATCAACCACACATGACCTAAAGAGATACAGAGACTCACAGAAAGCCTCAGCGAAAACAGGACGTCTGAAGTGGGTTCCACGCAGTGTATTGAAACTACTGATTTATTCATTTATTTGATATTTTATGAACACTATTTCATACAAGCTCAAGGTCTTAATTGATTAAACATTAGACCAGCTGAAACAATGTGGCTGGTCCAGACAAGGCAAAAGGAAAAACAAAAAAAGATAAAATAAGCAACTAACTCATCTCTGTGGTCAGTAATCTATCCCTGTCTCTTACTCTTATTGAGGGTCTCTATTTAAACAACAGGAGATGCAGCATTGGATCATATTCTGTTGGAGCGTAGATGTTGATTTTGACACCACTGCTGATGAAAATTTGATATGTTTACAGAAGAGGTGTTGCATCCTTTTGTTTATATTTTGTTTAGTGACACATATACCATGTTATGTCATTTTACGCAAATAAAATATCCACATGTAGCGTTAATTTTTAATGTTAGTAAAGGAGACCATTACAGCGACCAAATGAAACTGGCTAATGACAGTTGTTTTTCAATATTGCTTTCCCTGTTGCTACATGACACGACGAATGTACAGAAACTACATATCACATAGTCTGTGTTATGGCTGGCCAATGACATAACTGACCTTTTGTTAAGCCCTGCCCCCCTTAGCTACTGTTGCTATGCATGTCAAGCTTTAGCATTCAGCATGTCACTCTGTGTGGTGTTTTCAATGTTACCTGAGAGATATTCCAAAGGGAACAATTGCAAATTTCTGCAATTAACATATGAAAAAGTAGAGGGGCACAAAGAATGGACTAGATGAGCTATCTTCACATTATAGTGTTAATTTGATTCACAAAAATGCGAGGATGACATGCTAATTAACAATAGCTCAGTTAGCGCACAGCAGTTAGCAAATAACGTTGGCTAAACATTATTTTTATTCATGTTGACTTAAAGTTAGGTGGTAGTGTATTATTTAAGGTAGCTAAGCTAGCTGATGTTAGCAAGTGTCTGACCTTAAGGCAAGCAAAGGGATTCTTAATGATATTTTTTACAGGCCATATTATAAAACACATAATACATGTTGCTGCACTTTCTGGCTCAGATATTTCAGAACTATTGTAATAGAAATTTGGCACAAAATATAATATCATAAAACATATGAAAATACCACCACGAGTTCTCATGGATCCTCAAACTAAAATACATACAACATAGTATTCTTACTTCTTATCCTGAAATGCTCTTAGCTTCAGAAAAGAAAAACATACAACAAAAAACTACAAGAAAATATAAATGAATGAAAATCAATGTGTCCTTGTGGATAGTTTTAGCTTTATTCTATTAAATTATGACTATAAATAGTTATAAAACAGTGGTGTAATATTTCTAGTTGATAAAAAGCAGACATTAACTACTGGCACATATTAAGTGACTAATTATATTAATATCCATATCTATGAGCTCCATTAACTGCCTGCTTTTACATTCACATTCTACTGAATTTAAATCTACATTTTGTGACCTCAACTGGACTTCAAAAACTGTTTAGCTTTTCTGTTATTACTATTTTACTGTTTGTTTTAATGTATTATTATTACCTGTCTCTAAAACCTGTATTCTTTTATGGTGTGTGCTGCTGACCTCTTGGCCAGGTCATCCTTGTAAAAGAGATCTCATTTGCAATGGGACTCTATCTAGTTAAATAAAGGTCAAATTAAAAAAATAAAAAAAAACATTCTACCGAAAGTTGACAGGCCATCCACGCCTAGTTACAGTTGCTAATGTAGGGATTGGTCAATTGCCATTTTGGGGATTAGGATAACAAAGAGCAGTGTTTCCACTGGTGAGCTTTCCTTACCACCGCACCATACATTTGATAAAAAAAATCAATAACAGGCCTCCACATTAGGCTATAAGTCTTGAATTAAAAATTTTAAGGTTTTACAACACAGAACAGTGGTTGAAGTGGTAGTGTCTTCCATCTTTATCGGTTGGTTCTTCTGCCTGTAGCTAACTAACAGATCAAGTGCCCATTTGCGCATACACAGCGGTAACTCTACTTGGACAAACTGCCCTAAAATGCACTGCCAGAGATGTTCAGTTATTCTACACTGCAGATGACTATGTCATTGAGTGTATCGTGACTCAATAATGTTATTAGCCTATTAAATGCTGTTGGAATGTAGATATTTTCTTTCCTTGAAAACCGACCAACCCGCACACCGCCCCCCGGATGACACACTGCCACAGGATTAATTTCATCAATTCCACAGGAAACACTGACGAAGAATCAGTTATTACAAGATGATTTTGTATTTCAACAATAATTATTGTGTTCAGACATTTCTTTAGTCAGAATGAATATTTGTTACATTGTCAGCTAAAACACTTAAAAATGTCTGTGTTGTGTTTTTTTGTATTTAACCCATAAAGACCTTGAGCTACTTCTGTGGCAGTTCCCAAATAATGTTTTCTCCATATTTAACCTTTTATTATTTGATTTATCACCATTTATTGTAATATTACCTTCTGTATTTTATGCTTTTTCGGTGTAAACAATGTATTTCCCTATATTTAATTCACTGATCATCTAGATGTTCATTTTAGCTCAGATTCAAGTTGAGGGTTATTATATCAGAAACAGAGAAAACTGAAGAAAAAGAGACTTTCAGGAAAGATATCAATAACTGAACATAAACCAAGTGTCTCCATCCACTGTCATTTATTAAAACTCCATGGGTTTTACTGGTGAATCAGTGTTGTAGAAGATGACGGTGTTTCCATGTTCACCTCTGAATGTCCACATGGGTCATATCTGATGACCATGAAAAGATGACAAACTGCATTTTACACCAATTATTTACATATATTGATAGCATTAGTGGATTAACAGAAATTAAACATTTTAGATCAGTAGATGATTTTGCTTGATGGTAAATGATTGGGTCTTTGCCATATTTTTCTGTTATGCAAATATTATCATTGTTTCTTCTCAACGTTCTACCATTAGATTTGTGAAATGTTCTGCTATTTGACAAGGGCTTTGATATTTATTGTGTTTAATAATAGATATCAACTAATTTGAACCTTTTTAATCATGATAATATTTTTGGCAATATCACCCTGCCCCACCTTATCTCTTACTTTTTTTATATGACATTTTCTTTTCATCTTTTTAGCTAATTTAATACCATGGGACATACAAAGCTTCCATCAGTGCAAGTAAAGGTATTGTTGTTCCATCTTAGGCTGAACACCATCCAAGATGACTGTGATCAGTTTACAGAAATCCAAACATGGGTCTTCATGTGCTGTCACAGTGATAAAACAAAGTGTGAGATAAATCTGGATATGCGAGACTAGATATGATGAGATCTCCGCAAGGGATGAATAACTGAAGAAGTCTCCAGAGTGTCCAGCCTCATAAGTGAAAAAACAACAACACTGTGATACTCTCAGAGGGCTGAGACGTCACCAGAGTCTAGAGTGTGTACTCTCTTCGATCATTCGACAGACACAATGCTTAGGACTCTTGGGAGTGAGCAGCAAGGGTCGATCATTCTGCCATGTTGTGACAGTGAGTGCTATCTGCGACGCGTTGCCTGTTGAGAGATGGGAGTGTCACAACATGGCCTGACTGGCACAGTGTGAATTGAGGCTTCCTTTAGGGCACTTGTGTTGAAGGATCCATCTCAGCAGCGTTTCAAACACTCGGCTGCAGCTCTACTGTCAGCGGGCTTCAATAATGTCCAACAGTTTTTGTATGGACATGACAACTTATTACACAGACATGAAGCTATTTGACACTGAGTAAAAATACAAACAGGCCAAAGTGTGCAATGCTGCGGCTTGTCTGCTGACATCGACAAGTGACAGTAACATAATGCCCTTCTCTCTTGTACAGTACGACACAAATAGAAATGTACTGCAACTTCTAATAACGTTTTCATGCTGTGTTGGGACATTTGAAGAAAAATGAAAAATGAAGCCAGCGCGTAAGTGCCACAATCTGCAGTTTCTTGAATGGTCACTAGAGGCTGGTTCCAAACATGATTCAGTCCCACTAGACAACATGTTCAAATCCTTCAAGGCAGAAATAAACATGTTTACAGGCCAGTACAAAAAACTGTTTTGACATCTATCACTATTCTCCCTGTTCATCTGTATGTATGAAATTTTATATAACTTGCCTATTTTATTAAATTATTCCTGTTTAAAGTGCTGTATTATTAAGGGTGTGGTTTGATATTATAGAACTGTTATACTTTTTGACAGACAGCTCTACTGTATAAGTTATTGATGCACACAGTTACAGGATTTTGAGATGCAAATTCAGTTACACCCTGTTTAAACTGAACTAGTGACACCCGTTTTCCTCCTGATTCCTGATTTGTATCACATATATCTACGATTTGCTATGTAACATTTTTTGTCATTTAGTTTGCTTATTTCCTGGTTGAGAACTATGTTGGCAGTGTTAAGTGGTGGAGTAGTGTAGTGGTTCCACTTCACAGCTGGAAGGTTCCAGGTTAAATTTTCAATTGGACTGTAACCTTTCTGTGTTTATCAGCTCTCCCATATGGATTTCCTCCAGATCATCCAGTTTCTCTCGCCATTAAAAACAGGTACAAACAGGTTAATTCTCCTGTCGGGCCCCTTGACCATGGTGCTGATGAAGAGCTGGAGTTGGTCCCCAAGTGCCTTTCATTGGCAGCTTGCTGCTCCTAATGTGCTGGTGCTATGTGCTAATGCTAAATTCTGTGTGTGTAATGCGGTAAATGTGGTAAAATGCAGAAACCCAATTTTCCTATGGGGATAATAAAGTAAGTTCACCTTAAAGTTTTGTGTTTTAGGTGGAATTTCATGAGGTTCTGTTGTGATGTAGCATGAATATTCACTAAAAGAAAATCATTCAAAAGAGCAACATCTCAAAATGTAATGGCATACTTTACAGGACATAATAAGAAACATTTTGTAAGTGGTGAGCCTTGACATCTGAACTAGGGAATTATGTCAGTAAATTTGAGTGAAAAACAAGTATGAATGTGCTGCATGAAAAACAGACATGGGAGGTTCATTTCTAAATCACTGGATGTCCTCAAGTTTTACTAGTCTGGTGCAAATAGGACTTCAGATTAAATGGGCTACATTAGCCAATGTTAGCATTCATTAATTCGATTACAGACACTTTTTTTTAATAAAATAGCAGAAATCTAATATTTTCCTTGCATGTCATTGTTCAGCCTTGTCAAATGTCTGTCCTGTAATCACACCAACCGGGATGACAATAAAAACAAATCTGCTTTAATTCATAATGGCCTCTGATGTGTTGAAACACTGACCTGAAACCAGTGAGAATACATCAGAAACCTGTTGCATCCATGTCAGAGGATCACAGTCTCTTTACCTGAAAGGCCCAAACAGCTAAACAGCCACTCACCCTGGCTCACAGCCAGGACAGACTTCTGACATGGACACAAACAAGAGATGTGTTGGGTGCACTCTGCTGACTGGCTGTTAACTGAAGTGGAACCATGGCTGTGAATGAGTCTCACATGTTTGGTTCCAGAAACTTTGGCAGTGCCAGAAGGCTGCTGATGACAGTCAAGTAGCTCTTCCTCCTTGAATCCATCTGGAAAAATGCTTCCCACACACACATACAAAGCTCCTCACAGAGTGCAATACAACTGGAGAAGTTTACCACGGTGGTAAGTGTAATTCATTTAGAGAGCAGAGGCTTTCAATATTTTATTAATTATACTGTGCATTATCATTCCGCAGCGTGTGGATGAAACAGACAGGAGGAGCTTTTTAATTTCAGCTTAAATCTTATCACACTGCATTAAATCAGATCAGACCTGAGGGCAGCTTTAATGGAGGAAGTGCATTACAGGACAGAAATGTCACTGTTAGTGTTTTATTTATTCTTGTTTACTAGCGATCTACATCGGCACTGTGAAGACCTCCTCCCAGCATTTAAAGTGGAAATAAATAATTATCATTCATTGTAGGCTTTGTCTATTAATTAACTGTCATAATCAAATCCAAACGCCCAAAATGGTACCACATTTTTAGGTTTCAGGTGAATACTGACCATATTACATGTGAGTCTGGCAATGTGACAGTTGCATTTCACAATATGTAAAAAGACAGAACACAATGGAATATCTGCTTACTGACTCTGGAAAAGGTGGCACTGTTTATTTCATGTGTCTATTAACAGATTAACTTTTGCACCTGCTGTGAGCACTTGGCAAGATTGTAAAAGAGGTCAATATAAATATATATTGCCAAAGCATCATATTTAAGGGAAAAAAAAAAAACACATGCCTGCTATTAACAGGAGTAGAATTCATAGACACATGCTGTTGGAGCGAAATCTCTTTTGACACTCCACAAAGTGAAACTCTCCCAGGATGTAGTAGTATTTCAGCACGAGGAATGGTGATTTAGGTAACATTTGATTACTAGAAATTCAACAGAAGTCAGTGTGAATTAGAGGTCACAGCAGTCTACACTTCTGGAGCTTCCACCACAGCCGCGCAGCTGCTCTACTGCTTGATGAGCGCGCTATTTTGACATTCATCTGGGCCTCCTTGTTAACTCCCCCACAACAGATCTGATGTGCTTAGACAGGCCTGCGCTGCATATTAGTGAGGCTGGTTGGGCGCACATTGCAGTGAAGCAAACTTGAAGGATTTAGCATGAACACTCTCTCTTGTGTTTCCTCCAATCATCATGCCAGACGTCGAATTAAAAACAAAAATAGTTAAATATTAGAGCAACGTCAGAAATACTTGGAGGGTAGAGAGTAGGTAGTCAAATGAGGTGGTGTCTCTTCTAGAACACGAAGAAATGTGAGTAAATGCAGCGGTTAAAGTGGTACTGATTAGACTCACTACAGCTGCAACATGAAAATGACCTCTTTACTCACCTCTGGCCCTTAGCTTTGAGGTTCTTGCATAAAACATCACAAAACAAGTCACCTGTGTTCACTTTTCACACAACTGTAAATAATATCTTCAGCACCAAATACATACCATATGTTAAAACTATATTTTTGGTACTGTTGCTGATTAATATACATTTGGGGGTCTGGTGGGTATTTACCGCAGGAGGAAATTGAATGTAGGATGAGCTAAAAACAACTTGCAGCTATATTGATGGTAATGAAGTTAAATATGTTACTCTGTACAAAGGTGTGGTTCACAGTGTTTTTTGCAGTTTCTACACAACATTGGAGCTCCGTGGCACAACAGAATAATAATAATCATCATCAGGGTTTGGCTCAAGGTTCAGTTTATTTAAATACCTGGATGAGTTCCACATCAGTGCACCCACAGTCTGGCAAGTGAAGTCACTGCTGTCAGTTTTTGGATGGATGTCTGTGTGGACATCCATATGTCCCGTGGACATGAACTGACAACTACATTTATGATTCTTGGGTGCTGTGTTGAATAATTTCAGCTTCACTTCATTATGTGGCTTGATTTAGGTTTATAGACAATATGCAAACACACACAGCTGAACCCCAAAAAAGCTACGAAAGCATGGAAAGCCATATTCACACAGTGACACAAATCTTATAACTTAACAATAGCCATGACATTAATTCTCCTGTGTTCCATCTGACAGTTCTTTTATGCTACTCACATAGTGTCTTATTTACTTTGCAGGCCACTGTGCCATAAGACTGCTTTTGCACTTGAGAATAAAACAAAACTGTATATCCACTTTGGTGAAAGGAACAGTCATTTATGTTGAATTGTCTGCCTTTGCAATGAAACATTACCAATGCTGAGCAATAATTGTCAAACGCGATTAAAATAGATGTATTCAAAAAACACACTATAAAGCAGAACATTATTATCTGGTCTGACTTAATTTTTGCTGTCGTAGGATAAAGCAAACAAACTGTAACACCAACTTAGTTAAGTGTGTCAAATAACAAATGGCATCTAAGATGGAAGTGGAGAGAGAACAAATGGGAATTATATAATGATCACATTTCATTACCCACTGTTATGCCACAGAGAATACCAACTAAAGCAAACAAAATTGTTTTGATGTCTGTGAAGCATCAGTGCCGGCTGAGTGTTTGCAAGAATGCTGCTGCTTAGAATTTTATGAATGAGCAGCAACGTCCATTTAAATTTCATCTGGGAGGCAAACACACATAAGGTCCCCCTGCTGATTCCAAATTTAACATCGGGAGGAAGATCCCCCTCCCAGAAGCTTGAAAGGGAGAGAGCAGGGTGGCCTATTGATTTTGGAGAGCTGGCTCTGTAATTGCTTGTGCACAGAAAGCTGTAAATCAAGACCGCTCGTTACTCTCTGCTTATACAAGCGGAAGATTACTGTGCAGCAGTTGTGCCAAAGCTGGAGTATGAAACCTGGCCCATTACACAGACCAGTGTTGTGTTGTAGAATTATGCCTTGAAAAAGCCTGAGTACGGACTGACAGGAGCAGCTGGGTAGGGGAAAAGGTCAACCTGAGTTAATCAGCTAGAATCAGCATCAGCTGAGGAGAGAATAACAGCCTGTTTGTGTGCGTATGCATATGCTCATAACACAGGAAAAACAAACAATAAATAGAAAGATCCGTCTTTACTGTGGGCAAAATCCTCACAGAGCAGAAGACAGAGAAAGAGCAAAAGTGCATTACAGCAGCAAAGAGAACCACAGGATGCTGTCTTCAACTGAAAAAAGTAGGGTTAAGTCAACAAAATGTCTGATACATAACATTTCATGATTTATACATGTCATAACATGCATGTGTACTCCACTGAGACACAGGTGGTGCAGGTTCTCACCCATAACTTGCAAGAGCTTACAGTAGGTTATGATAAAAATAAACGGGCAGTGACTTTGACCCTGACAGGTAAAACTACCACCATACATTACTTAGTATGGTTGCTTGCGAGCTTGGCTCTCATCGAGCTGTACAGGTGCACATCAATTTTTCAATGCATGTTGACAAAAGCTTTCAAACTCCTACTCTAATATATACTGCACACAAAGATATGCACTTATACTATATTTTATTTAGGAAAAAATGCATTGCTGGTTGCTCCGCATCCTAAAAAGTGTTTGTCCTCATATGCTGCAGGTATATATGTGTTAGCCTGTGTGTATTTTCAGTTTGATAGTATATGAATATTTGTGCGTGGTTGCAAGAAGGACAAAAAAAAAAAAAGATAGAAGTGAAGAAAACTCACTTGTTCTGAATAGGAACCGTGGCCTTGTAAAACTGGCATCAAGCTGTATGTGGAGGATATAATAACTTACAGCTAAATAAACACAAGAATCACAAGCTTTCATGTTGTGAGTTTTTAAACCATTCAATAGGTGATGAAACAAGGAATGTGTTAATGGCTTACACCGCATTGAAGAATTGGAAACAGTGTTATCTGTTGGTTTCTAGACCATTGTTTTGAAGCCTTGGGGTAACATTTTAGACTTGACCACCTTGGGGTTCTGGTGCCAGAGGGGACCATAGTTGGATGAGAGGTGGAGAGAGGGAAGAGTGAGGAATGATGGGTGAGATGCATACAGTTTAGCTGTTTCATAAAAGAAATGTCAAGTTTGAGTAATGTACAGTTGTGGAAAAAATGATTAGACCATCAAAAGTCATCAAAAATAATGGTTATGCAATCAAGTACTAACTTCTGTGTGTATCATGTGACTAAAACAGACAAAAGACAACGCGGAATGCCTAAAAGCACTGTTTTTGGCAGTACAATGCCATAGCTATTGATGTAAGAAGTGATTTTCATTATTATCATGAAAACCACGGAAAATGGCTAGATATTAGATCTGAAATTAAACTCTTATGAACTACTTTTGTTGTTATTATATTTGTCCAAACAAATGTACCTTTAGTTGTACCAGAGATTAAAATCATTAATTCATTTTCTGAACCCGCTTTGTCCTCACTAGGGTCACAAGGGTCACGGGAGCCTATCCCAGCTACTTATGGGGTACACCCTGGACATGTCGCCAGTTCATTGCAGGGCTGATATATAGAGACAAACAATCACTCTCACATTCACACCTATGGGCAATTTAGATTAACCAATTAACCTATCAGTGCATGTCTTTGGATGGTGGGAGGAAGCCGGAGTACCCAGAGGGAACCCACGTAGACACAGGGAGAACATGCCAACTCCACACTCCACACAGAGAGGTCCAACCCCATCAACTGATGTTGGAATCGAACCCAGGACCTTCTTGCTATGAGGCCCGAGTGCTATCCACTGCACCACCATGTCGCCCAGGGATTAAAATGAAAAAGAAATTGAAGAAAACACGGGTGGTCTAACAATTTTTTCTGCAACTGTATATATACCCAGCCTGGCCTATTTAAAAAAAAAAAAAAAAAAAAAAAAAAAAGGCCAGTTGGGCCACCTTTAGCTTGGATTACAGCATTCCCTGTGGCATCAACCTTTGACCTCACCAACTGAATCAACCCCAGATCATAACACTGCCCCCACACACTTGTACTGTAGGCACTAGGCATGATGGGTAATCACTTCATCCATCTCTCGTCTCACTCTGATGCATCCATCACTCTGGAACAAGGACAACCTGGACTCATCAGACCACATGATCTAGTCCAACCTGTATGCTCTGTATCAAACTGATGGTTGTTTAGGAAATGAGAAGCTCCTTGCTACATTGGTGAGTTAAAGAACTTGTAGATGAAACTACTATGAAATTACTCACTGCAGTAATTATCCAATGGAAGGATCTGAACTATTTGCTTAGTTAAGGTTCAGGTGAGGACTTTTTGGTCAGCCTTTGTAAATTAATTGCCACTGAATTAACAATGACATTGATTATAGCTTTGTTATGATGGTGAAATACTGGTGAACTTAAAAGTCCAGTGAGTAGGATTTACTAGGATTTAATTACAGAAATTAAATCTAAAGATTTATTAAGTCATGGTGTATAATCACAAGAAAATAAAAATTGAGTTTGTATCTACAGAGGGAGTGGGATGCCTCCACAGTCTGCCATGTTTCTACAATAGACCAGAACAGGCTTCCTATCCTTTTTCCTCTTTTATATCAGGTAGCATCCAGGGTCAAGGTGTATTACTCAGAGGGACATTACGCAGGACTGTGTTGTTTTTGTTTTTTTTTTTTTGGAGCCACTGTACATGAAAGAGTAGTTGGTATTTAGTAGGTTACAATCTTATATTTCACCACTAGATGTCACTAAATATTACACACCAAACCCTTAATGCTAATATTAACTAATGTAGTAAAGTTATGCTAAAAGGCTTATTAAGTAGTGGTAAATTTCCTTAAAAATTTGCATTGCAAAATCCTCATACACTTGTGATCAAAATCTTAAGACCAGCTGAAAAATTGTAAGAATTCACATTTTGCACTGTTGGATCTTAAGAAGGTTCTAAGTAGAGTTTCAAAATGCAAAAAGAAGAAATGGGAGTGAGACCAAAAAAAATTTTGAGTAAGCAATTTATTGAACACAACAATTAAACTGAAATAGGCTGTTCATCAGCCGATCAAAAGTTTAAGACCACAGCCTTTAAAAGGCAAAATCTGTGCAAAAATGTGGATTCAATGTCATTTTGTCAGATATTCACACTGTCATGTCCTCCTGATGGCAAAGGCAAAGAGCTTTCTCTCTTTGAACATGGTCAGATTGTTGAGCTGCATAAGCAAGGTCTGTGGCAACATGTCATTGCTGCTGAGGTTGGATGCAGTAGGACAGTCATGTTGAATTTTTTAAAAGATTCTGAGGGTTATGGAAAGAAAAAGTCAAGTGGTAGACCCAAACACATTTCACATGTGCTGAGCCGGAGGATACGATTGGTTGTCCGTCAAGACACAAGATAATCCTCGACCCAAATTAAGGCGGTTACTGGTGTCTACTGCAGCTCAATAACCATCAGACGGCATCTGCCAGAGACGGGCTTTAAGAACAAAAAATGTCTTCAAAGGCCTCTTCTTCAACGCCACAGAATTGCCTGTTTGGACTTTGCAAAAGAGCACCAAACATGGGACAATGAAAGGTGGAAGAAAGTTTCATTCTCTGATGAGAAAAAAATTTAACCTTGATAGTCCTGATGGGTTCCAACGTTACTGGCATGACAAGGAGATCCCGCTGGAGATGTTTTCTAGGTGGCACAGTGTGTGCGTGTGCGTGTGTGTGTGTGTGTGTGTGCGTGTGTGTGTGTGTGTGTGTGTGGTGGGGACATCATGATCTGGGGTGCATTTTCCTTCAGGAGAACAATGGAGTTTCAGGTTGTGCAGGGGCGTCAAACAGCAGCTAGCTATGTGCAGATGTTGCAGGGGTCATCCCTCATGACTGAGGGCCCTGGTCTGTGTGGTAATGACTGGGTTTAAAAACAGGACTACACTGCAGTTCACAATGCCCGCCTGACAAAGGACTGAGAACAGAGGAAGATCGTCACTCTTTTGGACCATCATGCGTGTTCCCCTGATCTAAATCCAATTGAGAACATTTGGGGATGGATGGCAAGGGAAGTTAACAAAAATGGACATCAGTTCCAGACAGTAGATTCAAAATGACTGTTACTGCATCCAACCTCAGCAGCGATGGCGCATTGCCAGAGGCCTTGTTTATGCAGCTCAACAATCCGACCACGTTCAAAGAGAGAAAGCTTTTTTGAAGCCGGAGGTCATGACAATGTGAATACCTGACAGAAAATTACATTGAATTTTGCCTTTTAAAGGCTGTGGTCTTAAACTTTTGATTGGCTGATGAACAACCTATTTCAATTTAATTGTTGTTTTCAATAAATTACTTGGTCAATTTTTTTTGTCTCACTCCCATTTCTTCTTTTTGCATTTTGAAACTCTACACCAGTCAAGAGTTTGGACTCACCTGTTTTTTCTTTATTTTCATGACTATTTGCATTGTAGATTCTCACGGAAGGCATCAAAACTATGAATGAACACATATGGAATTATGTAGTTAAAAAATGTGTGACATGACTCAAAACATGTTTTATATTTTAGATTCTTCCAAATAGACACATTTTGCTTTTTTTTACTGCTTTGCACATTCTTGGCATTCTCTCAATGAGCTTCATGAAGTAGTCACCTGAAATGTTTTCCAACAGTCTTGAAGGAGTTCCCAGTGATGCTGAGCACTGGTTGGCCATCTGCGGTCGTTCTCATGCCATTTAAATGAGAAGGTGAGTCCAAACTTTTGACTGGTAGTGTACTTAGAGCCTTCTTAGGATCCTATAGTGCAAAATGTAAACTCTTGCAATTTTTCAACTGGTGTTAAGATTTTGATCAAG
>JAPQRP010000020.1:23173997-23185661 GCA_037367295.1 Apogon hyalosoma
CCTTCTCGGCAAAGAAAAACTCCAAAAACCCAGTGAGAAAAAGAGAAACCTGAGGGAGAACCACAGTGAAGGAGAGACCCACTCCATGGACGGACAGACTGTAGATGCACCAGGACTGATGGACGAACATTTGATGATGGAGTTCCAGCCTGTAAACGCTGGTTTGAAGAGGCCGTCGGCGGCACCTGGGTGTGTGTTTGAGGAAAGACGGCGAGGCCTTAAGAAGGACGTGTCTGTGTGATTTAGCCCCTTCAGGCGTCTTTTAAATGCACTTTTCTTCGTCTGCTGTTTGTATTGATACGCCCTCCTTTAAAGACAAACCGTCGAAGGTCTCGCCGGGGTTTTAATTGCTTTGGCAGGAGCACAAGTCTGTCTCCTGCTCTGATTTGGGACCAGCCGGGGTCGATAGCTCACAGTCGATATTGCTTTGTGTCAAGGAGAGAATAAGGGGGGTGACAATGTCGGTATTTATGAGCCCATATTGGAAAAGGATTTTAAACGGCAGAATGATTGTTGGTATTGAACGCCCGTGCATTCTAAATGGGGTAATTTTATTCCAGCTATTTCAGGGACAGAAAGTGATGCCAAAGAACTTCCTCCTTGTTGTAAAAGCCTGTTTGGCTGCAGGCGACGGTCAATGGATCCCCTGAAGGTTTCAGAAAAAACTCATAGGGCTGAAACTGGAGATGCATTATATGGACAAAAGTATGTGGACAAAACAATAATGACAAATTTTATAATATAGTTTTATGTTGGGATACATTTAATTTAATTCCATTGGTTAGTTTAGTTTAAATTGTTATTTTTGCGTCCAAAATGCCTCAGAGATGGGCTTTACTTAATTTCTCTCAACATGTTTATAAACTATATGGACAAAAGTATTGGGACACATCATATCTACATCTGTAAGATATCCTCTTCCTGAGGATTTGAAATAAAAACATCAATATTTCCTTAAAGTTTAATGGGAGATTTTTCTTCCTCAATGAGATGTGAAGAAAGTAGATGGTTAGATGTGGTAGAAAATTATTTACAGTGAGAGCATGAAAAAAAATTATCATAGTATAATAATAATAATAATAATAATAATAATATCATAGTCATAAATAAATAAATTAATTAATAAATATATATAGTTATAGTTATAGTAGTACTGAAAGTATGATAGTAGTACTGAAATATAATATATATAGTTGAGAGAAATCAAGTCAAAACCATCTCTAAAGCATTTTGGAAGCAAAGATAATTTAAACCAAACTAACCAGTGCAATATTTATCCCAAAATAAAACTATGTTATAACATTTGTCATTATTGTTTTTTTTATCCCAGACCCCTGCTAGAAAAGAAACACCTGAATTCAATGTGTCCCAATACTTTTGTCCATATGGTTTATTTCTTTGCTGCCATTGTCGACTGTTGTCGAGCTCATACAAATTCAGGAGGCTCGCTTCATTTTTCTTTTCCCTTCAGAAATTACAAGTGATGAAAACCATCTCAGGTTGTGAACTGTGACAGGCATTTGAAGTGATCACACTCAAGCAGACTGGAAATATACCTGTTGAAAACGTATTTGTTCTTGTCAAGAAATGAATTGTTCTCCTTTTGATTTCCTCTCCGAGCCCTTTTCCGCTACATGATCATTTTGTGTGTTTTGTCAGAGCTGAGAGCTGATGAAAACAGGCTGTTTAGGCTCTTATTTTCCTTTTAGTTCGAGGAAAATGTGGAAAACCCTGACACCGTTTGACCCACGCAAAACGAATCGTTTCATTAACAGCATCTTGGTCTAAAGTTGCGATAACAAATATGTAAAGAAAATTGGCTTCCATTAGTGCGAAAACTGGGATCCGTCACCCAACTATGTGCCTCTTTATTTGTCTACCCCTTGTTTTTTCAGATTTAATTGGCCAAATCTTTACTTCTAGTTTGGTTTACTGAGCCCAGCCTTGTTTCCAGCCACAGCAGGTTGGTTTTTACAGAACAAGTGCTGAAAACTCACTTTATACAACCTGTCCAGAACCAAACACTAGACATGCAGTAAAGACAGGGACAGTAAATACCAGTGAGAGCTTTAAAGAAGAATAAATACTGCACTTAATGCTCATCATGTGGCCTGATACTGGTCTAACCTCACTGGGAAAGCAGCATTATTGGTGGATTGTGTAAATGAACTAGTGGTTTTGGGCCTAATTCAAAAAAAAAAAAAAAAATCTGACTCCAAACTGGATTGAACCCTTTATCGTTCACTTTTAGAAATACTCTGAAATTCAACAATTCAACCTTAGTGTGTTATTGGAGGACAGAACAAGACTTCATTACTTTGGTGAAATTTCTCAACATTTTTTTTATCGGCATGTAGAAAATCAAGGTCAGTGAAGTTGCCATATTTGGTTACTTGTCCAAATGTGGCAAAAATAAATGCATGAATAAATAAATACAAGAAGTATATATGAAAAAAAAAATACAAAAAATACAGATGTAAGGTGAATGGGACATTATAATATCAATTTTAGAACATTACAACAACAGAAGTGTGGATCCAGACACCTGTGAACATACACGGTATCACTTTGGCCCAATCCCAATTCACCCTTTGGCCCCTCCCCCTTCATTTTGCCTGTTCACATGAAGCGGTAGGGGTGTCCCGATTCCCGATGAGTCGGAGGGGAAGGGAAGTTTGGCCCTCGAAACGTAGATTTTTCAGGCCCACGTTACAAACGGAGGGGTATGACACAAAGAAAATACTTCTGTAGAAACATGAGGGTGCAAATCTTATACATGATGCTATTTTTTAAGTCTTAATGCAGCAGTAATTTTGTGCATTTCAGTATTATCTGTAGTATTTTGCATCATTTGTATTGGAATGGCATCTGCTGTTTCATCTGTTACCACTAGGGGCACTGTTCCGTCATCTTAATCCCACTTTTCCACTGGTCGTTTCAACGTCACTCGCTCGACACAATGCTTTTTCCTGCAGAAATCCGTTTAGCTTTGGCAAAGGTGATGCAGAACAAAACCCCTAATCTAATAGTACCTGTTGGTCTCTGCTCTCACATAAAGAAAATGCAGAAAAGGATACGGTCTCACCTATTGATCCCGGTAAATTTTAGAAAACAACAAAGCAGCCGAAATAGAAACTAAAATGAGACTTAGAGGAGAGTCTCGGTTTTGTCTCCTGAGCTCTAAAACACTGAGCCTTGAGCGATAAAATTTCCCTCTGGGATGCTGAGCTGAGGCCAGTTGAGCTGAAAGCATCAGAGAAAAAGCAGCTTTATATAGAGCAGGTAAAGCATCGGAACCGTAAATAGCACACGTGTCATTTTTGGACTCATTAGCAGGTGATCTGTTCTGTTATTTAGGTGTGAAAATGCTAGTGCTACTCAGTGTCTGTCGCAGAGAGCAAGTGTTTGCTTATATATGCATGAGATAAGAACATATCAATGCTGTATTAATGTCTTATTCAGTCAAAAATTTGCTTTTCTTCAGTGGTATTAAGAAATGCCAAAATAAATGTACAATGTAGTAGGGTGCTTCTATGACACTGGGTTTATTTTGGTATCTGGAACTTTTCCAGCTGTTTAGACACAATAATAAGAGAAATGTAGAAATATTTCCCCCCAGGATGGACCCAATGATAACCTCAGATAAATGCAAAAAAAATGATTCTCTTGCTCTGAGCCATCCCAAAATTAATGAATTTTTACGAAAATATTGGGGCCAAAAATAGGACCAAAATTGGGACATGAAAAGCTACCAAGGTATAAATGGTCTTATATAGACCATAAATAAAGACATTGTGTTAAATGTGTCGATCCTAGTGGTTTTTCTAATCCACACATGTAGGTTTGTCATTAATCTCAGTCTCATTCCAGGTTTTGTGTGCAACCGGTCGTGTCCACTCGCGTTACATGCAGAACCTGGCCGTTTAAACGCATATAAATTACAAATGATTTTACAACAGCGGCCATTTTTGTGAAACACTCTGCCTTGCATAATTAGTTCAATTCCCAAAACGTACCTGTGAGAGAAAAAAGAGATATTGGAAAAAGTAGTAGCGCACAGTTTTCGTGTCCTTTTGACTGTGTTACGTGCAGATTTTTGTGTAAAAATAATATAAAAATGTGTGTTATCTTAAAAAAAAGTTTCCCTTTTATCTCGGTAAGTATTTTTAAAACAGACCCACAGTGCTTCCAAACTCGCTTCATAACATTAGTCAACATTTGGTTTGAATTTTTAGCCCCGTGTCCTGTTTTTGGGACCAGTTTCATAGAAGAACCCAGTAGCAGCTGCTGAATTTGTGTAAATGATAAAATAAAAACTCTGCAAAGT
Organism: Apogon hyalosoma; assembly: GCA_037367295.1. Lineage (NCBI taxonomy): Eukaryota > Metazoa > Chordata > Actinopteri > Kurtiformes > Apogonidae > Apogon > Apogon hyalosoma. The sequence continues at coordinate 23,178,325 of JAPQRP010000020.1, forward strand.
ACATTTTAGGCCACATCAGCAGAAAGTCAAAATCATTTAAAGCCGGAAAATCGAGCACATAAAGAGGGATTTCTATCTATTCATTTATTTATTTATTTAGTGTTTCTATTACAACTACTATTATAGCATTACCATTATTATTCATTTATTTTTACTCCATTACGTTATTGAAAGAAATTATGTTTATAGATATATAACCATCGTTTCTTTTACTTTTATGTAAGGGTGTGCGATCTGACGATATTAGATCATGAAGGATTTGAACATATTTGACGATTCGACAAAGCAGAGAGATCGTGGAATTGGGGGGGGTGCGATCCTGCCGCACGAACCCCACACTGAGTTCGCACAGTAAAAGTGAAACTTAAAATGGCAGGGCGAGTCTACCATAACGTCAGACTTGGCCCCCACAGAGTCGGCCGTACTTGACTCTGTGGACGTCCACGCACATCAACCTGTTTTTGAACGTGAAATTGGTACGCTCCACTGAAACCAGCAACGTCCGCGGAGTACGTGCCGCTCACACGCGTGCACTATGTTCGACTCTGCAGAAGCTTTTAAAGGCTCCTGCTGCTGTTCAGCTAATTTTCCTTTAACCTATCTGTGGAAACTTTAATCTGAGGGGGCAGGACGGAGGATGAGTCCTCCACATCCTCCATATACAGGTCTGTTCGTTGTGCTCCTGAAGTATGTCTACACTACCAACCTGTTCAATCAGCTGAAGAGACCGTATCCAAACAGTATGTTCTGTATTTTTTTATTTTTTACTTTTCATGTTTATTTAAAGCTTCCTCAAAAACCAAGTGCATTTTAGTTTTTACGTTCAAGAGTGCACTTCATCAGAGTGTTGGTCACGTTGTAGTATGTTTACATTCTTGGCGCACGTTGGCAAAATTGCACAAATGATATTAAAAATGTTCTGGAAGGTTTTTTGGGCTAATTTTTTTTTTTTTTTTGGGCTATGTTTTATTTACGGACATTGTTTGGCTGCACTGTTCGGAAACTGGCAAATTAGTCTCAAAGATCAGTGATAAAAAAAATTGAGATACAATATTTTTGCCACATCGCCCACTTTTATGTCATTTTTATTGATCCCTCTACTTCATGGCGGGTATACAAATGACATTCTTTTATTCTGTTTAAAATACAGCTACAGGAGGTCAAGGTGAGGTCATTCGATAAGCCTTTCGGGTTTCCGACCTCACCTGCACATTTCCGTACCCTTCTCTCTACCAAGACAGATACGTACATGCCTTTGTTTTATTTTATATTTGTACGTGCAAATAGATAAATAAATACAAATAAACAATAAAGGGAAGTTTAGTGCAACTGCCTTGAGTCGCACGTCAGCGAACAACGAACATCCTGAGCTCTTGAGGGTAATTTGAAGAAAAGAGCATCTCGATCTGTTCTCCTTTTGCCGCCATGAAAAAAGCATCAGCTTAATTGTAAAAGCGTCTCTCTTGATTACGGGTTACACGGACGTGGCGGCTAAACAAAACTGTACCGACAGAGACGTCTCTGAAGGCAGCGAGTGCACATGGCCAATCATCTGGAACTGTAGCCTCTCCGACAGACACCAACCTCGCCGAAAATTCCCCATCCTTGTCAATATTTCAGCAGCAGATCTATAATTATCCCCGGTACCTAAGTGAACGCCACCGGAGTGCAGCTCATCCCTATTACAAGCGCATTACATCATAATATATCCCTGAATGCAGTGTCACTTTTAGGCCAGAGTAGACACACACACACACACACACACATTTCAGATCAGCACTATCCGAACGCAAAGTTTTCTCCCGCCCACTTGCATCAAAGTTACACATCCTTAAATTATATAATCCCCCTTTGCGTTGCCCATGGGACTCCTTACAATAAGCCCGTGGCAAGGCCTCATAGTAAAAATATTAACTCTCGGCTTTATCCGGGTCAGCGCCAGACAACATCCTTTTCTGGGCTGAAGGGGAAATAAATAAATAAAAAAGAGCGCAGAGCACATTTAAGAGCTTATTTCTGTAAAGTCTTTTGGGAGCTTTTTTATCAGACTTCCCTACTAACACCTCTAAATTGAGTGCATTAAATCAGTTATTTTCCTTTGGAGCCCAAAGTGCGAAGGTTCTAATATCCTTAGTAGAAAAGGGTATTATGTGCAGACAAAACCTTTTGTCTGTTTTTTTTTTTTCAGAAAGTTTGCTTTTATTATGGTCGAAAATGTTTCTGTAGGCTTAAAGAAATGTGGGTTTTTGAGTATTTCTTGCAATAAATAGACAAGATTCATCAAGAAGGATAGTCTAATGTGGTAAAGTTTTGATTCTAGAAACGAAACCAGATACTTGTTTATGGGGTAAGGTTGCTGTCAAAATATTCATGTGCATAAGATAGAAATGCGTGCATATCAGTTTATAGTTGGGCAAAAAATAAATATTTGTAAACTCTTGAATGGGTTCAGCCGTATATAAACTGTATTGTGTGTTTTATCTGTCAGAATAGGACTGAAAAAGTTTTGAGAACAAGAATTGCAAACACGAAATGCAACTTTATGATTGCACCTTTATGAATCTGAATTCACCAACGTGACTCCACTGTCGAAAATACGTCACCACTTCACAGGCGTCATTTTATGGACCAGAAGATACGTCGATTCCGTCAATTCCTTCTCCGTGGTCAGAATAATGTACAAATGGTCTGATTAACCCCCACTTTGTTTGTTTGTTAACACTTGTCGTGGAAGTTTCTAGCACTCCGGACACCATTTTGAAGCGAAGACACAAAAACTCACTGAATTGGGGTCAAGCAGGTATTTTACATGTAAGAAGACGTACTGAGACAACAGACTGCAAATCGTCCAAAGCTTTGCCTCCGCTGCCTATCAACAGAAGAATTTTCAAAGCTTATATAAGTTCACCCTTTTCCGTGTTAGGTTAACCCTTTCGCCGCCCTCGTCGCATTTCGGCGACGGAGTATGTTGGTCTTTTAGATTTCGCTGTTATACGACATATGACTCAAAATATCTATGATCCTCCTCACCACTAGATGGCAGACGTGTGTCGTTCTAGCCCGAGTTTTGCCGACTTCACTGCTGAAAACATTTCAGGAAGTCTCACTGAACACCATACGTTGCATGCAGCAGTACAGATAGAGACGTTTTCCATTCTTATCCTGACAGATAAAATACACATAATACATTTTATGTACGGTTGAACTCATTCAAGAGTTTATTTTTAAGTATTTATGTTTATGCACAACTGTATTTATTTTTGCACAGCTTCAGGCTAATGCACATATATCTGTCTTCTGCACATGAATATTTAGACAGCTTCCTTGCCATACTTGTTTAGCAGACAGAAGACCTCATAGTTTGTTTTTAATCCATGTAATAGAAATGGCAATCGCATATGAAGACATGATTCTGTATATTAGCAGAAGTTGAGCTAAATAGGTCCCGTGTGAGAACCAGTCGTATTAACACATTTGCTCCTTAACACCACATGAGTGTTAGTGGAACTTTTACCACATAGATTCTTTTTTGCAGTCTGAGTTTTCAAGTACAAATGTCATTTGCACCTTTAAACCCGTTATAGGAACGGTGTGAAGTTAATGAATTCTTATCTCAGTTTTTCGTTCAGTGATCATATGTCTGTGTATCCAGACTCAGCCATGTCTGTCACTTCTTAAAAGTTATGTTCTGACTCCATTTGTTTAAGTTTTTCACATTTCATCTCTGTCTTTCTTCACAAATCAAAATATCCACAAAGTATTGCATTAATTTATACATTTAAAGTCATTTGAAATGAATGGGAAAAGGACAAATGTGGGTGTAGATGTTTTTCTAATTGATTGAATTGGGTTTGGCTTTGAGATACTTTTAAGGAACACTGTTACACTTTTAGTACCTGGTGCTGATGTTCCATATGTATGTTGTTCTCAGTTTTAAGTTTGTTTTTAGTACTGACTTTGATTATGTTTCTGTATATTTGTAGTGTGGATGTACGGCTGTGATTTCCATTTTGTGTAACTTCTGCTGCAGCTGCCGTCTTGGCCTGGACTCTGGAAAAAGAGATTTTTAATCTCAGTGAGCTTTTTTTCCTGGTTAAATAAAGGTTATAATAATTGGATGTTACTGTTTTTATTATGAACTGTTTGCATACTAGCTGTTAGCATTCCAGAGCATCGTCAGACAGCTGCTGTGCCCCATGGGATGTAGAAAAAAAATACAAATAGCATTCAGTGGCAAGAGGCAGAACATTTTTCAATCCCATGTGATTCATGCCAGCATTTACACATGCAATATTTGTCAATTTAAAAGATAACTTGTGCGTTGTCCCGGGGATCCACAGGTTCTAGATGTGGTAGTTTTTATGCTGTTGTGTATTCATGCATGCTGTACCGCATTTGTCCAACAGTCACCGCCAAAGCGTTCTGGGTACAGCAATATGATTGTAAGGCTATTGTATTCCAAAATATTGGTCCTATCAACTCTCTGTTTTTACTAGTCTGTTCCTTGACCAAAAACGCACAAGTACGTCAAGCTTATTTTGACATCGATCCAGCTGATGTCATTATATCTATGCATGAGCTGATATCAGCATATCATTTGCCTCCCCAGATAGCAAAATATAATTGGACCAGACATGGGCCAGATGTACTGAAAAAGTCGGTCCGATTTGGTAAAACGGATCTGCTCCAGTGTCGTTTTGCACAATGGGTCAGACTCAGTATGGACTCACTTGCCAGATCTGCAACAGTTTTATTGCAATTTTTACAGTCATGCAGTCACTTCGTAGTGCGATTATTATTTTAAATAAAGGACTTAACATTAACTTTTGCCATTCATCGTGTTGCTGAAGTCTGTTGTGTGTGTGTCTGCATGTACCCTGCAGCGCTGGCGCCTGCCTCCCAGGTCGCTGCTGTGATGTCACCTGTCGACTGTTAACTTTCAAATTGTGAGCGTGTACGGTCTGCACGGTCATTCAGACTGTCAGTCTGATGATCCCGGCCATATCCGCTGCAATGATGCTCAGTGGGTGTGATTGCTATGTGAATCTGGCGAGTTCTGGCTGGATCTGGTGCAGTGTCAGCTGCTATCTGGGTCTATATATGTGCCAAATTTGAAGTAAATTGAAACAAAATTGATGTTTTTATAGACATGTAAAATTTAACCCATTGTAAGTAAATGGCGGAAAAACTGATTTTAAAAATTCATTTAAAAAAAAAGTGAACTTTGACCTACTTTTTCCAAAAGGTAATCACATCTATTCTGGGTCACTGGCAACCTATAAACCAAATTTGGTATGAATTCAACCAATAGTTTTACTGCTAGTGTTAACAAACAAAGAAACAAACCAAAAACAATACCCCTTGGCTCCCCTTTTTTTATTTATTTATTTTTATTTTTATTTTGGGGGGGGGGTAAAAATGGCTTCACAAAACATTGTACCAGTTGGGTCAAATAGTCGGTTTTCATTCTACATCTGTTGGAATATCATGGTTTGGAGCGAATCATGACTTGACTTCTGCCACATTCTGCTAAAACACCTGATTGAAAAACATCCCAATGCCTGAAGAATAAAATGAACACAATCACACAATCTCAGGCCGGTTTCTTTGGGATTTAATGATCACATCTTACATCCCGTGCAGACCAGTTGATGCAGGAGAAAATGACCAGAGTTCAATTTTTCTCGCTTCATCTCACAACCAATGCTTGACTTGATCTACAATTCCCCCGTGAGCTTTGAAATTAGACGGCTTCAGCTGACATTTACTCTGGGTTATGTCTAGTTAGTCAGTGTAATTCAGTCAACGTGCATTAAAATTGGCTGAAAAACTGAATATAAAAACCTTATTTGTGTTTCTCATTGATAGTCTGGCTCTAATTTTCTTACGGTTTCCTCTATGATTCGACACACCACCGACTCATTATATGATAAAAAAAAGAATTGAATAGCTGGAGTTAATTCTCTCTGAGTTGAGCTCATTGGCCTTCTGTATCTGCTGGCCAAAATCTAGAAAAATAACTAGTTATGATTAAAACATGCACTTGCAAAGACTGTTTTTTTTTTTTTTCCACCCTTGATAATGGCAAAACTTCTCATGCATACAGATGGGGCCTCATAAATCCAGGCTCATGAATTGGTACCATGAGGCATCTGCATACAGAGACTAAAGCTGCATTCACAATAGAAAAGATAATCAAAGTTTTATCTCTTTGTGGCACACAGAAGGCTGTCTTTGCTGTTTAAACAGGAAGAAATCTGATTTAGTGGATTTTCACGACTGAGACTTTTGGGTCAAATTTGGGCTGATGATTGAAAATGTCAGATCGGCGACAAACTGTGTAAAAGCTGTGACGGATGTGAATTGAATATATCGGTTATGTGAAAACATTTATACGATATACATTTTTGTTTCGGTTCATGTTAACGTGCACACTTTATTGTGTCTTATGTTGTTGAAGAAGTGGAGGAAGCCCTCTCTTCCTGCCCACTTTTTATATTTGTTCTACTGTTTATTCTGCTAAAAAAAAACTTGGATTAGCGTCTTCGTTCAAATTTGAGGTGTGGACGGTGAATAGTACCCGAAAGGGAAGTTTGGTGTGACCTGTTTTTCCAAATAAACAAAAAATGAAAAAACAAACAAAAAAAAAATAGTCAGATCAGTATGGTTAGTCCTTCTGTATTCATCAACGAGTCCGTTTATGTGACCGTAAAAATCCAATAACTGGGAATAATCCGATAATTGCTATAATCGGATGCAGCACGTGTACATGCACTTCCGAAAAGCGATAATCAAAAACCCCTGGTTTACATGTTTCAGTCTATTATTTGATTTTTTTTCAGAGTACATAGGTACGTTATTATGTAAGGTGTAAACGTCCTGTCATTTTCAAAACATCCGGTCTTGTCTAGTTACCATGGCAACACCCACGGTGTCAGGGGTAGCTGTCCTAATGTGAGAGGAGCTAACAAGACTACAAAATATTTATTTATTTATTTATTTATTTATTTATTTATTTATTTATTTATTTATTTATTCATTACCCGGCCCCCTGAAGGGGAGGCAAGGGCTGTTGTTTTTGGTTCAATTTGTTTGTTTCTTTGTTTAACACTTTAGCAGCAAAACTACTGGTTGAGTTCATACCAAACTGGGTTTTCAGATTACCAGTGACCCAGAATAGATGTGGTTACATTTTGGGAAAAGTAAGTCAAAGTTCAAATTTTTATGAAAGCCAGTTGAGGTGGCTCGGGCATCTTGTGAGGACGCCTCCCTGGGGAGGTGTTTGGGGCATGTCCATCTGGGAGGAGACCTCGGGGCCGACCCAGGACACGCTGGAG
>JAPQRP010000020.1:23185761-23197802 GCA_037367295.1 Apogon hyalosoma
TGAATAACCCACCAAACCTGACATTTTGACATATGGTACAGCCTGATTGCTGATATTACCGCACGACGCCTTTAAAGATAACAGCTCCTTCATGATGACAGCCAGTGCAATGATTTCTATACACAGGGATGGGACTGGTTGCCTTTTGAAAATCTGAATGCTCTCTCCTTAGCTCCTCTACAGCAGCAACACTGAACAACACCTGCTATCATTAGCTTACAGATGGAGTTAGCTGACATAAACATTCAATCAGCTCCAGGCACAACACAGACTCCAACATAAAACATCGCAACTATCACTTTAACCCTTTAACACCAAACGTATAATTTTTGAGCCCTCTCTACATGAGTGATATTATTTTTCCTGAAAAACCTGATGTATACAATTACATACATGCAATACACGGATAATCCACCAGGGGGGAGGAATTGTTCAGCAAAGACCTTTCCAGTGACTACAGAACTGTCATTAATGAGGAAGGAGGAAGAACTTTGCCAATTTTGAAAAGGAATTACCAATTCGTTAGACATGTTTGTGTTAAATTGTTTTTGTTTGTTCAAAAATAATAATATCTGAGCATTGAGACCCAATTTATCACATATGATACACAATTGAAACTCATACATGGAAACTGATATCTGAAAAAACATTTTTTTGGTTGTTCAGAAGGACCAATAAAGGCTCCACTTTCAAAGAATTAGAATTTTCTGTCAGTGATTTAATGGTTTATGCTTTACAGGGTTAACTGCATCTGTCAGTTTACCTCAATCACTCATCTGTCACTGTACTGTTACCACTTATTGTTGTATTTACTGTCTCTTAACCCCTTACTGTTTATAGTAATATTCTACAAGCCCTGACCCATGATAATCCATGGGTTCTACATGTGGTAGTTTGTATGCTGTTGTGTATTCATGCATGCTGTACGGCATTTGTCCAGCAGTCACCGCCAAAGTGTTCTGGGTAAAGCAACGTGATTGTAAGGCTACTGTATTCTAAAATTACTAATATCTCCCAAAAATATTGGTCCTATCAACTTACCATTTTCGCTAGTCTGTTCCTTGACCAAAAATACATAAGTATGCCAAACTGCAGCAGTCAGCTCTTTCCGGATTTTGTGTGAATCCCCAGACACGCAAACACACACACGCACACAGAGGCCACTTGGTTTTAATAGATATTTATAGCTAGATAGCTACACATTCAATTTTTTTATTTATTTTTTTTTTTTTACAATGTTCCTGTTGCACCATGGGCCTTAGAGTTTTGCAATTTCAGTCTACTGCATGTGATGTACATATGGCAAGACTGACAATAAAGTTCTGGCTAAAATTTACATGAAATGATATGAAAACAAGTGGTCAGGTACAACAAACCCCGCCTCTCACATATATTGTAGCTTATTTTGGCATCAATCCAGATGATAGCACTTTGTCTATGCATGAGCTCATATCAGCATATCAATTACCTCTATATCTGCCAAGTTTGAAGTAAATTGAAAGAAAATGGATGTTTTTATAGACATTTGAAATTTCACCTATTATAAGTAAATGGGAGAAAAAAAAGATTTAAAAAATTCATAAAATATTTTAACTTTAACCTACTTTTCCCAAAATTTAACCACAGCTATTATGGGTTACTGGTAATCTATAAACCCAATTAGGTATGAATTCAACCAATAGTTTTGCTGCTAGAGTGTTAACAAACAAAGAAACAAACAAACTGAACCAAAAACAATACCCCTTGCCTCCCCTTCTGGGGGCGGGGTAAAGATGTACATTGAAAGTGATTGAATGATATTTCACGTTTTTACTCTCGGCCACACTGGCTGCAGGGTATTGTTATCAGTTGGCCATCTGTCCGTTCGTCTGTCCAAAAACTCTGGCATGCACTGATAAGTCAGGCCACTAGGTGGCAGTAGTGCACCTGATAAGTAGGCCAAGGATTTTCAAGTGCATGCATGTTATGATTTTGCTACCTTCTTACATATAACATGGGAGAAAAATGGATGAAAATACTCTTAACTAAAATATGCCTACACAGTTACTGAAAGAACAGAGGCCCTCGATTATCAAGAGTAAAAGTACTTATTTTGTAAGTAATATATTAATGTATAAACAGTATTATATGACTAAATCTTGTAGTGTTGGGTCTGGTGGTATTATAGTTTAGAAAATTTTATTTTTATAACTATTACTTTTATTTAAAGGTTCAGTGTGAACTATTTAGTGATATCTAGTGATGAAGATGCAGATTGCAATCAACTGAATATCCCTCAACTCATCCTCTACTATAGCAGGTGATGAAAATGTGAAAGGTCGTCCCTGGAACAAATGTTGGTTTTGTCCTTTCTGGGAGGTTGTTAAGGTTAATAGGGTCACACTCAAACGTAGTAAGTGTCAATATCGCACTTTACCAGCTTTAAAGAAGAAGTCCACTCTGTGCTGCAAATTTAAACAGCTCATTCAAGGTAATGACAACAAGATGATTCATACTTTCAGGTGATTATAACTGTATGAAAATTTAATATCTCATTTAAATGCTTTGATCCCCCTAAACTGTACACATTGAATGTTTAATATTTTATATTTTGTTACATGCTTGAAAATTTTCACAAATGTTCTCATTAAAAGGAGAAAATTAATCAAATAAGAAAAACTAAGTTTCTGAATGTCAAGTATGTGATTCAAAATGTAAAATGTGTCATTACCTGGAAATGAAATCACCTTAATCAATGTATGAGATATCAGTCATATTGTATAGTCCTAATTATACAACTGCATTATTAGGGATATAATACTACTGAATGATCATATATGACACTCAGGCTGCATAATTTAATCTATAACAATACCTTATGATGTTTTGTTGCTGAAAAGTATGGCTGCAAATTATTTTATTCATTAATTTATCTTATTAAATATCATAATGTGTGTGAAAACACAGCATATTTCACTATATAAGCTCAAGGTAATATTTTTCAATGCATCACTATGCAATATTTGCAATGATATGATTTGGTATTTGACTGAAAATGACCTTTGACTTTATAAACTCACAGGAATGTTCTTCAGATTTGCAGTTCATTCGGCTTGAAGGACTTAGTTCACTTCTCCTTCTCCAAATGTGCATGTGTTAAGGGAAAGCAGCTCAGTTGATGAGAAACCACTGGTTAAACAAGACCACAAAACTGAGAAATGTAACTGCCGTCGCCCTGCACTTTTAAAACTAAGCCTATCAATATTTGACTATATTTTACATAGAGGTTGACTCCACTTGAGACAAGATAGACTGTTAAACTCTTACAAGGTCTACGTACATAAAATGTGTGGGAAGAGTGGTGAATTTACATGCATTGCATAACTTATTTGAATTATGTAACATTCAGTCTCCAAACACACAAAGGAAGCATTCTTTTAGGAGAGAAAACTGGTCAGATCAAATGAGGGGCTTGAGGAGAGAAACTTCTTTTTGTGCTTACGGTGAACAAAGGAATGTGAAGCACTTGGAGGATTTCATAGCAGAGGTCAAGTGCTATGAGTGTCAGTCACATTGCAGGGGCCAGATATCTCAGGAGGGCCAAATGCCTGTGGGTATTATGACCAGAAAACAGAAGAAAAGTGGCCACGCTCTACCAATAGGTGTCAGCCTTCTATCCTTCCTACATGGGAGCTTTCACAAATTAACTCTGTTTGTGTTGTGTATTGTTGATACTTGAGTTTGAGCGGCTGGCTTCAGGCAGCATCTGGAGCTGGACGTCTCTGCAGTTGGCGGCAACTCAAACGAAGAGAGTTTTTTTGCTGGACTGGGTACATGAACTCAGTGTAGTGCTCAGGGCTGTCTCGCTTTCTGTGCTGACTCTTCGAGAGTTACTGACAACCAAGAAAATTTAGCACAAGCAACTGCTTCTCTCACCTGATAATCGTATGAGTTCACTGGTGGAGGCGGAGGGAAGGAACCAGGGGATGAGGGGAGACCGGTGGAGTCTTCAGCAGGTGGTGGAGGGGGAGGGTAGTCTGCTGGGACAGAGAAACAGGCACAGAGAGAAGCTTATCAAACACTTCCCCTTTTTACTTCATTCAGTCATAAAAATAAACACTAAACCAGTAAATTCACAGTAAACCTTCTTTTATTTTAATGATCTTATTTACATTTTTAATAGAAATGCCAATGAGGCTTAAAATTAAAATGATATGAAGAAAAAGGAAACACAACTCTTGTAAACAGAACAAATGTAAGACTAAAAGTGCACATATCTGTGGTTAACACACCATGTTAATACATGTATATCACACATAAGGGTTTATCCTAAGTTTATAGAGGGCTATGGGGCAGTGACAGATGGTTTTGATGAACAATACATTTTGTGTAATTTTGGATCAATATTAGTAAAACTTTTAAAAGTAGCTCAGAGAATTGAGAAACAAATTTGCTCACTGATAATCACAATTTTATTTCCAACCAAAACTGTCTTTGCAGGCTAATGTGGTGTCTTTCTTTCCAGAGCTAAATGAGTGCAAAATCAATTCCCAACATGAAAACTATCTGAATGACAGATGCAGTGCTTGCAGTTGGTAGCCAATGGACTAACTTAGCAAGGTTGTGAAGTTTCCTGACTCTTGTGTTAAAACCGCACAGTTCTGTTATTATTCTCTCACCCCTTTGAATGCAAATTTGACCCTGTGAACATTAACAAAAAGTACATTTTATTTGACCAAAAATTCAAGCCCAGCGAATTATTTTTTATTTGAAGTCCCCAAGAAAAATATTGAAAAATGAGTCGCACCGCCCCCTCAAAAATCAAAATACATTACACAGATGGGAGCCCACCCCGAATTTTTTTCCATGTAGAAAAATTAAACTTGGTACAAACAGAGCCCATGTTGGGACAAGTAAAAAATTACATTATGGCCCTGACTTAAACCCAACAGGAAGTCGGCCATATTGGGCGGAAGCGTGGACCTATAAAATCACTTCCCTCAGACTTTTAACATCTCCTCCCAGGGTTTTCATCCAATTTGCATCAAACTTGGCGAAAATCACCTACACACACTGGTGGTCAAAAGTTATCAATTGTATTTTTGATAAAATGTTTGACATGGCTGTGATGAGCTCACAACAAAGCAGCCATTTTCAGAAGTATAAAAGTGTGTGTATCTCTCAGAATGTCAGATTGAGTGCAGGATACGGTGTCGTCTCAGTGTTGGGTGGCCTCAAAGGTTGCAAAGGAGGCAATAAGACGGGAGGGCAAGGGCCATATCACCGCTTACAGTTTTAATTTATTTATTAAAATCTCAATCGACTTATTTTCTACAGAAATAAGGTGAAGTGATGTGAAATTGTACATTTTTACTAAAAAAAACAGCATTCTTGGTAGACCTCAAAATTCCCCCAGCCTTGGTCTAAGTCTTTCACAAACTGTTCCAAAATGCTGGAACACAGACTGCACCTTAGCCCTCTGAAAACCTGGTTAAAATACTGGACATACCTGAATGGATTTACACTGTATTAGGGGTATTTCACCATAAATAGCATACAAAGGTCAAAGTGAACACTTGTGCATATTTAAGGAATTCCAATCAAGGTGTTGCTGAGATGTTATGTTCATAAAAATGGGACAAATAGACAGATGAATGGATGGAGAGATGGATGACATGAAACATAATGCCTCCAGCCAACTCTGACTCTGATGTGGACGCATAAAAACCACATGCCAGTTATTCCTGTGAGAATATTTGAGCAATGTTATACCTTAATAGGGATTTTAAAAGGTCACCGGTGTCTCCAGTGAACATTTAAGTACAATACATCATGTCCTATTGAAGATAAAAATGTACACCATATTCTTATACTATGATATGGACAATAAAGTATACAATGTAAAGATAATATGGTAATATGTGTTTTATGTGTAGGAGTTTTTCCGTATGTTCATCTATGGAATTTTAATGATTCTGATATTATAGTCTTTAATGCATGACGACTTAATGCATTAGATTTAGGAACAAATACTAACCTGTACTTTGACTGACAAGATGTCTGGGTAGAACATGTAAGGAACTCACAGGACTATAAATCTACATATCCGTATTCTAAGTGTATAGTGAACACTGACTGATTATTTGATCTAAAAAAAAACAGACAAAAAAAACAATTTTGACGACCAATTTTTGTAATCTTTAACTGACAAAAATGCCAACAGACTGCAACCTTTCACACTTTTCTTTTTTCATCTGCCTTTGATCAGCATTCAATCTATTTATTGTCAAAACAAGTGGAAATATCCATCATTATTAACTGTTTTATGAAATTGGCTTCAGTGAAAATGCTGGGAAATCAGGATTGTCATAATGCCACACATGAACATAACTTGTTCTCTCAAATATGTCTTAACTGTAAAATCTAATCAGAAGCTGAACAGTTATTACGAAGAGTGCAGGAGACAATGCAATGTTGCTTCGTCATCCCCATCAATGGACTGTCACATAATTGCAGCAATTTGGTTAACTAAGAAATACTAATCTGGAGTAAGCATGTGGTTTTTTTTTTCCGCCTGAGATTGGAAATGTAAATGTTGTGTTACAAATGGGTTAAGACTATGTGTTTGTTCTGCCAGAAGAGGAGAAACAAGCCAAATTTGTAGTTCTAAAGTCCACACTAATCCAAGGATTGCCTCCAACCACATGTTTCCGACAGGATAAGGAGTTACGTGCCAAATTAAATTCTGATTTGGCTTCTTTCGGCACAGGACTGAATCATTTGACCATGTACTTCTAAATACCAAACCAGACATGAGCTTTGCAAATTAAAGGCTTTTATGAGACGTAATGGGAATTTGTTCCAATGCTAAGACTTTGATGAATCCTGTTCAGAAATTCCATGGCTTGCTTTCCACTTCTTTTATCTGTTTTCATTAGAATCTAATTGATGTCATCAATGTAGTTTATCCAAGGCAGCTGACCAAATTAATTAAACGCGGTTTCTGAGTTGCCTCGACAAAAAAAAAAAGAAAGAAAATGAAGGCAGAGAAATAATGCAGCATGGTTAAAATTGGACACATGTCTGCGTCTTGAGCATTACAACATTTCACAAATTTGTGAGCATTGCATTAAACATTCCCTCTGGGTGCATGAGGCCTCCATGTGAATTGTTTATATAATAACCTTGTGACCTCCACTACAACTCTAGAGTGTAACAGCTCCTCTAAACCTCTGGGAAAGAAAATAAAATATGCTGCTCAACAACAAGGCTCTGCCCCAGTCCGCCCCTCTCCCTCCCCCCTAGTCCAGCACACATCCTTTTTGCCTGAATATAAGTCACTTGTAACTTGTGGCTTACAGAGAATTAAAACATTAAGTTTCATGTACATTTCTCTCGAACATCAAATATGTTTTGGATTCATCATTTCAGGAAACACAAGAGTTGTAAATGTTTCAGAAATGCATGTTTTATTGAATAGGTCTTAGAGTTCTGTATGTGGAGCAGTTGGGAAGGAAGACTTGGAGTCTTAAGGCATCCATGCTCAAAGGATGTTTCTGGCTATTTTCACCCTCGACCTTATTTCCCTTACTATCTGTCATTGTGCCAGTCATTTACTGACACGTGTTAATGTGCTATATAAAACACAATGAGATCTAGTGTGTCATCATGCACCTGCTCAAAGCACATGGATTCATAAACAAATGCTCTCAAATTGTAGCTGTTTGCTTTAGACATTAACTGTTTATTTTATTCATTTATAAGGGACAGTCAAATTTGAGGACTATTTCAATATTTTAAGGAGATAACACACTTTTTCTGACCCTGTGTAATACAGGCAGGCAGATAAACAGCAAAATCCATTCCATGCACTATTGTTTTCTGGCACCTGTCAGCTGAAAAATCTTAATGCAGCACAAGAGCTTTTAACACTAACGGCTGACCATCTTGACAAAGCTCTACTAGACATGTTTATTAGCATGGCTTTATTTTTTGCTGAAGCTTAACTCCAAACTCTAACAAAACACAAAGAAAAAGGTGATATTTACTTCATTATTTTACCACCGTTATCATGGAAACGCTCTGTGAGCTCTTCTTCCTTCTTGTTGATGTTACAGCTCCTCAGCTCATAAATACAAGCACATATTGAGAATGATCACCAAGGCCACGTTGCCAGCCTCGACCATTAGCATCAATGATCATGTACTTGTGTGAAGTAGTACACAAATGCATACTTCCATGTTCCAGACCTGAGAGCTACATGATAAGATAAATATGACTCTCAGATCTGTTTATTAAAACAGCATCCTACAGCCAGCAGCTAATTATCCTATCTTATGGTACAGACTGGATGCAACCACTAGACTTTGTACTATTTTCTGTCTCACATTAAACTGTTTATACTGGATTACAGTTGGAGAGCAGATATATTTTTTAATATATGTTTTATTTGCATTGTATGTAAAATGCTTCCATCCAAAAATTAAAGTAAAATATAATTCACTTAACAACTGACTACATGAGTTTCAAGCAGATCAGCGCCAAACTGCTGGTTTGTGGCCATAGAAATCATTCAAAGAACCTTCACACAACCTTAGCTGAGTCTGGATCAAAGTGTGACTTTCCCAGGCTGTCAATATCAATTCCAATGTAATAATTTGTACTGCTAATTCCTTCCCACTTTTTTTTAATTGTATTTTCAAAGTTGTTAACCTTAAAAATGACTGCATAACTACACATCTCATTTGCATGGCAGGTTTCAGATTTGTGGCTTTTCCTTTTTTAATTTTATTGTGTATCTACCTGGGATTTTAAGTCTGTCTTAGGCTAAACAGTAGGATCCAACACAAATAAACTGTGCAAAACCTAGTGGATATAGGCACCATGACATGACTCTTTAAGAAGTTTCAGGTTTGGATTTGTCTCATCTTATGTTTTTGGAGGCAAAGGTGACAATATTTGGACAAAAATGGTAAATCTGTGATGGCCAAGACTTGCAATGTTAATGCTAATTTACTCAAAACACTGACTGGCCATACTACAAACTGTGAAGAGTTATGCTTGAACATTAACCAATTTCAGCTACTTGTTAATTGTTGTGTTTAATAACAGAATTGTATGTATGTATAGACATACTACAATGATTGATAGCCAAGGATACCTAGCAGACTATATAATATCAAATTAATACTAACTTAATTCATGTAGTTAAATTGTGCTAACAGGTTGGGTATTGTATGTATGTAATAGAAATTCATGTATTACGTTTTGTGTAGTAAAATCACTGAATGGTCTTATTAGTTTAATTTATTTTCCACAGTTACAATAGAGGTCTGTCAGGAAACAATGTACTTTATTCAATAAACAGAAACTCTTAAAGTATTCTTTTGTACTCTTGTACAGTTGTAATGATAGAATTAAAACCACATTCGTGTTTGTCCATTAAAAAGCAAAATACTGTCAGAAGCTAAATAGCTAAGCTTAACACCCAAAAACCTCTGTCCAATTTTCTGTCTTACATTGTGCTATTTTAGTGGACTATGTCAGAGGCTTGTAACTTCTTAAACAGACTAAAATTATTAAGCTGCAAACACGTTTATTTTTGCTGTAAAACTAGGCATCTTAATATGGTGGTCTATGAGGACTGACAGCCTGAACTAGCTGCTTAAGAAACTGTAGGTTTGGCACTTTGACATTGGTTTCATTATTGTTGAGCTTTGACTAACTTCCCACTCATAATGCAGGAAAATTCACCAAAGCCAGTGGTGGTGCTAAAGTTTGCAGGTCTTTGTAGATGCAAAGAATCAGTCCACTTGTGTCACCCATGCAATATGTCTGCCCTTATTATTAAATCAAACAGCAACACATGTCTAAGCTCTTACACACTTCTTCCCCCTTGGTATTCGTGCAGTGCTTACGCAGTCATGCTGTAAAGCAGTGTGAACTAGGCGAAGTGAGAACAGCTTCTGTGCTGAGCATGAAGCCGGCTCCATTTGTGACAATGGGGAGTTGAAAGCTCCAAGTGAGCACTAATGAGAGAAGCAGCAGGAACACCTACTTAACACCACAACTTCCCCTCTCTTTATTGAGCAATTACTTTTAAGTAGCTGCTTTGTGAACAAGGAATCCTAATCACTGATTAAAGTAATTTTAGAGACCTTAAGAGGTATAATTGGTTATCAGGAACCAGAGTATAGTTAAAGGGTTGATAAATGAGTGGAGATGGATCCAGCTGTGACACGTGGACTAATATTAAACTGTCATACAGTCACAGAATAAACACATCAAACAGAGTATAAGAAAAGTGATTACTTGACACAAAAATATATGAGTTACTTGCAAAGCAACAAGATACAGTACTAGTTGAGAGATGTTTCTATATAGGGGGGAAAATAACATTTTTCAGGTAGCGGATGAATAGTTTGCTCTGTGGTAAGGATTAGTATATTCTGTGGGGGAGGAAGATTGTAGGAAAGTTGGAGCATATGTTTACAGATTTACATATGTACAACATTATCAGTAATGTGTGTGTAAGCGCCGACCATCTGGCCTTTAAGGACTTAGGACAATGCTTGGCACAAATGAGAACTGAATTTATACACAATGCCTCCAGCCTTTCAGTAAAGGAAACGGTTTACAACATAGTAGCAGGAGGAATGAAAACTACACAGATCTAAAATACAGTGAGGAGTTTTTGTGCAATCACAATAGCAAAACACACACTGGTTGAACATAAATTATATGCCATGCGGTGAACTTGATTTATTGCTGAAAGCTTGAGCTGCTGGTGTCTGTTACAAGCTGCAATGAGCCAAAATAAGAGCAGGAGAATGAGACTATGGGTCAAGATGTGTCACATGATGCTCACAGCTCTACTCTAGAGAAGCAGCACACTGGAAATCTGAAGTTGAAAAAAAAACTACAGTAATGGGACCACGTTAAATCAAAACTGTGCAATCGCAACAGTTCATTTTGTCACCACAGATTCTGAGCAAACCTGTAATCTGAAAACAGTACTCTGTCACATACAAAAACAGAGGAATAATCCTTTGCAGACAAAACGGACAAAGTGTTTTAAATCGTGGATGTCAATCCTCATGTTTTATCTGCACCATGCGCTGTGGCAGAGGTTGAGAGCACATTGTTTTGACATAATTACGGAGCAGTTTTATTCAGCAGCTGAGCCTTGCACTTAATTAGCATGATATGTATAGAAGAGTGATTTATGACTTCATTCGGTTTGGAGATGCAAGGGAGGGATTTGAGGTCTTTGGAGATATACTTGTTTTAAGTGTAAAGAAGACGACCAAAATTGGCTTCTGCTACTCTACAGAGAATTCCCACGGGATGAGGAGCTGAGTTCAGGAACAATGGATGGATTATGTTACTGTACAAAAGCAGGGAAACAAACGCGGCAGAAAAGGTGAACGGTTTAAAAGGCTGAGCTGCTCTTTTTAACATCTGAAACAATGAACAGGGCTGAACAATTAGTGCCTTCAAGTGTGATGTTGGTAATGTTTGCTGATGAGTGAAAGTGTGATTCATCAAAGATTGATAGGGGAGCATTGCTGTCACCACTTTAAACAAATGCAAGAGAGAGTAAATGAAGCTAGTCAAATGTCACAGCAGCAGACAGTCACTGCAGAGTAAACTCCGCCGGTTTCATAACACCGAACCAGTTTCTGCCAAGCTGAGGATCGACAAAGGTGGTTATTCTTTATTGTCAAAGGGCATGTGAGGTAACGTGGCAGGCTGCTGATCAGCGTTCAACTTATAACACATGGTTTGATTGAAAATACTTTCACTGTCCAACAACTGAGATGTTACAGCTAAAGCAGTGGATGAAGACACAGACAAACTGGAATAATGTGATTTATTATGAATAATGAAGATGCAGACACATTGATATAGAGTTAAAGTGGACTAAATTAATTTCAGTTTTGAAATTGTACAGAAACGTAAAAGCAGAAAATTATTTACAGTGTTTTTTTGTGTTAGTGTTCTGAATAGAATAACATTAGCCTTAAACAGAGGTGGATAATCACTACAGTGAG
This sequence comes from Apogon hyalosoma, assembly GCA_037367295.1. Taxonomy (NCBI): domain Eukaryota; kingdom Metazoa; phylum Chordata; class Actinopteri; order Kurtiformes; family Apogonidae; genus Apogon; species Apogon hyalosoma. The sequence goes on from JAPQRP010000020.1 coordinate 23,197,794, forward strand.
ATATATATA
>JAPQRP010000020.1:23197902-23212743 GCA_037367295.1 Apogon hyalosoma
GAATAGCAGATTTTCACTTTTTAAAATCTTATTCAGCATTAAAACTTGCCTTGATTATTTAGACAACATTTTGAAAGACAGGATGTTCAGAAAAATATGTTCACAATGTAACTACACTTTAGAAAAGACGTGACACTTCGACAAGCGAGACATCTCATTTTCTTGCAAACGTCAAATTAAAACGCTTACAATGATGAACGTACAAAAAGGCAGCATTGTAAAACAGCTGGTTAGAACAAAAGCTTCAAAAATAAATTAAAAAATGAAGTTTTAAAGACTAAAAACACATAAACACTGCAGACAAAATACAAGTAACTGAGATACAGTATGTGTTCTACTTAGATAAAAGTGGCCCCTGTGAGCGCTCAAAGCATACGCCTGTGGTTTCTATGGGGACACTAACACACTCATTGGTGGATTTCCTGTAAATTCTCCTGGTGACACCCATGAGGGACTCTGACATAACAACCGGTAGTCAGTTTGCCTCTAGCCAGTCAAGCAAGGAAGAATAAAAACAGCTTATGCACATGTTCAACACTTTGGAATTGCCATGAGCTGTTAATAGTTACTATAACTTAGTGTAATAAGTTTTACCAACAAACAGCACTTCTCTTTAACTTTCACTATGATTATTCCGCTACAGAAATTGATTAGCGATTCTAATGAGGAGGCCAGACATCATAAAACAAAAGGATTAGTAATATGGGACATTTTAATCACTATCCAGATATTGTGAACGGAGCTAGAGCAGATGACTCACTCTGTAGTGAATCACTATCACTGACAGTATCTGCTTCTGTAGGTCAAACATTATAAATGTTTATATTAGCTTCATATCTCAGACTGTATAAAAAAAAATAATATAGCCACCATAGTATATGAAGAAAAAACCTTTATGAAGTCACAACTTTGCTATTTTGTTTTTTATAGAAACATATTTGGAAAAAAGGGTGGAGCTGGAGATGTGTAAGCACTATGTAAAGGTTACCAAGCAAATGCTACAGCTAAAGTAAAAAACACAGAATTACAAAAGTGCTCACAATAAAATATAATGTAACACTAAAAGTTAAAATGTTTTACCGTTAATTCAAGTACTTGCTAAACACTAATAGATGCCACTGTATACGATAAGAGTTAAATTAGCATAGCTTAAATAAATGCAAATGAATGGAATGTTTAACACTAGCAGGCTTTGCAGCTCTATAGCATTAGCTTATGCAGTAAACAGGCCATTAATTAAATACAGAAATCTGACTTTTAGGACACAATTAGGGATGTACCAATTCCAAAATTCCTGTCCGATAACCAACATTTAAAATAAGTTTGGTCGATAGCCGATGTTACTTTCCCTTTCTCTATTTCTATATTTTCACTGGTATTTATCCCCACATTATAAAAAAAAGTTTATTATAACTATAAAAACTAAATATAAAATAACATAAAAACCTTTTTGTCAGCCCTTCATCCCATTATCTTTGAATGAACACAGATTGTACACATTTCTACAAATACCTTTAATTAACCATGACATCTTATACGCCGATAGATATATCGGGTGATATGAGCAAATGTCAGCCTATACTGATGTCCAATTGATATATCATTAGATCCATATAAATATATATATATTTTTACAAAACAAAATTTTTAGATATTTTGTATTATAATATTTTATAAATTGAACTGTATTTACAAATTGGCTACCAGCACATTTACCAGAAAGTGAATAAGACTAATAAAACTATTAATTTAGTATTTCTATAAAGGCAGTTTTGAATGGTTGGTGGCTGTTACCACTTGATCCATAACAGAAAAAAGGAAACAATTATTTAATGAAAGACTATTTAAAGCCATGAGGCATCTGTATAAACAAAGAGAATATCTCGAGCCTAAAAGCTAATAAAGTCATGTGTATCAGGACACATTCTCTGTGACTTTTGATCAAACCAAAACAGATATTATTAGAAAATACACATTCAAGATGGAGTATGGCTGCAGATAGTGTACAATATAAAGACTTGGATGTCTTGGTTTCAAGGTTATTTTCAGGGCTTGTACAGTAAATCATGTGCTGCTGCTGTTAGAGTTACAAGAAAACTGGACTTAACATGCTTCAGAAAGGTGTTTTATTTTTGTTTGTTTTTTTTTTTTATTGCAGAGCTGTTGCACTGGATTGCATTTCCTTGTATAATTAGTCATCTTTTTCTGTCCACTTCTCTAACAGTATGCTGCTGAGCTACTCCTAATCACATAACTGCTGATTTGCGCTACAAATTGCACAGATTCAAAAAAAATGTCTGTTCTGCAAACAGCCTGCTTAAAAAAATCAGGAGTCCTGGCTGTTCTACATGGATTTATTAAATTTTATAAAGCAATCATGACTGCCCTTCCTACAGTACACGTACCATAAAAGATCAAGTTAAACCCTTAAATCTGATCTGCTGTAAGGAAGTCTATGTGAGCGATCACTGTCTGAGACCTATATGTCTTTCACTTCCTCCTGCTGGGGTTTAATCAGGACAAGTTCTACCTAAAAGATGAGAGGACAGGCCTGTGTAACTGAGCGCCGCCCCGTCTGCACCAGCTCCTTTATCCACACAATAAACACCGCCTCAGACTGCTCATTCCTCCCCTCACGCTGGCCTCTGGTAGACAAAAGGACAGTGAGGCGCTGTGCCAAATTGACTTGTCCTTAATTTTTATGCTAATCCTCAATTTTACATCAGACAGTCCCATCACATTTGATATAAAAAGATATTAAATAAATAAATAAAGGGACCCACATAATCTGTTCATAAAGATGTCTTATCCTTTGACAAGTGGAGATGTCTACAGATGGCTTTGCATATTTGCATGATCAAAATGCTGACAACAACCAGCCATCACTGTCATTATTAAATGTTAATGTTTAGAAAAACACTGTCACAGCCTATCAGTCATACAAATACCACATTTTATCAATCTAATATTACCACATGCTCCTGATAATAAAATAAAATACAAATTAAAAACAAAAACAAAAACCTTGAAAACAGTTACAATGAGCAGGGAAAAGCACAGATGCAGATTTCTATATAGTGTTTCCTGTATTTTCCCTAAATCAGTAATGAATAGGTGTTAAGAGCTATTAACACTTGTGTAGTCACAGAAATCAAGACATGTAATAACAACATACTATAATGACACTTCAACTTCATTTAAATATTAATATCTATTTTAACAAAACCTCCCCACCCCCTCTATATTGTTTCATTAATCCTCTTAAAAGACGGACAATGATTAATTGCAGAAAATAAGGCAGTGGCTGCGGATTAAATATTTTGTTGTAAAATGACTTTTTAGAATTATAAAGGCTTTAATGATCCCACATAAAAATCAATGTGGACCAAATAAAAAGATAAAACCGGGCTGGGTGATATGGTGGGGGGCTAAATTTTTTGTCACTATTACGGGTAATTCATGTTTTTAACCAATTTCTTTTTGACTTTTATTTCAGGTGCTGGAACAGGATTCTTGTGCAACTTTTACTTCTAATAGACTTTTTTTTTTTTTTTTACAAACTATACTCAGGATGGTATCTGTTCCAGAGATTGAAAACTTAAATATTCTCACATCAGTGAGGTAACCTGACTACATTTCTTTGGTATTGTTCACTAAAGCCAGAGAAGTGATGAATGTCTTGAGTCTATATGGATTATTTATAATCACCCCAAAAAATAAAAAACAGAGCATCAGAAGTGGCAACATTTTTTTGATTTTACAGGTCGTGATCATGGCTTAATTATCTCATCACACAGATATATTTGTGTACTAAATATAGCACATGTATCAGGTCCAGATCTGCGAAAATGAAATTTTTGATTTGAATCCATTTTTCTTATTTACTGACATTGTTTAGCCATGACATTAGATAGAATGATATATGTAAGTCCTATGAGCCTGAAGATGTGTACATGTTTGCAATAAACCACCTTGCCTGCACAGAGTTGTTTTATTTTTTTACCAGCGAGGCTCACATGTCTCCAAGGAAAAGGCGACAGACGACATTCCTACACAGAGAACCGCTGTCTCTGGTGTTTGAGTGACAGCAGACAAAGCATTAATCTCCAACCTCGTGATTTAGGCATTTTTCACATTCTTCAAAAACAAAACCTCATTTGATACATACCCAGCCAGATTCTGTGGCATTTTTAGAAGACAGTTTATTAAAGACATTTATCCACGGAGGCCCCGTTGGTCAATATGAGACATTTACACTCGTAATTGCATTAAAACAAACTTATAAAGGTGGCGTTTTCTTCAGGGTGTCCAGACATTCATGGGCGGTGATGTTTTATTTCTTGGTGGGTACAACTGAAAAAGCAGCAGTCTAAGAACAATTCTACCAAACGAACATCTGGAGACCGGGCAGGTCCATGATTCAACCCACAAACCTCCATAGACAACACTGTTTGTCAGCCTTACAGAGCGCTCACTGCTCGCTGAATTTCATAACTGTCTCCTCTGTTTTGGGAATTTAGAACTCTCGGGGGGATTGGGGGTAGAGGTTTAGATCATGGTCTCATTACAACACATATACCAGATGTGTCATGTCCTACTTTTACAACATGCTGCTCACTGAAGACTCCCTCAATAATAATTAACATAGTTTTGGAATATTTATAAAAGGCAGAATAATAAGGGCAAGTCAAACACGTTGTGGATTTTTTTTAATACATGATCAATATGTTCCAGATATTCAAGCATAATTCTTCTATGTTTCACCTTGAGTAGGTGTTAGGTTGTTTCTCACTAATGACTCAAAATTTACTTCCTCAATTATTTTATATTGTCATATTTTAACAGCATAGGAGAATGTTTCCTTCCATTAGCATAAACCAGATGAATGTGATTTAAATAAAGCATAAGCATATTTTTAAACACAGATTAAACAACCATATGAACTTGGAACAAAGCATTTTACTTCTTTAACTTCACAACATTTTTACTTTGCTCCATGATGAATATTCAGCGACCGAGTATTGACTTTATAAAGGTCTTCCTATAGGTGCGGTATGACTTGATATGATATACATATAAAAGGAGGCTCTCTAAACAAGTTTCAAAGGCTGTTGCTTGAGTGTTTAGTCATATCGTTCTAACATAATAATAGAAATAGAGGCCTGTGTTCCGCAGAGCATAGCCACTGTAAATGTTAATAATGCCTGTCACCCAATGGAACAAAGACTAATCAAACAAACACCCACTGAATGCAAATTAAAATCTAAAAACACCACTACTATATGTGTCAACTGCAAAGTAACTGAGAGCTACCACCTTGTACAAAAAGGCAAACATCAGTTCCCAAGAGACCAAAAAAAAGCAGACAACACAAGGCTTCCTGAACTCACACATGACTGGAAACCACAGCGCAGTATGTTTATTAGGCATTTAGCATGCAGCAAGGCCTTTGTCGCAACTCGTATTTAGCAATTTAATCATTTTAACTACTCCAGAGGCCACGCTGAGGCTTAAGGGCTGAATGTGGATCTCTGCCTGTATATACACTGACTTTTATGTTTCATTATAAATCAATACTTAGTCACATTTTATCAGAAGTGCTCTATTAGTAGTCTGGCTTTCATTATTACTAATAAAAATAATAGCCTAAACTACTAAAATAACATCTAAGCTGCGGTAAAACATAAAAGCAAAGGTGTGCCATGTACTTTAAGCAATAATATCAATAATTCCATTATAATAAAATACTCTCAGGATGTTTAAGTATTTTTTCAACAGACTCTTGTTCTTGTTTTCATGTCTTTATGAATACCACACCGTCAAGATACAGTTGATTCCAGAGCTACTCTTTCACCAAGAAATGTAGCACATTAACCATAATTATGAAAAACTAATTAAATGACCCTCTTATGAACAAGTGACCTTATAACCTGATATTATATCTGATATACTGAAGAGATGGCTAGCACGGTCACACACATGCCGTACAATTTATGACACCGAATGTGAAGCCATTGTTTTCAGATCGTCAGAGTCGTCTGTGTGGGGATGTGACTTGTGTACTTCATCAATGAATACGTCTGTATATATGAAACTTGGAGGGCATACTGAATAAGCGAATATCTGGAAGTCAGTCATTCTTCTTTTATTTAGCTAATGAATGAACAAAATTGTGCTTCAAAATACACTGCAAAATCCACAGAAAAACCAAGCTGAAATTACAAACAACACTTCCTGTAATTATGTCAAACTAAAAGCTTTGTGGTGTTTCAAGACAGATTTTACTGTGCTTTACGTTATGAAGTGTTTCATTTTTTAAAGACATTCTTTTGAAAATATACAGGAAAACTGGAAACAGCTCCTGAATCAGTTTATGGTAACTGCTGGTTGCATTGATTTTCTACTCCCAAAGGCATTTCTGATTATTTTCTATATAATTTGGATCTGGTGAACTGTCTCACCTCTGACAAGAAGGTCTGTTTATCTTTTTTTTTTTTTTTATGTCAGTCAATTTTGCTGTATTACTATGTTTCTCTGTGTTGTTAAAATGCCAAACTGTCTGATTAAAGGAGAGGTTTTTTTGTTTTGTTTTGTTTTTTTAAGGCTTTTATTGTGAAATGTGTTGTGGACTGCAATCAAAAACTCAAATCTGTGTTTATAATATAATCTTGGCATTACTCTTAAACTTAGGGGGTCTTGATTTCCAGCAGTATGTTCACATTTTACTGTAGCATTAATAGAATCTGACATTTATTGCTATGCTGTGTTATCCGAAAACCAACACCGCAGGGAGATAATACAGTTCAGAATCAGTTACACAACTGTGTCTGCTTACACTTACCTTATGAATACTGTACCAGTCACAGTTCTATACCTTTTCTTCTATTTTCACACACAAAACTGGTGCTAATTGAGACTCAAACTGATTTTGGGACCTCTCATTGAAAATTCTTACTCTGATGACCATTACATGGAAGAGATCTGAAAATATTTCCCCTCAAAGATGCATCACAGTGACAACAAAGTCAGATCAAATCGTGATGCCAATAAATATTCACATTTCTACTGTACTTGCAATACACTGTAAAAGGATTTATGGCTGTTTTTCTTGAATTTACATATTAAGATGGGTTACATAGACACTAGTATTGGAAAGACGCTGACTGATGGGGCCGGTGTATATTCACACCTCTACTGTAAATGAGCAGCATAACACACAAACAGCTCTACTGATATCTATTTCATTATATTTTAATGCCTCTAATTCAAGAATTCAGAAAATGGTATCCTCGAACCCATTACTTGATTTTTCCCTCTTGGTTACATTTGTAGGATTTTCTTTGACTGGTCTGTTACCTGCGGCTTCAGAGTGGGTGGTTTCAGACATTTGTTTGTATGGGTTGAACTTGGGTTTGGGTGCGACCACGGGGGCGAACTTCTTGGGTGCCTGCTGCTGGGAGATGGAGATGCTGGCACTTCCCAAAGATGGCGTCGTCTCCACTCGAGCAGATACCTGTCCTGTCTGGTCGGTACCGTTCCCTGGGTTCCACATGATTCTGATGAAGACAAAAATGAATCAAGTAAAGCCCTGAACGCTATGTTGTAATTTTATTTTCTCGCCATGTGATTTTACAGGATTAGTGAGAGTAAACCTGGGGCTCGTTTCTGGGTTAACTAGTGAACACAACCTTAGTGCACCATTTAACACATACAGCGAGTGAACAATGGTGTAGCGAAAGCAAAGGCTTAACAAAAGCAAAATCCATTTCTGGGCTGGTTGTGTTTGTTAAAGTTAATTCAACTATTAAAAAACTAATGAACAAATAAATGCCTCCACTCCCACTGTTTCCAATGATATTCACCATAACTGAGGACAACCTTATGCTGCATTCCAGGCAGGTTTTTGAGCCCGTAAGTCACGACTTTAAATCACGACTTTGTAGTGTTCGAGGCAAGTCACGCCAAACTGCGCAAGGAATTGTGGTAGCTAGATGTAAACAAACCAGCATGGCCGACCGCCATTTACAGTCATTTCCTCCCAGGGGTGTTTGCTCTTTGCTTATTCGAGGGAAACAGAGGAAAAACAGTGCATAAGGCAAGAGAAGCTTTTATACCTTTTATGTTACGGTTGTTGTAGGCTATATTTGAATACACTTTTGGTATTAATTTATTGTTGCACTCAATAGACTGAAAACTATGTAACGCTAGAGCAGCTGCTGATTACGCAGAACATTTACAGATAAATAACGCTGGAGCAATACCTTGTTTTAATAAATAATCTGCATACCCACCGCATCCATGGGGGCCGCCATTGTTGTTTGACGGGCTATGTGACGTCAGAACTCAGAACTGGGAGTACATGGATCTAGTACAAGTTCACAGCTGGGAAGTCATAGGTTTGACTGCCATTCCAGAGCATTTTCACCAGTAGAAGGTTGGAAAAACACAAGTTACAGGTGGCCTGGAATGCAGCATTATTAAAGCCAACTCTTTGCTTTGGTTCCAAAAGTATTCATTTTGTATTAATTTTATTAGTGTATGTTTTATGTAATTTGAAGCATTCATAATGTTGATTTACACTGACTTCACCCCACTGAACCCCCACCAGACCTCTGACCCCACCATTCGCCTGTGTCACCCCCCTGGAACAACTACTAAGATATTTTCAAAATTGTGTTAAATAATCTTTTGTTTTTTGAATATACATAATATGTCAAAGGAAATACATTACACACTTTTCTCTTCCCCAAATTAATCAATCTGTCAGCAATATAACAGAATGAAGAATTATTATATTCACACATATTGTAGCGTCTGGCTGGACATCTCAGGATGACCCGAGTTATTCAAACTGGTGACTTTATCAACAGAACTCTAAACGGTTACTGTTGGTCATAACCACGCCGAGCAACAGGACAAAAAGAATGTATAGAACACTTAACTATGCTCCGTTTTCTCATCCACTCACCACACTCATACCTCCTCACACACATGCACACACACACTGGTTCAACCTCCATTCCACTCTCATTCATTCACCTATCTCTCAAAGCCACACACACTCTGTCCTCTGTTGTACTATGTCCTGAGGTAATCTATAGCCATAAATTGATGAGGAGAATAAAATTCAGCGACCGGATCAATCCTCACATGATACATTTGTTTTTTATTGGTGCAAAATCTCCAAGGGAAAAATCTGAAATCATCAAAGATATTATCAGACTTCTGTTAAAAATGTTCATTTTCTAATATAACTAATATATCAAAGGATAAACTTTACAGAAATAGAGTGAAATGAAACTACAATAAATTTGCAGGTCCTCGTTAAAATCATCTCTGTAACGTGGCACTTAACGAGTGCAGACTTTTAACCAACTAACCCAGAAAAGGGGATAATGCATGTTGTGTTATATGGACGGATTTTGCATTGCATTTGAGTTAACAATTTAATGAGTGAGCGCAGAAACAAGCCCCTGATATGTAAAACAATCCCACTTGATTTCTGTAGTAATGGAGGTGACCTCATACTGGCTCCACATGCAGAACAAGTCAGTAAATGTATGTGCAACTAAGATTCAGGTCTACTTTTCTTTAATTCACTTGCTGGCAATATCATTTTCTAAAACAAAGAAATAACATTAATATACATTGTGATCTGGCATGTAATAATTGTGTCAGATTCAGAAGAGCAATCTATCGTGCAGCGGACGTCAGACTTTTTTTATTCACTTTCCTTTCTTGCAACTCTTTCACAAGAACAATCATTTTGAAAGAAATATGATATGTGAGACAAAGAATGGTTTTATAACAGAAATGTATTGAAAGTTGGATGCTGTAACACTGATGTAACCATCAATGGTTTTCAGTGTTGGTGCAGCTGTCAAAAACTAAATCAGAATCAGAACGCTGATGTGAGAACTCATGTCGAGACATAACTTGATTAATTGATTTATTTGTTGGGGTTGTTAGCGGGTGCAGTCTTGGCATGAATTTAAAACATTCAAACTGATGCATTAGGTACATCTATATCTGACAGCTGAACAAAATTATGATGGATCTGCTATATTTTATTTGGACATCCTTAATACAGTTACAGTGAAAGAACTTGAACAGAGTAAAAGAACTTGCGTGGCTGAGGACACAAACATCCAGTGTTTCACCATCGCATTCTGAAATCACTTGAAATATTTGAACTATATATACGCCGCGCTTTTTCCCCATCCTTTCTTTTTTGTTTGTGTTTGTTGTGCTGCGTTCTGATGTTTTGCTGTTTATTATCCTCAGTCTGACTGATACAGGGTTTACATTCTTTCTCTGGAGCACAGCAGAAAAAGCCCACGCACAATTACCTTTTAATATCTGCTCAAATCCCCGCTCCTCCTGCCGTCTGAATGGTTTCCTACCTTTGATATTTTCCTGTTCTTAATGCTACGATTCAGACATATGCTGGTGCCTCACACCCACCTGTCCTTTCAATGCAAACGCTTTTATTTCTTGAAGCTCAAATGGCTTACAAAATAAAAAAGAAAGGTATTGAAAGGAGAGAAGAAATGATGTTAGCATGTAGACTCAATACACAACATGTTGAATGGGAACATATCTGGTGCAGTGTGTGGTTATGTTCTCTGATGATGGCGAATACGTCACTTTACACTCACTAGGCCCTAAGATACACAATTTAAGTGATTTATTTTCATTAAAATTACTATTTAATAAAGACCAAGTTTAACCTTCAGTAAAATCACGTTAGTGGGCTATTGACATAAATTTTGACTAATTACAAAAAGATACATAATAAAATATAATTAAAAAATGTTTTGCAATATTTTTCAGTGTTGTTTTTGTTTTTTAAAGTTTTTTTCAGCATTTCAAACATCACAAACCAGAATGCCATAAATTTTTCTTTCATTTAAGCCATTCAATTTATTTAATGTAAATCATATATCTTAGAAAGGCATTCAAATAAGCTATTTCATGCATTCTTCAAAAGAAAAATGTTGAGGCGACAGTGAAATAATAAAAGAGAAATGAGTTGGCTGAATAATGAAGTGAAACATTGCACATCGGTCGAGGTCAGTGTGTTTCCAGTGGGTAGAGGTTAAATACTAGTGACTGTTTTCATCACATCGACTGGAGTTCAACATATTTGTCACATAACATCACCTTCTGAAACCAAAAAGTCCACTGACCTACTGACTGTCCAGAAACTATGGAGTCTGAAGACTTGTCTCATAATGTTTCCCCCTTTTTATATTTTCATTTCAGCATCATCAGTGGAATTTAACATGGAAACAAAGGGCTCTCCAATCACAGGTTTATCCTCTGTATGTCTGGTAAATATGGTGACTTGACAGTAAAGCTGACTTTGACTTTGACCAGCTAAAAATAGTTCCTCTTTATTTCTGAGAGGTCACATCTCTTCATTAGAGCAGCTAAATCAAATATGACAATAGCCTGCACTTATAACAGACACAAAGCCTGTTGGAGACTTAAACAAAGACTATGGAAAAGAAGACGATGTAGCCACATAATGCAGTGGTTTGCCAAGTTTGTTCTTTTAGCCATCATCATGTGGGTTTTTGGAGCTATAAGTGGTGACACTTGCATGAGAGGGTTAAAGTCAATCAAATCAAATCATATCAAATCAAATGTACTTTACTGTCCCCAAAGAGAAATTTATCTCAGCGAAAGAACAATATGTGCAGACAGCGAAATTACACACATGCATTAAAACAGAGAGTAAACCACACTATCAGAGCAAATTCCACTGGATTACTGTACCTGTCCTGATAATATATGACATAAATTGTGGTAGACTAAAAAAAAAAACATAATGTGCCCACACTTGAAAACCCTCGGCCTTCTGTCCGCACCAAAATTTTTGCACATATGGATGGATGGATGATGAACTGATGACAATACCCTGAAATGAGGGCTGAGGGTAAAAACTGTGCTAAAACCTAATCAACAATGAATGAAGTGCAGAAAAGCAAAGGGTGAAACCCACCAAACTAATTCCACCAAGTACGTGAAAACATTAACCACACTGCTAACTGGGTAATGTTATGTTAAATGCTAATTAGCACAGTAACTAGCTGTTTAGCTGACACATAACTGGTCCGTCAAATCCCATACTAGGTTCTACACAAACAATATCTACACTAATGTTTATACTTATGTGTCAATATTTCTCTCTGGACATACTGTTTAGGGTGGGAATACATGTTACTTCCTGAAAGCCTCCTTAACCAGTGGGGGCATGTAACCTTGGTAACCACCAATCTCACCTCTACCAGCATGTGTGTAATACCACTGACTACCAACCACCGGGCTGTTTGCCTTCTGTGATTGCCTGTTGTCACGGCTGCATTAGATTATGTTATATTCATGCTGGTAATGTCCAGAGCTTGAATACTGTAACATTTACCTTCAATAGCTCTTTAAGCCAGCCTCATTAATAACACAGGGGCATTTTATGGTTTAATTGTTTAATTGATGTGACCGTGTCTTCTTGTACATACAGTATTTTATATTCTGTCTGCATTTATTTTATTTTATGTACCATGGCATAATTGAAAATTCTGGATTCCGTTGATGTGTTTTCTGAGGATTCAAATGAATGAATGACTGAATAAATGAATGAATGAATTAATTAATTAATTAATTAAAATAGTATGCAATTCACATACTATTGAATTCATACTAAAAAAAAAAAAAAATCACCCATACAGTTATTGCCTACTGATTAGCATGTTAGCATGGAATTTCAGACCACACCTACCTAATGAAATATCAAATTAATGCTAACTTTGTCATTACCTAGATAACTAACAAGTTCAGCTAATGCCTTATACCAGTAAAATATCATGACACATTTGCATAACAAAATCCTTTTAGAGTCTTGTTAGGGTAAGTTTTTAGCCACAACAATAATAGAGCTGATGGTCAAAAAGAAATACTCTTTCAATAAACAAAAAAGTCAGACTGAGTTATCAACCCAAACTGTTAATCAATACCTCAACCATTTCAAGCAACCCCAAAATAACATGCACTGAGGAATAATTTACAAACCACTAGAATAAATGAGAACAACTTTACAAACTCACTTTTAACCAAGTACTGTGTTCCACTTCTTTAAGCATGTAAGTCCAACCAGACTGTTACTTAAGCAACCTAAAATGTTTTATTTTCCTTCTTTTAGGCTGATAGTGGTTTCTGTGTGTGTGACTGTGACTTCTGTGACTAAACATGACAAGGTTTTTTGCTCTTTTAACTTGATGACATGTTCTGTGAAGTCCCACTACTTGATCATTTAAAATATTCATTTGCTTACTGCTCCTCTGTATCATTTTTGATGTGACGTGATTAAAAAAAAAGCCCTTTCCTCTTAAACTCACAGGGAAAAAAATCAGCACTCACATGCACAAGGACATAAATGTTATCCTGTATAAGCAGTGTAAGAAAGTCAAAACAGTAGTGGGGTGTTTAGTCGCAGGCTGCAGCCTCATTGAAGACTCATGAAAGGAAAAGTCAGTTGTGATCGCTGGGCCAGTTACAAGATGACTCACAAAGCTGTGACACCATGTTTAACAGTTTGCTTTATGGGGGCATGGCAGTCGGGGCTGTCTTCTCACAGCTGTTCGGCTGCACTTTTACAGCTGTCATTGAAGAACTGCTGCAGGTGTTTCTGCTGCATTAATCTTTCATATCCACCAAGGAAACTATCAAACAAACCCCATCCAAAGAGGACCACGGCGAGCACTGAATTCTAACATAAAATGGCAGGGTTCAGAGATTTTTCGGCAAAGCATGACATGCTTTCTAGCAAACCGTCTTCATGGCTGTGAGACTGAATCACACTCTGAAAACATACAAAAAAAGAACTTGGGTTTGGCAGTGTTCATGATCCTGCTTTGAAAACGCTGTAGTGGCTTCAATAACTTCTTTCTTTGGCTTTTCTTTCACACTGACAATGTCACACAAAAAGACTTAAGTCTATTATCAATTGTGTTCTGTCAAAAACATTTCACTCAGTCAGTAAAGTATTGAGGGGACAGCTAAAAATCTCTACCTAGACTGAATGTCAGGAAGTTTTTCAGCCTGTAGACAAAGATGTGGTTTCCAACATAGTGACAAAGAAATAGACTGTTTTGTAGGGTGAAGTGGATAATAGAACTTTAACATAAATATACGCCATGAAAAAGAAATGGATGTATCCACCATGATGTCTTCCACTGTTCTGAAGCCTTGAGATAAGAATAACAGTTTTGTTAGCGTATCTTCTTAACCACAAACACAACTGTATATTTCTCTTATTTTTCCAGGTGTTTTTGTTCAGTAAACAGAAGCTCAGCGGGATAGCAACATGTCAATCAGGACCCTCATGACAGAAATCAAAGCCTTCTGGAGAACGACAAAATCTGCAAATCTGCAATTTCACATGTGATGTCTGTAAATAAACATTATTTTGCAAGAAACCCAGTTTATTATGAAGTAACATTTAGTTTTGTATAAAACCATTCGGTGAACTGCATCCCTTATGTCACACAACACCAAACTGAGGCACATTTCAATCTATTTGTTAGGAATAAAGGTATAAAGGTTAAAAGATGTGAAAATGACTACAAGACTGGTCATGTTGAGAGCTATAATGGCATCTTCAGAGGTAATTATTTTAAGTTATTATGTTTTCCCTTGGCGGCACGGTGGTGCAGTGGATAGCACTCGTGCCTCACAGCAAGAAGGTCCTGGGTTCGATTCCGACTCCAGTCGGTGGGACCTTTCTGTGTGGAGTTTGCATGTTCTCCCCGTGTCTGCGTGGGTTCTCTCCGGGTACTCCGG
>JAPQRP010000020.1:23212843-23232076 GCA_037367295.1 Apogon hyalosoma
ATGCACTGATAGGTTCATTGGTTAATCTAAATTGCCCATAGGTGTGAATGTGAGTGTGTTTGTTTGTCTCTATATGTCAGCCCTGCGATGAACCGGCGACATGTCCAGGGTGTACCCCGCCTTCGCCCTTAAGTGGCTGGGATTGGCTCCAGCAACCCCCGTGACCCTAGTGAGGATAAAGCGGGCTCAGAAAATGGATGGATGGATGGATGGATGTTTTCCCTTAAATGACTTATGTGTGTGTGGAGTATGTCATACAAGTGAGTGAAGTACAAGACTGAAAATGCATAATCAGAAAAAAAAAAGACTTGTAAAACTGTGTCAAAAAGCCAAAAGTCTTATGAGTATGATTTGTTAAAATTAAGCGTCTCTCTCCATTTGTTGCTGTTAATTATTTTTTTCTGATGTGAAATCCCTTGGATGCCCAAAAGGGGCAGGAACATGCCCTAAAATGGCATTATCTGATGTTATCTAATGCAGTAATTTACAAAAGCAGTAATTTATCACCAGTACACTTATGTGACAGGCCAAATAAAATTAATGAGACCAAAATGGCTCCTAAAAAAATACTTGGAAACAGAAGTTTTTGCCTCAAGTATGTTGTGACCATCTCTGGTATTGCACTTTAAGGTACTCACTGGCTTCAATGTCAAGATATGTTTGTTGTATCTTGAATATAATACACAATTATTAATATCTGAGTTTGATGTGACTAAAAAAAAACTGAATATCCATGAAGTCCACTGCAGTAGAATGAATAATATCACTGATCAATTTGTGGAAAGTGACTAGACAGGGATTATTGGATTTTGATGCAAGTTCAGGAAATGTTATCAACTTTTATATTGATGTAAACATCTCATCTGCAACACTAAAATGATTAAAATTAAAATGTCTTAAAAACATATTAAATATTTTGATGTAAAGGTGTCAGTGTCTACAAGTCTGAAACTTTACAGGCAAGAGCAAGTTTACATTTAAAGGCCAGTTATGCAGCTTTTCTCCCACCTTGCGCTTTGTCCCATGAGTGGAATTCAGCTCTAACTACACAGCCTTTGGTTCACTAGACGCCGATCAAAACAACATTTCAAAAAGACGCTGCAGAGATGAAGATGGAGATACACTTTGGCTGTCAGATTTTACATAGCGAATACAGCAGGGCGGTAGGCGACTGGGATTAGCACTCACGATTTGTGACGCAACGTGCGGAGGATCAGCCATGCGGATGAAAACCCTTTAAAAATTAAAGGTTTCCATCTGCAAGAAGTTGCAGCCTCGTCTTCCCTGCATCGGACTCGCGCTGCTTAAGAGGGCTGGTTGAATGGCTGAAGAGGTTAATGCGACATTACAAATACAAGACCCTGCTCCCCACATCCAGCTGTTTGGAAACAGGGAAGAGCACAGAGTTCAAGTGGTCATTATGGATCTGCAAAATGTTTTGTGCAAGAGGGTAAATATTTGAAAGTGCTGAAAGTATGACACCATGCCATGTTGACATATTAATAAAAGCAAAAAGCTGCTTTAAGACCTCTTGCAAGTGTTAAAATTTTAATAAACTGGAAGCACAACCTCAGTGTCAGGGCTTCAGAGGACTGGGCAAGTCAAACATCATGTTCTGAAACATAGCCACTGCAAACAGTACAGCTACATGACACAATCAGCTCTGCATCAGCTCCAGAGCAAAGAATGTGATTTTATTTTAATGCTTCTAATGCTAGAATTAAGGATGTATTACATGTACATTGCTTCCAGCATTACCAGACATTTAAAAAATCCTCATCATATACAAACATGTATAACTCAGAGACACAAGGCTAAGAATGAAAACACCCTTGTCGTTTCATCTGCAAAAATCCAGGGTTTTGCACAAAACTGGAAATTCAGTGCATTTACTGTAAATACAAGCATGAATTTACTTCTTCATGACATGAGTTTCCTGAGACAGTTGTTACAAATCTCTCCTATCTACTTATCTCTATAAAACATGTAGGTTACAGTCAAAGACCATTGTTAACACAGTGAGGGGTCTTGGTAAATCCCCTGAAGGATAAAAGAAAAGGACATGGAAAAGAAAAAACTCTTTCATATTTTTTTCCCTGCTTTATTGAAGTGGATCAAACCATGACCCCGATACAGCAGTACGTATGCAGAACTCATCCTCTGCATATGGTGCAGGAGGCAGTCTGCATCACATTTCTTTTTGATTAGTTGGATACAATATGTCATACTTTAAGCAAAGCTCTTACTGTCTGTGTTTAAGAGAAAAATATTGTATTTTGGTTTTACATCAGGCTGACACTTACTGGTTATTTCAATTATTTAATCAGTTTTTTCAAAATAAAGGTGCTTTGTTGAACATATGTTGGAATAGAGGTTGTACTGTAAATACTGTAATGTTTGCATCATGAAAATGAATATGAAAGAATTCAGGCCACATCATGTTCAACAGTCTCTGTCATGTAAGCAGAGTAACTTATATGCATGTATATTACATATCTGAGTAGGTATTTGTAAGCATTTTTCAATATTTTACTCCAAAATGTATTTTCAGCATAGTTGAACATAATATCTAAAAGGTTTTGTCCTATTTGATATCAATTTCTTTTGAGTACTGCATGTTTTGAATGTTTGCGTAAAGTCCGTGTGTTACTGAGCAGTAATTTGCCATTTTTCACCTAAAAATTTTATCTCCTCAAATTTTGTTATACGCAATGTTAAAGTCTCTGTTTTGTTGACATGAGAATGTGGTAACACGTGGACAGGTTGCCATAGTAACACGTGGACGACTCTGTACCATTGTATGTATCACCCAAAATGTTGATTTATTTTTTAAAACAAGCCAGATATAATTACAATGCTTTATTTAATAGATTTAATAATAATGCAATGTTATTTACAACTTGTGGTGATCCATACTGATATAGGTAAATTACAAAGAGTAGTTTCTGGGTAACAGTTCACAGATAGTCTTTTTACATGTGGCCAGTGTATGAATTCACAAACTTCATCATTCAGAATTTTAATTTGTCAAAGTAATAGACAGTCTTTTGCATGTCTTTGTGTTAATTTAATGCAGCCTAGCAGAGGGTTCAGAACTTCTCCTGTACTGAGTGAGTGGTATTTTAAAAAGGATAACAGTTCCATAAAATAGAGATCTTTAGCTAAAAAATGAGCCCACTTGATAAATGATGTGTGCAAATTTACTTTTTCATGTTGAAGTTCACTTGCGCTTGATTGGACCCTTATCTAGAAATTATTAGAGGAGCAAATGTATGGAAATGAACATATTCTGAAATGATTCCATAACTTGTAAATGCAATTTTTCAGAGATCAGCGAACCTCTGCTCATCTTTACTTCTAAGAGACTCTACATTTGTGCCTCTGATCAACATCACTGTTTACATCGTGATAAACAGCTCTCCAAAGTGAAAAAGCTCTGGTTTGTGTGTATCCATGTCAACATAAAAAACAGAGAAACTGGAAAACGATGGTGTTACACCCAAATTTGCATGTCACATTACTTTGTATAATGAACCTGTACCTGAAACATCAAAGGTGTGGGAATCAGTGTATGACCTGCAGTAGATCGAAGTCAGCACAGATTAGGAGACAGACTGGACCGGTGTTATGGCCAAACCCACCTTAATATAACAAATATAAAGTCATGGAAAAAAATATTAGACCACTCTTATTTTATTCAATTTTTTGTTAATTTTAATGCCTGGTACAACTAAAGTTACATTTGTTTGGACAAATATACTGAGAACAACAAAAATGGCTCATGAGTTGAATTTAAGAACTGATATTTAGCCACTTTCCATGGTTTTCTTGATAATAACCAAAATCACTTCAGTTCTTACATCAATATCTATAACATTGTACTGACAAAAACAGTGCTTTTAGGCATCCCATGCTTTCTTTTCTGTCTGTTTTAGTCACATGATACACACAGGAGTTAGTACTGGATCATATAACCATTGTTTTTGATGACTTTTGATGGTCTAATAATTTTTTCTGCAACTGTACTTCAAAAACCTGGACCAACACTTAAAGTGACTTAAGTTTAGAACTTTGTTGTTGCTGCTCACCTTCATGACAGTCTCCAGTATTATACACAAGGTCTATAGTTTTAAGTCCAATAGCAACAATGGTTTATCTAAGTGTTCATACCAGTCATTTATACGTTGGTCATGTGGACACAAGTGGAAGAAAATATCTGTATTCCTTGGGGTCAATTTGACCCCATTCTACTGCCTTCATCTATGGGATGTGGATGTGGAAGGCAGTGGAAGGGTTAAAACTATCTGTTAGTTCAGACAGGGCATAAGACAATATTTTGATACTTAATCATGTTACTGACCTGTTGCCACTGACGTTAATTAGCTGCTAAATGTTCCTGTAGCTGTTTCTTTTTAGTACCACTTACGTTTCCAGCCTCTTGTTGTCTCCATTGCTTTTTGCATGTGTCGGGGCCCTCTTATTCAAAATTACTATTATTTTTTTTCTTGAAATGGTCCATTTTACCATTGTATGTTTCATGTGTTCTATTGTGAAGAAAATATGGTGTTATATCATGTACAAAGCATTGCATTCTATATTTACCTTTTACAAAATGTCCACCTTTTTTAGAACTGGGTTTGCACACTCATTTCCACATCACCTTATAATATACCTTCTATTATGAGAATCCTTATCAGCAAATACAAATAAAAAGTCTTATAAAATAAATAAATTTAGGAAGTCTGCTTGTGCACTTAGCCCTCAGGAATGGATCTACTATACAACAAACTTTTATGAAGATTTGTGTTCAAGGTCTGTTTTAATTGCCTTTGCTGGAGCTGATTTCTACTAAAGGTTTGCTGCAGGTAAATTACTGAGTGTTATTTGGACATAATTTCTGTAAATGTCAAGATTTGGCCATTTGGAGACATTTTATCAGAGAAGAACAGAAGCTTCCACTAAGAAATATAACCAGACTCCACCGTAACAAAAGGGTTTGGGTCATCTGTGTAAAAACAAGCGCTCTGAGGTCTCAATACATTACAGTGAAGTACTTTCAGCTCTAATACCAACAACCGTCTGTCCTGTCTCAACACTTCAGTCTGGAGATCACCTACTACGAGTCAGTCCTGGCACATGAACACAAAGTAACTGTGACAACAGGAGTGGGGAAAGCTAGCAGGCAAAATCACCTTTTTGTTGTGTCAAAGCTGCTGTGCTGAGAGCTTAGTGAAGAATCGGGTATCACTCACAACTCATCCTGTCTACACTCAGACGTGAGGCAGCTCGTTCAAGACTGACAGGAGCGGACAAGCAGCAAATGTTCCCCTCAGAGACCACAACAAACTAGTTGGGCAGGTTGGAGCAACGGACCTCAACGGTCATTTGTTCTATAGATCTTCTGCATTACCAGCATCACAGTGGGTTCATTGTGTCTCATCTATCGGTGTGAGGAAATTTGACTATCAGGTGCACTTGACAGAAAGTGAGGGTCCACCAGAAAAACCCCAAGTCCTATCAGACATTCAGAGTAAGGCCTCTCCTAATTAGGCTAATTACACAGAGGGATAATGTGAAGGGTAATCAAATGATAAACACAGCAAATAGATGATTTGTTTTCCCCATTAGCTATTGTGAAGACCTCAACTGGTTGATAACCATTACAAATGAGATTTCCAAGTGTGACTACTACAAAGACGAACAACCCCACCCCCCACCAGGAGGGAAAAAAACACCCCAGAATATTAAGTGAGAAACAAGACAGCTCTACTGCTTTCATTGAACTGAGATACATGACATATATCTGCCATGTTAAAAGTATGGACCGAATTAACTTTTAAATAAATGGTTGTCACTTTTTATCTGATAAATCTGCAGCGATACATTATGTCCACATGATATGCTGTATATTTGAAAACATTCAGGATTCATGATAATTGATTAAAGTCTGAATGTCTTCTTTGTGATCTATCTGCTGCTTTTTTTCTTCTTTTAAAAAGCCTCTGGAAAATGCACTTATGATATCAAAGCTGATTGTATCATTATCTACAAAGTAGCCATGAAATCTGAGTAGAAATAAACGTCCTAGTTCAAAACAGCTAATTTTCCTGTTCAGATCATTTGTCAAGATCTCATTTTCACTGACAGCTCATTAGCTTGTAGCTACAAGAGTAAATCTGAACATTAGATAAACTTAAATAGAGTTGAATATGCTCATAAGTCAGCAGCATCTGACATATAACTTAGTAACTTTTTGGTTCATGTGATATCTGAATAGAAAAAGTGGAGGTTAGAAGGTAAATCTATAGCTGCTACAGCAGCTACATAGCAATTTAAAAAAAGGGGAAAAAAAAGCATACATAGAGTTCTGGGTGAAGTTATTGAACTCTGTTTGTCAAAGTGTACCATAACTGGAAAATTAAAGTGTAACAGCAAAAATCTTCTATTTACAAAGATGATGAGCGCTTCTCCAATGATATTAAACAGTTCACTTCCTCTCTCCTACGGCTGAGAACATGACAGGTAGATTAAAATTTCTAAATTAAATAATAGGCGAATACTGTTTTGTTTTTTTTGTTTTTTTTGTGGAAGTAACATTTTTATTATAATTATATTTACTTTATCTTCATTTTAACATCAGAAGTAGGGCTGGGCGATATGAACCAAAAATCATATCTCGATATTTTTTTGCAGAATGTCAATACACGATATATGTCTCAATAAATTATTTTTCCATAAGGTAATACCAAAAAGGCAGTTCTAGGTCAAATTCACAGGTACCAGCTGCCATATAGACCCTTTTTAATTGATGGAAAGCAGCACAATATCAACATGTACATAAAAAACATTAAATAAATAAATAAGAATAAATGAAATGTAATTGTTCCACAACAAAATATGTGGAAAATAATGTTCTTTCACAACATAGCAAAATGTACATGGCTGTGCAGATCATTTTGGGAAAACTCTGCGTTTATACGGCCCCGTATATCTATACTGTCAAGGGCATAACAGGCCTGTAGATGGCAGTGTAGTGGGACGATCGAGTACCATTAACCAATCAGAATCCTGTACAAAACATTACTTCCACTATGAACCAATGGAGATGTAGTTTTCCTGGTTCCACATCAGAGACATGTAACCAATACAATGCAATGTAAATGGATGAACCGGTGACTATGTACAATCACAAACTGGTTTTCTGATGTGACAGAGGGGATGAAAAAGGGTTCAAACTCTGAGTCAAAGTATGACAATGTGGAAACACCTCATAAAAGCCTTATTTTACATCAAGTAAATACACGAAGATCCTGTTAAGCAGATGTAGTTGATGCTAATTAGCTAAGATTCGCTAACACCAAACTTTCTTATTTTCTCATTTAATCTTTGTAACTTCACTTATCAGCTCCATCCTTTTCCTCTAAACAGATCATCACATGTGAACTTGGTGGAGTCCATCCGAGAATCTCCGTTTTCGCGTTTCTCTCTATTTACACGCAAACATGATTTGCTGAAATCTTCATTTTGGCCGGAGTTATTAGAAACCTTCATCTACTGTTCGTGTGCCCGTCGTTGTCGTGTAAACGATAGGCACACAGACAAAAGTCTCCGTTTACAAAATCCCTGACTACGTGTAAACAGCCCCTTACACTCTGTTCGTACTGTACTTCATGTCACTGTTGCAAATGGTGAAACAGATTGGTTGGCGATGTCAGAGGAAGGGGGTGGAGTGGGTTGTGCTCTGATATGGAGAGAGGCGGGGCACAATAAAGCCAAGCAAGAGGCAGACAAGGAGAGGAGTAATATGGGGGGATTGGGGGGAATGGCGCAAGGAGTGCAATTTAAACCCAAAATGATTTATCTCAATATAAACGAAATAGTCTCTTAGTTTATCGCATATGAAAAAATCTCTATATATTTCAAAATCTCAAGATATCGCCCAGCCCTAATCAGAAGGTTCAGATAATATGTGGCTTGTAAAAAAAAAAAAGTGGGTCCAATATTTACTTTGGTGACTTCCTGCTACAAAAACTACCAATGCTGTATCCACAAACTGTATTATTCCCTGAATAAAGTATAGAGCTCATTGTTTACACAAATCTGTATAATGAAATCTCCAAGTTTTCTTCTTCAGACAAAAACTGATATTCAGTCATTTTGACAGTCAGTCTAAATCACACTGTGTCATATTATTCAAGCACTGCATCAGCTGATAGTTTACATTATAGCTCTGTTGGCTTAGTTCTGTTCTTGGACCAAAAACAGCCACAGTAAAACAACAAATCAACTGTTTTATCACTGTTTGTGTTGTCAGTAGCTACACTAAAGATCTGTTTGAAATCTGTCAGAACTGTCAAAGTTTAGTCTGAAGCGCAGATCAGAATGTAGCAAAAATAATAACATAATATGATAATTTTACACCTTAAAAGTGGGGTCCGAGATGTTTTCCAAGATAATTTTTTACTATATTGCTTAAAATCCCCTTCACACCCTGATTACAACCAATTAAGTGCTCTAACACAAAAATAAAAAAATTCAGTCACCTGTGGAATGGACAGGACTGAAAAAATACCATCCAATTATTTTGAGCGCCCACTCGAAATGATTGAACGGTGATATGTCTATCAAACTCAACTGCCATTTGTCCCTCCCCCCTCTCGCAAGAATCACTCATTCTCAGATGCTTGGAGCACTAGTACAGGAAAAGAAGCCAGAGCCAGAGCTTCGCTAGCTATATTAGGATGTAAAGTTCATTGGAAAACTGTTTTGTCACTAACATAAATGGCTAGAAAATGTAACGTTAGCCAGGCTGGTGTGAACTGGGGCTGTTCTGTAAGAGCAGGGGAGTTGGAGGAGACTGAATGAGGTATGCGTGGATGGGGGCCGGAGCTGGGGTCGGAGCCAAGGCCGTAGCTGGGGTTGGAGCCCAAGCTGAGGGTTCATGAGCGCTGCACAGCAACAAACTGGCCCCCAACTCCGGCTCCGACCCTGGCTATGGCCACCGGCTCCTGCTCCGACCCAGGCTACGGCTCCGCTCCAATCCATGCATATCTCCTTCAGTGTCCTCCAACACCCCCGCGCTTACAGAACAGCCCCAATTCATACCTAGCTGGCTAACGTTACATTTCCTAGTGATTTATGTTAGTGACAAAACAGTTTGCCGGTGAACTTCACATCCTAATATTGCTAATATAAGCTAGCCAAGCTCTGGCTTTGGCTTCTTTTCCTGTACAACTACTCCAAGCCTCTGAGAACAAGTGATTCATGTACGAAGACAGGTATGCACAGAGGGGGGAGGGACAAAGGGCAGTTGAGTTTGATAGACATATCACCATTCAATCATTTCAATTAGGCACTTAAAATGATTGGATGGTGTTTTTTCAGTCCTGTCCGCTCCACAGGTGACTAATTTTTTTATTTTTGTGTTAGAGCATTTAATTATTTGGTTGTAATCGGGGTGTGAAGGGGATTTTAAGCAATATAGTAAAAAAATGCTCCAGGAAAACATCTTACACCCCCACCTTTAATAAGACTTGTAATCAAACTCACCAGTGTAGGGGAAATGCTGTGATTTCAGCACCAAACTCAATTCTTTTCATTTATAGCTGTGTTCAGTGTTTCTAGTTTTTATCACTTTGTTTCTAAAACAACTCTAAAATTGTTTTTTAGGGGTTCTCATTGCATCTCCTCATTATGAGATAGACTCAATACTCCTTCTAGTGGTCATATAAATCCTGATGGTCTGTTGATATGATTATATTTAGTGCATCCCTACAATCCAAAATCATAGTGCTTTATTGTCAATGCTCTACTGATAATTTCAGGTCAATTTATTAAAGGTTGGAAGTACAATGACGACAGGTCTGTTTAGCTAGTAGGCATGTATAATAAAATGTCAATAATCTTATTTCATATGCAGAAAAAGGCTGACATTTGAGGACCAATTACGCAGATTGTAAAAACCAGTTTGACGTTGAAAAAGTGACCCCATCTTAATTTGAAAATGGGCAAAGAATGTCGAAACCAACTTAAAAATCTACTTTTGCTTTTCACAAGGGAGACTCTAATTAACATGACTTTCTGATAGTGACTGTCATATGCAGGCTCTCAAAAAACCCTTCTGTATCGTGTATCCACGTTAATAGAGCGAATATGTTTTAACACCTATACACAAAAAGAGACAGACATAATTGCAGTGTAAATGAGTCTACATCTCTTTTGTGTTTATCAGTCATCTGCAGAGTTATACAATTAAAGTGAAAAAACAAGACTGTTATGCCTACAGAAAAAAACCCAAAACATTTATTCCAGCGGATAATAGTTATATTTGCTAAAACAACACCTCAAAACTCCATAACAAGATTTGCATGACTTTTTCTTTTTGTTTTTTGAACAGCTGTTGAGTAGTTTACTTGAGTTTTTGGCCTTTGCTCCCTAATGACAGCAGCACAACTTTTCTGTAAATATGTGAATCTTGACTTTAATGCTGACTGACAGCTTGTATTGGCTTGGGATGTATCAAATAGAATTGGATGGCTTGCATGACTGGAGTATGTGCTCCTTGATACTGCAAGTGGTAAGATGCGACGTCTCAGGAGTTTATCTTATCTGAGTCTCAGGAGGTTAGTGAGTGGCAGCTGTAAATATATCACAACACAACATTAACCATCTCCTGCGTACCTCTGTGGTAGATAGCAGACTTTTAAAAATATATATATTTGCATCAACAATAAACAAAGAAAGGATGTGTGCAGGTTTGCATTTTCATTAAATCAATAAATGACAAAAATGATGTTCCTTCTGCTGATTATAATAAGTAAGGGTCGGGCATGGAGGATTACAGGATGCAGTCATAAATACCACTTCTTAATCTGATAACAGGGGAACACTAATGTATTGATTTCCTGATGCTATGAGTGTATTATTCACAAAGAAACCATCAATTTAAAAAAATAAGTCACATCCCATTAGGTACTCTACTCTGTAAGTTAAATTAGTTTGTGTTTTGATTAAATATTGTGTGACATGTTTTTCTTTCATCTGCAGCTGATTATGGATGAAATACATTAAACCTACACAAGAGAAAGTGGGTTTTATTTAACTGCAAAGGGTCATGTTCAACATAATATCATTACATCAGGTGTAGCACATTATTGCTTTGGAATGTCCTTGAAAACTGGATATTAATTCAATATTCAATATTCACATTAATTTGCAAAAATCTTCCTACATCTATCATTAGTCCAATATTTCCATTAATATTTGGGCCAGACCAAGAAAATACTACTGGACATTTTTGTTGAAAAAAAATATATGCACCACATACTGAGAAACGATGGGAGGTGTGGACATTTGGGTCATAAAGTGTTTATTTTTTCCTTTAAATTAAACTAGCAGTATACAGGAAATGACTATGTTATATTATTTATATTTTTTTTGTTTCCTTTCAATAATGTCCTTCAATAGTTGAAAGTAGAGACTAAAATAAATCAGAATGAATAACTTATAAAACAAAAACAAACAAAAAAATGATGAGCAGAGATTTTGGCCTAATGTTAACTGTTTCATGACAAAGATTACTGTATATTACAATTGACACAGTTCTGTGCAAAAGTTATGCAGTAGTTTGTTAAAAACAAACAAATTTCAGAAATAAAATCCAGATCAAACTGTCAAGTATTTAGAGAAACCTCTCTTTTTACTTAGCATGTCTTTAAGAGTGTTCAGACAACATGAGATGTACTGCACTATTCATGTATTTTACACAAGGTTTCATTCAGCTCCAGTCAAACATTTCTTATGACATGGGCTGTTTTTTTTTTTTTTTTGTTTTAATCATAGGAACTGAGGTCACACTTAATAGTGACTACTGATGTCTGTCAGAAATGTTGTTGGATTTTTGTGTTTTTTTTAATAGTGTGCACATATTACCAGTATTTCCTAATTTAATCTTAATAAAGAAATCAAAGAAATGCTTAAAAAAAAAAAATCCACAAAGTAATGGCCTAATTTTTGCACAATAGTATTACCATTCTGTGAAGTTTTACTGAAGCTCTTTTAATGACATCATGTCATTCTTCTTTTTCTTCTTCTTCTGCATCATTTAACTTCTTTTGGTGTTTAGCATTAGCAGTCATTTCTGTGTATATACAGTAAAAATCTTTGTATATTAAAATCCTTTTTTAAGATGAAGCTGCCCTGTGCAACTTTTTTGTTAACAAAGCCTAAAGGCCAAAGAGAGATGCTTTTTTTTTTTTTTAATTATGTTTAGTGATACTAAAATTATTATTTATTAGTTGAACTGTATGTGTTTAATTAAACTATTTTGGGTTTCTATTTTACTACAGGCAATAAATTATCGATCATGTTTATTTGTATTACAATGAATCAACAATTCAATTTCATCATTGTGATTTGTTTATCACAAAAAATGCACAGAAAAATAACTGAGTAGATGATAATTTACTGAACTGCCTTGCTGAACTTGAAGTGGAAGATGTTGGGGGCGAGACCAGTCCTTGCCTCCAAAGATGCCGAATAGCAACGCATGTTTGTGTCTATGATGTGTTTGAAAATTACATCAAATGATTAATCCAGGAAGTACAGAGGTGACAATGAAGGACCGTTATTCAACCCTGTCCTAAAGCTACGCATGTCACTCTCGGATAGGTATTTAATAAGCACATTTGGTTTTGTAACGGATTCAGGCAAAGTCAACAAAGTAAAGCTTATCTGGAAGGGAACAACAGTGAATGTGTGTGTGTGTGTGTGGGGGGGGGGCGCTGCGGACTCGCCTTGAACAGATAAAACATCACATCAAGCTGTCATTAATTGGCCTCATCTGACAGCAGTTATCCTCGAGCTTCTTATCACAGCAAAGGAAGCGCTTATCATACAAAAGGATGACTTTTTTGCTGCTGCTACCTGCACAGGCTAGAGGATTTAAGAAAAAAAAAAAAGCATGGTACCATCTTCAACCTTGATGTGTTAATTGCTGCCTTTCATTTCCAAAATGAGCACTTGATGTTAAAGAGGAACTCTCAGCAGGGTCTGCTGGTGTGGAAGCACTACAGTGGTTCCATACTTGCTCACTGTGGTCGCTGCCGTCCTTCTAAAGATGTGTAATGAAGCAAAACGGTGAAAGTGAGAGGCTTCTGACTGCAGCAATCATACATATCTGGGCGTTTCCCTTTAGGTTGCGAGTCTAGGTGATAATTAAGTTAACTAGGGTTTCGCTGGAAAAAGAAAGAAAAAAATGACTCTCTAAAAACTTCCAGAAATATAATTTATGAAGACATGGACAGACAGGAATCTTCTTCTCATGAGAAAAGTATGAACTATGACAGGACACAGTTTTCTTTGGACAAACTTAATTATGATCCTGAACTCACAAACAAGTCAATTGTCTGACCGTACGACTGTAACTGCATGTGCTGCTGAAGACTTCAGCGTTGAAATATGATAAAAAAGGAAGGCAGGCATGTAATTTGGGATCACACTGTCAGATGTGTGTGTCTTTATAATTGTATGTGTGTGGTGAGCACACTGTAAATCAATTGTGAATACATACTTATACATATATATATATATATATATATATATATATGTATATGTATAGTACTACTATCCCTGCATTAGTACAATCGTACAGTAGCACTAAAATGTATGTTATTCTTAAAATCAACCAGGAAATAAAGGCCTTCAGGTCACATTTTGATATGGATACACAATGAGTCCAGGTTTAATGATCAAAGTATCAACAACAGGAAAATGGGCTGAAGTTAAGAAAAGTGGTCTATATGAGCAAATTGTACATGCTGTAATTGTGTTTCAGGAAAGGATTTGGCACTACAAAGACTGGGAGGTATCCTTTAAAGGCCAGTATGAATGGTACAAATTACTGCAGCAAACTACAAATACATGGCTATTGTTTAATTTTTTTTTTTTTTTTGCTAGTTGGTTTGTTTTTCTGTCAGTTTTAATAAGTCAGACAGAAAAACTAAAGACATACCAACTGAAATCAGTTGAGAAACCTAATAAGGATATACAATAGGGATTTTATTTTTTTTTAGCCCTGATACCAATGGCTGGGCTTTGGGAGTACGATGATAAGAAGTATGATCCAATACTAGGATTTATGCTGTATGCTTCTCTGCATAAGGCAACATCAGGTTTGACTTAGAAACTTCTGTTTTATCACTGTGAGATAAATCTAACAATACACATATTTACGTAAATAATTTAAATGATAAATTACGTCAAACTGGTTCTAAGTGTTCAGTGAGGTGCTAAAAGCCCTGCTCATTCAGAACAATGACTTCAAGAACCTTTCCTTAGTTATTTTTTGCTGCTTTCACTGAACTTTGGAACAAAGGTCAAATTGAGAAATCACTGAAATCACAATATGGCAAAGTGCAACATCCAAATCACAGGAGCTACACTTCTTTTGATAACGGTAAAATTTGTCATAATGTGCCAGTGCACAGGTGCATCTCAAAAAATCTGTAAATTGTGAAAAGCTCTATGGACTTTGTGGATGTACATCAATGTGATGTGGAGGTTATCAGCCTGTCATACTGCTAAGGTGACAGAAGCCCAGATTGCTTTGATAGTGACCTTCAACTCATCTATATTGTTGGCACTAGTCTCTCATCTTCCTCTTAACAAAATCAGAGATTCTCTTGGGTTCATGTCAGGTGAATCAGCCCGCCAATCAAGCACAGTACCACCAGGGTTGACAAACCAGTTCTGAGTAGTTTTGATACTGTGGGCAGGTGACAATTTCTGCTGGAAAAGGAAATCAGCCTCACCAAAAAGCTTGTCAGCAGATATAACCATGAAGTGATGATGTGTTGACCTTGGACTTGATTAACCCATAATCACCCAGTGCGACTTTAGTGTCAGTTCCCAAATTAATTTTTCTCTCTAGTTAACCTTTCTTAAGTGATTTATCACCATTTGTTATAATATTATTCTCTCTATTTTGCATTTTTAACTGTAAATCATGTATGTGCTTATATTTAATCTCATATATTTTATTTAAGATGTTCATGAAAACAAAACAGAGAACGGAGAAAAGTGAAAAAAAAAGTGACTTTTTCAGCAAAGATATCGATAACCGAATGTAAAACCAAGCATCTACAACTATTGTCATTGATCAAACTCCATGGGTTTTACTGGTGAATCAATGTTGTAGAAGATGACGGTGTTTCCACATTCACTACAGAGCCTCTGAACATCCAAATGGGTCATATCTGATGACACTGTTGGCATTTTACACCAATTATTTCAACATATTAATAAGTTTAATAGTTCAGAAGTTATTAAACATTTTAGATCAGTAGATAGTTTCGACTGGTGGCTGTTTGGGTCGTTATGGGTTAAAAAAACAAAACAAAACACTGGACCAACACCACCAGATGACTGACCCAAATCATCACTGACTGTGGAGACTTTACACTGGACTTGAAGCAGCTTGGATTTTGTGCCTCTCCATTCTTCTTCCAGACTCTTCTTAATTTCTTGATATTGTCTCTGGACTCAGTAACCTCGAACTTAGCATTAGCTTAGCTCTGCCTCCACAGGTTCCCATAATTCCACCCCTGCTATCCAAATATGGTCACTTCTGGCTCCAAAGACCCAAAATGGCAATGGCCAAATTATAAAACAGCGGTTCAGAAACCAGTGGATGACATCACAATTCCTCCATCCACTAATTATACACAGTCCATAATCAAACCCTATGAGGTCAGCACCATCTAAGCAATGTTAGCTCCCCTCGAGCAAAACCTCTAGGTCTACCAGTACACTTCACATGAATGGCACAGTATGTGAACAGAGACGATAACAGACTAAAACACACAAATAAACAGGCTGAACATTGTCACCAATACTCAGTCATCCTAACTGAGTTGGCATCAAACCAGTATCCAATATCAGCAATGCATCAGTGCTACGCTACAAAACAGCAGCATATGTCAATAATTGTACTGGTGTTTAGTGTGCAGCCTCTAATCAAATAAAATTTGAGTTTTGATTTAAGTTCCTCTGGTCAGTTCAGCCTTTTTGTGTCTCCTTCTATGTGTTTTACAAAAACATACACAGATGATTTTTTTTTTCAGACTGCACATTTGACAGTTATTTCTAGCAGTCATACACTTCACTTGGACAACTGTCATCTGCTCTCTTAAGCACAGAGATAGGCATCAAATGGCTTTTAGCTAATAAGTGGAAAACATTTTGGACTGGTTGTAAACAACATCTTAGTGATATGCCTGCTGACCAGCTGCAACATTAAGCACAAAATAACATCCATCCTAGTGGAGATGACAGTGATGACTGAAGCCAAACTGTGGACAAATGAATGGAAAACAAGATGTTAAAAGCAGAGAAGTCATGGAAGCTATAATCCCTAAACTGTAAGAATGACGGATTAGTGGATTGCTGGATTTCGTACTGTCTCCAGCATACGATACCGTAGTTACACCTTTCATGTGTTACTCTGTGGAAATGCTTAAATCCTTCAGTTAAAGAAACCTCATCAAGGTCTCTCCAGAAAAAGCTCCTTCAATTATGAGCCTTCTGCAAAGTGCAATCAATAAAGCATCAAGAAATGCTTGTTGCAAAACAGAGTGAGGTCATTTCTGTACCCTTTAGCACACTACTGAGAAAAACTTCAATTATTTTGCAGATTTATCATTTTGTGACAGTAAAAAGAGGAAATTTTGAGTCAGAGATTTCCAAGCCTTTTCATATCACAGGTATTGAGCTGTTACTTAAGTGTTGAACACAGCTTATCCTCTACCGCTACAATGAGCTGTGCACATCTATCCCCTCATTCAAACTTCTATTGAGTTTTGGCTTGGGGACATAATCCCTTTTCCCAGCTCGCTCACTGGCAAAGCCACATAGAACCAACTCATCAATAACACTTTGTTTACAGAATACAGATGACTTTGCTAGAGAATCCCCTTAGTATAGCACCGGATATAAAGATGTGAATAAGTGTAAAACTAAGCTCGTGACAATTTCATCTTAGCTTTTTTTTTTTTTTTTTAAATACTTGAGCTAACATTTAAGCAATGGATGCAGACAGGGATTCTGCTTTGCAATTGTATCTGAATCACTTAGATTTTGGTTTGGCCTCTATTAAAAAGAGGCTGACAAAAAGCCAGGGCGCTTTACCTCTTTTGTCTTAACTTACAGGCATTGTTAGAATTATACATTCTTTTCTTGAGGAAGGCAAAAGGCCCTGTGGCTTGGCAGCCACAGCACCGTTTCCTTCACCCTCAGTGGATTCTGCAGCACTGGACTGCAGGACCACAGATACATAACAATGAGGAGCTTTAGTCCCATAACTTCATCATGTCACACTGAGCCAGGGTTTCCTCATACAAGCTTAAACACTCATAATACCAGTGGCTAAGCTCACATAAGGTTCTCAGCCACTGCTGGAGACTGTTATTTTGAAGACTTTCAGCAGTGAAAAGCTTGAGGTTGATTACAAGTTGATAATCTTTAGTTACAGAGGGAAACTGTGGCATTGTTCCAAGACACTAAAATACAACCTCAGATTTCGACAGTAAATAATGCGCTTTGATTATTTTGAGCCACACATCCAGGTACATTTGACCTACTATTAAACTTCAGATGTTCCCTGTTTTAACTGAGTTTAATACATGCATTTTGGTTTCACTGTTCTTCTGTTCTAACCCTAACTCCGCAACCTTTCTCTGCTAGTCTTATCACTATCCCTAAGTATAAGTACATGGAATGAAAAGGGTGGACGTTAAAGCTTAAAAGTTAACCTGCTATTGACAAACTTCAGAAAAGCAGATTGTGTGAAGCTAAATTGGACACATTTGGGCATTGACGTCCACATCTGAGATTGCTTCTAAAAATACGTCAGATATTTGTCTACCTCCTGAAGAAAAACAAAGTGCTCAAATCCTGTTTGGCTCGAAGCATCTGTGCAGCATCGGAATAGTTTGGTTAAAGGGTTTAGCCCCGATGATTCCCAGTTGTTTGGACTCTTATTTAATCTTCTACTTGTCCACTGCTCACTATGCAGCATTATTATGACTGTCTGTGACACCCGAAGGAGATTAATTGGAAAGCAGAAGTTAAACTAGTTGTTTTTGGAAGGCTTTATGCTTAATTGACTGATGGCTGTTTATCTGCTCCTACTGCTTAAAACAAATCCAAGCCCACTCGCTGACCCATCGCAAAATCCAGCCAGGGTATCTATGTCAGCCTCTTAATCATTCAGCTGTTGTCTTAATCTAATCTTTCCATCTCAAGCATGGTCTTATTTACTTGTTTTCTGCTCTTTACTTTCCTAGGCGAAGGTGATCCCAGCTCATCTTTACATCAATCTGTGCTCCAGTTTCTCAAGAAGAGTGCAAACAGTTGTTCAAGAAAAAACCATCATGTTCAGTGTTTTAACATGAGTCAATGGCAATAACCAAACACATCTATAGAGCAGTGAACAAAAGTTGCAACTGCTCTATCATACCAGTTCAATACGCTGCTATTTTCTATCCCATTGTTAAGGCGTGTGGCACCTTTCCAGCCAATGGAGCAGTATCGATTCGATAAAATAGATTCATGCTCCCAGTGTCTGCTTTAGAAATATGCACTTTGCTTGTAACTGTGTCATTGGACCAGACATAAGGCCACCAAACTAAATAACTACAGATGATGATGAAGTGCTAGTATTAGAACTGAGGTATAAAACATGACTCTACCACTGTCATGATGAAGCTAGTTTCATTGATCTATATATTAATAAATGTATAACAGCCTCACTGCAGTAGTTTGATTCAGCTTTTTATCCGTTTTATATCAAAGATTATAATGAGTCAGAATCAGGTGTTAATAGTTTCCATGAGATCAGATCTATTGTTTTTGTCTTTCTTTGTCCATTAAAGTGAGGCTATTTGTTTAGTTTTTTGCTGTGTATGTAAGCTTTCTAGATTTTTTTTTAGATAATTTCCCACAGAACAATAAAATAAATTAATTAATAGTTCTACATCTGATGAAATATTTACATAATTGTATGTCCCCTGCAGAACAGCAAAGAGCCAGCTGATGTATAATAGGCTTTTTTTTCTCCAACTAGTTAGATCCAGATATATGGAATGAGCTTACAAAATAAAGCAAACTGGAAAAGACTCAAAGAGTGCAGGTGGGGGGGGGGGGGGGGGGGGGGGGGGGGGGGGGGGGGGGGGGGGG
>JAPQRP010000020.1:23232176-23242642 GCA_037367295.1 Apogon hyalosoma
AATCCTGTCCGCTGATTGGCTTCTGAGGCACGGCCAATGAGGACTTTCATGCACCTCTCCTTTACCGTCTATGCACCATCCGTTTGTTTTCTTTTCAAGACAGTATGAATACTTGATAATGTAAAATTGCTCATCGTTAAATCAACATATCTGATATTATCGTAGGCGATATATATCGCCCACCTCTAGCCAGTATCAACATTTCCTGAAAATTTCATCAAAATCCTTCCATAATTTTTTGAGTCATCTTGCTAACAGACAAACAAACCCCAATAAAAACATAACCTCTGCCGTCCTTGGCAGAGGTAAAAATACAATAAACCAATACCATAGTCAACTAACTTTGACCCATAAGGACTCTGTGTGAATTTTGTGGCAGTTCCCAAATTTATTTTGCATTTTTCCAGTGAAAATCATCTGTTTCCTTATGTTTAATTGACTGATCATGTAGACATAACAGCTCAGAGCAAAGTCAAAGGTTATTGTGTCAAAACAGGGAAAAAAAATAATTAAAAAGTGACTTTTTCAGTAAAATATAGCATTAACTGAAGATAAAAACAAGTGTCTATGACCACTGAACAAAAACCAAGTGTGTCCATCTACTGTCAGTGATCCAGCTCCATGGGTTTTATTGGTGAATCAATGTTGTATAAGATGACTGTGTTTCCACATTCACTATGGAGCCTCTGAATGTCCAAATGGGTCATATCTGACAACCATGAAAAGATGACAAACTGCATTTTACACCAATTATTTACATGTATTGATAGGATTAGTGGCTCAACAGTTTAGATCAGTAGATGCTTTTGGTCGACAGTCGATGTTTGGGTGTTTATGGCTTAATAACCAGACAACTTTTATGCAACCTACAGAATAAGTGATGCGTATTTTTGGTGCAGTTACCACTTCAAAAAAGAAACTTACAAGTATAGTTTTCTTTTTAGGTGTGAGTTTAGTACCCAAAGCAATTCACTTTTTGATGGTATAAAACGGCCCATTCTGTGATAGAGTATCTCCTCTTAGTGCTTCTGTTTGTGATTGCATCTTTAGGATAGATATCACAAGCAAAAGATTTATTTCAGATGCTACATCATCGTGGTCTGGTCGTTTGGGCATGTCCAGCTCAACATCATAACTCATTGAATGTTATCTACTGAAGTCAGACCAGGCAAAAATATATCTACTGTGATGCTGAAACTATCCCATGTTTATTGTTGGAAGAAGTTAGCAAACAAAGACAGACAGAATGCAGGCATTAGAAGAAGAAATTAGACAGATCACCTTGTGACATGACTGAACTGTCAGCCTCGTTTATATGATGTTAATGAGGGAGAGTCCCGTGATAATAGCAACACAGCAGCACTTATGAATGTAAAACACTTCAGGACCCATGTAAGCAAATAGAACAGTAATCTTTTATATGTTCATGCATACAGTTGAGCTATCTTTCTGATTACACCACGTTGGGTTTGAATATGCACAAATGAGATCTGTCAGTATCTGTAAATATGGAATTTGATTATGACAAAATGGGTCAAATTTGACTAATTAAAAAGGAAAATATTTGTGTATGTAGTGGTATGTCTCACGGGTATTGAACTTCAATAGCAACACTTAAATTGCTTTGGTATCATTGAAATATTTAAGCTAACCATGATACGTAAGTAATACTTGTACTTACTAGGGGTGTAATGGTGCACTCGTTTGTACCAAACCATTTAGGTTCGGGGCCTTCGATACAATACAAAGGTGTACCAAATGAATACATGTAGCCTATGTGAAGAATGCAACACGCGCCTTAAGTTTCCACACAAACCTTGCACAAAAAAAAAACCCAAACACTTTATTCTGAAGCTGGAGCATCGATAAGAGGGTGTAAACATGACAACAGAGAGTATAACAGAAGCCAGGTCGGACATTCGAAGTATGTTAAAGGCCCCCACAAAGTCGAGCGTACTTGACTCAGTGGACGTCTGCGCATACTGGAGGCGGACTCAAAGCCGGACACACCCGTGCGAAGCTTAATTTTTACAACCGTGTGGACTCCAAATACATTGTGTACACTCGGTGTCACACAATATTTAGTATGATGTAAGTGTAGGAAACTGTCACAAGAAATGTAGGAAATTGATATACTCGACTATGAGACCTCAAACGCTTTCTGTTTTCGGTAGTTATGGAGCATCCCCCCACCCATTCACTGGTCTCCTTCACTGTACCAAAAATGTATTGGAAATATATCAAACCGAAGATCCCTGTACCGAAAACGTACCGAACGCACCCCTAGTACTTATACTCCAACATCTCCCAATACTGGTGACTTGTCATGTTATCTGATGCAACATTACACAAATGTGTTGTTTCCCATTAACTATCCACGCAGTCTCACACAGTCTAATTTGTCTGGGCACAGTTTAATAATGACCTATTCTAGTGTTTTGTGACATTATGTATTGAGCAGCCAGCAAATGAGTCACTATACTGAAGCAGTCTGAATTTGTTTAACCAACTTTGTTTACTTTCTTTCAACAGTGGCTGCAAAACGTGTTACCCAAACCCCAGCAGGTTAAAGTGAGCTAAACAAACACTTTTACTGCTGACACATTCTAACACTATAAACAGACAAACTTATATGAACTCTTTAGCCTAGCAACACTCAAATTCAAGATTAGTGGGGCAGATTCACATTTACTTGTGTCCTTACATGAAGTTTGTGTTGGAGTCTGAGATGTGCTGGAAGCAGGATATTTGTTGACATTAACTAACACCTTTACTAAGCTGCCAACTGTCTCGACTGCTCACATTCAA
Organism: Apogon hyalosoma; assembly: GCA_037367295.1. NCBI lineage: Eukaryota > Metazoa > Chordata > Actinopteri > Kurtiformes > Apogonidae > Apogon > Apogon hyalosoma. Next base: position 23,234,985 of record JAPQRP010000020.1, read on the forward strand.
TAACAGTCCACTGATTTCTTTGTAGAATACTCAGCCCACTTTTCCACAAAGAGTTCCTCAGTACCTTTCTTCTGCTCATCTACAGCAGTAACGGTGTGCAATACTACCTACTTAAATAAATGATGTTAGTTAATGGCAACAAATGACCGGCTCAAATAGAACCATTTAAAGTTTTAAAAAAATGGGAATATTTGGATAAAGCTGTTATTCACAAAGTCCCATATTGCTCAGTCAAGGCTTGCAACACACAGGCAGCTTTAATGCAATTTTATGTAACAGACCATTTGAAGCAGTGGTAAAAACATTTATTTTTTATGGTATAAAACAGTTTTTATAGTAAAATCTAAAACAAAAGACTAAAGACTTCAAATAGATAATTGAAATTAATGTACATGGAGATACATGTTTATATTTCTTATGCTATGAAATGCTTTGAATGTATCACAATAAGGAGCAGTAAAAAAACTAAACATTTCTACCATAATGTTTAAGGAGACTATATTTTTGTTGCAATGTATTTTGTTTTATACATTTTAATTATAGCAAAAAAAGGTGCTGATATTGAAAAATTAAAAAAAAAAAAAAAACATCCACCTCGGGTGTAATGCACTAAAAGTTGGGTGCTTATAAATGCATAACAACTTTTTATGTGCAAAATACCAACATTTATGACAGTATTTTGCAAATAAACCACATTTTTTGGAATCATTTTATCTGAGTCCTAAATGCTGCATAAACAGTAAAGGTAGACATTCACTGAGATTAAGGAATAAGAAAATCTCTGAGGAAATGCGAACATTATGAATCAAAGTGTTTCTAAAAGACACTTCCATTTAGGCGCTGTGTTCCCTGCATACAGTGGGCTGGTATTAGCTTGGACTGAAATGCAAGGGTATTGAAAAACAGAGAGAACAAAAGGCGACTACAACATTTTCCTAAAAAGGAGGACATAAAATAAATTTGTGGTGCATTACCCTGAGATAGCAGTTTTGTCCATTTACATAACATAACTCTTTGGCTATAGCATGAGTCAAGCCAAAGAAATAGTTAAGCACTTTAAATTCTACAGTGAAGCAAAACTGTTCTTAAAATTCAGCTGGCAGCCAGCCTTGCTAGTCATCCGTCGATTTGATGTGTGCTTCAAGAATCTGGCCCAAACAAACAAACTGTGAGCCAAGAATCCAAACAAACAGTGTGAGAAACCGAGAGCCCTCTTTGGTAAGTACATTTTACAGTGCCACCATAGCCCAGTCATTTAAGGTGGTCTCTAACAGTCCACTTCTGTGCTTAAGTGGTGTTTTTTATTAATTCTCTTCATCCCCAAATATAGACCTTCCAGCTCAATGAAATCTAACTTGGCTCATAATCAGTATTTAACTCCATTTCGCTGGCTTTAGCCTTTACAACCACATGCTCAAACCTGTGGTCTTTGCTTGTTGTGCTTAAATGACTAACTGAATAAACAAGCAAATAAATAAGTATAGGCTTTTTGTCTGCTTACATTCTTACAGCAATCCATTCACGAAACCCAGATATTGCCCTTTTTGAAGATTTCTATACTACATTTTTCAAAGGGCTTGATCTCTTTGAGCTGAATAGACTGATCTGAATCAAATGAAATATTTCTCTTTGTATATAAAAAAACAAAGATTAATCCTCTCCTCATAATGAATCCATGCAAGTTTATTCTGTGCAGGACCTTTTGTGAGATCTATAATATTATATCTGGATGCTATAGCTTCATTTTAACAGATTTATGTGAAACAGTTCAGCTGTTTGTATGCATTCACTGTTATGTGAACCAAATATACCATAATTAACAGAAAACTGAGGACCTTTTTTTTAGTTAAGAGGTGCACAACAAGATACAGAATAAATTACCTCAGTATTAGTTGAAAAAAAACATTGTCACAGCAGAAACTCATTTTCATGTTAAACACATCTGGTATAGCATAGAAACTTTTAAAAATTTTAAGTATCTTTAAATATCCACATTTAATGCTTGCCTGACTTGTACTTGTGCCACACAGGTGATCTGAGCCTTTTCCTCAGTGGTCTGTTTTCAAAAAACACAGCTGGTCAAGTAACATTTAATATCTATGTTAATGTGCTTTATTTCAATGTGTATAATATGCTGAGATGCTGCTTTTAGTTATTGCAGTAATATGGTCTTCTATCAATAATACACTGACTGCACTGTATTATTAGATACCAACCTCACCCCCAAAATACCCATATGACACAATCCACTTGTCTGTCTATGATTTCTGATGTTAGTGGGATAATAGCAAAATAGAGATGAATGTCCAAGTTTAACAGAAAATCCACAATAAATACAAAGCCTGGCCAAAAAAAAAAGTCAGACACGCTAATATTTAGCATTATTTGTCCCTTAGCTTTGATTGTGGCACACATTCAATGTGTCACAAAATGTATTACTGCCATTTTTTAAACCACACAACTTTGCCAAACCTAGATCTAATGAACTGAAACAACCCCAGGTCATAGCACTGCCCCATGAGGCTCATACTGAAGGCACTAGGGATGATGGGTAACCGCTTCATCCTCCTCTCATTTCACCCTGATGGATCCATCATTCTGGAACAAGGTCAATCTGAACTAGGGGTGGGAATCTTAGTTGTAAAGCCAATACGTTACGCATCTCGATACAACATTTCTGATCCAATATATTAAAGATACATGTGTGGCATCTCGCAATTTGATATGATTCACACCCAAATTACGATCCAGTGCCATTAAATACATTCTAATCAATATATTTATTCTGGTAAAAAAAAATATGCAGTGCAATTCAGTGAGCTTGATTATTTATTCATCAAATAAAACCACGACTTTTCACAAAGTGCCTTTTGTGCTATTTCAATACACATGCCTCACATACAGTTAGGACGCCCCCTTTAAGTCTTTGTTTCCAAAGTTGTTTTTCTACATGTTTCTCACACTCAACTTCTTGCTCCCTCGCTGAATCAATATAGTATTTGTAATGTAGTAATACAGAAAAAGGTTCTGTCACTTTAAGAGACACCTGTGCAAGGTATGCTGGGATGTGCTGTTCAATATGTACGTCACTGTTTAAGGAAGTATCTCCGGTATGTAGTATTCAATGCAGTTGATACAATAAAAAGTACATATTATGAAACTACATGTCCTCACCTCCTTTCTATGTCTTGTAAGATTAAGATACAGATATTATAGTATTCATGGGCAGTGCACGTGCCACTGTACATCCACAGAGCTCATACTGTAGTGTGCAGTGTAGACATCCATGGCACACGTTAACGTGGGTCTTCAGAAAAAAAAAAGTTACCCAAATAAATAGTAACACTCTTAAATGCAAGTAAAAATATATTCTATTAAAAAGCTTGAATTTTTTAGATACAAACATTCAGTAACAAATGTATCGGGGTATCATTCCAAACTTTTCATTCACTTGCAGCTTCTCTACCGGTGCACTCGGATCATGCACATACGTGTCGATGTATCAGTATATATTGGATAATCTTTCTATCCCTAATCTGGACTCATCAGACCACATGACCTTTCTCTATCCAGTCCAATCTTTGCACTCTCTATCAAACTGATGGTTGTTTAAGAAATCACCTCAATAACTGAAGCCCTAAAAGATGGCACAGCTCTGTCTATATAAAAAACTCCAACTTCAGTGATGACCCTGGCATACATTTTGTCTGAAAATGTAACCCCATCAGCCTAAGAACCACACATTTCTCCCTGAGAGCCTATGTTTCTTTGCTCTTGAGCCGTTTAGTCCCACTCACATTCCAACAGATTTCACAAACATTTATCTGATATGAGACATGATTGATATGATGCACTTCTTAATCAACCAAGATGGCTGTTGTTGATGTGGAATATTTTTTGAGTCAGTCACGTCGGTATGAAATGAAACTGTTGCACTTAAAGGTGGAATGTGTAAAATTTAGGAGAACATATAAGCGCAAACAGAATACATTATTCATTACCATCTTTCTAGTCAGGAATAATCAGGTGAAAATATTAACTGTTGAGGGGTTTTTTGCCTAAAAATGAACTGTTTATGTCTACAGAGGGAGTCAGGTATTATGTTGTACCCCCATTTTTCTAGAGCAGCTCACAATGGACTCATCTGTTTTAAGGTTTTTAACATCCAGTATTAAGGTGCTCTACTATCACTTTCAAGTAGAATTTTAATACTATTTTCAGTACAAACCGTACAATGGACAGAGAATCCCATCCAAGAATAGAGTTCAGGGTTCACAAAAGCACCTCTGGTTAGAGCTGGCCAATACACAGTGGTGAAGTACAGGGCATACACCGGTATATGGAGTACACTTACTTATTTTTCAGTCAGCAATGCGTATACCCACTTCTAAATCCCCTTGATGCGCACCAGTCAGTAGTATCTGTGAGCCAAATTGCCCATTTTTCCCCTCGGATGTTGAAGCCATGATCTGTCCTACTCTGCCTCTGATTGGCTAGTACTCGCTGCCTTCACAGATTAGATTGATTAACTTTAGGCATGAGGAGTGACGAGCCAATCAGAGGCAGAGTAGGGCAGGTCATGCCTAGGAAAATATTGCTAACTAGCGGTGGCCACCTCTGGAACCTGATTGGACACCTCAGGTGCCAGTGCCACTCCAGCTGATTGACAGATCACAGCATGTCTCGTTGAAAGATGTGAGATTATTGGAAAAGCGAAGGCAGAATAAACGTCTTTCAAGTGAGTGACAGAGAGAACCTACTTTCATGGAATACATAATTCTGGGGTAAGTTTTAAGGTGGTTTCCAAATGAGTCATTGTTAAACTACTGGCCATGTGACTGCACATTTAGAGGAGGAGAGATTTTGTCACAAATAAACTGTGCGAGTAGGCTAACGTTATGAAAAGCTAACGTTATCCTAAGTTTGCCTCATGTTGAATACATTTACATTCATGCAGCTGCTTGTGTGACCAGTAATACCTACAAACTGCTCCTGATCAAGTCATGACAATTTTATAATAGTGAGCAAATACTACTGATGGATTTTTGGGCAATCTAAATAGAGTGGTCTTATGCCTGCCACACACTAGAGCTATCTACTGAGCAAAAAGTCATTCAAGACCATTCGCTGAGCAGACAGCTCGCTGTGTGCGCCTAATTTTCGGTGAGTTTTCTGCCTCTCGAGGCCTTGAGGTGAAAATCAAACACGTTTGGTATTTTTTGCCTCGCAAGGTGAAAAACTCACTGTGTACGCATTCGTTGAGCTGTGTGCCGAGGGCAAAACTTCAGGTGACCAATTAAAACATGTCCTCCGCTCACGTGATTTCAAGGTGGCAGCCCCCGGTGAAGTAGTCAGTGAATATGTTTTGGAAGATAGATTGGTCAAAATGTGGCCAGACTATACCTGTTTATATGATGTCAGCTCATCAGACTTCAAGAACAGGGAAAAGCGCCATCTCCTTGAATGCCAGCTCACACTTATCCCTGTTCTTGAACTCCGACAAGCTGTTTTCTCTTCAATTTACGTGGCTAGAAAGCAATCAATTAAAATTATAAACCTTCCAAAACACTGAAAAACATTTGATATTTAATTTTTAGACATATAGAGTGAAAAGGTGTCACTTCCTACAGGGTTTGGAGAGCGTAATTTTTCAACTGCCACAGGTTTCATGCTCTCATTTGGTTGGAGTTCTGTCCAGTTGTGTCAAGATGTCCTTGAAGTCATTTGGAAATCAAAAGTAAGAGGTTTCAGACTAATTTTAATATGAGAACTGATGTGATCATTTCAGGCTTCAATTCAGTATCTAACTAAATGTGAAATATGCTCACAATCTCCTCCTTATCCTGATTCATGGCGTTGAATAATGGCCAGAAAAGTGCAGAACATTAAAATTTCACAGTGATACTGACCTTTGACCTTTTTCATATTAAATATATTCACTTCATCATTTCATCCTATCATACTTTTATGTGAAATTTTGTCATAATTAGCTGATGAAATTTTGAATTATAGCCAGAAATGTGTTGTGTAGGGTCAGAGTGCTCATGACCTTTAACCACTAAATTCTAATGAGTCCGTTGTTAAGTCCAAGTGAACATTTGTGCCAAATGTGAAAAAACTCCCCCATTGTGTCTCTGAGATATAATCAGATCATAAAGCAAATACATAATAGTAAACCTGACTACTGTGAACTGATAGCATAAGACGTACACATTTTAAACTATGTTGTGTTCAACAAACAGCAATTTATGGTCCTACAACACATTGACACTATGTGAGTGTGTGTTATTTGTGATATGTGGTACCAAGGCCTGTGTATTATTATATGCAAGGCCTCAGTATGCAACTTCTGAGCCTTTAAAAAGAAGCAGCTCTTTTGTCTCAGAGGGCACAAGTACGCTTATTATTACTAGAAGAAGAAAAGTGTGTTAATGAAAGCCGTCGCTGGGAATGAAGAATCTGGGACCACCTGTTCAACATTTTCATATTCAGTGAAGAAGAGCTCAGGTTCCCATATGAGCACCTGGCCATCTGTTTCTAAAATACATCCAGTTTTGATATTCAACAACAGTGCATGCTTTGCTAAACACAGAAAACTCTGAGCTTTCTAATTTTAATGTGTATATGTGGAATTTCTGCAATAAACAGCAGTATACACACTGTAAATAAATGACTGTTGCTGTATGCATTTTACTATAACACAAGCCAAGCGAATTAAAACAAGGGTAAACAGGCAAATGATAGTTATTCTTATGGCATATGTTTTGACTAAAATACTGAAAGGAAGTCTACACAGCTACATCAGAATTAAAAACACACAAGCGTGACTAAAACACTGCTGCAATTATATCTTAAATCAATGATTTTAACCAGTATTAGTGTTATCAGGACATGTTGAAACAATTTTGATGTGGCTGTTAAGGCAGTTCTGAGCAGCTTATCAGAAATAATGCCAACAAAGAGGCAGCTAATCAGCAGATAAAGACAGAGCCACTGAAGGCCTCACCAATGCATCAAATGTGTACAAATGCATAGGGACTTTTTATTTTACCATCAGGTCTGCAAGGACATACGCATTGTATTGCTTAGTAAAAATGTCCTATAATTTATGTTGATTTCTTTACACTTGAGTTGTGTTGCAAGAATAGAGAAGGTACTTCTCTGATGCAGATTTGTTTGAGTATTACATTTGAGACAGAGGTGTAGAGGATGAAAGGTAGCATATATAATGTATTGTAAAGTAAGAGTTTTTACCACTGAACTCATGTTTGTGATCTCTTACATGAAGGCTGCACACCTTTTGTCCATGACAATAAAGAATTACTCAATCACACATTTACTCTGAAGCAAATCTCCAATCACAGAAATACTGGGACCCACTACACCTGCAGCTTTTACGACTTCTCATTCTTGTTGAATTGAAATACACTGATGTCCATAAAGTTGGAATAAATTTTTTTTACCTCTTTTCATGAAATGGCTCTAACAATGTGATTTATTCTTGGAAGATGAAGTACAACTGGGACTCAGTATATAATCATTTTACCTGGTCAAAGGTAATCACTGATGTGTATAAATAGGAATAAGTGGTGCCAGGCACAACAAACCCCGCCCCTCACAAACGTTTTAGCTCTTAATGGACATCTCCCTCTCAAAAC
>JAPQRP010000020.1:23262459-23287637 GCA_037367295.1 Apogon hyalosoma
AAGCCAGACTGAAATTTGCCAAACTGCATGTTGACAAGCCACAGAATGTCCTGTGGACAGACGAGACAAAACTGGAAATTTTTGGCAAGGCACATCAGCTCTGTGTTCGCAGATGCAAAAATGAAGCACACCAAGAAAAGAACACTGTCCTACTGTGAAACATGGAGAAGGCTCTGTCATGTTCTGGGGCTGCTTTGCTGCATCTGCATATATATGTGTATCTGTTATGCATATATATGTGTGTGTGTGTGCGCGCGCAAGTATCCAACCACTGCGAGCAACCACTGTCATTATTTGTCAAACTACATGGGTTTTATTGGTAAATCAATGTTTGAGAGTAAGACAGCATTCCCATGTTCAATACGGAGCCTCTAACCATCCATATGACTCATATTTAATGCCAGTGAAAAGATGAGAAACTACATTTTACCTGAATTATTACAATGTATTGATAGGATTAGAGGTTCACAAGTTCTTAAACATTTTCAATAAGTAGATGCTTCTGTTCACCAGCATCTGTTTTGGTCTTTGAGGGTTAAAGTGCCAATAGACCTATCTCTATACAAAGCCTCATCAGTTTGTAATTTCCTCTTTATTCTTGTCACACAATGGATATTCAGAGATACCAGTATCCTTATCATGGATGATACAGAGCTCTGCAGTCCTGTCAAAACCACTTAACTCTATAGAGTCCTCCACATGTGCTGTAGTCATCAATGCCTTTCTGAGAAGAAATACATGTAAGTAACGTCAAAGAATCAATACCAAGTCTTATCTGTTACTTCTGTTTGAAAAGGATTGAACCTTGAACATGAGACAACAGTTTTTTTGATGAGATATTGAGTTATGTGGTACTAGACTCCAAGCTAACAAGTGCATTCGCTGAAAGGTGGCAAATCAAATCTAGGGCTCTGTTTTTATGTCTCTTCTTAATTTGATGCTTCTAAAACAAATGAAAGTTGGGCCAGTGAAGGGATTTAAGAGATTAGGGTATGCCTCTAATGTACTGGATCTGTCTGACATTAACACAAGTGACCTCAAACCTGACACGTAAGGTCCTTTTCACCCTCAGCTTAAATCCCACCAGCCTGCAACCTAAAAAAGCCAGTGCAGAGCTCAAGTGACAAACGAACCCTATATAGTTTAAAGGCACTGAGGGTGGCCACACTATGGAGCCTGATCCACAATGCACGCTACAGCATATACAATTAGATAATCCATTAATGAAGCAGACTGTAGGGTGAATCACTAAGACCCTGGCTATAACCTCTAACCTACTCTGTATTTAGGCATGACATGAGAACAGAGCAAGTAAAGTGCATATGTGGAAAGACAAAGAAGCTTTTCTCTTTATGTTGTGACAATCCAAACAGGATGTAGACATCCCATCCACCTCATCACATTCACTTTTAATAGCATTGGTAGTGCTTTAAAGTCTAAATCTTACTGCATTAGTGCACATCAACATCAATAAATGGTTACCATTACATTAAGCCTTGGCTTTGTATTCTTGTTTGCTGGACATGGCATGGCTGAATCCAATATAGGTTAATCAGTATGAGCGACTGATTGACATCACACACAACAACTGACTGCATAGGAATTTTTATTTTTATTTTGGGTAAAAAAAAACAACAACAAGCAATTCCTCTCCCACAAACATCACCTATCCCACAAAAAAGATGTATCTATACTGGTAAATTAGAATTCCTATCGTGTTTATTATAAAGTTATGGAAGCCTACATTACATTTAATATAAATGTAATAGAGAGTTTGATTTGGTTGCTTGGTTTAACTTTCTTTAGTGGGAATAAAGTGTTTGAGGTAGATGTTATTAATAATATTGTGACGTAGAATCAAAATGTATCTAACGTGACACAAAAATTATTTTTACAGACAATCTAATGTATTGTAAGTATTCACATTTCTTTTTGTGATATATAGTCACATTATGGCATAGCTGTAACATCAGTTAACATATTAGATAAGTAGGCATATCTAATAGAAGTTCAACATACACCAGCTACAGCAGGTGCATTTACAGATGAGGGGCATATAAATGTTGGAGAGCAGGGTCCGTATCCTGACTCCAAAAGGAAGGAAAAAATGCATTGGCTAGAATTAAGAATAGATCATAGCTTGGTTTAAGTATAAATTAATACATTGTAAGGTTTTTTGGGTTTTTTTTTTAACAATTTCATTTGCAGATTTCTTGCATAAACTGAGCCTTGGCATCTTTTGTTTTAACCATGTAACAAGTGCTGCCAAAGTCTGAGTTGCGTCATTCCATTAACATATGAAAATAGGTTGTAGGAAACGCAAACATCTGCATGAAAATTGTTCACAATGAGAGCTTAACAAAACCAAGTTGGTGATAAATGAAATGGTCATGAAATGAAGATCCCATGTCCATCCAGTTTTGATCTACACATGGATAACAGTCACTTTTTTGATAGTTTGTGGTTTGGTTAAACTGCAGTTTACTAGCTGTAGTGTTATTGTTGTCTTTGGAACGCTCAAATAATGTTGTTACCTTGGAGACACTTCACTCGAGACCAAAGGTGCATGTAAACAGCACAAAAGAGATTGTTGTTGGGGCTTAGTGATGGACAGCGTTGAGCATGGGGATACACTGGGAGTGTTGATATACAATACTACCATTTTCAATTTGTTAACTTATTTATCAGGGACAACAGTGAAACATAGCAATTTCCATTCCCTGGTTGGGCTAAAGAATAGAATAAACAAAAAATATGAAAACCAATTCACATTCATATCCTCAAAGAAAAGACATCACCAAAACATTATACATTTTAGAAATGAGTAGCAGCAGGATCAGGGGATTTCATTGGTCAGTTGTATATTTCTGTACATGAAAATGTACAAAATTCAAGGGCTGTCCACATAAAACATAATTATTTTAATCAAATTATAGGAATGCACAAGCATCACATTCCAAAAAATATATATTTACCACTGAAATGTAGTTACACGTAAACGTGATTTCTGACAGACACTAACACCTTCATTAGGCCTCCATTTACTGTATGTTTAATCTACTTATCTGAGTATCCACATTTTTATAAGAAGATAAAAAATGCAGACAACTGGATTATTTTATTATTTATTATTCATTAACTTGCTGCCCATGTGGTCAAACCTGAGATTCCCATAAATAAAGGTGAAACTATATAATTTTCCAGTGGATCAAAACACATGTTCACATGTTTGAGACTACATAACATTTCTTTGTATTTGTTTCCCTGTATATGGGCTCATTTTAAGCAGCTGGTTAGTACAGGAAATGTGTAATGATGATGACATGTTGCTTGTCATGCTTTTGGGTAAAACTGCAGTTTCATTAGAGTTACTGGTTTTTCAGAGGCTTCTGGAAAGCATTATGAACCTGATCCACTATGCAGGAGTAACAAAACTTATTCCCAAATTCGTACAAGGAAAAGGCCTAGTGTGATCTGCCTGAGACTAATTAATTGTTTTTCTCTTTATAGACTGTACATAATCTAACAGATGGCATTATGTGTTTTGATAGGTTCCTCAAAATAGCAATGCACACATTCAAAAGTGTTCATTTGGGCTACTATCTGAGGCAACAAGTGGTACATTTCACCAGTTCATTTGCAATGTCATGCTAAGTCTTGTGACAAGGTCGTTTTTTAATTTGATGGCAATGTCATGTTTTTTCTCTCAAAGCGGTTTTCTGTGCTATTGTGTTTTTTGGAAGTTTCCTGATTTTCCAGTTTCCTTGAAGCTATGTTTCGATCTCATGAAACTAATATGACCTTGTCATTTTTACCATTAGGGGTCTGAAGTTACTGAGAGATGAGCTTGTTCTGCAGATGTTGTTTCACATATCTATTTTATTGGCTTCTAAAATTTTACATTTTTAGGTATGCAAATTATTGATTTATTCATTAATTATTAGTTGGTTGACCTTATCAATCGATTAGCGATTAATTGATAAGCGGTGATTTTCCTGAGAACCTGAATTTCTCTTTCAATAGGGTCTATAAGAATAAAAGCTAAATATTGTTTATATAAATGAAAAAAGCATTAGGGATACAGTACATGCAATGACATTAGTATAACTAAATAAATTCTGCAGAGAAATCAAATAAAATAAGTGGATAAATAAATGGATCTGAAGAGGGGCAGTTTAGAAGAAATGGGCATTTTTGACTTTGCATCACTTGCTGACACTATGGAGTGAGATTTCAGCTGCCGCTATCGCAATGATTATTAAAACCTCCACTAACAGGATGGGTCTAGATTATAAGCACATACGCACAACAATATCTCTTACTAGAGGTCTCAATCAAAACAATAAGAAAAGATGATGATGTTGATGTTGTGGAGTAGCATTGTTTTAGAATATCCAACGAAGATTTATCTGATGTGACTCAGGCAGAAGTTATGTTTACAGACAAGGTAATGTTCTATGATGTATTACCATCTCCTGCCTTGTGTTTTCTTTAGTCCAGGTTTTGATTGATTTGTACTTTTTTATGATGATAGTTTGATAGCTTTTACAGCCCAGGTGAAATGTGCAATATCTTATGTAGTCTTTTTAACAATTTTACTCCTTTTAAAATTATTTATTCCATGGACAGGTGTCTTCGGGTCTCTGACAGTAGTCAACAGCAAGTATCTGAGGCTTCACTGGGGTTCCCATTAGAAATCATTAACACTGCAGCAGAAAGTAACCCAGCACTGCACTAATTTCATCCTGTCCAACATACATTTAAATAACACATAACACGATAAAGTGAGCAGTAAAGATTATACAAAAATTGAGACATCTCCGATAAACCCATTGGTATCCTGACTCACAGCACAGCACTGAAACATTTCACACTAAGTTCTACAGGTTACAGTGAATTAAATGAACACTTTTCTTGTTGACAGACTCTAAATATCACAATAAACTGGCTTAAAGAGACTGGCTAGCCTGGTAACAGTAATGCTACTGACCCACACTACAGAGCAGTGAAGCCATAATATATAATGCAGCACATGACCCTCTCATCTTAAAAAAAGACAGGTTGTATATAAAAGGGAGCACCAATTCTTTTTTAACTTAAAAGCTAGCATGAAAAACATTGTCTTGTGTTAACTACTGCATCATTACCTTACTGGTCACTGCTGTATAATTACAAAAAGTAAATATTCCAATCCAGGCATTGTTGTATTCCTTGTCATGTTCTGATATTGCACTGAATTGTATAGGTACATTATTGTATTGTTATATGTGGTATTTTGCTATTGCAGTTGTACTGTAATACTACTGACCAAACCAAATTTTCCTATAGGGAACAATAATATCTTAAGTTAGATACGAAGATTCTGTTAATGTTACTTTGGTGCATAAGATACTGGCAGCACATTGTAGTAAGCTACATTTACAGAAATATATGAGTAAAGAAATTATGTCATCAAGGGGGTTATGAAACCATTGACAGGGAAGCAAATGGTATTTCTCTGGATTTAAAACATCTAGGAATCATTTAATACAACATAATATAAGTAAAGTATATAAGATAAGCTTGCCTGTTTGTGGAAATGTTACATTTTTGTGGAAATGTCATATATTATATGTTTAATTTAAAAAAATAAAAATTAAATATCTTATGTCTTTATGGGAACCTTCCACCACAGATCCCCTGGGTACACCGCTTTGTGACCTTAAAAAGCACACAAACATGAAATCATTGAGCGCCCTGATGTATGGATGCATCAAAAGGCGAGTGTGAGGTTAGGTGAAGACTCAGTCCCTGGTGTAACATTGCCAGAACAGAGACAGTGACTTCTAGCCAACAGAATGATTTGGGTCAGTAGGTAATTGCATTCCTGGACCACAGGGGACTTGTTGGCAATTAATCCTGCCGATGAGCTACGTGAAATATGCACACGCACACTGAGCCAGTAGACTGATGAATGCAGCTGTTAACACAGGTCGTTCAAAGAGGGAGTGGGTACAATTTCTGCCACTGACACTTTGGATTTACGCAGCTACAATGATACAATCAGACATAAGAACAAAAACTATAACCTATCTTGAGCCTGTAGTTGAAAACTCAATGTGCTTCACTTAGCTTTGTCTGAGCTTTACTAAGAATGACACAAAGCATACAAAAAAAATCTATGTTCTCAGCTTGTCTTAGATTTCACTGAGCTTTTAACCGTCACCTGCTTGCTTACTATACTCTTAATAAATCCACAGCCAGATGGTAAATCTAAATGTATATGTAATTACTCTATACACCAAACGACAGCAACAGGAGCCAGCTGCAGGAGCCAGAAATAAATGTCAGAATTGGAAATACACACCATCCATCTGCAGCTCTCTCCACTCAGTCCAGTTAAAATACTAAAAATTTACACAGAAGAGTCTCGAAGTACAGCAATAGTTACATCTGACTGGACAGGACAGGACAGGACAGTGTTATCAGTGATAGCATTAGCATCAGCACTTGCAGAAGCCTCTGTGTTTATTGTGAGGTTGTCATTAACCATGTCCACAAACGCAACTCTGGGGTTGCATTTGACTGTGTTGGTTGTACAGTAACCAGAGCTAGTTAAGCACATTGCTAGAGGACTTCTCCAGCTAATACATAAGCGTCAGAGGTCAGGCGGGGGAAGCGGGCGGGACTTTCATGTCGTTCATGTTCAAAGTGCTGTGTGACATGCCAGATCCTTAGGTACAGCTTTAACCCCTGTGCAGTTTCTCTATCGCCTGAGGACAGCGTCCCCAGAAGAAGGCAGAAGTCCTGTTTTCTCTCAGACCACTTGAACCACAAAGTATTTTTCCCAGTGCCAAAAATCAAGTCCTGTATCTGTAAAGGGTCACTGACCCTCTGCTTGCGGTAATAGTTGTCTCATTATTATTATTATTATTATTATTATAATACTTTACAATCTCATATCACAGTGTGCTTTGTAATGTGAACACCTAATCCGCACTTTCGTGAACACTTTTATTCCATCTTAAAAAATCTTAGGTCTAAAATGTACCACTTGTTTCAGGTAACTGTCACACAAGATTCTTTGATTTGTTTTACGTTTTTCATCTATGTAAAAAAAAAATAACCGTGCCCAGTGATATCCATTTTTTTCCTTTTGTCTTTCTAATCTGATTTATGTGGTATGCTTTTTTTACATTTTGACACATCATTAATGGCAGTGTTTTACCAGCAACATGCTTCAGTAATTTGACCGCCTTTAGAGGCTGGCATCTGTCACTGCATGCCAAGCAAGTGTTTCAGTCACATTGTGTATCCCACAAGTGTCCCATTAGTCTCAAGCTTCTGCCTAATCTGAGATTAATCACTTAGTGGAATCTGATCTTAAACGATGGGGGGCAGAAAGAATGTCACAATGCATGATATAATGAGTATTTACTGGTAGAAAAAAAAAGAAAAAGAAAATCAAGCAACACTTGTATACACTTCAATGGTAGACACTTTCTTGGGACCCATTCACACAATTGCTTTCAGGAAATTAGCAAAGTTTCTGTTCATTTTAAGTATGGAAAATGATCTCCCACCCCATCCCCCTAAGGGGAAGCAAGGGGTATTATTATTGGTTCAGTTTGTTTGTTTCTTTGTTTGTTAACACTCTAGCAGCAAAACTATTGGTTGAATTCATAACAAATTGGGTTTATAGATTGCCAGTGACCCAGAATAGATCTGATTACATTTTGGGAACAGTAGGTCAAACTTAGCATATTTTATGAATTTTTAAAATCTTTTTTTCTTCTCCCATTTACTTATAATTGGCGAAATTTCAAATGTCTATAAAAACATCAATTTTGTTCCAATTTACTTCAAACTTGGCACATATATAGAGGTAATTGATATGCTGACATCACCACATGGATAGACATGACATTAGCTGGAATGATGCCAAAATAAGATACAATACGTGCGAAGGGTGGGGTTTGTTGTGCCTGGCACCACTTGTTCTTGTTTAGGTTCCTGAAGTTGAACATTATGATCAACTGTGATTTAAAAAAAAATAAATAAAAAATCTTTGCGGCTCAGTAACAGTACATGTGAAGGGATGACAAGAAGAGTACAGGAGGACAAGGGTGGCTGGTATACTCAAACTGCATTTGTGTTCAAGCAGCATGTTAAACTAGAAAAACAAACATGAAAACACCAACTATGGACTATTTCAGATACAGATGCTTTTCTTGCTTGTTTAACAAAGATGAGAATCTTCTTAAATGTGATGGAGACTTGAATTAGAGGGAACTGACCTTGTACCAGGTTGCACATGCAATTAATTATCAACTGTTTGAATATAGTGAGGAATGGTCTGAAGTAAACCTTGCATCATTTTCCTATTACAGAATATTTTTAAATGAATTAATTATAAACACTATAATACTTGAGTTCATAAGTACTATATTACTGGGGCATGGATGTACTTTAATACACAGACTGTTAATGTCCTTGGAGTGTACTACTTTAAAATTCTGAAAGCCTGCTTTATTTGACTAAGTAGGATAACTGATGAATGACAAAGTAATTAAGGAGCACTGAAAAATCAGAACAAAAATGGCAACAGGTCTAAGAACTAGAAATACTGAGGTCACTGGCAGAAAAACAAGAATACGAGCTTTCCTAGGAAAACATCCTGCAGAATGTCTCCCTTGTATTATCAAGAGTGTGCCGTAGTCTCATAATGAATCAAAACACTGGCAAAGGATGACTTACTCTTAACAAAGATAGTCATACTTCTTCACCAAAATGTACGAGGTGCTGGTGGAGGTTCAGAACTGGTAGAGGCACATTTAGGACTTGGCATTCTACAGACGCTCTCTTGGATGATCTGAATTTATCAAAGATCTGCCTTTCAGACAAAGCCTTGAATCAGCTAACATTCATTTGAAATGGCCCAAGTATCAATGTAATTCTAGTACTTTACAGAAAGCGTTGTACAGGTTGCTTATAACATAAATGTGGCTAGGCTGGTGAGTTTATTTAAGTCTGTAGTGATTTTTTTGTCCACAAATAAAAGAGTTTCACTTTAGTCCAATTTGACCTGCATTCTGTTTTACATGTTGGTATGAGGCGACAAGAAGAATTAACTAAAAAAATGCCATCATCATCAGTCATTTCCATACACTATATATAATTGGTGGATAGGAGAACCATGATGTCACCCATTGCTTTCTCAAGGCAGTGGATTTGACCATCATTGTTTTATGTTTTTGAAGCCAGAAGTGATCATATTTAGACAAAAGGTGACTAAAGGGGTCAGAGTTGAGCTAATGCCAAATGCTCACCTCAGTTCATTAAACATTGTGTAACAAAATCAATTTACAGTCTTGTTAGTGGAACTTATTAATAACAACTACAGTGGAGTTGTTACAAAAAATATGTTCTAATCATAGAAAAGTAGGGCTGAGCAATAATTACTCCAACTTTTCCCTTTGGTTGTTACATCAGTGTCCTTAGGAAGAAACAGAGAGAAGTTTTATTGCTAAAACGTTACAGAACTCCAGCAGGACAAATTAGCTCACCACAGTTAAGGTAATTAAAAGGAAACATGGCAGCTGTTATGGTCAAGTGAGAAAATTTGGACTAGTGTTCACTTCATCACTGAGAAGATTTATTTTGGGTTTGTTCTACCTATTGTCAAAATGCTGATAAAATATTGGTTCAAAATTATGCAAAACTATAGTTTCAGTCAGTTAAGTTGAAAGAAGCCATCACACTACATCCTCCAAGGCCTGCAGAAACCATAAGGTAAAAACTCTATAGTCTATAGTTTGGTTATCAGAAGCCTACATTTTGTAATAACCTTTAAACTTTCCCTTGTCTTGCTAAATGATCTTTTACTTATTGTTACATCTTATCAAGTGGCATCATAATTTGCTACTGTATGGACAAGATGTTAAATATCATCACAGAGGTCATGTGATTGTCCTGAAACCAACTGTTTTCATAAAATGTGTGTTTATTCAAAGAACTGAGCCACTTTTCCTATAAAGACTCCTTTCAAACAGATCAAACCTTGGTCATGTGTTTACACCAAAAGATTGACATTTTGTGTCTTTAGTCAGAATATCATTGTCATTATCTCACAGTTTAGGTTGAACCAGTGACAATGTTATAAAGAAGTTTGCTATGGTTTGCTATTGCTACCAACCTAGCTAGCTGTAACATAATTCTTAAGTATTATTCTTGTTAGGTCTGTATTTAGTTTTTAAGATTGTGTTTAAATTTCAATTCTCTGGTTGAGCCATCAAGATACAGCCTAACTGAATATTTCTTTTTTGTTTTGTTTTTTGTTTTGTTTTAGAGATGTGCAGTCCTGCTAGCTTATTCTATTAGCAGCTAAAAGCTAACAGAAACACGTAATAATGTTGCACTCTAGACTACATATTGGTGTAGCAAACATACACTGAGGACCTCAGGGCTGAATGCAAAATATTAAATTTTTCTTCCAAAATACAAGGTTAATTTTTCAGTCATACAGATTGTTGTGGTCCTCTTTTAATGGGAAAGGGAACAATATATGCAGGTAAAGCCTTGAGGACTTGCTTCAAAGATGCTGTTTAACTGAGGTAATGATGTTCAAACATAATTGCTGCCAGCATGGACCAAATCAAGTCTGAAATGAGGGACACAGCCAAAGCCTTGAAATAAACTGAAAAATAATGTCTTTGATTGTTGATCATTAAAGTATTCCATTCAGTATGGCTGAAGAAGATGGATAAATGCATGTCAGAGGTATTAAGCACATACTTTTGTATTAAAGGGTACGTACAAGTGTAACTGTTGCTAATAATGCTATTAGAAGGTTTTTCACAGAAGGTTAAATTCATACCCTAGTGGCAGAATAAATGGAGAAAATGTTCTCCGTGAGAGAAAACAGCAGCTGCACTTTTCATGTTTAGTCTCAGCATTCTCTAAAACTCAATTCATTAAAGAAAGAAATAGCTGTTTGGAAGGCATCATTAGTTAAAGAGTAATCCAGAGTTACACACAAAAACAAAAAGTAATCAAACCCTTAAAGTGATTCTCCTTAATAAGAAAGATAATCTCCTCCACTTTAGCTTGATTCTGTTCAGCACAGTCAGATCCTCTGTGTAATTGCTCTTGTTAATCAGGCCTTAATTTGTTGACGAGATTCAATTGGACGAGTTGTCATCAAAACATACGATCTCTCCCAAACCCGAGAACTTCTGCGTCGCAAAATTAAGGACAGCAGAGTGGAGTGAGACAAGATTAAGTCATTTCAACAGAGTCTGAGATGCTGCCAGAGATTAATAAAATGCTGCTATCACTGTCTGTCACTGCTTCTTGAACTTGTGGAGTCACTGAAGTCCCTCAAACACTGATGCAGATAATTTGATCACTGTGAGTTTCTTGGTATTGTGGTTGTAAAGAAGATATAACTATGGGTGCATATTATGCCGCGTTTCCACTACGTGGAACCAGCTCGACCCGGCTCAGCTCGGCTCGGCTCGCTTCGACATTCCTGGAGACCGTTTCCATTACAGGATAGTACTGACTTTACAGAACCTGTTCGTCAAAGCGGTGCGGCACGTTACTTCTATGTCATCTGCTCAGGGAATTGTTGATAAACTCGCTCGCTGCACGTTGTCTTGTCTGAATTTTTACATCTGCCACCAAGGACTGAATCTCCTCGACTGACCATGGTGTAATTTTGGACTGTCATCATGTGGATTAATGTACTGCTATATTTACTGTCAACTTCTGCATCTGTATTTTGTAAAACAGCGGGTCACAGAGACAACTGTCTGACCAGTCAGTGGTCTGTAGTGTTTACTCGTCACATTTTAGTATCACTTGGAACCTCGGCGGAGGTGATACCAAAAAACTAGTACCAGATTCCAGGTCCTTTTTCGTAATGGAAACGCAAAAAAGCCGAGCCGAGTCGAGGCAAGCTGAGCCAGTACCATGTTGTGGAAACGCAGTATTAGAATGTATGAACTCAATTATGTTGTATTATGTCGCAATCATAATTTAAATAATAAAGGTAAATTAGACCATAAGAACTGTGTATTTTTGTTTCATGCATGTAAAACCTTTCATCACTTTCCTCTTGAGCCTTTAGTCTTACTTCTAGTGGTCCAATCCTATTAGGCCGAGTTACTTAATTCCAACAGCATCTATGCTGAAGAAATATTTGAAATAATGTAGATATTTATAGTTGCCTTTTTTTAGTGATACCCTGATAACTGATACACTGAAAGTCTGCCACATCATATAAAGTAAACTCTTGTAACTTTAGAAAACAGTGTGAATGACTCCTAAACATGACAACTGCCTGATGGAGCCTGTGCTTATGAGAATTGTAAATTAACATGATTATCATTCTGATCATACTACTGAAGGCTATGTGTACTGCCCATCTGTCAGGAAACAACCACAATCCAAAAGAAAGTCTTTCACACTGAGGATCTTCAAGTCATGTGGTTAAAATAGTGAATGAAGCAGTACAGAAGGGTTTGTGTGACCTGAAACAATACGAAGATATGACTATAAGGTTACAGCTGTCAGCTTTATATCATCAGAGCAAAGAGAAAATGGTTTAATATGAAAAGGAACATCTTTCTGAAACAAAGTAGTTCATGGCCAATAAGAAGAAGGTTAAAGAAGCATGATAGCGATGATTATGTAAGGGGTAACATTCAGTGTGACCAATAATGACAAACTTGCAGCACATTATTATGCTTATTTCATGGTTATTTACTAAAGAAATCAATTTGACCAAAAATAGTGCTATAACAAAGATGTCATTTATTTGAAAATTATTTTGTTGCTTCCACTAAAATTAAATTAGCCTGTTATGCTGGACTCTATGGTTGGAAATGCAGATTCCATAGCAACATCTCAGACCACAAAATGCCATTACTAACCAATCACAACTGAGATTTAACAAAGTTGTGATGTAACAGTGAATTACTGGATGACCCTGGACAGCAACCTCCATGTGGAAGAGTCAGCTCTCGGAGAAATCTCTTAAAATGCTGTGGTAAAATATGTCTGAAAATCTGAAACAGCCTGAAAATATGAATATTAATAGCAAACGGATGTTCATTTTACATTTGTTTTGCTTTTGTACCAAAACTACAATAATATAGTTCACAGAGATTTAATACGGTTTTGATAAAAGAAGAGAAAAGAAAAAACATGAAAGAAAATTCTTAAATGCCACACATCTGAATGTGGCATTTAAGGATGAACATGTGTGTTTTACATGAGGCTCAATGTTTAAAAAGAAACACAATAAATGTATGTTTGAAGCATTATATATAGTTGTACATATACTATCATATATATATGCTATACTATATACTAGGGGTGGGTACCAAATTCGGTACTTTTTTTTGGACCAACTAGGGATGCAACGGTACACGTTATCCACAGTTTGGTACATATTGCAGTTCTTGAGTCATGGTTCACGGTACAGTACGGTTCGGACACAGAGGCCGGCTGGAGCCCAACTGTGTGCCAAAACATAACTGGGAGCTGATGGAGAGCTTTGAGGCTCATTTATGTTTGCTTTACGTACGTAAATAGATACGTCCATTTCTAATGTTGACATGCGTCACTGCCTTCATACTTCCATGCGTCATGTACGTTGGAATGAGCGTTTCTCAATCAATCCACCAGAGGGCACCACTCTTAATTACCACACTGGCTGAATACCATGTAGAAGAGTAAAGTTTTTTGAGAAGAAGAAGAAGAAGAAGAAAGTCAATAATAACAAATATGGTGTCGACAGAGGAGGTTTTACTAATGTGGATACTAATGTTAATATTGAGAAGGGTAGTTGGAAGTAGAAGGGCTGTGCCCCACGTCCAGCTCGAGCCGGGCTCTGCTGCTTCAGGCTCTAACGGGCTCCACTGCGTAATGCTTTAGACGTACTCCGTGTCTGGCTCCAACCAGTGACAGTAAAATTCCGTAAGTCAGTCGTCTTGCAAAGCTCTAATATAAACATGAGTTGTCCAGAAATGTCATTTGAAAATGACAAATGAGCCATACCGCAGTACATGCTCATACCGAACTGTGAGGGGCATACTGTGAGGGGCATACCATGAGGGGCATACCGGGAGGGGCATACCATTTGGTATGACATGTACCATTGCACCCCTTAGTACTGACCAAATTCCATCAGTACAACAAAGTATTGCTTCACGTAAAGTCAAACAGTACCATACCACAGTTCGGCACTTGAACGCATCCTCGCGTTGCGTGTGCTAGGAAGAGAGTGAAGGAGTGTCTGCCTGACACGATGATGGCATTGGACACACAAGAGCATGATTACTAAGGAAACACTTAGTCAAATATAATATACACCTGAATTAATTAGAGCCCAACCAATTAATCGGCCGGCCGATGAACCGCTTATCTCCGTGGTCCGAACGCTACCCCCCACCCTTATGAACAACCCACACACACACACACACACACACACACACACACACACACACACACACACACACACACACACACACACACACACATACACACACCCATGTACATGCGCCTCCTGTCTACCTCACAATTTTTTTTCTGCAGGCATGCCTGGGTATTAATAGCATAGGGGAGACTGGGGACAGTTGTCACATGGGCCAGTTGTAACACTTGCAATTGCTCCAATCAGGAACAACTTTGGGCTTACCTAATTCACTCTGCACATGCTCAGTTTAGTCCTTAGTGCACACGGGAAGTTGTAGTGCTGCGAGGCAGACACATTAAACTTTGTGAGGGAAAACAATTTTGTGGTCAGTAATATTTTTTGCTGTAATTATTTTTGTGATTCCATAGCTTGGTTTGTAGTTGGACTCATTAAAGTAAGTGTCGCTGACATTTTAAAGAATGATTTACCAAACTATTTTTATGTCACTACTTATAAAATATAGACTCACATCATTTTCATAAGTCTGCTCTCCCGAGTATAAAAACTACCACATCTACAACCCGTGGTTCCCCAGGGGTCACATACTAGTCTAATATAAGAATATTATACAGCATTTGAAAGGTGTGTTAATTGTCTTTGTGTGATAAACAAAGATTTATGTAACTATTAATCCACATGTCCACAATTACCTAATATAAGATTATTATATCCTGTGTAGATCGATGTACTTATTTCATATATCGGCAAATATATCGGTTATCAGCCAATATCGGATATCGGCCAATATATTGGATATTGGCTTTTTTTAGCCCCCAATATCAGTATTGGCATCAGCCCCAAAAAATCCCATGTCGCTTGGGCTCTAACCTGAAGGCTGAGGAATATGCAAAATTTGAAAGCCTCAAAGGAGCGCAGTTTGTGACTCCCACACCAGGCACCGTGACCGCATCAACTGCTGGCTCCTCACCTACAGCTAGCATTGGGGAAGCAGAAATGGCATCAAAACAAAAAAGTCAGTGTAGAGAGGGCTCGGCTCTTGCCAGAAAAAGTAGATATATTGGTGTCCCTGAAAAAGAACTGCTGAACATGTCTTAGTTTGTAATACTTTAATTTGAAAAATGTTATATATGTTATATTTATTTTCAAGTTATTTGCCCAACCCCCCCACACACACACTTTTCTCAAGTTCTCTCAAGTTTTGTGTTATGTTGTCTCACTTGTGATGTTGAGATATAAATATTCAGAACTATTTACTATTTTTTATAGACAAAATGACTTTAATCACCACACATTTGGGGTGTGTGATATGGCAAAAATATCATAAATCAATTTTTAAAAAATAAAATCACGATCTTGATTTTATCACAATTCTTTACATTAATGTTTGAGACTAATTTGCAATTTACTGAACAGTGCAACCAAACAATTTCCCTATGTAAAACATAGCCCTAAAAGAAAAAATATAAACAGAAAATTTAGTCCAAAGAACCTTCCACAACATTTTTAATCTAAATAGTTTGCACAATTTTGCCAACATGTGCCAAGACCATAAACATACTAAAATGTAAACAACACTCTGATTAACTGCACTCCTGCAACATAAAAACTAAACTGCACTTGATTTTTGAGGTAATGTTCAATAAACATGAAAAGTTTTTTAAAAAAATACAGAAGAAAAAAATCAGTGAGGACATGGCCATTTCAAATAATACTCCAGGCTTAAGACCGATTTACATATGTAAAGTAAGCATAAAGGCTCATTTATGCTCGCTTTACGTACGATGCGTCACTGCCATCATACTTCCATGCGTCCAATGTGTTTCTCAATCAATCCACCAGAGGGCGCAGCTCTTCATTACCATACTGGCCAAATACCACGAAGAAGAGTAAAGTTTTTTGAGGAAAAGTAGAAGAAGAAAGTCAATATAACAAACATGGAGATGACGGAGGAGGTTTTACTAACGTGAATACTAATGTTAATATTGAGAAGGGTAGTTCTCATAAATATGTCAGCCGTTTTTCACTAACTCACACAGTCACTCTTTGAAAAGTTCCGCAATTTCTGGAAATGATTCTGTTCAAATCACAACATCACTTCCACGCTTCCTGGTGGTACCGCTCCATATTCTCTGGGTGCACATCTGCAAACTCCCAGAAAACGGACAGAATTACGGACAGAATTCTGTACGGAATGTATGCTGAGGACGGACAGAACGCTCCATCCATATCCATCTGCGTCTTTAGAGCATAAATGAGCCCTGAGTCTGTTTAACTTAATGAGCAATTTGTCTGTTTCACTGTCAGCCATGACTACATTATATACTAGATGATTCCACGATCTCTCTGCTTTGTTGGATCATCGACACGTTCTAATCCTTCACAAACTAATATCGTCATATCGCAAACCCCTACCACATACACACACAAAAAGTACCAAAAACAGGTGCCACTGTATACCGGTTTCAGTTCCTAGGAACCGAGGATCGGTACCATATCAGTTTAAATGTGAAAGGTACCCAACCCTACTACATACGGTACTGTGTAAAAGTCTTTTGTAGGATTGAAAACTCAACTAAATGGGTTCTAAAGTTTAAAGTCACTAACAAGAAGCAGCACAAACAGAAAGATCTGACATACTGAATGAACGCTTGTATATAACATTAGAAAATAAGTGAAAAAGTAAGCAGAGCTTACTAATACCCCCGCCTGGTCACACAGCACTTTGCTCCTCCTGCTCACTGATACCTCCATGGGTAGGCAGGGTATCAAAACTTTTCAAAATTTGTGAAAAAAATGCAAAATTGCGAGAAAGGCACATAACACGTGAAATTTGAAAAGAATTAGGTGAATAATGTCCCAGAAATTGGTTGTACAAATTGTCTGTTGAAATATTCATAAATTTATAAAAACTCCACAAATTTAAATTCTGGCATCAAATTGTGCACTGCACCTCTCCTACTGGTAAAGAACATGTGTCGCAAATGTAAAAAGAATTGGGTGAATAGTGTCCAAGAAATCTAACTCTGGTTTATTCAGTTTTTTATCTCGGTTTTTTTCCCTGAAACTTTGGTTTTTACTGCTGAACATACTTCCCATATATGCAGATTGTATCTTATTACAGAGAATGAAAAATGCTTTTGTACAGTACTATACATACACACACACACACACACACACACACACACGCATATGAGTGTGTGTGTGTGTGTGTGTGTGTGTGGTTCAATACACAAACACACCTTAATTCATAAAGTATAAGCATGCAGAATTTTATATGTTGTAACACTATTGAAAAAAGAACAATTAACAGGGTGACAAGCTCTAAAGCTACAAGCTGCCTCACCTGCAGAGTAATTTAAAGATAAAAGTAATTATACAATCACACCACACCATCACTAAAGTCAGCAGCAGCAGCAGTAGCCCTCACGGCGAAGTCGAATCATTTACCTCTTACCTGAACCAACCTATGAAGTTAAAAAAAAAAAAAAAAACAGCCAGGCACCTGCCACTAACTGTTTGAAGTGTGAGAAGAGCCAGGAGGAAGGTCAGACCTGTTACGGTGCAGCTATCAGTTCAGGTGGATGTCTTCAAAACCAGAAGTCTACAATGACCTAAGATGCCCCAACTCACACTCTCTTACACATATACATACACACACAGACTTAAAATGCTAACAATTAAATCTGCATTTTAAACACCTCTGTGATTCCCAAACACAACTGTCACACAAACGTATTTTCAAGCTTTTAGTCTTGACCTCTAACCTTCCCTGAGTGACAAACATGTCAGTCCTGCAAAGAATTTCTCACATTAGTGCTGAGTTAACCCAAAGTTTTCAGAAACTTCCCTGTAGTATGTGGTCAAAGCAGCAGTCATTGTAATTTCCCTGGCTTTTCTATACTTCGCCCACATGTGCAGCAACACTTGAGCCTGATGCATGAGATTAGTAATGACATCTTTATCACTCTTGAGCAGGAACACAACTTTCTCACGTCCATAGAATATTGACAGGCATCACTTTTGGAAAACAAGACTATTTCCGATTAAACTATGCAGACACAAAAGACATGGACAAATGAATGCCAGTGAAACTATTTGAGCTTCTCATGACTGATCACAAGACATAGTTTGTTACATTATATTAGGTTATATTATATTAGACAGAAAGTTTAACAATGATCACAATAAGTCTGAGAAAAACAAACTGCTTCCCCTCCTTGTAAACCAACAGGCTGTCACAAAACTAAAGTATTAAGAGCAAAAATCATACTCACTGCTTCTCTTTAGTTCACTGACGTACATAAAACTGCTACCTTCACTAAATGGCAATCACTTGGAAGCCTCTTCTCACCCTTAAGAAGCCTTATGCAGCTGAAATGACTCACATCCCCTCTTCCAACCTCTGTCAACCATCATGAGGAGGTAAACATTTCCAAATATGGAGAAAATATGAAGACACTATTGAGGGGCAATATCAGTTTGGTTTGCTTTTAGCTTGGAATGCCATACTCAGAGAGCCAGAGTCACTCAACAGAGCCAGCTCTGTGGTGCATACCTTTCACTAGAAATAATAATGATGATTGTAGAGAACATTTTACAATTGGTTTTAGTCTGACCTAAGATGGGTAGTGGTGCAGACCTTCCATAAAAATTCTACTTTAAACAGTAAAAACTACAAGGCAAAGAACTGAACATTACTGACCTCAATAAAATCCAAAATTGAATGGAAATCTGCTTGTTTTTGTAAGTTAGAGACTTCATCTGACTTTTTGTACATCTGGCGTCCTGGTCCAGATTACCAGGTACAAACAACCCATTCTCTATGAGAAACTGCCTCATCCCACAGACTGTCTTCAAGTGATTAAGAAGGCATAATTAAAGTCGGATTACTCCCCATGAGTGCCGTAGGTCAGCGGAGATCATGTAATATTAACAGCCACTAAGAGAGAACATTGCAGTGCCTTGCCTGGACTGGATTCGCATTGAGGAGCTACTTGGCTTGAGAGTGCTTGTTTCCTGACACAGAACTATCCACTTCATCCAAATCCCTGAGAAGTGGACAACTTTTAGACTAATGAAATTCTTAAACGCTCATAAAGTTTATGAAAAGAATGAGTATTTGATTATGCACTGAAAGAACGTATTTCTTCTGATATTTTGAAAATATTTAAATGAATTAAATCAATGACTGTCAATTTTGGTGTCCAGATCAGAGCCCTAAATAACATTAAATAACTATAGATGAGGGCCTTTATGCTGTAAGTATATTATGGATGATCATTCATACACCTATGGATGTACTTCCAGCTATTACGCATTGCTACAGATTTTCTATTCTTTCCTAAGTGCAAGTCTATACCTTCTTCTGATCATTCTTCTGATGTTAAGCATTAGCTACTACACATAGCCAAGGATTGATTGAGATTGAAGGCAATATGAAACTAGTATTTTTTTCCCTATTGACCAGTTAGCTATTACTATAATTTTTTAGCTACAAGAAAGTCATTATATAAATTATTTGTTTCCTGACAGATGGCTCTACTATAGCTATAGTTAAGATACACAAACTAGTCTTTCAAAGGATTTTGTTTCATGTTTCATACACTTGTTAGCATAATCTATATTAGCTAATGTTAGTATTCAATATTCATTCATTTTTCCAAAACAGTCTACCAAGTAGCCTGCTAATTACTGTTTGTACAGTTGTACGGTTCCTTGGGTTTGGGTATATTGACTTCTATACCCTATGCAAACTCAGTCTATTTACAAAACACAATGCAAACAAAGACTAGCACAAAATCTTAGAAGACCCATAAATGCATGCTTAGTATAGGTTTGAATATAATGAAATACCAGCTGTCAGACTAGGGACAACCAAGAACAACACTGTGCTCTCTGCTACCATTGACCTATTAAAGCTCTCAGACCATCCTCATGGACACTTATCTATCTGACTACATTTACAACCCCTTCATCTCAACACACATTTCCACCATATGCCCTACAGTGCAAAAACACAAAAGAACAACCAAGGCCAGCAAAAGTCAACATACCTTTTCCTCTCTGGGTGTATAGCACTCCTCGATGAATGTTGAAACAATGCACTGAAATCTGTTGAGAAATAAAGATGTGTCTGCATTACTCAAATGGATTACATAACTTTAACTGTGCTATGCAGGACCACACCAATATTTCTAGGCTGGTCCTGTCGACTCATAGATGTCTTTACATGATGGTGTTGTTAATCAGTAGAAGGATGAACCCTGAGCAAGCCTCCATAAATTCCGTATGAACCTAAATGTAACATCCATTTAGATTCATTTTTCCAAGTCATTTTTCACGAGGCACCTGTCATACTGTTGAAGTAATACTTCACGGCAAGACACAGGCACAGGGAAAATGCTGACAAGTAATGGTAAAGAAAATATTTCACCACAGTGTAACAATCACTCAGAAAAGAGAACTGAAGACAAATTGATCCACCTTTGTTTGGCTGTGATGTTTCAAGCCTTAACTAAAGGTACAAAAATCATATAAATAGTTCAATGATTATAAACAGAACACTTGTAATTCCATGTGGATTTAACTAACAACTAATGATGTTGCTTTGGTGTATTTTTTAACCCTGTGAATAGTCCCAAGGGTCTAATATGATGTCTTAACTATTCAATGTATTTGTCCATAACCAGTTTGCAGGGAATTTGTTGAGGATGTGCACATACAGCACTTCCTCTTTCTTTATTTCCATGCAGCATATTTTCTAACTGGCCCGAGGATGATGCTAGCTTTAGTTGGCAGGTGATTTCTGATGCAACAGCAAAGCTGCTGCAAAGAAACATATAGTATGATACATGGTACATCTAGTGCAATAAACCTGCAAAGTAAGTGCTGTAACATAAGAAGTAAGATTGTATTAGATATTCTTTTTAAACTCCAGATGTTTTACTGCACATCTTAGAGAGCTAAAAACCAGACTGGTAGATGGAGACAAACACCAAGAAGTCAATAGGAGTCACTGCTGTTAAAAGTTGTGTAAGGCTAGTGAGGAGAAGGCAAAATCAGGAACACCTGTATGTGAATAGCAGCTGCAAGGTGAAGTAACATCACTCCCAATATATATCATTAGTGCTGGGCATCACAGCTGGCTTTGGGTGAGAGACAGACTAGACTACACACTGTTCTGATGAAGGTCTTTTCATATGCAGATAAGATGTATCTGGACATAGTACATTCTCTGTAAATTCCATGAATGAAAAGTTGTTTCTATGAAGTTACCATGTGGAGAAGCTTAAATATTATTGCATATGAAAATATAAACTTGACAGATACAATCTCTAATATTTGATCACATTTCACCTTTTTATGAAAAATGTGGATACTTTTTCAAAGAGCTGGAAGAAGATATATAGAGAAGGCTTTTCAACTGTAGATGTAATTAATTAATTATAGTAGCATTGTTGAATACAGTACAAAAGCATATTCATGTTAATAAAATATCAAATGGAAACATGGTAAACTAAACTTTAGTGGCAAAATAAAGATTACAATCACAACAAGTGAACAAAACACCCAATCAGTTCTAAGTAGAGGCTGCTGATCTGGCCTTTTTAGAAGATCGGATCGGATATAGTCAAGAGACTGGGCCGATCCAGGCCCGGTTCGGGTGGGCGTTAACAAACGTCCTTTCTCCTCAAATTAAAGTTCCCAAAGGTAGGGAAAAGGAAAATGAGCTGCACATCAGTGGGAGAGTTAGAGGAATTAGTAAAGCATCTATGTTTCACTTTCACTCTGCACGTACTCATTCTGAGGTATGTGCAATACTGATGCGTGAGTCGTTTTTTTTTTTTTTTCCAACCTTTCAAGGCTTTTGTGGAAGTATCTGACCCGACCCAACCTACCCCGCAAATAAACTGACATTCTTTTGACCCACCCCAATCCGACCCGTGAGTAACCCGCTGATCTGCGCATCACTAATGTACAGCACAGAACACGCCCCCATATAATACCTGGATGGACCTGTCCATACACACACTACAACAGTGGTAAACATACGGCCTGCAGGCCAAAACCATCCTGCCAAAGGTTCTAATTTGGCCCACAGTATGAATTTGGAAAGTGCAAAAATTACACTAAAGTTATTAAGAGTCAAAGGTGTCGTATTTGTTTTAGTTCAGGTTACACATTCAGCTCAATTACGATCCAAAGTAAAATAATAGCATAATAACCTATAAATAATGACTCCAAATTGAAATCAAAATTTCATTGAAAAAAGTTGGTATCAGATCGGTATCACATCAGTATTGACAAAACTAATCCTAAAAAAATCTGACTGGATCAGAAGCAAAAAAAAAATCCAGATCAGGACATCACTAATCATCACATCAGAAATGTGACATTGTACAGCCCTAATAATGAGGAAAATATGTGATGTGCAACAATACTTATGATACTACATAATGACATGACTTGTGATACATTAAACTATGTAATCACCCCCAAAGTGACACCAGTTAATTTGATAGGAAGGCACCTATCACAATTATTACATAATGAAAACAATGCAATTAATTGATATGATCATGATTATTTTACATAATAGTGATAATTGTCTCCATTTACCTGTGTAAAATACAGATGGGTGAAATTAATAGAAATAGCACAGTTTATCATTGTTATCTCTGTGTCCATCTACCTTGGCTATAGTCTGGCTCACTGAAAGGACTCTTGACAGAATAAGGGTGAATATTTCCATTGTTCATGGGCAGGACAGTCACTTTCCATCCATCCACTATCTGTGCATTATTACTTTGAAACCACCACCACCCCACCCCCCACCCCCCTCGCTAGAAGGGAACAACCTCCAAGCTGCACTCTGCACCCTGAAAAGCTCCTTACCACCCAAAAACAAGTCAGAGAACTAAGATAACTTTTACCCATCCCACAACGATGATGGAGGGTGCCAGACATATCTACAGCACTGATACTAAAGGCAAAATTCTGTCTTCTGCTTCTTCTTCTTCATTATTGGCCTTACATTACAGTGATGGCAAAAGGTTAACACAATGGACAACATCATTAATTCAGTGTCATGACAGCCTATCAGGGGCTCATTTCTGTGCTCACTCATTAAATCATCAACCCCAACACAACGTAAAATGCGTCCAATGTAACGCATTTTGCGTAATCTTGTTTCTGGGCTCACTCAGTAATTTGTTAACCCCAACACAACGCAAAATGTGTTATCCCATTTCTGGGCTAGTTGATTAAAAGTCTGCACTCGTTAAGTACCACGTTCCAGGACTGATTTTAACGAGGACCTGCAGACATTTTGCACAGAGAAAAACAAATTTATCGTGTGAGGATTGATCTGCTCACTGAATTTTATTCTCCTCATCGATTTACGGACATAGATTACCTCAAGACATATTACAACAGACGACAGAGTGCGTGTGGCTTTGAGAGATGGGTGAATGAATGAGTGGTATGGGGCGGAGCCAGTGAACTGGTGTGTGTGTGTGTGTGTGTGTGTTGAGTTATGAGTGTGGTGAGTGAGTGGATGAGGGAACAGAGCAGTTAAGTTTTCTCTACATTCTTTTTGTTCTGTTGTTCGGCATATTTACGACCATCAGTAACTGTTTAGAGTTCTGTTGATAGTCACCAGTGCAAAATAACTCGGGTCATCCTTAGATGTCCAGCCAGACGCTACAATATGTGTGAATATAATAATTGTTCATTCTAACATAATGCTAACAGATTCATTAATTTGGAGCATAGAAAAGTGTGTAATGTACTTCCTTTGACATATTATGTATATTCGAAAAAACAAAAGATTTTTAACATTTATCTTAGTGGTGGATCGGGGGGTACAGGAGAATGGTGGGGTCGGAGACAGGTAGGGGTTCAATGGGGCAAGGCAAATGAAAATCAACATTATGAATGCTTCAAATCACATAAAACAGTATTGTGTTTTATTATACACTAATCTTTTGGAACCAAAGCAAAGAGTTGGCTTTAATAAGGTTGTGCTCAGTTATGGCAAATTCCACCAGAAACAGTGGGAGCGAAGGCGTTCAGTCATTCCTTCGTTTGTTAATAGTTGCGTTAACATTAACAAACGCAACCAGCCCAGAAACTGATTTTACATTCATTAAGCCTCTGCATTCGCTACACCATCATTAGCTCCTTATTTGCTTTAAAGGGGAACTTAGCAGGATTTTTACCTTAATTAAACAGTTTCAGAGTAATTGTGATGGTTAAATGGCTTGTTATGGGTTGAATTGAAGCCCTCCACCCTCCAACTAGCGCCTCTAGGGCCGAATCTGCCACTTGCAACTTCTCAGTAGCGTCCCGGAGCCTAGATCTCATTCAAGATCTCGTGTCTCGCGAGAAACATCACGGTTTGCGGCATTACCACACAAACAAACCTCCAGCCAGGTACCACTAGCTAACTGTAAACACAAGCATCCACGCTTTCATTTCACAGGCGTTTGCAATGGCAGAGCCGGCACAGATAAATCCTCTATACTCTATGTGTTTCAGTGGATTTGTGCTCTTGATGGTGCTACTGGTTCTAAAAGTGTTTATTCGTTCATGAACTTATTTTATGAACAATGCCTGGATGCTTGTTGGCTAGCGCAGATGTTAGCATACTGACTAGTAATCCCAGCTGTTTGTGTCACGTAGGTGTATGTTTGTTTTGTTTACTAGATGGCCCTTTGTCTGCCTTAGGAGTGTGTTTTTATTACTAGACAGAATT
>JAPQRP010000020.1:23287737-23302232 GCA_037367295.1 Apogon hyalosoma
GGACTCATAACACTCATCACACAGTACAAAAAACACAACATCACTATGGACTCAGACCCCTGTAACATCAGTGCAACTGCCCAAGAGCAATTTCCAATAAAGTTCTCATTATAAAAATGCACAACAGTGGGAACAAAAGACTTCCTAAGATGTCCAGTAGAACACCGGGGCATCACCATTCATTCATTAACTAACTAGCATTAGTGGCATGGTGCTAGCAACTGCAGACCAAGCCTCAGGGCACCAATTAGCTCATAAGCTGTGTGGCTAACATTAACAGTGTGGCGCTAGCGGCTGCAGGCGAAGCCTCACATTTCTGTCTGTACATCCTCCCCTGGCTTCCTAGACATACGGGTCACAATGACAACGCCGGTTGTGTGTACAGAGACCAGCAGTCTGAGCTTAGCAGCCACTGGCACTGAGCTGCTAATGTTAGCTACAGAGCAAAAGAGCAGCATAAAGTGAAAACAAATGTCCAGAACTTCAATGTCCGGCTAAAGTTTCCCACGCTGCTCCAGTAACTATTTGATCACTATTTTTTTCCCTTCTCATCACCGGCTTCGTTGAAAATAAATGCACATGATTGAAGGGGGAGAGTTAACGGTGGGTTTTACGACAGTAAATATGTACTACAAAACTGTAGGGGGAGCTCTGCTGAGAAAAATGCTAGAAAAACAGTGAAGAACAAAAACCAGTGAAGGAGAACCAAAATGGTAAAATCCTGCCAAGTGCCCCTTTAAAGGGTACACTAAGGTTGCATTCATTTGATAAACCAGAAACGAGCCCCAGACTGGTCAAATGTTCACATGCTAAGTATGAATGAATGGCAAGTGATTAAAAATGACTTGTAAGGTCTTATACGATAAGATATAATATATACAATCTCTTAAATGTATAATGTCTTAATCATCACAATTGGTTTCCAGTCCATTCATGGTGACACCAAACATACAATTAATCAGTTAGTGTTAAGTCAGAGGACAGTATGTTTTGTAAAGCAGCCCTCTAAATGTCATGCCCCAACCTGGAGTGCGCAGAATATTTAAGCAGGTACTGACACGTCCCACTTGATTGTTTCACTGAACAGAATTTAATACATTTTTAATATACTTTTCCTTTCAGCCTACTGTCTGACTTTCTTCAGAGCCTATGCATATTTTGGAAGAAAGAAGGTTTTTGACATATATTAACCAACCACTATATTAAAGGGTGCTTTTAGGTGTTCCATCTGTGGTTTGTTTCATTTAACAGGCAATACCACACTTACAAAACATTTTAGCCTGACTGAAGACATGAATATTTTAAAGTAACATATAGGTTACACCAATCTACTGACATCCAGCTTTAAAACTCTGATTTTTGAGTCTGGCAAATTGCTGCTGTTCCTTCCAAAAAAAGGACAGCTCATTAGAAGAAACACAAACAGTAGAATAACTTGACTAAACCTACCAGGGGGTCTAGGCTCAAAGGCAGTTTAAGGCGCACAGCTTTTAACTTTAACATCATCAACGCTCTCAAACGAGACCTTTTTTAACGAGAGATTTTAAAGACAGTTCTGATTAATGTTGCCCGAGTCAAAACTGTGTCAGAATGACGTAGATGTATTCAGTTTGATGGCGGCGGTCTCAGGGGACCTTGGTGTTATTGATTTGAAATTCACATCTAAGTCAACATTTGAATATACTCTTTTCAATCACAAAAGTTAGGCTTATTTCTTCTTGAGTGTTTTATATTTTTTGACAGGATAATATATACTATATAGCCTTAACCAAGGTCAAGAAGGAGCCAGACAGGAGACAGAGTCGAAGCTATTTACATTACATTAGTCAGCTGTGTGTCACTATAACCTATGAAAAGTTTTAGAGGAAATACTGGGGCATGAAGTGGCTGAATATTAAGGAAATAATATTAAAACTTCACAACAGTTTAAAAGTCTCTGGAGTGCAGTCTATATGCCCCTACTTTCTCTACTGTGCATGTCATGTTTGTTCAAGCATTAAAAATCAGTGTTGGCTTGTACCATACAATTCATGGAGCTGATTTGGTGTTACTGGTTTTGTTAGTGCACACTTCAAAGACAACGACAGCTTGGAAAGCAGGATAAATGAACTGCAAGGGCTAATTTGTAGGGCGTTTTATCTCACATAGGCATTTATTCTTTATAAGGACTTCTTTTAGCATGATAAAATGTCACAATAGAGTATGATGTGAGCTGCAAATACTGAAAATCATGATATCCTTATGCTGTTAAGATACTTAATAGGATTTAAAACTTTGGGTGGAGTCCTGTTTGGCCTGTATTTGTAAGTTTAAGTCAAACTAGTGATGGTTTCCTGTTTTGTCTTCTCTCCCCAGGTCTAAAGGGATCAAACCAAAGGTATAAGTCAGTTATTTAGGTTTGTAAAAGATTCGTGTGCAGATACAATGAATGGCAGAATTTAAAAGTGAGTAACCGATGTTAACACCTCCTGGACTGTCAGTTAATCGTTTCTGACGTGGTCATTAATTAAACAACGTGGCAAATCTGTGCTATAGTAAACAAGTTAGCCTCTACACGTTATGAAAGGCTTATTAACGCTACCTGAAACAACGACACTTAAACGGTTGTTAGCTAGCTAACTCTACATGGGAACTGACTTAAGTCCAATTCAGCGACATATTTCTGTGTAGTCAGGGGGGCTCTCGTGTTTCTCCGGTGACAGTCTGTCTTCCGCATTGCTCAGCAGCAGACCACTTGGCTAAAAACAGACACAGCAGAGACGCCCAGAGTCCCCTTTCCAAGCTAGCAAAACTTGACGGTAGACTGTTGTATGTTTGCAGCGCGTGACCACAGCTAGTAAAGTAGCATTGTGAAAATTAGCATTGTCTGTTAACCTCGGGTAACATTA
Organism: Apogon hyalosoma; assembly: GCA_037367295.1. NCBI lineage: Eukaryota > Metazoa > Chordata > Actinopteri > Kurtiformes > Apogonidae > Apogon > Apogon hyalosoma. The sequence goes on from JAPQRP010000020.1 coordinate 23,290,626, forward strand.
GTAGCAGTGAAGGCTAAGTTGAAAGTCCACGCCCTCGCTGTGAACTCCGTCTGAGCTACAGTAAAAATACATATTACAGCCCAACAAGGCCGAACAAACTGAAGACGACCTACTCCAACGGTGGATTATCAGTCACATCCAGAGGACGAAGCGTCTGAATCCGAGCCCTTACGGCGTCCGAGGGGTGTTAAAGGCGTTAGGAGTCAGGTCGAGAGTTTGACTTACCTCGCTTTCTAGGAATAAAACAGAGGTGCAAATCCCACCAAAAAAAGTGAAACTTCTAGATCCAAATTCTGGGAGAGTAGTAGGCAGTGACGTCACACTGTGAAATTCCAGCCGTCTGAGTAAGTTCAGAGGTTTGCCCATGTAAGGCAGCAGGCCAGCGGTGTCACCGAGCCAGAACACCCGGCCCCGAACGCACCACCCGCGGATACGACGACGCGCAGAGCCGTAAGAGAAAAGAGTGAAAAACAGGACATTCTGCACAACAGGCTTCCTTTTTTGTTAAAGCTGAAGTTAGGCCATTGTGAAATAATTGTTAGAGGGCGAAAAAGTAGCATCATAAAAAATACTAAAAGTAGTAGTAGTAAAAAAAAAAAAAAAAAGCTGCAGGAGGAACAAATTTTCAGTTCTTATTCAACAAGACAAAATGTGTTTTTATTCATGCAAAGAACATGACATACTTTGAACAAATTGACATTTCAGAAATATACAAGTAGAACGTTCAGAAGAAAATTATAAAATGTTTAACATTGAAATATACATACATAAACACACCCTAAAGACAATAGAAAGAGGCCTATCGCAAACATTTTAACAGACAGACAGATAGATAGACAGACAGATAGATAGTGCAGATAATAGTACAAGTTACTGCCAGTTAGTCATTGCAGAAGTACTAAACAATGACCACTCCTTTACAAACTAATCTATTGTTCCCTGTAATACACTTGATAATTTCTCATCAGGAAAATGTATTGTAATTTATCAAACCACATTAATAAAGTAGGAGTATGCACATCAAGTCGTACATCATGTGGGATTGACAGCCATGCAAAGTGTAACATTATATTCAGCATTTTTGATTGAAGAAGAAAACATATTTGTTACTGAGTGGAGGCTGACTTAAGGTTATTTGGTCAGGTTATTGGGGGTCATTTTAGTAGCTTTGACTCAATTATTGTAAAAAAAAAAAATAAAAAAAAAAAAAGACACTACAAAGTTTAACAAGTGTTTCTGTACAAACCTAAAGCACTCATCCATTGAAGTGTGAATTAGCAAATGCTGACCTAAAATTCAAATAATCTGTGTTGCATGCTGCCTGTCATGCACTGCCTATCTTCTGGAACCATGAGAAAGTGTGAGAAAAGGATGAGATCTTATTAGGGTTCAGGGTGACTTAATCATCATCTGTATGTACCTACCAATTTTAATATAAGAAATAGATATCAAAATAGGAATTAAAGTGAAGCAGAGAAAGTCACTTATTATTAGATATGGCTTATAGTGCTATCTGGGCAAAACTGTAGGAAGTGCAAACAATACATTTATCATTCATTCCTCCATTTATTTGTTAGTTTCAGTCACTGTGTAGTTATGGTTCCAAAGCTTTTCATTTCATCTTTGCACTGCATGTTGCCTTTACATTTATGCTGTGATTGGGTTTAGACAAATAAGCTGTAGCCACAACACATATTATTTGTCACTGTATTAAATTGCCATGGCCAACATGTCACCACTCACTGAAATGATCCCTTCACCAAACAGTATAAAAGAAACATTAATATTTATATAGAGACAAGTTGGTGGCCAGAGGACTCTACTTCCAGCTCAGTGTGTTTGATCTCACAAAGCTGCTTCTCTGCTCACCTGCTAATTGCTAACAGTGTCTGCCTGCTGTTTTGTGCTGGAAAGGTAGTGTTCAGTGAATGTGCTGGAGCTGTTTCCCTGCAAACAGTGAGGCTGAATCAAAGCATACAATCTGCAGCTACAAAATAAAAAGTCACTCTTCATCAAACATTGTTACTAAATGTTGCATCAATAGCACTTTTGCACCAGTTGCTTTTATGAGGATACTTAAGTGTGACACTTCCAGATAAAACACACTTCACACAATCCACTACTACTTATTTGACCTTTGCTATTTTATCTGACAGTCTATTTTGAATGTCTGAATGCATTTATGTAGTCCAAGTCCAATCTGGTCTTACAAATTGTGACAATGGAACCAAAGGGCATTTGCTGATCTGAAACATGCAGTTGTGCCATCTGAGTGGTGACAAAAAAAAAAGATGATACAAAAGTGTAAAATCTCATTTGATGGTTCATCGTTGAGCAGACTAACATCTGTCATATATGCAGTACAGAATGAGTGAGTAGGTATGTGATCTTGAAAAAAATGTAGGTCTAACAGAGTTGGTCCTAGGCTTAAACGAAGGAAGGGTGTGCTTAGGGCCCGCAAGAGCCCTTAGAATTTCCCATAGGTGAATTTGAAATATCTATTTAAACTATGCACTGTGAATTACTTTGATAGGGAATTCTTGGTTCTGATTCATCCTCCAGTAAGTGGTGCTATTGAACAACTCTAGATCTAAATCAGTACCTTGGTCTGGGCCACAGATAGGAGAATTAACCTAGCATACATGTTTGGATGGGGGACACCTCCACACAGTTTGGGAACCACTGGCTCAGTGTTTACTAACAGTGCAAACCACTCAGGTCCTACTCCCTTTGTCAGAGCCGGTGTCATGTTCATGCCCACAGTAATGGGCATGTTGATATTACCATATTCAGTCTAAACAACACTAGGTTAAACTCCTTTGAATTAGTGGAAAAAATTGTGAAAGGCATAAGCTGTTTGCACAGCAGTGTCAATTTCCATCTGAGTGGAATAATCCATGTGGCTATACACTCAACTGAGTGTATATAATGGAACATGTTATTTACATTCATGCATCCGAAGCCAACCATAGTATTTACAGTCCACCTGTTTGACCTGAAGCATACTGTTGTGTGCCTGCATCACTGCTGTATGATATTTACACTGTCTGGCAAGAAGACTGTATATGATCTTTTAACAAAAACCTTGACAAATTGTTCAGGTTTGTAATTAAAAAGAAAGAACCTTCAGCCAGATGCATCCACTATCCTTGAACAACTTTATCAGTTCATATTTGAGACTAACTGAACATTTGTGTCAAACATGAGAATATTCTTTCAAACCATTTTTGAGATAATTTTAAAGGAGTGATATTTTGCTTTTTTTAAACGGAATTATGCATTTTAAAGCATTTCCCTGTGGTCTACATAAACCGTAAATGCTATGCTTGGGTCTGAATTCTTCATTAATTCAACTCCACAGATCCATCTTCAACCCTATTTCTGAGTAATGACAACAGGAAGGTTGTTTTGAGCGCTGGCCCTTTAATGCAAATGAGCCATTTCATGCCCCACCCTCTCCAGGCTGTTGGCTGTGCTGCTCTGTCCAACAACCAACAACTGAACATTTTAGGTAATGGGCTCGAAGTTTGGACACATTTTCAGTATGGACTGCAACCACTGCTGCTGACAAACAAAGTGTACTCAGAGAAATGTTTGTTGGAAGTCTGGACCTTATATGTGCAAATGTCGTGACATAACTAGTTATAGACGTAACAAATTAAGGAGGAATTACAACAGGTTATAGAAGTCCACTCGATTTTTTGCCAAAATTAATATAAAAATAGCTTTGCAGCACTGGGAGGGTTCAAATTCAAACTTTAGGAACCATTAAGGACCAAATACACAAATAAATGAATCAAAGACTAATAAACGTGGGTTTAGCAAAATATGACCCCTTTAAACATAATGAGGACAGAAGGATGGACAGACCTACTTAAGCAAGTGAAGATTGTTAGAAACCAAAGAACTCAACCACATGTTGGAATCTAACCTGTTTCCTGGGTCTAAGTCCTGCCACAGATCCAAATACTCATGGCACTATTGAGCTAGCAAAAACTTCTGTTGTGAATAACATTTAACATATTTTGGGCTCATACTTGGGTGCTGATAGCCAAATAACTTCCATGAGGCTCTCTGAAAGAGTTATGATGCAAAATATTGTGTCCTTCCAGGGCTGACTAGAGTCAGTAGTATAACAGAGGTGGTGGGGGCCCAAAATTACATTTATCTTAAGGCTCCATAAATATTAGGACCAGCCCTGATGTAATATGTCATAGTAATAACATGAAGCACTGTAACTAACATATACTGTATGAGAGATAGTATGTGTCAGTATCTCAATTAATTAATACTGAACTTACTGACTATATGAAACATGTACACACATTATCAGTATGTGCAGCTGCCTACAGACCTGTAAAATGAGGAAGAAACCAACAGAGAGAGGAGAAGAAAAACGTTTAATTACTTTTAATCAGTAGGGATCCTATCAACATAAACATACAATATAAATGTATGTGAGAAGTATGTCAGTGGTCGTCATTCACAGTCCTGAAACCTGAAAGAAATGGAGTGGTTATTAATTAACGCCATTAATTACACATGTGCTTTTCCTGTAATGACATGTCAGAATGTCTGCTGTGAAAAAGAACTGTTGTGACAGCCATGTGGAGCCCCTTAAGTCACTGTTTTACTACAATACAATACCTTAGCTAATTGGAATTTGACAGATTCGTTACACCGCTTCCCATTTGTCAGAGCTCAAACACTTCTGATTTTTGGTACAAATCCACTGATAGAAAATGTCCAACAAAGCTTTTGCATCATGTGGGCGCCACCTGACCTCAGTGATCTTTTCTATGCAAACTACACAGCCACTTTGCATGCTTGTGATTTCATGCAAATGCGATAACTGCTTTTTCACCTCGAACTCTAATCTCATATTGTTTTATCACAGAGTTGACGTTTATTAAACCAACATTGTACATTGAAACATGCCAGTGCATTCAGATACGGTTTCCTTATCTGTTATAAAAATGAATCTGGTGATGAATGATATAATTAGTTTCTATTAGATGGTGTAATGAAAATATTTACAAGAAATTACAACCCTCTTGTTATTTTTAGATGCTAAATGTAGAAAAGAATCATCTACTCTTTCAGCAACAATTCCTACTTCACCGGGACTGATTACATTGTGCTCCGAGCGGTGAATATACTTTTTCTTCACCGTGCATGAAGAAGCATAAACAGCACTTGCAGATCGAGCACGCTGATAAAACCAAACGATTTGAGCTATTTTAGTGTCTTACCCATGCATCCCCTCATCCAGAAGTTCCAGGGCACACTAAAAAGGTAATCTCATTTGTAATGTGTGACAGCTTATTTGCGACTGTGTATACTGGCAATTTTTTAATGGGCCCGCCAGTGATTCTTCCTGCACTCTTAAAGCTGATTTCAAAAAGACACCCTGGAACAGTTTAGTCGACACTTGCCATCGCCTGTGAACTCAAGTTATCAATCAAGCACCAATTAACATGCTCGGTTAGAGGAAATCAAGGGCTCTTTGATGTTCGGCAGTTTGGGAATGTAGTTACGCATGTCATTGATATGATGAGTTTCCATTTTATCCTCACTGTACCACAACATGTGAAAAGAAATGTGCTCACAGGGTCCACCACAACAAATAACTCATGCTGGAGATACAGTATGTTTGATGTTTGAACTGTAACTTCATCATGTTTCTTACTTATTTCAACTACATCGTAATCAATCCTGCACAGAGGAGTGTGAGAAAACAACCTGGTTTGTCATATTTAAGTGTTTCGGTTGTTCCAGCATCGGATATCCTGTTTTATTTGCTGGTTGTAACACTGTCTTCTCCCCCACACCACTTCCTCTGAAGTAGGTAAACCTCAAAGTGTATACACGACGAAAGCAGCTGCAAAGTTAATGCGTACTTCCTCATAAAAGTGTGAGTGAACGTGTGTGTGCTTTTCACCTGCCTGCTGAATAAGACGAAATATAAATGCAGCATTCTTGGGTTTGATGTGTGTTCATGTTTGATTGCTCTTGTTGCTATTGATGCACGTTACACCAAGACATGAAACCAACAGGAAGAGTCATGTTTTGTCACTTTGTAGATAATGTCTTTTGTATTTCAATATAATCACTGTCAGTAGGCTGTTAAGTCCAGATGCCTTGCACAAAAACACAACCAGGATCTTTGCAGAAAAACACAAAAACAACAAATCTGTCTGGGAACTATGTATGCTGTGTTAATTAGAGCTGAGATAGCACAGATTAGTCTTCAAGCACAGCCATATTACAGAGAGTCATGCCAAATAAGGAAAAACAAAAGTAGGAGACAGGCAGACTCACTACAAAAACAATGTCCCAAAGCTACTAATCAAACAACTCCTGATCTAGATCTAGACCTCAGATTACACTAATGAATTCTAATTCTTATGTTTTAGCATGTAAATATGTATTAAAATGGTAGACAGAGACAATCCCTGCCTTGAGCAAAGGTTTAAAAACTTCAGCATAAATGATCTACTTGTGAGCTTCATGCTGCTGCACCTTTGAAGCTTTTTTAAAGCGGCAGGATTTTGTATCCTGAAATCAGTTTTTTAGGGGGTTTGCCATTTAGCATGGCATTTATTTTTCAATGAACACTATCAACTTTCTTTCCTCTGAGGAAAAAAAATGGATTTAGTTGCCTGTGTCTCTCAGCAAAAACAGAGATGTCTGGTTTGTGTTATTGCCTGAAAACCTGGACGACACGTCACCACCTGCTACAGCAGAGTTTAAGACATAAAATAGTAAAAAGAAGTTTTCGTATTAAAGATGCACCTATGGTAAGCAGTTGTTAGACATGGGTTAATATTTAAAGCTTCATATGACTTTCATCACAAATTTTTCTTCAAATTTGTAAAACCCGAGTGATAGCTTAATTATCACTAATCCATTAGTCTTTCTGTGCTTATGCTCCTAAATCACTTCCCTCACGGTGAACGACTTCGAAGAAGATTCCATCACAAGCAGTCTGACTGTTTACATACCAAACCGATGTGTCACTCGGGCCTTTTTGGAATTTTGTTGGAATGAGAATTCCACGCAGCCACAGCAGCAACAAACACGGAGACAACAAGCAATGAAACCATGTCCACTACCGACCCAGAAGAAATGGAAGGAATCACTGTAAGTCAACTGTCATCTTATAACTCAGGGTGTGTGACCATGAAAAACAATACTTAGACATCAGTTTCATGGCATTTTTGGAATATGTCACTGTGTAGGTTTATCATACACGCCTCACAAGCATACAGGGTATGGCCGGGCTCTCACCGTTCACTCGCTCCTTATATTACATGTATGATAAACCTACACAATGACATATTACGAAAATGCCATGAAAATGATGTGTAAGTATTGTTTGTCACGATCACACACCCCATGTTATAAGATGACAATTGACTTACAGTGATTCCTTCCATTTCTTCTGACCTGGTAGTGGACACGGTTTCATTGCTTGTTGTCTCTGTTTTTGTTGCTGGGACTGCGTGGAATTCCCATTCCCACAATGCACAATCTGACAAAATTTCCGAAAAGGCCTGAGTGACTTATCAGTTTGTTATGTAAACAGACTGTGATGGAGTCTTCTTCAAAGTTGTTCACCATGAGGGAAGTGAAGACTAATGGATTAGTGATAATTAGGCTATCACTGTGGTTTTACAAATGTGATGAAAAATTTGCTGAAAGTCATATGCTGCTTTAAAAACCTACATATAAGAAATACACAGACATAAGACAGCAGGTGCACGTCCTTTTAAAGTCAAGCGTTTCAACTCCCAAGAAATTCATCATCTATCAGTCAGTTCCTGAATATATGTTCTACTTGTGCTGCAGTAACCCCTCATTTCCATTCATTTCTACATGAACAAAGGACAGAAGAGCATTTCAGCCATTTAAACAATCAATCAAAGAATCACATGCATCACATGAGACATCTCTATATGTTGGCACGATTTTTAGCTGTATCCAACACCTGCATAACTTACAACAAAAAAAAAACTAATTGGATATTTAGTCTCTCTTTATAATTGCCATGACTGACCTTGAAAGGGCACACAAAAGTTACTACTATTGTAAAACAAACCGCTATTTGTTGTTGTTGGGATATCATTTGGTTAGAAAGCCTGAAAAATGCGACAGCTTCCTTGCCGCAACAAATATCATTAATTATTCATACAGCATTTGTCTATAATGAAAGAATGGCAAACCTGGAACTACGAAAAATCTAGTTATTTGCAAATGATTGATATAACACAGGAGTCAAAAATCAAAGGGAACTATAATTACCATGTCCTGAGAGACAAGAAAAGATGGTGTTGAATTGAAACATAACAGTGGTTAAAATTATGACAAGGAGCATTTACCTTTTTGTATAAAGGCTTTTCATTGTACTGAATGATTTTGTTTATTTGCCTTCATCTGCACTTTTCTCACTGGTTTAATGTAAACAGGAGTCACATCGACAATGATCATACTTCTGTTACTAAAACAAGAAGTAGAATAAAGCAACAGTGATGAGAACCATACGAAGAACTTCAGTGAAATTATATTTAATGAATATTAAGATGTGCGTGTGCGCTGTTATGGAGTTTGTAATGGAATATTCTTTGTGCTGGGAGGTGGTCATTTGTGATGTTAGCTAACTCTACTATTGTGGGTGCTTACATTCATGATGGTCTATGTTTGTTTTTTCTGTGATAAATCTTTAAACATTTCCATAACTCCCTTTTGTAGCAGCAGTATGCAACACCAGGTAGCACTAGCTTGGAAATGGAGTCAGCTAATGTCAAAAAAACCATGAGCAACCAGCTGTTTTACCATTGTTTTTATCTCAATTCTTGTTTTAATTCCTATTATTTGTCTTAAATTATTTTATTATTGTTTTTGTCACCATTCGTCCTGACTGTAGGCTACTCTAAATCAGGCCTCTATCCCATTACAAAATAAATGAATGAATGAATGAATGAATTTCCTTGTATCAATCATAGAATTAGAGCTTAAGAATCTAGTGCTAGTTGGCACTTTTTGTTTATGTTGCCAGGATACAGTCAATTACATCTGATCAAAGTACACCCACACTGAGAGTTAAACTCAAAATTAATTATTTCTAAGTTTGCACATTTCTTGTCAAAACTTTGCTGTTGATTACTTCATTTCAACAACACACACACAAGGTTTCACATTAGGTTTTCGAGAGTTTCGCTCAAAGGCTAAGGTTGTTTTTTTTGCTTTTCACTCAGTCTGAAAACATTGAATACATAGAATACTTACAACATGTACCCACTAAACTATAGATTTTTTAATCTTTGGTTGAGAATGTCTCTGGATAAATACTTTGAACACCACTAAATGGATGGTCAGTGTACTACTGCAAAACACTAACACAAAAAAAAAAAAAAAAACATCCCATCCTGACAGTCTCTTCCTGTTGTTAGATGTTCCACTTTGTCTCTACTGACAGATATAGGTTTTAGAATGTGTTTTCATTGAAGAAAGACACTCCTAGATGGTCCACGGTAAAGCTGTCACTTTAAATCATAAGTATTTGTAACATGTGTATCTCTGAGAAGTATATTTTCTCATTCTATAAATGCCAGCTAATGCAAAGTGTGAGATTAGGCACTTCTGACCTTTATTAGAGCTGATAGCAGCCACCACGAATACCAGGGAGCTCTATGTTGGCACAATAAAGGCTAGTAGTGGAGCTAGATTACAGATCTATGTGATAGAGTAAGTGTAAATGACAAGGAAGCATTATCCCTCACTGATGTGATAATTACCTGCAGTCTACTGCCTTAGAAAGGTTATCGCACACGCAAACAACCTGGAAATGCTCCAGGAAACTGCACCACTGCTGTTAATGGGAGGTCTATGATTTTATGAATTTAAGTGAAATTGATTCACTTGTTACATTGATAAATTACTAATCTTTAAATTCAGCCTGCATCGTTAACAATACAAATTCCCTGAGGGCTAAATTTTAATTAAAAGACTTGTGTATGTTTCCTGTGGAAAAGATAGTAAGAGTTAAATCAGCGCAGGGTCACCGTTTTCAGCTTTCTGACAATTTTTTTTCCCATCCTGCTGATTTGCTGCAAGAGCGCGTACGACGAATTGCTGCGAGGCATGTTGCACAGACAGAGGATGCTACGAATGGTTGATCTGTTTTCAGAGGAAAAGGGCGACCAGAAATATGATGTCTGTCTGGACTTTGAAAAGCAAAAATAAACACTACTTGAAATCAAGTTTGCATCTAGGAGGATACTGCAAAAAAATGTTTCCTTTTAAAGAATTCAGTTGATCCGTCTTTTGTTAATTTGATGCAGGCTGAAATTACATCAGATGACAGCATAATCCAACATCATTATCAACATCAAAATGTGTTTGACGCTGTTTGGCCTGGGGCCGACTGCAGCTAGCGCAGCCTCTGTAACGGGATGATATGGATTACACTTTACAAACCGACCTTGCCCCCCTCACATTTTTTATGCTTGCCAGACGAAACACAGCGATGACCGCGTGCATCACATCATTGCTGAATAAAACCCCAAATATCCTTCTGATGATTAAGGTCACTCATGCACTGCTCTACAGAAGCCATCCTCTTATAAGCCTCACAGGGTTGGGGGGTGGATGGGTGGTGATGGTGGTGGTGGGGGGGGTGTCTATGACTCGGACTCCAGTCAGTCTTGATGTCTTGATTGTTAACCCTTTCTTGCGCAGGCTCAGGTTCTTCCTCTTTTCCTTTAGGAGCAACAAGACGGACAATCCTGTAATCAAAGTTTCCCCTGACGGAGCTGACCTGTTGTTGGCTTTTCATTTGTGTGTCAGTTCAGAGGTTTAAGCTGCTTCATGAGAAGTTTATCCCTGGATCACAGGGGATCTGAGGGCTCACCGGTCATTTGCCGTCAGTATCCCGAGAGCTCAGATTGTTGGGAGTGCTTTATTCTCAAATATGATGGAAATGTGTTGGGACTAATTTGGCTTTAGCAGGATTGGCTGAATATTAGTCCACTCATCCAATGGATTATCCCCAGGCTGCGATGAACATACTGTGCACAGATCTGTCAAACGTCCATGTGTACATCTAATTTTTTTTTTCCCTCTAATGTTTAGTTCTCCTCGGGTTGAACCGGGATGTTATAGATACTGAAAAATTGAAGACTAAGAAAATAATTGGAAGCAACAAAAATAGCAGAAAAAAAAAACCCATCAGAGAACAAGGCACAATCTAGAAGAAAACAGAGTTACAGCCAAATAAGTATTTTGTGTTCTGCAAATGTTAATGACATATTCTGTACAAGAATAAAATGGCTTTGGAGAATGTTATACCTGTGGATTTATAACAGTCACACTTTCCATGGACTTTCTCTCAGGGACTGGGTTGAAACAGAAGAACTTAAAGAATAAAATTCTTGTAGATTCTACTTGTCTTTCCCTCTCATTATACATTTTCTAACACCTACCTACATCTATCACCTATCTAATACATCCTAAAAAGCTGAATAGTACAAATAATATGCAGGAGTTTTTGTATGATTCATGCAAACCAGATTAACCCACGCTTCACCTTCAGCCTCCCATTAACCC
>JAPQRP010000020.1:23302332-23327482 GCA_037367295.1 Apogon hyalosoma
ACCTTCAGCCTCCCATTAACCCCCCCACCCCCCACCCACCACTCAGACATGAGATGGACTTGTAAAAAGAAATAAAAGGAATGAAAAAACACAGACAATGACTAAAAAGGATGTAAAGAGGGAATAATTAACAGCTTATTTTAAGTACAGGAGCAGGGAAAATAAATCAAGATAAACAAAAATAGCAGCATCTCTACAGTAAACTTGTCAGACTCAAACATGACAGATTATTTCATTTACATCCAGGCAGAAATGGATGTCTGTGCTGACAACAACACCGCAGATCTTAAACGTCCCATTTTTTCACGTTTTACAATATCTTTTAATTTGGTATATTCATCAGTCGGTGATTCTTCCTGTTTCCAGTACAAGGACACACATCTGTTTGCTAAGATACACATACACACACACACACACATACATATATATACATATGTATGCATATATATATATATATATATATATATATATATCAGTCATCTTATTCTAGTTGTACACTTTAGATAAAAACTCAGAGTGCTGGGTTTTTTATTTATGTAACCTAGGTGCACTATATTAGATTTTACTGTATAACATTATGACTTGTGAAACGACAAAAAGGAGCATCTTCATGTTTCTGTGTTTGAAAAAAATCAACCCACACTTCATCACTTCAATCATAGTTAACTGTTACCTCTGACCTGTTGATACAGTGAATCATATTTAATGCAATGTGTTCTTTCATCCGATCATTTTCACCTGGAAGTCAAGGCTTTCCTCATAATACTTGAGTAACACTAAACCTAAGTAAAACTAGTCGATTCCTCAAAGTGAAACTATTTCTAGGCTCAAAAATCTCATAAAACCCAAAAGCAAACAGAAAAATGACAAACCAATGATGATTTCAGAATTATAATAACTCTGAAGTGCACATTCAGGATGCATTCACCTCCTCTTTATCTGTACTGACGACAGCTCTTGTAATCAACTCAGTGTCTGACACAGTAAAGCTGGGTAGCATGTACCGCGGTTAATAGCGCCAGCTTTGGGAGTTCTTACCCACTGAGGTGAGCTTATCTGCACAGACAGCGTTGTGTATTCATTTAATCTGAGTGCAACATCAGGTGTCAGGAAAGATTACACACTCATACATACCGTCTGCAAAATGCTTCTACATGAACACTGGATACGGGAAAAATGTAAAGCCGGCTATAATGCTCTTTAGACTGGTTGATAAGGTTGCATGAAATTCTTTTTTGCCAAATATTGCTCCACAGTTTTCAGGATTTTGCTTCCTAATTTTCTGTGCAGCGGCCACATAGCTGACCTTCCTATTGGCTGTGGCAGGTTGAAGTGACAGCTGGTGTGATGTAACAACACCCCCTCCGCTAGACAAGTTATAAAGAGCAATATCTAGTTCCATGGATTGAGATAAGCTTAGGTAGATTAATGCTCTAGGACACTGAAATGTTTGTTGTATGAAAGCTCTGTTTATAAAACAATGTGCGACCGCTGTATATGAAAAACTCTGATCTGGCAGATGGCCTGAGCTCCAAGAAGAAGAGAGGTTCTCCACATTAAAGGCACCGCTAGTCCATGGTTTGTGGTCCTGTAGTTTAATGGGATTTCTGACTCTTCATTCAAATGAATTATATATAGAAAACTGGGATTATTTTACAGGCTGTTTAATCTCTTTTTTTTCCAAAACTGAGCCTGCCCCACGGTTTTAGCATTCGTGGAAAAGTGGAGCGACAGAGTGCTACAATCAATGAACGCTACAGTGCAGGCGGCCTATCAGCTCAGAGAGCCAGAGATGCCCTGTGGACCGTTTGCACTGACATGAAGCGTGCTCAGTCGACTTGACTCACTTCAGCCTGGCTGCCGTGCTTGCTTTTTCCAGAAGCCTTCCCATGCTGCTGAAGAACGGCAGACAGAAGCTCCAGCAGCGAGACCGCAGAATCCTTGCCCTTTTGCACTGAAGACAGCTTCATCCCTCCAGCTTTAGCTGCCACTCAGGGGAGGCTCGGGCACCAGTCAGACTCTGAATCTGGATCATCTAGCTACTTGGCACAAAGATAAAACTCCAGTGCAAACAATAAAGCAGGTAGTTTTGTTTTTTTTTTTTTTTGTGGTATGTGTTGCTATTCTCTGGATCTCACCGTCATCTGAGAAAAAAAGTTGACTGATCTCAGTGACTGGCATCACTGCAGAAGGCTTTTTTGGAAAGTGCCACAGAGGCCCTGTCGCCTCCTGAACTGGGCTTTGAATTCAAGGCTCTGCACTGCCTCCTGGTTCCCACTACAGATCCCATCATGCCTCACTCCTTCCAGCAGAAAAAAGGTAAAACTTCTTAGAGTTGTTTCAATCCTCTGTTTCTCCACACTTACTCAAGTGAAATAACAACAACTCATGCAGCGCTAGCATCATAAATGAAACTGCATGAATTTACATGTGATGCAACAAAAAATATGTTTTGTACATATGAATTTAAAAGGCTGCTGTGTATTGGTGCTGTCTTTTTATGTGCTGTATGTAACAATGCAAAGCGTCAGTAAAATATTAAATGAAAAATAATCCAGAAGTCTGATTATTTTCAAAAATGCAATGTATTCAACACTGCATTATAAAAACTGAATTGGTTTAGGACTACAACTAAAGATGATTTTGATTGATGATCAATCAGTTAGTTCTGTTCTCAAAACTATCATAAGAGGGTGAAAAATATTGCCCATTGTTTCCCAAAACGGCCAAGATTATGTCCTCAAACATCCTAATTGTTCCACAACCCCTTGATATTCCCTTTACGCTCAATTAGTGAATGAAAATTAAAATGAAATGAAAATATTCACATTTAAGATGCTTCTTTTTGTCAGAAATCACTCAAACTAATTAATTGCTTATCAGAATAGTTGTAAATTAATGTAATTGTTGACAACTCATTGATATCCGGTTGCAGCTTTCAATTATTTTGCTAAATGTTTGCAATAATGTTATAATAATGTGCAGAATATAGAGATGTGCTTTATTGAGACTGTCAGCATAAAAAGCTTAATATTTAATGTCATTCAAAAGTACAGTGGGTTTCAATTTCACCACAATTTTCTTTTAAATATATGAATAGTTTTTCTCATAAGTCAAGCACGACAGGGTGAAAACAGCAGTGATATTTAACAGATTATATGCAGTGTTCATGTGGTGATTAATCTACAGACAAAACCAAAGAGTTGAAAGTTTAATCGTTTGGACTGTTCACAGGAAGTTCAGTAGTTTCGGCTAAGTTGAGGAATGTGCACCGGAACAGGATATAAAGTCTGAAATCAGACAATGTATGAAATAAAGTCCCTTCTTTTCATAATGAACAATAATGTAAATCCATTAAAGACCAAAACAATCATCTCACAGGATGACTATACATACATACATAACACACCCAAACAGAGGCCAGGCCTGCGTATTACCCACCCATCATTTCCATACAGCTTTGGTGATGTTCAGTTATCTCTGAGATCAAATCTATACACCTCTGAAACGCTTTGGCATCTCACAAGCACAGATTCAACATGAACAGCAGTAAGCATGCAAAGCAACATTAAAGAACAAAGACACAGGTCACGATAAAATAACTGACATCTGATAGTCAAATGGGAATACCGACTGCAATAAATAATGTCTCCACGGGTCTATCTGCATTATGTAAAACATGTAAAACAGACATTTAATGTGAAGCAAGATAAGACCTGGGCGATATGAGATGTCCTTTTGATTCACTTTTGATTTTTAACTTCTACCCTTCAAGAATCTTGCATCATGTGCACAAAAGACACTGAACACAAAGAAGTAAAACCCTTCTGCAACAGACAAAGTTTAACTATCAAAAGAATTTTTAAAGCAAAAGCACACAAGCCCTTTGAATTCTTTTACACATTCACAGTCACTATCAACAAATGCTTGTGGTAATGCATGTATGCAAAGCACAAAAATCGTCAAAGTGCAGCAGCTATCTGTTTGTCGTGATGTAGAGCAGATAACAATTATGGGAATCTGATACGCACTGGAGTTGTCGCTCTTTCTCTCTTGCATCAGTACATCCACCTGGTATTTCCTGGGCTGAAGACCTACTTTAATGAAAGTGTTGAGGAATACAGTACACTATGTGCTAACCATGAGACATAAGTGATACAGTTAGAATGAAAACACTCACCTCTTCACTCCAAGGATAAATAATAATAAATAGAGATTCATGAGGCATGATGGCAATGTGAGTTGATTTGTTTCTAGCAAATAAAAAAGTGAATGGATTTTTTATTTTTTTCATAATAAAGCACCATAAATGTTGTTGTTGAGTGTGGGTGCTCACAAAACAAACAATAACATACATTTTATACAGCTACACAGTTGATTCTTATGTTTCATATAACAAAAAAAAAGGTGTAATTTTCAAGCATTAACATTTCTAATATGATCATAGGTCTTTAACTTCCTGGAAATTACATCCTCAGTTGTTTTTTTGGGTTGAAGTATTTCTTCTCCTGGGGCTTGAATTGCTGTCATTTTTCCTCTTCCCACATTAGATTTATATCTATTTACTGCAGCAGTTCCCAGTTTTCACCAACTTGAGGTTTATCTATTAGTTATAAAAATCTTCTTTAAGGGCCACTTACCTAAATAAAATAGAAATAGCCCTTTTGTACCACTAAATTCAACAAATATTTTAGAAATCTAAAGAGCTTTCAGAACAATTTCAATGACAAAATATTTGTTCATCGTCAAGATGCATGTAGTCAGTGATGACAAATTATTACTGCTTAAATGTCTAGTAAAGCGCCCAAGTGCCTTTACATTAGTACATGAGGAATATCACATGGACAACATCAGAGGAAACAGTTTACTTTCCAGTGGTTTTCAGCCTTTTGTAACTTGACAGCAAATGGTAATCATTAACAGATAAAGACCCAGTGCTTCTTTTGTGTCAGTTCCCAAATGAAATTTTCTCCACATCTAACCTTTCTTAAGTGATTTATCATCATTTATTATCATATTATTCTTTGTGTTTGGCATTTTATCAGTATACATCAGGTATTTTCCTATATTAAATTTACTGATCATGTAGATGTTCATAAAAGCTCAGATTAAAGTTGTGGGTTATTATATCAAAAAAAGAGAAAACTGCACAAAATAGACTTTTTCTGTAAAATATATCATTAACTGAACATAAACCAAACATTTCAATCCGCTGTCATTGATCCAACTCCATGGGTTTTACTGGTGAATCAATGTTGTAGAAGATGATGATGTTTCCATGGTAACTACGGAGCCTCTGAATGTCCAAATGGGTCATATCTGGTGACCATGAAACGATGACAAACTGTATTTTACACCAATTATTTATATGGATTGATAGGATAAGTGGATCAATAGTTATTCAACATTTTAGATGAGTAGATGTTTCGGTCACCAGTTGATGTTTGGATCTTTATGGGTTAAAACATTTCTGAGGTCCACTCACCCAAATAAAAGAGGAAAAATAATCCCTATTGTCGTACTGTATCTGCTGGACTGGAGGCAAAACATGTTTGTCTGTAGCTCGACATAGTGATATTCAAAAGCTTGCATTTTAATATGATGTGTTTTATTCATGTCAATTCTTCAGTATATTTCAATAAAGAAAACACAGAAATTGGAAATAAACCTACTGAATTTGCTTTTAATATAGATGTAATGGACAGTGTGTTCTCTCAGGATTACACAAAAAACTTTCTATAAACTCACTGGGGCTAAGGGCTAAGGATGAACGCCTTAAAACTTGGAGTAATTCCATGAAACATGGTTGAGCGTGGATTGATTTCTCCACTTTTTTCTAGCATTGTGAGCTGTAGTGTTGAAGTACAGGACAGTGGGGCCTTGGTAGAGGTATGCACCCTTCTAAAAGGAGAGGGTCTGTAAACACTCTCTGCGGTGGACATTCTGAAAACTGCTTGAGTGAAAATTAATACATTTTATATGTTTAAAAAATGTCTTAAATAAAACTTTGCCTTGGACAAGATTTGGTGTCAGATATTTTCTGACGCAGAAGCGACTGAAGGCTGTGGAGTTCTGTGTACCGTTGCTGCTCGGTGTGTGTTTCTTGTTGACCCGTGGCCTGGTGTGAAGTGTGTGGTGTAGTTCCTGTCTAACCAGTATCAGCAGTTGGGATTAGACGCAGGCAGCTCCTCTGACCTTGCAGTGGGACCGAAGTAACATGGGAAACTTTGATGGAGTTGAGAGCAAAATTGGGCCATAGCATGACAGAGGGGAAGGGCTAGAGAGAGAAATAGCAAAGGCGAGAGCCGCAACAGTTAAGTGAGGGGATGATGGGAGCGCGGAGACTCCAGTAACAACAACGCTAGCTGTGATTTCTATACACTATGATGAAATAAAATTACTTCTATGGTCTGGCTTTCTTTTCTTGATTGTTAACCACCATAAATGTGTTAATAATGGAATCTTCCAGCAGTACATTGCATATAGAATAGAAATATTAACTCTATTGCCTAAACAGTGCAAATGTCAAGCCTGAAATTAAATCTCTACAGTTTGTGTATCCTGTTTTTTCACCCTGCTCTGTTTATATTTTTCACTCATCCAGCAGATCAGTGGTAATCTGAGACTCTTTTGTTTGCTGGATGCCGTTTCATGAGAAACTCTGTGTTTGTGTTTTTCTTTCTCTGTCACCAAAGAGCTGGACAATGTCCCAATTATGTCCAACCACTTTTGAAACAAACGCTAAAAGACCCGATCCAGTGAGCATTTAATATAAACACGACTTGTCCCGTGTAGCATGCACAGCACACGTTGTTAAACTGGTAAAACGAACAACAAACCATCAGCACACAGTGAACATATCGAGATGTACAGCTTGATCTGAGTTAATAGGTGTTGTGACGGCGGTGCAGAGACGGGGCTGAAGCGGACGGATGATTTCCATTGGTGCACTACACTGACGGTAGTGCAAAGAAATTACACACAGTTGTTTTGGGGATTTCTGCTTAGACACAGATCCTAAGACAGAGTCTGCAGATATGATACATGTGATATACAGGTTACAAATCAAAATACTGTGATTTTTTTTTTTAATATATATTGCGATACTGTCAGTAAGGTATTGAACAGTATGACCAAAAATGTTATCACACTAAAAACTTTTAAATCAGTCGAATGATACAAATGATACAGTAAATGTAATATAATTTCTTCTATTAACCTTAAAGGCTGTTTTTTGATGTGACATGATACTACTTGACTACGTGACATTTGAGAAGCAGCAGAATACTGAATCTAGAGCAACCTAAACAATTATAATGACAGGTTATTCTACATCAACATGAGGACAATTAAGTAAAAACAATTACATACTGAAATACTTGTATTAAATCAAAGTAAATGAAGTTCAAAAGACAAAAGAAAGATAAAACCATAACTATAATTATTGCAATATAAAAATGTATTGTAAGAATTACCAGTTCTTGATGATATTTTGATAAATTGTCATCACATGAAGAGCATGCCATCAAATATACATATTAGAATGAAAAAAACTTGACTCTTTTAGACAATGCGAGCAGCGGGAACTGCATTAGGTGGTACTGCAGCACAGTGGTTTGCATTCTCACCGCACAGGAAGAAGGTTCTGGGTTTGATTCCCTACTGGACTAGGGCCTTCCTGTGTGGAGTTTACATGTTCTTCTGATGCTGCGAGGGTTGTATGCTAGGTTAATTCTACTGTCAGTGTCCTTGACTGATTCGGCCCATGTGTTCTACTGCTCCTTGAGTATGTGCCAGGATGGGATACATGCAGAAGCTGAATTTCCTTACAGGGACAATAAAACTGAAGTTTATTCAATCTAGGATTATGGTTGTGGTTTAAATACACACACAGAATGAACCACAAGGTGTGTTTCTGTACAAATGCTTATTGACCCATTTGCGGGGGTTGAAATGCCAAAAAACAAAAAAATTATGACGCACAAGTAAAAGTTGACTGTGCAACGGTCTTTTGCACTAACACAACAAACATAGATGTCATAATAATAAACAGGAAACAGTATCACCGCACCTCCACCATCTATGAAACACTGCAGAAAAAGAGGAAAACAAACACTTGAGACAGTGCTAAATGAGATAAAAGTATCCAATGCCAACCATCAGTTCAACTTCAAGTTTTTAGACCAAAAGCAGGACATTTTATTATGTTTATAAGGGCCTCAAATGGAAGCCCAGCTATTGTTTTGATCCATGAAATACTGCATGTAACAGTCTGTTGTAAAATACACTTTAAACTAACCTTACTCCAATTATTTTGTTTTATATCCATTTAAGTAATGATGACAACTTTAAAAACCAGGAGTTTGGTAAGTATTAACCCTTTGAGTGCCAAAGTTGCAATACCGCGATAAGCAACATAATTGAACAAAACAGACAGCTTTTTGAAATCTTGATTAAAAAAAAACAAACTCCAGCACCTAAAGGGTCAATAATTGTTTCAGTCTTTTTACTTGAATGGTCAGTTACTAATATGCACCAACTACTGACCTCAATGAGCCAATTCCTGATATTTGAATGTACACCAGTGGATGGAAACACGCATACATTTGCATTTTCTCTTGCCAGTTTTTGAATATTCATATACATTCGCATATGCATGGAAACCCAACTACAAATCTGTGCACGTAAACCAAGAATTAAAAACTGCGCATTTGAGAATCGATACATTATGTTTTCAAAACCTAAACTGAAACCTCGCAGACATGTAACCCAGCTTTCCTGCTTTGAGTCTAATCAGTGCAGAAGTTGTCCCAAATTTAAAACCCCCTCCTCATGTGCTCTTGGAACTCCAGCGTTTACAGCCGTGGGCATGTAAAAACAGAGCAAACACTTAAGACGGAGTAAGATTTGTGAGGTTGGTATCTATTACTGCACATTTTTACTATAGATCCACATGTTTTGTGGAGTCATCTGACCCATCACCATCCACCAGATGGCACACTGGCAAGTGACTGTTTGTGGTATGCGTGGAAAATTCCATCAAGTTCAACTCTGCAGGCTGCATTCCTGGCTCCTCTCAGCTGGCCTTGAGAAAGTCCTAAATCTACATGCTTTGATTCGACTAAATTGGAATTCTGGCCGACTAACACGCCTCTGCTCTGACTATAACCTTAGCATGTAGCTTGCACAGGCAGAATGGTGAACTCAAGGTTATCCACACAGGAACACTGCAGAAACTTACTCAAAAGTTTCTGTGCAAGTGTGTGTGTGTGTGTGTGTGTGTGTGTGTGTGTGTGTGTGTGTGTGTGCGTGTGTGTGTGTGTGTGTGTGTTAAGCCTTTATATGTCCAGGGATCCTTATTATTGACCACTACAGCTGAAACACCTGCTAAACGATGCAAGCAACTACTCCTGGAACTCTTTTTAGATAAGTGTGAACCTCTGTGAGCTCTTTATCTCTATTATTTTTGTTCTTCCTGTGTGTGTGTGTGCGTGTGTGCGTGTGTGTGTGTGTGTGTGTGTGTGTGTGTGTTTACCCTTGTCAAGTGGGATGAAAGCCAACATTCAACCCCAAGTGTGTGAGTGCAGAGACACGCTGCAGCCTTGTTGCAAACAGATATGATAACATGTCAGGATATGTCTTTCCTGTTTATCTGTTAATTAAAAAAAGCTAGAGGCAAGCTTCCAAGTAAAATACGCTCATTTTTACCTGCAAAGAAGATCTTTTGAAGGAGCATCAATGAATTTTTTTTTCTGGGTCTATTTATTACACCTCATGTTCTTTAACCGGTTCTATTAATTATGCATGTGATATGTTTTCAATGACAAATAGACAATCAAGGAAAATGCACAAGTGCTGTACATACAGCCGCAGAAGCACAAATCTTTTTATTGACACATTGCAGCTGTTTCACAGTTTAGAGCCGCCGTTGTGATGTTGTTTGACAAAAGGGAACTTTGTTGTGGACAAAAGAAGAGAAACGCTTCTGGGATGCATGGAGTTAAAAAAGTGAAACTTAACAATATAAAAAGAATTTCTTTTAAAGAAAGGAACTAAAAAAGACCTCTGTAGCTAACAGCATTATCTGTTTGGTGTTACAGCTTGGTTGCATCATGCCTCTCAGAACAAAACTCCACACTCACATCTTTGCTGACAATGAACACTGAAGTTGGCAGAAATTTGCTGTGAAACGAGACAAAAGTGTGCAGTTTATGGAAAAAAAAAAGTGAGGCAACCTCCGGGCCTCAGGCTTTTGTCAGTGGGCATTTCTATTCAATGACCTATCATGCACCAAGTGTAGGCAATGATACGGCTTAGAGATGTTTCACAGTGTGTCAGAAGTGTACAAGATTTTTCTGCATTTTTGGCACTGTGCAGCTGTTACCGGACTTGAATCACTGTCACAACCTGCTCAGGCTCAGATTGTTTTTGAGCAGCGTGCCACTCTTTCAAAGAGGCCAAGTCCCCGGTGTCATATTCATTTGTTTAATTATGAATGGATCTGAAGGATTAACCGATGCACTGCTCATAATGTGACAATGTCCTTTTGGGAGTCCTATCAGTTTAGACAGGATGATATTGATAAGCAACCCGGCTCCTTTCCCTCTGTCCTCTGTAAGTGGGTCATTTATTTTTGCTAGGAAATGGTTGAGTAAAAGTTTGCCAAGGATTTGCAGTAATTATCTCATCCTTCTATAGCTGGGCGCAGCATGGGGCCTTGGTAAATTACACATCTCTCTCTCCTAACTCCTGGATGGTTTATGGCCGTGCATTATGCATAACTGTGCTGGAGCGCCTTAAACATCCCCCAAGTGGATTGAAATAAAGTTGACGCTGCTCTTTGTTTGGAGCTCAAGATAGTCTTTATTTGGCAGTGCTGAATCGGAGATTGCAGTAAAAGCATGCGTCTTAATTATTTTGGAGACTTTTTTCCCCACTGGTTTGTACACACCTGGAGTGTTTTTAGTGGGATGCCGGATCCAGATGGGCGGATGCTTGGCCGATCCACAGGGGAACATCGGAGCTGCGTGTGTCATCATACAAAGGGTTAAAAATAGGGGGGTGGGGGGTACTGCATTTAATTTGGATGTGTGTAACACAGTCTGCTCTACACTAAATAATAAGGTAATGGCTGCTTATATGCTTCAGAACTGAATTAAACCCCCTGTAAACAGTGCTGTGCAATAATAAAAATACTTTAAACTCTCGTTTATTTTTTTTCCCCCCTCTTCTCAAATAATTGTCTAATGGAAAAGTGGCCAAAATCATCAAGTGGGGACTTATTTTATATGAAGATTATGTGTTCATAAAAAGCTGCAAGTGTGTTTTACACTCAAAAAAATCTGTTAGAGAATGAAAAATGTGCTTTATCAAACACAGAAGGATCAATAAGTTCACAGAGGAACAAGGCTACTATGCCTTCATATGAAAAAAGATGATTATAAACATTAAAAAGTAAATAAAATGGAGCTGATGCTTTCATGGCTGTTTACACATCGAGTTTTATCAGCAAAATATTTACTTTAGATAGCCAAGGCAGTATTTAAGTCCATGTTTTCCAATTCTGTCACTACTTTTGTAATTAGTGATCACTATTGCTGATTTTTGCATTTAATAAAACTACTAAATGTGTTAATTTTTAAAGGTAAATTACACTTAACCCACAGAACACTATCAGTTTAATGATAATTGAAAAACTGTACATTGTAATTCATGTTAACATGTGTATTTCGTGTGTATTTTCAGCCCAACAGATGCTGCTTCTGTGTCAAGGCATGAACGGGGTGAGAAAAGAAGGGGAATCCGTGGTTTGGAATCACCACAGACAAAGTTTCCAAGGTGAGTCACTGACAGTAACTGCATGCCCACAAACCGTGAAATTAATACAGTTTTTTTTCAGATGTGGTCAAATTATTAGTAAAAGACACACGATTTACAGCAAGTCTCACAGGCCCTCATCTGCATGCGGACCTGAAACCAAACACACTCAACAGTTTAACTTCCCTTTGTAACATCACAATACAACCAAGGCTGAAAAGTGAAACAATTTAGTTTATTCTTGCACAACATAGAAAAATGATGCAACGGTGAGCACACATGCCTCAAATTAAACAGGAAAGCAAAAGAAATAAAATCCAAGCCATGTCTTCAATTAATTCTCCAGGAATTGATCACTTTACATATCAATGAGCGATGTTTTGTTGCAAACATGCACATTACTGCCTGACACGGACAATATTAAATGAAGCCCAGTAATCCAGTCAAACAGACATTTTTAAGAAGGTGCATATATTTCTGAAAAGAAGTCATCAACCCACATAAAGTTGATGTCACCCTATACAGAGGTGCAACTGAGGAGTTACAATCATATTTACATGCATTAAACAACAGCAAAATCTGACTTTAACATGAAACTTAAAAAGCTTCAAGTGTGTTTTTCTTCAAACATAAAAATAAAATAATAATAATAATAATAATAATAATAATAATAATAAACAAAGCATGGCCCTATTTGCAGCTGATGCGTTCAATTTCATGCAACAAGTTTTTTCTTCTCAAAGTCAACACAGAGAAAAAGCATCTAATTTGCTCAAATATTGACCTCCTTCCAACAACCTACAAACACCCTCGACTTAACATATTAACAGCAAATGTATCAAATGTGAAAATAGAAATATTCAACCTATTAAGAGCCAGATTAACTGGAAAAACCAAACCGCTTAAGAACCAAATCCACATGAAACGCGCTCATCTGCCTGCCTATAAATAAGTGAATAATAAATCTATTAGAGCTTTTCCATTAAAAACAAACCCCCGGTGGTGACTCGCAGCCTTCTCCATCTATGAAGCCAGCGCACCTGCAGGAAATCTGTCTAAAAAGGAACTGTGGACAGGAAGAAGAGAAGCAAAAGCCTGTCACTTCGACCTGTCCGCATGAGCCTAATTAAGATGTCTGTCTGTCTGTCTGTCTGTCTGTCTGTTCATGTACGGTCTGTGTGTTAAAGCGCGACAAAAAGCAGCGAGACGGTCCGCCGCTTAAGTCACGGAATATAAATTAGTTCTGAGAATTTCAGGGGGCGTGGCCGAGGAGGCGGTGACGTTGCGCGGCCCGACGTCCTGTGACTTCGGACCGAACCAACAGCGGGGGTATCCGGATCTTCACGAAACCTTCTCCTGCTCTGTTTTACAGAATTAAACTCCTTTTTGCGCTTATTTGAGCGTCAGGGCGTCGTTATTCGCGCCGTGTAAATCGCTTCGAGAGATACGCGTCGGAAAAGCGACTGTAAAAAGAAGTTGTTTTAACCCGGTGTGAAAAAAACCTCTCTCCCCTGCTGTGGGAAAGTGGTACGGTCTCAGGCTCAAATTCCGAGAATTGTGCTCGTCTGATTCTTAGAACTGGGGTTCTTAGAAGTGGTGATGCAAGAAGTTTCTAGGAAAGCGCTACCAGGTGATTTTTAAATTCCTTTTTCCTCTAATTTGGCGCGAAGTTGTTAACTACTATGTGTTGCCGGTGTTTGAGCCGTAGCCGTTTGTGTGCTTGTGTTGTCCGGGTGCTTGTTTCGTGCGGAGCCGGTGCTGTGGGACTGTCGGAGCAGTGTGTGGGGTCGGGGCTCCGGTGCTGACAGGCGGCGCGCGGCTGTCATCTGCCCCGGC
Organism: Apogon hyalosoma; assembly: GCA_037367295.1. Lineage (NCBI taxonomy): Eukaryota > Metazoa > Chordata > Actinopteri > Kurtiformes > Apogonidae > Apogon > Apogon hyalosoma. The sequence continues at coordinate 23,315,986 of JAPQRP010000020.1, forward strand.
GCTGCGCTGCCGGAGCCGGCCGCCTCTGCTGACACACAGCGGGGACAGACCGCAGCCTCCCTCCGCCGCAGTCATGTGAACATGTCCGGGTTTGTGCTTTAAACCGGAGCCTCACGGTGTTGTTGTGTCTGCGGGTTTCGTTTACATTCGAGGCCAGTTTGTACGTTTAACATCAGTGTCAACACACCCGCGCTGTCAGTCGAACTTTGCCGGCAGCATGGCAGCCCCAGGTCCGGGGTATTTTTACACCGCGGCCACTGCGACGGTAATGTGCTCTAATGGAGCGCAAAAGGCTGCGCCGAACAAACCCTCCTGTTACTGTAAGACCGTGGCGGAAATGTCAGTGTTGATGTGAGTGAGTGTGTGTGTTTTTCCGCGGTAGGCTACAGCACAGACACGTCGTCGCTCCAACTTGTCTGGTGTTTCCACTGTGACACGGAGCTGCGTGATAACATGAACCTTCCTACACCAAGCTGAGGCTCAGTCCCACAGTTGGCTTCAGCAGATTTGTGCAAAGTGTTGCCACATTTCTGACAGTTTCGGGTAGATGCTATAAATGCATCTGCAGTTAAGGCATGGGAAAGTTCGACTGTTTGGTCTTTTTTTTTTTTTTTTTTTTTTAAATCAATGAAAACCACAGAGAGAAGTGTTAATTTAATTAAGAGTATAATAAGGAAGAATCCTTTAAAAAAAAAAAAAAAAAATCTACTACATGCATGTGTTCAGTTAGTTTTTGCACCGTCCCGTTTGTTCTGTAATCGGACTCGTCCAGTTGGATCAGACACAGGCTCATAACTGATATAAAGTCCGATTATTGAGCCTTTGTTTTGACTCGTAAACTAATGGACCAGAACATGCACTGTTGGCACACTGGCAAAGACAAACGAAAACACCACGAGAACACGCTGTCACTGTTCTATTACTGCAAACAAGGAGAACTTCAGGGTCCATCGGGTTATTTTAACGGAAAAACCAGGCAGGGCAAAGACATCTGGCAAATTGAAATCGATCATCATACTTCGGATGTTTGCTTGTTTGGATGTTATTTGTGTGTGTGTGTGGAAAAAAGTACTGAGTAGATGCGCGTTTGCTGAAGTATTTTATTTATACTGATGTTTTCAGTGTGTTGGAGCGCCGGGGTAAATAAATGCACATGGACTGAACTTTTATCTGCGACATTTAACTCAGCAGCTGCCTGTATTTTTTTTAATGTAGACAATTATTTATAAACCGAGAAAATGATATAAAATAATGACCAGCAGAAGTTGGCGGGCACATCATCTGTCAGTATTCTTTTGTAATTATGTATATTTCTCAAAATAAACATATTTATTAAATAGTTACTATAAAATTGTATCAAACAGCCTACAGATCTGTATGTGTGTGTGTTTTTAAGATTATACTAGTCACCGTTTTCTGTCTTCCTTGGTTCTAAACTAACTTGTTAAGTAGCGGCTTGAAGTGTGAAGGAAAGAAAACAAAGGTAGAAGTTTCGTCGCGCAGGCTGTGTAGTGTTTGTTTAATAAATGGCGCCGCCGTCTGGTGAAACCATGTATCTGTTCTCTCTCTGACATGATATATAGACGTTGAGGATCAGAAATAGCTTCATCCCAGTTAGAATATTTAGATGACCTGCACCTCGGCTTTAGAGGAGAAAGTAGAGGCATTTTCGGCCAAATAACTGACTTTTTTTCTGTTTGCAGAACTTGACAAAATGGCCTGCGCAGCAGACAGCTGCATACAGTTCACACGGCATGCAAGTGATGTTCTACTCAACCTGAACCGGCTGCGCAGCAGAGATATTCTCACAGATGTCACTATCTTGGTTAATAGACAGCAGTTTCGTGCTCACAAGACTGTTCTCATGGCTTGCAGGTGTGTGTTCATTGCATGAATGATGAATTATGACCCAGGTTTTCTGCTACTGTTTGAGGATGGAAAAGATTGATTAGGTGTGTTTCTAAATGTTTTTCTCTGTTTTCTGTGCAGTGGGCTGTTTTACACCATCTTTACTGACTCCCACAAGTGCAATCTTAATGCCATCAGTTTGGACCCAAAGGTGGACCCAGAGGGTTTTGCTATTCTACTGGAGTTTATGTACACATCTCGTCTCACTCTAAAGGAGAGTCTCATCATGGCGATCATGAACACAGCCATCTACCTGCAGATGGACCATGTTGTGGACACATGCCACAGATTCATCAAATCCAGGTAGGTAAACTTGGTACCTACTGTTGTAGATAGCAGAGTGTAAATCTGTTTTCAGCAGCATGTGTTATACTTCTACTTTCTCATTTGTACAGTGATCCATCTGTCAAGCTTCCCAGAGATGAGTTTTTGGTCAGTCCCTTGGTGTTACATCAGGATGTCCATGCTTACCGGCCACATGATGTTGTTGATAGTTTGCACAGCCGTGTAGCTCCGTTCAGGGATGGGAGGCCCTATGGCTCGCACATGTTCAACGGGGTCAGCACCCCCAGCAACTACCATCTCTATGGGCAGTTTCCAATGCCAGGATTCACTTTCCCTCTCTGCAAGCTGCCTGATGCCAAAAACACTTTTGCTGACCTCTCAAAGAGTGGAATCCACCACAAGCATTGTTCTCCACATGACAGCACGAACAGCATCAGGGCAGAATACACCAGAGCGGTTGGCACTAGCTCCTCTAGTATTATTCACTCCACCACCTATGCATCCAGGGAGATAGGGAGAGACGATGACATGAGGAAGGAAAGCCACGAGGGGGTCAGCCAGTCTATTGGTCTCGGAAGGAAGCGTGCGTTTCCCGTGCTTACTCTTGAGCACCAGAAAGATTTGGGCAAAGAGCACACTCCTCAGGCAGAGGAAGACCTGATCCATCAGCACTACCCCCTGGGAATCTCCTCTGCCGGGCGCAAAAGCCTCATGAGCAGTCCACAAAGCCCACTCAAGTCAGACTGCCAGCCCAATTCCCCAACAGAGTCCAGCAGTAGCAAGAACGCTGGCCTCTCCCAAGTTGCTGGAGTGCAAGCCCCGCAAGGTACATCCTCGGATCCCAAAGCTCGCAACTGGAAGAAGTACAAGTTCATCGTGCTGAATCAGAGTGCAAAGGAAGATGAGGTGGGGCTGCGGGACCCTGGGCTACGTTCACCTCAGCGCCTTGGCCTGCAACCCTACCTCCACCCCAGCGACTCGGAGAACATGGACCCGCAAACCACAAGCAAGAGCAGCGAACACAGCGAGGACTTACCTGTGCCCCAGGCTAGTCGTCTCAATAACATCATTAGCAGGTGAGCTGGAGTCACACATTGTGTTAAGTACAGCTGTAAAATTGAAGTTTGACATGACAGTAAATTTGCAGCAGGAGTCAGGAAGCTTAAGTTAAGGGCAGGGTCTGCATTTCCATTCTTTGTTCAGATCCATTAAACCCGCACACTTGAGAAAGTTAAGTGTCTGTTAGTGCTTTTATGTTTTATTTTCTAAACCACAGTATTTTATTCCTGTATTTAAACTGATATGATCTTAGGAACTCTATGATTAACCTCTGACTTTAAGCATTTTTTTGCCATCTGTAGTGCACTTGAAGGATCACTGAGGAACGGTGAGGGTCACCCTCCACACTACCTGAGCCGCCTGAACTGCTCCTCCTGTGGATCCCAGTCCCCAGGGCACTCAGAGGTCTGCCCCAACAACTCGGGGTCCCGTCTGGCAGAAGAAATGGCAGAGCTGCATTCAGAATACTCAGACTCCAGCTGTGGTGGGTTTAGATCCATAGATTTTAAAGCGGATATTTTCATCAAATATCAAAATGCACAAAGGTAAATGTTCTCACTTTTCTGCCTGAACAGAAAACGGCACATTCTTCTGCAACGAATGTGACTCTAAGTTCACTGAAGACGAAGCGCTGAAACAACACATGCTTCAAGTGCACAGCGACAAGCCATACAAGTGTGACCGCTGCCAGGCTGCATTCCGCTATAAGGGCAACCTCGCCAGCCACAAGACCGTCCACACAGGTACAGTCTCACAAGCGCTTTCAACAGAAGCCCTTGACCAAGTGGCTACATTTTATTGATAAACGGATTTCCTTTTCTTTTTCAGGAGAGAAGCCGTATCGCTGTAATATCTGTGGTGCTCAGTTCAACAGACCAGCTAACCTCAAGACTCACACTCGCATCCACTCAGGAGAGAAGCCATACAAATGTGAGACATGCGGAGCTCGTTTTGTACAGGTAAAAATCACAATCTGGGCTGGGATAAAACATTTTCCCATTTCTATTGTGTACAGCCTAATGGAGGGAGTAACTGAACTGTAATTAAGGGAGGTATAGTCATTTTGAGCTTTTGAAAAGTATCCATAATTAGAGTGATCAACATCTGAAGGGGATTTTAGCTTTTATGACAAATACGAATAAATCTGAAAAGTTTTACCGAAGGGTGTCTGTACATGAAAGGTCCTAATAACTCATTCATCCCCTGATACTGAAAGAAAAAAGCACTACTCTTTATCAAATTTGTGAATTATTATTATTTAAATTTTTTTGTTCATATTTTCAGGTTGCTCATCTGCGTGCCCACGTGTTGATCCACACGGGTGAGAAGCCATATCCATGTGAGATCTGTGGAACACGCTTCCGTCACCTGCAGACTTTAAAGAGTCACCTGCGCATACACACAGGAGAGAAGCCCTATCATGTAAGTTGTCGCTTATACGTTTTCTTTTTAATCTGAAATAACCATACACTGCAGACCAGTCAAGTATCCTAATGCTGTGCCTCTGTTGTTTTTAGTGTGAGAAATGCAACTTGCACTTCCGCCACAAGAGTCAGCTACGGTTGCATCTTCGACAAAAGCACGGGGCCATCACCAACACAAAAATTCAATACCGCATGTCGACAGCAGACGTGCCCACTGACTTGACGAAGGCTTGCTGAGCTGAAAGAACAGTATTAAGAGGCAATCTTGATCTTGGCTTTTAAAGACCCCAACTTGTACAATCATCCAAAATTGTAGTGCCACACTGTGTTCATTAGATAAATTGGCTGTGTACGCCATTCTAAACGGGTTTCCACTACATGTGAACGTAGAGCCACATATGGTATCTTAGTCACTTTATTGTTTCTATATAGATATATAAATATATATGTATGTATGTTGGGAGTGTTTCTAAGCTTTGAAGGTACGTATAAAAAGCTTTATTTTGTTGAGAAGGCTGGAATGTAAACAATCTGTTTTTTGAAAATACAGTATTTTATATCAGAGAACTTACTTTTCTGAAAGTATTGAAAATTTTGATTGACGGGCGGTACATATATTTTAAGATAACGGAATTTCCGGCTGTATAGAGTTGTCTATACATTTTTATGTAGATGTACGTACATGTTGCACCATGTCAAGTTGCCATACTCATGTGAAAGGGAAAAAAAAGTCAACGTGACATTGTAATTGGTTTTTGTCTAAAAACATATCAGATGACTGCTGCTGTCTGAGGATATGCATGAGGTACTCTCGTAACTGTTGCCAGTTGTCAGCGTACATGAAGTGGGCAACTGCATAAATATTGTGACATATTGTGTAATTATATCTGTGGGATTGCTCTCTGCTGGCAGAGCCAATCTGCGACTTCGGTGTTGAATTGCATTTCAAGGTACTGCTTTGGTATGACTAAGAAAATATTTTGCTTCAGATGTATTTGTATAGATGTGACCTTTGTTTAAATTGTTACTTTGTTTATCATAAGTGAAGGTTTACAGTTTGGTCATTGTTCTAGAACCTACAGTAAAGTTGTGTAAGTGTCAATATTTTTGTTTGTACATACACTGTGTATTCAATGTGCCTTTCTCTATGGTGACTGAATTCCTCTGTGTTCAGCCCGGTTCTATTAAGGTACAACTCAAGGGCACCACGTGTCCTAGATCCCTCTGTGTGAGTGTGTGTGTATATTTTTAAATGCTTGTCACCAACCTTCAAACATGCAAATTCATCATTGTAAATCTGCAGGACTTGTTTTTGAATTGGGCTTTTTTTTTAACTGCATTAAAATACTTGTACAACGTTATAGATGTATGAATGTAAAATAAAGGTATTGAATTTCTATGTATTATCACATGTCTAGACTAATTTTTGGTGATATTTTGAACCACTCTTTTAAAGTATGTAGTGTTTTGACAAATATGTTAAGGATAATAAACAGATAATATACCGTTATGAAGAATCCAGACCAGTCTCAGTATAAAGCTTGTTTTTGTTTCTCCAGGCACTTTCAACGTTTACACACTTGAGGCTTGTAATTCTTAAATTATATAGGCTCAGGATCAGTGTTTGCAAAATACTCTAACTTCCTGCATATATATGGCACTGTTCACATTTCACTTTACTGCTGTTGTCATTGTGTAAAAGCACTGTACATACTGGACTACTTTTACTACACTTGGGGATATTCAGGGGGCTCTTACCAACTGTTCTGTTAGTTTAAATGAAACTAAGCTATGAAAATGTTGCCAAGAAGCACAGCAGAAATGAACGAAATGTCAAAAGGGTAAATTGTAATTGCAGATAATTGTGGTCCAACAGTAGCACTAAGCATTACAAAGTAGGAAAACTCACATTAGAGTAACTGGTGTGATGTCAAAGTTCACAATAACCATTTATTCTGCTCTGTGCCAAAGTAATTGTGAAGCTACAAAAACACATATTTAGCAAGGGGTGGATAAAAATGGTTCCAAATATCATTTCTCACCTACATGATATAAAACAATATGCATGTCTAAAGTTAGTGTCACCTAAAATATCCTTAAACTGACACAAGTACAAGACCATCACTAAATGCAACTGTGTCACTATTCTCACATATTTCAAGTATCTCTGTAATCTTGCCATCCCATCTGAACATATGTCTTTGTGCTTCGCTTAACACATTATCACATCTACCATGAGGCCTTGGGATTTAATCTTTATTTCCCATAAATTAAATCATTACAAAAGATGATTTACTCAGTTTCCTCCAGACGTTTTAAACAGATAAAACTCAAGTGACAGAAAAATGCAAAATGCTCGACTTGAAATACTTTCATCAAAATATAAACACTTTTATTTCCAAGTGGCGTTGAAAAAAAACAATAAGTCATCTTTTGTAAAGACAGCATCTCCTTTTATGCAACATAAACATTATGTGATCTTTACCTCTTTTTGGCTCTGCCGAATCAAAATGAATTTAGTTCTGCCATTACTTTTTTTCCCCAAACAAAAAGAAGCAGTCTGAAATGAAGACTACAGCCTATGAGGTAAAATGTACGGTTACAAATTATTGTTCACCAATATCAGGAATGCAGCTAACTCTCAGAAAGTATGCAGTGATGTGCAACACTTGAAACACGCTTGTACTGAACTTAACTCAGAAATAAAACAACTTATTTTACACCCCCACCCCCCCTCCGGACATAACACCCATCCAGCACCTGATACGAAACCCCATCGCGCAGCTGAATCACTGCTTCTGCTGCATTGCTTCTTTTCGTGCAGCATCTTGCAGCAGCTGAGTGTCCACTTCATCTGCAGGCAGCTGAACGTAGCGGACCACAGATCCACGGATGAAACAGTTTTTCACAGACAACTGGAGTGAATTAAGACAAGAGATAATGCAGTTTGTACACAGTAGCCATTCGGATCGCTGGACATTTTAACTGCGCTATACACAGCACATTGAATTAAAGTAGGCTGATTACAGAGTTGTCATTTGTAGTTAATGGTTTTCTTGAGGGTCCATCATCTGGTGACTTTCAGGTTAGGAATAAATATTTGACCCAAATCTGAATGACCTTAAGTTTCACATACAGACAAGTGACAAATGAACATATGTGTAGCAGTAAAGACTTTTCCTTTCATTTGTCACCCATCAGTACAGATCACAAACTTTTACTACTTAATATATATTGTTTTCAATGGTAAAATTTCATATCAGATTTAAGGTTTGAGGACAGAGGAGCCTACCATGTGTGGATATTTCTCTGGATCTGTAACACTGATGTCTGTGAGCTTGATGTTCAGGTACTGAAACACAAACCAAACATGAGACTGTGATGCTAGAGAAGGCCAGAAAACTTCAAATCAGTAAGATCTGATTTGGTATTTAGATAGATAATGAAAAATTATGTCCAACCTGATCAACAGAATGAAGTGTCCCACAGATACTGAAAAGAAAATAACAGCCTAAAATCATTACAGGCTTAAAAGACAGCAGATAGAATTATTGTTTTTGTTTTTTTGCAAATTAGTCAGATGAACAGTTCAAGTCCAAGTCTCTTACTGATATAACAAAGACAAGAAAGTAACACAGTAAATATGGTGAAGCGCAACTGTAAATACCACACTGTACGTCTAAAAGTAGACATTGCACGTTCTCCATAAACAACTGTCAACCCTAGGACACACTAACAAATTAAATAAAACTAACTACAGATATAAAATGTTTTATGACAAAAGTTTTTAGTTCTTATATGTACTTTATTGTATTGATATAGTGTATAATGGGTATAATATTCATAATTTGATTGTATTTTGTATGTAAACTCCCAGGTAGGGACAAGTAAATTTAGAGACAGCAGTACACCCTGTACAGCACATCTCTTTCATGCACTGTCCAAACATAAACACTAAATTCACATCGAGTCAAACATCCCATCCATGACCACAAGCCCAGCCACGCATAAAACACAGCATTACAGGTCACATTAAAGAGGTTACACAACACTACCACTATGTCCAGGTTTACTCTCTCTGTGACAGAGGTAATGCATCTGTGTATATGTAGTTGTGCTTGTCATATTTTGTGTAACTACTGCACATTCATGCCAAGAAGCACCATTTAAGTGTTTTGACTGTATTCCTAAAATACCTTTTGGAGCCTCACCAGCCAGGGGTGGAATCTGAAAAAATATTTCCACTACTGTACTCTGTACTTCCTTTTATTTAATGGTATACATTTGTATGGCATCTCAAAAGCATTTCACAGTTTATTCCATTTCAGTAACTTTAGTGTCTTTTCAGTTCTTGTCCAGTCAACGCCATGCATTTCTAAATGTGATGATTGTAAATGTTTACAATGAACTGAGCAACTAAATGTTCCTTTACAGACTGAAACTTCCTCCTCCTTCTTAAGCTTAAGAGGCCATTTAAAAATCCTCTTTGATTCACAGCAAAATGCACTGGAATCACCTTTTTTTTTTTTTTTTTTTTTTAGATAAATTGTTATTGAATATCATGTAGTTTCAAGAATTACCTATCCAACAGTATCTACAGTAGCTCAAATGGACTCAGCCTTACATATCCACAGCAGTGAAATGTAACACACATTAATGCAGCAGTAATGTGAATAGTCAAACACTCCAGGGACCACTTGACTGCACAGTGAAAACTTTGACTTTTCACTAATTTGGCTGAAAATACTTAATTCACTAAAGCTTTGAATGCAGAACTAGTACTTGTGAAGCACCGGCCACCACCATTCATTCATATTCCACTCCATGTAGTAACATCAAACTGTACAGGACTGTGCAAAAGTCTTAGATCACCTTTAGCTTTCTTGTTTTTGCAAGGTTAAAATGATCTATCTATCTATAAAAATACTGTTAACATGTGCACAGCCAGCCTTAACAGACACACACAAACTGAACTAAATAGGCTCTACGGTTAAAGGTTATTTTGTGTGACCCTTGACCCCATGGCAAGAAGCAGGAGTTAGAAACATCTGACATGTGCTGAATAAAACCTGGTATAAAACATCAGAAAATGAACGTAATAAATCTCATATTGTCTGAAAAAGAGTCAAAGACATTTAGTGGAAAAGTGCAAAGGGAGGTCACACTAAATGCTGCCTCTTTGGTTTATTCTGTTCTTTCTCTGACCCATTTCTTTTACTGCTCTACAAACTGCTCATACATGCAGACTACATGTGTGGTCATCAGAACTTTACTAAACCAACAAACCTAATGTTGGCCCTGGACTTTTGGCCAATCCTGAATATATATATGAAATAAAGCGAACTAACCTCAGGTCGTTTTTGAGTTCCACCACCACATCCTTTCCCACCAGCGACTTGAAGAACGAGTAGAAAAGCTGCGAAACAAACAAAACGACACCATAACGTTAACTCGGCGGCGGCTTCAGCGGCTAAATTCAATCTGACCCGAGGTGCGGCCAGTTAGCAAACTACACAACAGAGAAGAAAAACGGTGAGCTCTGGGGTATTTCACAGACTGTTTCACAGTGAATTTGAACAACTTGCGCGAAATAACGTTCATAATCATATATCCAGAACGAGATCTTACCATTTTGCCTCTTATGCTAGTTCGTCTGCTGTTGATGATGTCACATACTGCCTTCGTAATATTTCTGCGACAGTTCCAGAGTATCTCCACGTGAGGGAGCCAAAGGTACATTTAATAGAAATCATAAACTACAATGAAACCCACCAGAACATCATTATCTAAATCAGATTTTATATTTAAAACCAGACACGACGATTTTTAAATAAACAGACCTCAATATATATGTTTGTAAATAATTATCAGTTCACTCTAACATTGGGTAAAGTCAACATTTGTCACAAATGCATTATCTTTGTTTTGTTGTGTGCATGAGTCAAAAATCTGGCAAAAGTCACAGGATATACATTATATGCTTTCGAAATAATGAAGGAATAATCTAGAGAGGAGAAACTAATGTTATCAATGAGGACCAGTCTATACAGTCCTCAAGCCTCAAAGACTAAAAGCATCTACTGATCTAAAATGTTTAATCACTTTTGAACCATTAATCCCAACAATACTTGTACATAATTTATGTAAAATGCAGTTTGTTTTTTATTGGCATTAGATATGCCCATTTGAATATTCAGAAGTTCTGTAGTGAACATGGAAACACTTATCTAATGCAAAACTGATTCACCATTAAAACCAATATAGTCTGACAATTTTTGGTTGTAGACATTTGCTTTAAGGATTCAGTTAGGTTGCGTTGCTAAAAAGAAAGCCACGATATATTAACCTTTGAATTAACTCAAAGCTTCTATAAACATCTAAGTGATCAGTAAATGAAATGTAGAAAAATACCTGACTGTCACTGAAAAATGCAAAATGCAGACAATAACATTATAATAAATGGTGATAAATGAGTATGGAAAGGTTAATTAACTTGGAAGTTGCAACAAAAAATAGTTGTTTTTGCATGTTAATGCTTATCACATTTATGAAGACAACTTATTGTTGAATATGGAAATTGTACAATAATGACTTTTTACCCATGTTTCTATTGACAGAATAGGCGTTTGTTGTTTCTGTGGGTTTCTATGGTTTTTTTTTCACGTGACATTTTTCCATTCCACCACCCCCCCATCCCTATTTGTATGTGTGTGTGTGTGTATGTGTGTGTTTATATGCATGTTGTTTTATAACTATGTGACAATGGCAATAAATATTCTATTCTATTCTATTCTATTCTATTCTATTCTATTCTATTCTAT
>JAPQRP010000020.1:23340484-23353241 GCA_037367295.1 Apogon hyalosoma
TCTTGATAATAACCAAAATCACTTCAGTTCTTACATCAATATCTATGACATTGTACTGACAAAAACAGTGCTTTTAGACATTCCATGTTTTTTTTTCTGTCTGTTTTAGTCACATGATACACACAGGAGTTAGTACTTGATTGCATAATCATTGTTTTCGATGACTTTTGATGGTCTATTAATTTTTTCTGTGACTGTATGCAAATTATACACCACACTACATGGAGTGAACGATTACCTTTGTGTCATCAAACACAAACTCTTTCCGCTGTATCTTCTCTTTTTCCGTTTCCACCACTATGACCAGCTTAGTATGCATTTTCTGGGATTTCACCAACTGTAGAACTGAGTAATAATCATTGCAATTAATAAAAAAAACATTATTTTGACATTTTTAGATCAAGATTAAGAGCCTTCAACTATGCTAGCAGTCCTCCAAGTCAGTAGTTTGAGTAACATGTTTATGCACTGTGCTACAGCTAACATGGTGTTAAACATGTATGTGTACAACCCCAAATACAGAATAACATATCATGCTGAGCACTTTTAATACCCCTCGGCCAAATACAGTGTAAGATTTGTTGTCTTTGTGTAAATTTGCTGTGGATATCTCTTCAGATAACGCGATTATGTCGTTGAAAGGACGTGACATTTTGATCTTAAGAAAGTAAGTCAAGATCACCTATTTTCAATAGGCTTCTACCCCATGTCAAGATGCATCCACAGTATAAATTTGGTGCAGATATCTCTATGTGTTCTTCAGATAATGTGATTACATTGTTGTTATTTTTTAAATAAATGTTTTTATTGAAAAATATGGCACATCAAAGACAGAAAATTGACATTTAAGGAAATAAAAATTTGACAGATAAATGTCAAAGTTATTGTTTGTGCATCACACAAAAAGATGTATTAATTTTTAATTTTTTTTTTAGCAAAGTATACAAGAGGTAAGCAAATCCACCTAAAAAACCCATAAAAACATACACAGAAAATAAATAATTAAGTACAATTAAATATATAAAAAGAGAAATAAAATAATTTAAAAAAAAAGGTGGGGGGGCATCAGTCACAGGAAAAGAATGGAAGTGATTTGAAGACAGTTAAGAAGGGCTGTCATTTACTGTAGAACTTAGAGGGAACAGCTGTTAAAGAATATCTACTCTTTTCTATTTTTAAGAAAGACGTAACATCCCTGAGTCATTGAGTACTGGAAGGAGTCTGTGGATTTCCAATGAAGGAGAAGGAGCCATCTTCCCAATAATCAAGTGAAAGTGACAACATCCAATTGGTATGTAGAGAAGCATTTACAGTGACTGAAAGCACTTTGGAAATAATGTCGAAATATTTCAGCCAAAATGAAAAGATCACTGGACATGAGTAGAACATATGGGTGAGGTTGTAGGGAGAAGTGTGACATTTGTCACAGCTGCGATTACGTTGTTGAATGGACAGACGGACAGACGACAAAATGATTACAATACCCCTTTGGCCTGAAGTTGACCGAGGGGTAAAAATGAAGATAATGTGTAAAATGTAAATAAAAATGCTATCTTTTCAAAATCTCATAAAGCCATATTTTATTCACAACACAGCTAAGAATCTGTTGGTTGAAAATTTGATTGCTGGAACATATGTCCAGAAAGTTTTAGGTGAGTTGACGACAGGTGAGTAACATGACTGAATATAAAAAGAGCATCTCAGAGAGGGAGAGTCTTTAATAGGTCCACCAATCTGTGAAAAACTGCATCTACAAATTGTGGAACAATTTCAGAATAATGTTCCTGAATGTAAAATTATGAAGACTTTAAAATATCTCATCATCAGCTTTACATAAAATAATCAAAAGTTTCAGAGAATATGGAAAAATCTCTGTGCACAAGGGAAAACTGAAAATTAATATAAGATGCCCACAATCCTCAGGCCCTCAGGCAGCACTGCATTCAAACCAAGCTTGATGGTAAATTGTATGTAGGGTAAAAGCTCCATCATGTCTAGAAGTCAAAAGTGAACATTATCCGTAAACACGGTCATCTTTGGCCAAATTTAAATTCAAATGAGGAAAAGTGAAAAACTGTCTTCTGGCTTGTTATTAGCACTCAGTTCAGAAACCAACATCTTTGATGGTATGGGGGTGCATTAGTGCTTATACATTCCATCCAGTCAGCGTCTTTTCAGGGCAGGTCTAGTACATTTCAGCAGATGCTAAACTGTCCTGCCTGTAGTCCAGACCTTCACCAAGTGCAAACATTTGGTGAATCATGAAATGAAAACTATGACATATGACCCAGGACTGTTGAGCAGATAGAATCCTACATTTGAAAAGAATGGGACATCATCTTTTTCTCAAAACTCCAGCAGCTGGTCTCCTCAGTTCCCAGATGTTTACAGACTGTTGTTACAGAATAGGAGATGCTCCACAGTGGGAAATATGGTCCGTCCCAACTTTTTTATGACATGTTGCCACCATTGTATTCAAAATTACCTTTTTTTTTCTTAATATGGGACATTCTCCTAGTTAACACATTTGACTTGTTTTCTATTCTGTTATGAATTAAAAAAAAAGTTTACAAGACTAGCAAACCTTTGCATTGTGTTTTTATTTACCTTTAGCAACACTTCCCAACTTTTTTCTAATTTGGGTTGTAAACAGATATGAATGTTATTACTTACTTTTATTGTGAAAAAAATATTTGTCGTCAGGCCCATCTTTTAACTTCCTAAAGTATAGCTTTCCATTTTCAACATCCACTTTCAGGATCATCCTCGTGGGTATACCAAGAGATTCTTGTTTGACCTGCAAGTAAAAATTGAAAATTGATCTGTTTGTCATATTTTATCATCTAATGTTGCCGTTCTGTAATAACAAAACTTATTTTAGAGAAGTACCTCAAATGTGACAACTGGTATGAGAGATTTTCGATGACCTCCATCATACCCGACAAAGTCAAACACAGCACTTTTAGCCTAAAAACAGAAACCAAGACGTGTTTGTCACTGACATCATCTGTTACTAAGCAGAATTACTGGTGATCAGTCAAAAAAGCTCCATGGTTCTTCACCTTATCCTCTATCGAGTAGAGCAGTTTTGTCAGTTGCTCAAGTCTTGAAGAGACAGACTGACCTGAATCAGCAGAAATCTGAAAACAAATGGAATGTAAATGAAAAGACAGACTTTTTCATGGTCATAAATCTACACTAGATGATAGGTAGCACACACTTGTTTTGGGAATTGTCCGATCCCTGGGGAGAGCTGCTGGTCCAAGACTCTCTGAAAGACCTCCAGAGCTGGCAGGATGCGAGAAATTTCACTGCATCACAAAAACACACACAGCCCTTTGTATTCTTGTGACACACTGAGATTATCATGAGTCACTTATGCTGTGAACTGATGGTCGTACCTGTGTAGATTTTTGCAGATCATCATTATTAGCTTCTTCAGACCAGGAAGGTTGGGGTTACCATTTTGTATTTGTTCAACATCCAAGCAGACCGAGGTCCTGAAGTATTCTTGAATGGCCATCTGATGTTCCTCAGACATTCTGGATTATTTAACACAGGAGTCACAAGATAGAATGAACACTGTTATCTTATATTTCATATCTCAGTTAGCATTAGCCATAGCATACATCAGATGAACTTCCTCACCTGGGAATTGTAGTTGTTTTTGTTGTACTTTATATTTTATCATTAATTAGCATAAGTTTTGTGTCCTTTGGAAACATGTTTTGGTTTTGTTTTTTCCCTTAAATTACATTAGTGTAATCAGGGGCACCGCTATGAATTATGGGCCCCATGAAAATGTACAGGGGTGGGGGTTTGTCCATAAACAACATCATGGACAACAGACTGAAAATGAAACTCAACTTTCAACATTCACCTCCTGACTTCTATACCTCTGTTATACAGCACATCTTACACTAAGTTTTCCCAACTTCTAACCTGTATCCACTGGACCCCCTCCACTGCTCTATGGGCCCCCACAAATACTGGGCCCCTTATTGGCACCCCAGGTTGTAATCATTACTCCAAGATTATGTTTACTATTCATGCTCATGTCAGTTTTCATGTTCAGAAAAACCCAAACAACTGAGCATCATTTCCATTTTTTTTCCTGCTGTGTCTACAATCATCAGCTGCACCATGTAGATGTAATATGTAATATCATGTTACTTACTTAATGTTTATAAAATGAACTGAATACTGATTTCATATGTTGTGTATTATCAGACTATTAACTGAATATGAGACTTCTGAAACTGTCTTTTTTTTCTTGAGAGGTTATGAAAACACAAAATATTTTCACATATTTTTAATCGCCCATTTTACAGTAAGGGT
This sequence comes from Apogon hyalosoma, assembly GCA_037367295.1. Taxonomy (NCBI): domain Eukaryota; kingdom Metazoa; phylum Chordata; class Actinopteri; order Kurtiformes; family Apogonidae; genus Apogon; species Apogon hyalosoma. Next base: position 23,344,823 of record JAPQRP010000020.1, read on the forward strand.
ACAGGTTAATATAGTCACAAATATTACTGAAAAGTTACCTAATGCATCTGGTAATTATTTACTAATGTTCATGCTAACTCCAATATACAACACTGAATAATTTATAAAGATGATAGTAATATTAGTTAATAAATTAATACAATAATAATAAGCAAAAATAACATTAATACATGCAACTTCCTGTTTTTCTTAAATGTTTATATGCTTTTTAAGGCACCGTTAGTCTATGGATCATAAAGAAGTTAATATGCACATGGCATTTACAGTTAGGTCATGCCATTCATCTGAAGAATGGGGAATTATGTAGGATTAATGATATCTTTATAAAATGTAAAGTAAAATTAATACTATTTTTAAATAATGCACATGACTGGACTAACTCATGTTTTTGTGGCAGGTGTTTGGTTCCAGGCTTACGTTAGTAAGATCTGGTTCCCCTTTTTTAATAAATAGTTGATTTTAGTTTTTGGCTTTTAGTTCTTTATTTCTCATTGTGGTCATGTACCTCGGCCTGATAAAGTTACATGACCACCAGTGCATTCTCTAACACGCCTATTAAGCAACACCTACTTTGGCTTCTACTACAGGTTCTGCCAGACACTAATGGAAACTGTTATATTTGATGCTTCAGTTCATTTCCACCTAGTCAAATAATGACACATGATCACACCCCAGAAGTCCACACTTGGGGATTATCACCTTGTAAATGCGGGATATTATTAGATCATTCTAAAAACATTTGCATGAAGACCCATCAGATTACATATAGTAGAGCTTGTGTGTAGTTATTCAGGTATTATTTCACCATACGTAGACATGTCCATGTGCTGCAGTCTCATCAGGTAGGTGTCTGATAGTGACTTGCACGCCTGCTCAGAGGACTTAGAGTCACTTTCTTTCACATCGTTGGCTGTAAAGTTCCTGGGTGGAAGCTGAGGTGGAAGATTATTAGGTTCTGTGGGGAAAATAAGATGTTTAGGATTTTTTTTAGTGGATGGATTCTGCTTTGAAGTGTTGCTGCTGTGCAAATGAAGTGAAGTTGTCTGACCTGGCTCCTCTTCTACCTCCTCCTCCCTCGCTACTGGAAACTGCAGATGCGTAATCAGACCCATGTTGGTATTGTGATACGCCTCCACCAGCTCAGACAACGTTGAGAAGAACCTGATAGGAACTCCCTCAGATGCCTGAAGAGCAGACAGATAATCCTCTTCAAACTTCTGCAGAACTGACGTATAAGATACTATAGTTTCTGTAGTGACTTAACCAGGTGACATAAGCTTTGTGCTACTTCCCATGTGATGTCACATATGTTGATTTGCAGCGTCTGTAGAGATGTATTCAATTACGTTCAGTCATGTGTAAGAGCTTTTCTGAAACTCACTTTAGTTTCTCTGACCACAAAGATTGTTTTATCACACAGATAAGGTCCAAATGTTTGTCACTGAGGTCTTGTTAATGTAACAGTCACACTTTACATTATTCTTATATCCTATATATTCTATTATATATTGATACCCAGGAAATTAAGTTTTGGATGAATAATTGCCTTAATTGGAAACAGCAAAATGCAATAGTTTTTTCAGCTGCATTATCTATTTTTATTTTATTGTGTTCTTTGCTGTGGACAGTGTTTTGTTTTTTTTTCTTTGTTTTGTTTTGTTTTTAAATTTCTTTCTTTTTAGTCCAACTAGATCAGGGGTGTCCAATCCTGGTCCTGAAGAGCTACTATCCTGCATGTTTTAGATGAATCCGTCTTCCAACACACCTGATTCAAATGATAAGCTGTAAGAGAGAAACATCTAAAACATGCAGGATAGTAGCTCTCCAGGACCAGGACTGGACACCCCTCAACTACATAGACTATTGGTATCAGTTGTTGTCCGTTCGTCTTCCGAAAACCATTTTTCAAGAATCTTCTTCTCCAAAACTGTCAGTCAGAATGACTTGATATTTGTCATGGAACATCTTTAGGGTAAGCTCTACCAAGTTTGTTCAAAGAATTGGGAAATATTGATTTTTTTTTCTGAATTTTTGAATTTTTTAAAATTCCAGTTGGTTTATAATGGGACACATTTCAAAGTGCTATAACTTGAAAACTTCAAAACAGTTGAAGATATTGATATGATTACTACTGACAATAGATAGGAAGTCACATGTGAGCTTTCATTTGGTGCCATAACCTTTGACCTTGAGTGACCTTGAAAGGTCAAACCATATGCCATTGGACTACAGGACCTTTTGTCCTGTTTTTTTTTAAGTAAAGCTGTGAAACCCTTGTCACCTACAGAGGACACAAATGCATTGCTGCGTCTTAGAAGGATATCATTGCTTGTAAATTTCATTTGAGGACTGGAAACTGACCAGCCCAGTGTCATCCAGTTGTGCCATATTTGAATGCCTCTTTGAAAACTGGATTATACAAAACAATATGTAGTTAATTTCCCTTTTTTAATGCTGTGCTGGTGATATTCAGAAGCAGAGTTCAGAGGTCATTGTCTAACAACTCCATCAAGAGAGTCCAGTTCCTAAACTAACCAGGGCTCACTCGTAAGTTTACATCTGAAAACAGAACCCAGTTAAATGTGTCATATTCTGGACAAACATTAACTACCTAATAGACAACAGTTTAAACATCATTCATCAAACAACACTGTTTAACAACAAGATGAACTTCCACTTATACTGTTAGTTGAGGTTACTTCTCTATTGTTAATCTTTAACCAAATGTTTTGCAATGTACAGTCCATTTTGCATTGACCACAGTGCCACCCTTTTAGCATTATTTTTAGTGTTTAGGTTAGAGAAAATATCCTATTGTTAAAGGTCAAATGGCAAATGTCCAAGTGAAGTCACAAATCACCAGTGGGAAAGTCAGGCTGTAAGTCTTTTATGATAAAGTCAGCAAACCTGTGGCTTGGCTGTGAGTCACATGACACACACTTATTGACAGAGCTTTGGGAGTTCTCAGCATGTTGTTGGGGTCATTCAAACTTGATATAACACATCTTATGTAGGACTCAGTAATCTGCATTTGTTTTGGGTTTTTTTTTTTTTTTTTTTTTTAAATGCAGGGATGCTTCAGGGGATATGGGGCCCCACGAAAAAAATATCACTTCGGGCCCCAACACTTCAATACCACAAACCTTAAAAATATAACACTGTACAGACATGGATCACTATTCTGATTACAGTAGATTGTAGGATTTTGTGCAAGATCGATTGGAAAGGCGCAAGCCATCTTTTACTTCTTTAAAAAATGATAACACTATTAGATCTTTTCCGTTGATATGCAAATACTAATAAAATCTAATTTTACTTTTTGGATGGAGGTACATTTACTCACATCAGGTAGGAGCTCTGGCACTGGGACCAAACCATATCATGAAATAAGGAAAGGGAGGAGATAGGCTGGCTGGATTTTATTGTTTTTGCCAAAAACTAAACAAAACTAATGTAAGAAACAAATATGATTATTACTGCCTTGTGAAGCAAACATTCCTTTATGGTGATGGGTTAATCATTTTCATTAAAAAAAAAAACAAAAAAAAAAAAACAAGACTTCTGGGGTCCCTGGCAATCAATCCCTTAAAATCATCATCACTTTTCTCCCTCTTACGGTGTCAAATTAAATCTTTGGATAAATGTAAAAAAGGACTTACTACACATTGGTTTAAAGTTAGCACTTAGCTTAAGCCATACCTGACTAGATACTATCATGATTATCTTAAACTTGTACTGTCCTTTGTGGAAATGATTACCTCTCCATCTGTAATCTGTAGCCACATGGCTTGTAGTTTTGTAGTTTTGCAGCCTGATTTTATTGATTACAGCACATTGTTAATAATTTACCAGAAATGCACAGTTTCATGCTGCCTTTACACAAATTGTGATTGGCTGCTGTATGTTTAATTCACAAAACATGTGAAAAAGTAAGAACTGAATATCTGTAGGTTTAATTTTTAATTCTCAATTCTTTGTCTTAGGTAAAATATCCACTTTATTTAAAGAGCAAAGGTCAGATAGAAAGCTGAAGTCCTGCCCTTCCTGTCATGTCTCATGAGACCTTATTGGATCACAGTCAATAGCGACAGACTAGTAATTTTTACCCCGCCCCGCCCCTGCAGGGGAGGCAAGGGGTATTGTTTTTGGTTCGCTTTGTTTCTTTGTTTGTTTGTTAACAATTTGGCAGCAAAAATATTGGTTAAATTCATACCAAATTTGGTTGATAGATTGCCAGTGACCCAGAATAGATGTCCTTACATTTTGGGAAAAGTAAGTCAAAGTCAAAATTTTTTTATGAATTTTTAAAATCATTTTTTTTAACCATTTACTTATAATGGGCGAAATTTCTCATCTACAAAAACAACAATTTTGTTTCAATTTACGTCAGACTTGCCACATATATAGAGGTAGTTGATATGCTGACATCAGCACACGCATACACATGATGACATCAGCTGGATCGATGCCAAAATAAGCTACAATACGTGCAAGGGGCGGGATTTGTTGTGCCTGGAACCACTTGTTTGATCCTGTTTTCATTAGGCCTTCATTTACACACGTTATCAAGAATTTTACAAGTAAAGAATTCTGACATATTAGACTGTGAAAACACATAAGTAGACACCTAAAAGTTGAACTGGAGTCAGCGACATGATGATTTTCACCATTTACGAATTTTCACCTTTTACTTTCAATCTGATGCAACAACTTTCTTTACTTGTAAAATTCTTTCTACAGTCTTTTTGCACTTTAAGTGTTTGCTGCTAAAAAGAAACTGAGCTGCTAAACTGATCTTCATTGTTCATGTAATAGTGATAAAGTCCTATTCTATTCTATTCTATTCTATTCTATTATATTCTATTCTAGTCTAGTCTAGTCTAGTCTAGTCTAGTCTAGTCTAGCCTATTCTGTCTCTAAGAATGAGGGTGAAATACACAGAGTAACAGCCACTTTGGTATTGGTGATGTAGTCCAGTGAGCCATTTGATGTTACTCTGATCTTACACTGTCTTTACCACAAACTGCGTCACAAATTGCATCTTTATTGGTGTGGTCAAATTATCTTCTAAACTCACAAGCATCATATGGGTAAGGTATGGTACAACTGAAACAAACATACACACCATGTACATATTTTTCTGTAAGTGGTGGAACTTTGGCTTTGTATTGAGTCTAAAGTCAGACAGACAGACAGACAGACAGACAGATAGATAATTAAAAATGCCCAGTTTTAATGCTCCTCTCTCTCATTTTTGACCACAAAATGCAACACATAAAACTAGTTTGTTGCTGCTGTAACCTTTTTTTTTTTTTTTTTTCAAATATAAATATCTAAATAAACATCCACAAAACCTCAGACCGGCTTAATAATGACATGTGTGACATCAGCAATTGTCTGTTTGTGAAATGTATTTGTTGTAGTTTTTTTTTTTAAATAAATAAACATATTATCCAAATATAATGCACTTCTAAAATGAGGCCACAGCAGCATTAGCATTAGTTACCTATGGACCGGTCCCTTTTATATCTGATGGGATACACCGATCAATAATTAACTTCTATTTTCTGAATATCGACCTACCTGGACAGAGAGCTTCTTATCCTCATTTGGCAGAATTCTGTATGTGTAAACACAGTTCTGGTATCTGTGGTCAAAATAATAAAATGTAAATGTTTGTCATTTGAATATGACATGAAGAGTAAAACAACACGGTAACAGGTATGTTTAGTATCGAATGTGCAGAAGAAAAGCTAAGGTTATTTTGGTGACATTTTTAACAACAGTTTCCTCATAAAAAATGATATGAATTACAAAGGGCAAAAGGTGTTACTTAGTGGCAGCACAGTATGCAAATAAAGGGGAACTAGTCTTTGTTGCAGTGTGTAAGTGCAAAAATGTGTTATGATAGAGGGTAACTTTAAGCCATGTAATGTATTTTTGTCAGTTTTCTTCTTTTATTTAAGACACTGTTTTAATGTTTCATAAATAAGGAAGAACAGTCATCCACCAATGGCTCTTCAAAACTTTTTTTTTTTTTTTTTAACAATAATTTAACAGCTACATGGGTTGAATTGAAGTAATGTGTACTTACAAAACACAGAGGGCATACGCTCCCTGTATGGATTCACTGTCCCGGATAAGGAAGCTTCCATCTCCTGCTGCTTTGGAAAGTAGGTCCTCAGCTTGGGATCGAGTTATATTACCATGGCGCCAAGGCTGATAACCTGCCATCCTGATTCTCACCTAAGAGAGTGAACTTAAAGAGTTTTACATCTGCTCTCAAAACTATATTCCAGCTAAGTTGACTTAAGCCTCTATCGGATTATTTTCATCTTTCTCTGGGCACAGTTTGAAGCCTCCTCTTTCACTTGCTCATCTTCTGCCTCTGAAAGCTGTGTAAAAGGAAGCTGCTACTAGCTCAGCTCTGAACTTCCTCATTTGTGAAGTTAGAGAGGAGGGCTCTGGTGCCTCCACTTTGACTGTTATATGACGGAGCTGTAAATGGAAATCCAGCTTTCTCTACTGGGTACAAATCTTTAACACATTACTGTAATTGTTGCTGTAGTTTTGAACACTTGTCTGTTAGTATGAACTGTGCTGCTCATAGCTGATTAAACAACAAGACATCAGCAAGTTTTCTTAAAAAGGGAAGTAGCAAAAAAGGCAAAGTTGATGAGTCTATTTCATTAAAGTGAAAGAGCTCAAAGTGAGAAATTCAGTACAGGACGACCCATTCTCTCACATCCTTCTTGCCCTTTGACCTCAAAAACCCGAGCTCTCATTTGTTCACTAACTCTAATAGTCTAATATGAATGAAGCTCTCAGTTTTCTAAAATGTATATACGTTCAGGAAATACAAGTTTAGAATGGCTCGCCATGTTCATGTGATGGACAGGAAGTCTTGCAGAATAAGAGGAGGAAAATAAGCTGCTGTCAAACCACAATGTGGGTCACATGATACGAAAAGAGAACTATACAGTGACAAGCCATTGCAGCCATGGAGGTTTCTGTCCTGTGCTTGAAATAGGCTTTTGTCACTTTCACAGAGAGCATTTTCCAAACATTAGTGACAGTACACAAGAGACATGAGCTCATGCACCAAGACAGGAAATAGGTTTTTTTTTATATAACAGCATTTCAAACCAGACATTAATTATGAAAAAAGGAAACAAAAGAAACATGAGTCAGAAATTGTGAGTAATATACGGCTTCATGGAGGATTTGTTTACATACAGACCACTTTGTCACATCGGGCTTCATAGCTGAGTAATATCTGATCTGACATATGATAGGTGACTTATTAGTTTGTCATGCAATAGTGCAATATCATAGAATTACAGATAACACAATGAATGCATAGTATAGGACAGTTAGGATAATGGAAACTATACGTACAGTACAGTGTAGATTTGTCGAGCACAAGTAAAATAAACAAAGAACTGGTTTCTTCCAGGAAGTAAAAAAGTCATGAAATATATACATTTATCAGTGGCTTTGTAACACACAATTACATTAAAAGCAAAATAACAAACATGCATTACATTTGGCAGATAAAGTAACAGAAAATACACATTAACAGTTAACTATGTACATAATTGATCAGTGTTTTTTATGATGAGCCAAATGTGCATAGAAAACAAAAATACTTACAGGCATGGGTTTCAATAGAAGATGACGTCACACAACAATAACCATACATGTTACCACGCTGCACTATGTGTGTTTTACAATGCACAGTACTGCCATTAAAATACAACAACACAACATGCTCTGATTTATATTTGGAATAGGAGTATCACTAGCTAAACAAGTGCCTCTGTTCAAGAATTTGGGTTTTACAAAGTGCTGCTGTTTTGCATAATACAAGATACACACATTAACACTAGGTGTGTTCACATAGACTTTAGAATCCTGGTTATTATCGTGGTTTTGAAGTAGTCTGTTTTTGCGTTCACAAAACAAGATAAGCCCTAATGTCAGTTTTAAGAACTTGATTAATAAGATGCAATATTGATGCATGTTTCTGGTTTCTGGATGCCAACTTGCACAGGCAGCAATGAAAGTCCAATTTCACAACCAAGATCTTAATTAAAACGTTCTGTTCTTAGCATGTAGGTGCTCAAAGGCTGTTGATCGTATCAACTGAGGGAGACTTTGAACACATAAATGCACAGATACTGACTGAAATAGAATGGCAGGATTATTTGAACAGGTCATGTTAATCCATTCAGGTTTAATATTTATTTAATATTTGTGTGCTGTAGTTGACTTAGAAAATACCTGCTTTCTGAAATTGTGTACACATTTGTAGTTAATGTTAATATATTTACAACTGAAATAGTGATGGATGGATGGATGGATGGATGGATGGATGGATGGATGGATGGATGGATGGATGGATGGATGGATGGATGGA
>JAPQRP010000020.1:23369043-23398621 GCA_037367295.1 Apogon hyalosoma
AAAGTGCTTCCAAACTTGCTTCATAACATTCGTCTACATCTGGTTTGAATTTTTAGCCCCTCTGTCCTGTTTTTAGGGACCAGTTTCACAGAAGCGCCCTTATGTTTAATGATAAAAATAGAATAAAATAAAGATAAAAAAGGAAACCTTTAAGAGTCTGCCTCTCCGTGTTTATGTAAATAACTCTGTATGTAAATCAAATATATTAAAAAGAGGAAAATGCAAATCTGTGGTAACCTTGTTCTGAAGGTGATGCAACATTTCTATAAAGAGAACAAGACTTTGGTATGTCTGGGTTTCTATTAGTTTATCTTTAACACAGCCATTTATGCTTTTTTGGTCACATTATGCAGGTTTTAACAAGGCTTGAATTGGCCAAACTTGAGCTGTCATGTCCTTTTCTATGACAACATTTACAGCTCCATACATTGTCCTGTTCTGCATGTTGCATGTTCATCTTAAATGTGTGTCTTCCTGAAAAGGCCGTGCGCTGTTGTGGTGTAGAACGTTAAGCTCTAACCTCACAGAGTTCTGCAGCCGCTGCAGACAGTCGGAGGCCAGCGGCTCTCTACGCCGCGACTCCAGAAATCGCTGAGTGTGCCTCAGCAGAGGCTTGCTGGGTGGAAACAGGCCACAGCAGAGCCACAGCAGCTGCCAGCCCTGCTCCATGCTGAACCTGCAAGACACAAAGGCAACACAAAGAGGAACAGGCCATTAAACAGGGTTAGGCCCATGGTGTATACCACTGGGTTGTATTTATATCCACTCATGTTTCAGTTCCTCTTCTGGAAAAATGTCAGTTTTTTGTACAGTTTATGATGCAATTCAACAGAAATACAGAAAAATGAACTAAAAGGGGCTCTGACTGAACTCGTATCTGAATTGTTTGTCAATATCAGGAGTCAGAAACCTGTGGATCCAGAGGCAAAGGCATGAATAGCATGATTTTTATATAAACTGTTGTAATAATTTTGTTTTCAGAAACATTCTTTTTACTCCTGTTTACACATATCAGTAATCACCTTTGACCAGATACAGTGATTACATACTGAGACCCAGTTACACTTTATCTGGCAACAATAAATTACATTATCAAAATCATTTCATGAGAAGAGGTAAAAAAAAAAAATATATATATATATATATTCCAACTTTATGGGCACCAGTGTATTATATTTATATGCTTTGATGATTATAAAAGGCCTAAAGTCACAGTCACATTATACAGTTTTAAAATGAGCATCTTTTACATCAATGTGTTTACAGTGGGTCATACACAACACTACACCCTGGTGGATTTTCTGTAACAGTAGTAGTACTAGTACTGTAAGACTAGGGTACTACTAAGGTTCCATGGTAGCTTAGTATGGACAGTGAACACAAGAAATAAGTCCAGTTTCAGAGATGATGCTAGTCAACTGAAAATGAAGACATATGCCCCTCTCAGTATTCACATTCAGCTCCATTATTGCTTGCATGTATATTACTGTTGCTGGGCTTTTTTGTCTAACATGTACATAAAGAGCCCTTTTCAGTTCCAGACTTGTAATTTTCCCCTTGTGGCCAAAATGTCTCTTTTAAAGTCGCTGACCCCAGGTCTATAGTATGAAAAAATATATTTGATAAAACCTGTTTGGTTGTAAATTTGTTCTACTCCCCTTTTGCAACTGGTCAAATTCTAATAGGTTTCTTTAAAATAAATAAATAAATAAATAAATACATGGGTTTCATTTTGGAAACATCTCACTAGAGTACGTACCTGTTGTTATTGCTGGTCATCTGCTTCATGATCTGACAATAGATCTCATCCCTGAGCTCCTCGTTTTGAGTAGCAGGGCTGAAGATCTGGTCTGTGAGCTCCAGTGGACTCTGCATCTGCTTGGTGGGGTAGTCGCCCATGTACTTCAGGATCGGTACACAGGAGTCAAGGACGAATAATACACTTCAGCAATGAAAACACTGAAAATAGGCATGTGAGCAGGAAAGAAGGTGAAGTAGCTGGTACTAGGAACTAGTAAACCGGGTAATGTGATGCAAAGGTGGTGTGTAGAGGATATCAGTGAAGGCCAGACAGGCTTTGTGGCTGAGGTCCGGGTTGCCCACCAGCTTCTGGAGGAGGGGCTGTCTGAGCGGCTCTCTGGAGTTCACCCACAGCTTCTCCGGAGCTGTGTTCCTGGAGATCACCTGGCGGTTCAGGTCCTTAGTGGGCTGCCTGTAGGAGGATGAGACCAGACCAGTGCTGTCAGCTCTGCTCTGGTCAAGGATAAAACATCTGGGAGGTGAGCAGAGGTGGAGTCCACATACCTGAAGTACTGCACGGAGAACTCTTTGAGCGTAGCAGGAGCCATTCTCTGCATGGTACCTGTGAGCGGAGGGTTCGCCTCTATCATGGTCTTCCTCTGGTTTGGAGGCAGGTTGAGGAGGCTCTGGAATGAGGAGATAACACCTGCTTTAATTCTCAATATGTATGAAATGGAAAAACTAGGCCGGTGTTTTTGATTACTATATCTGATTACTCCCAGTTATCTGACTTTTCTGTTCATGTAAACAGACTCACTGATGCTTCAGTATTAATCATCTAATTCATTCATTCAATCATCTTCTAAACTACTTTATCCTCACTAGGCAAGGCAAGTTTATTTGTATAGCACTATTCATACACAGGGTAACTCAAAGTGCTTTGCAAAGGCATACAAAAAAAAATCACAGACAAATAAAGGACATTAAAAATCGCAAAAAGGGTAAAAGACATTAAAATCATCAGATATAAAATGTGATTTTAAAATGCATTCACAGAGTGAAATAAATATATTAATTATATTAAAACCATACATTAAAATTAACATTAAAATTAAAACAGAGTAAAGCAAGACATTAAAATAAAAAAAGTCAATTTCAAAGACAAGATTGAAAAGAGTTTACTCATATGCACATAAAAAGAGGAAGATTTTTAACCTGGATTTAAAAATGATTGGGGCTGATTTCAGGTCAGTTGGTAGCTTGTTCCAGTTGTGTGCAGCAGAACAGCTAAAAGCTGCTGTTTAGTTTGAACTCTGGACTGGACTATGTGACCTGAGTCAGCTGACCTCAGAGCCCTGCTGGGTTTATATTCTATTAACATGTCATTCATGTATTCTGAACCTAAACCATTCAGTGACTTGTAGAGCAGCAGCAGAACTTTAAAATTTATTCTGTAGCTGACTGGAGCCAGTGTACAGACTTTAGAACTGGACTCATATGCTCAGATCTCTTAGTTCTGGTCCAAACTGGAGCTGCAGCGTTCTGAATGAGCTACAGCTGTTTAATGCTCTTTTGGGGGAGTCCAGTCAGAAGACCGTTACAGTAGTCCAGTCTACTGGAGATGAAGGCATGAATGAGCTTCTCTTGGTCTGTTTGCACTCAGGTCACAGGGGGTGCTGGAGCCTATCCAGGCTACCTATGGGCGAAGGCAGGTACAACTTGGACAAGATGCCAGTTCATTCAACAACCAGTCACTGTCACATTCACACCAATGGGCAATTTAGCTTAACCAAATAACCTATCAGTGTATGTGTTTGGATGGTGGGAGAACCAAGAGAGAACCCACAAACACGGGGAGAACATGTAACTCCACACAGGTCCTGGGGGGAACCGCACCCAGGACCTTCTTGCTGTGAGGTGACAGTCCTATCCACTGCACCAACATGTCGCCCTTAACACTCTAATGTTAATATATGTCAAACCAATACTTTTTTACTAATATTACTAATTATTTACTTGTATTTTAACCACATTTAACGTCTAATAATTTACTGAAGTAGGATTTTTCATGCAAGACTTTAACATCTAGTGGATCATTTATTTTCACTTGTTGCATCACTGCCGTACCATGACCTCATTGGTGGGTTTGCTGAGCGTCGGTAAGATTAGGATGGCGTCAATGGGGACGGCTCCGGTTTTACCCGTGCTCTCCTTTCGGCCCTTTATCCAACCACCACGCTGCTCAGAAAATTCGTTATCCTTAATGATGATGATGAGTTCTCCTTTTTTGAAGCTGAGGAATGTGGGGTCATCTGTAGAATGAATGAAATCAGACAATGAGCAGATGTGACACTTGAAAGGACGACAGTGAACCATCAGTCCGACCCCGGTGCTCTGACCTTGCCTGTCCACCTCCTTTAGGGTCACAGCGTACTGAGATCGCTCTGTCAGTCCACTCAGGAACATTGTGATCAGCTCTGCCATGTCCTCAGCTGTGGATCCACCCAGAGTGAAGTCTCCTTTCAGAGTCACCAGACACACCGAGGGGCCCGTCCCCTTCCCCTCCCTGGAGTCACAGAACAGACGATCCCACAAGGTTAAAACTCTGTCCACACTGATACAGATATTTATCCAAACAGGTATTTTCCCTCTCTGTTTTTTTTAAACCGTCCACACAACCTTTGTTTGACATGATATCACACTAGAATGCACAAAACAACTACAAACGCTCAGACAAATTTAGATTTTGTTAGACACTGAAGTGCACATTTTCAAATACTAGACACAGCTGTTATAGAGGTTCAGTCTGTCATGAAGTTGAGCAGGAAAAAAGTTACAAACTTAGTGTAAAATATTTTTTAAAATTGTCTTGGTTTGTCTTGTGGTTTTTTTTTTTGTTTGTTTGGTTTTTTTTTTTACATTATATAGAATTCATCACAGCACTGAAACATATGACTGTCTCTCAAAGGTATCCATGGTAACACCAGTCTACTAAGATAAGACTTTGTTTATCCCATGGGGAAATGTCACAGTCAAAAGCAACAGCGTACAATAAGCAAGTGCAGAGGAAGACAGGTATAAAAACCACAAATGAGTGAGAAATGAAATATAAAGAGAAAATTTAGAAATTTGGTATTTGTATAAATATTTAGATAAAGAATTTATTTAGACAGACAGACAGACAGACAGATAGATAGATAGATAGATAAGTACTTTATTAATCCCGAAGGACATTCTGTGAGCTGAATTTGAATTTAAAAAACAATTATTATATATACATATATACATTGTGGTTGCACATGTATATGGTGTGACGTGGGGTGGGGGGGGTCACTGGAAACTGTTATGTTAATACACTGATATTACACAGTTTTGTGCCAAAGTCTTAGTCTAACGTTAGGTTTGTTGGTTTAGTAAAGTTCTCATGACCACATATACATTTCTGTTTCTGTATTAGGATCCAATCTGATATATGTGAGGTATGCGCAGCACTAAAAACAAAAGTTTCAGGGGAAAAACAGCTTCTATAAACCAAAGTATTTTTATTTAGTGTGACATCTTTGCACTTAACATGTCTTTATTAACCCTTTTGTTCAGACAATATGAGATTTAGTGCATTCATTTTCCAGGTTTCATTCAGCATATGTCAGCTGTTTCTAATTGTTTGAGCTGCTTCTTGTCATAGGATCAAGGGTCACAATAAACACTGACTTTAACCTTTAGAACCCATGTAGTTTGGGGTCTTTTGAAGCTGTGCACATATTTTCTTGTTGAATTGGCAGAAAGGAGAATGAGAAACACGTATGTATGCTCATTTCAACCCTTCAAACAGCAAAGCTAAATGTGGACTTAGCCTTTTCCACGGTACTGTATATATTAAACACCTGTATGACCCATTTTTGATGTTTCAGGTTCATTACACAAAACAACAGATATGTGTGATGGGCTGTGACGCCACTGTTTTATCATTTCTGCAGTTTCTCTGTCCAAATCTTCACTTTGGAAGGTGTTTTTTGCTTTAGTGTCCTAAAACAACATGTACATGTGGATGAGAGGTCCAAACATGGAGAAAAAATATAATCTTGCAAAATGTTTATTGGTATGAACAGGAAAATAAAGCTGGTATAACACAACTATTTTACTTTAAGGTCTTCATAATAAGCATCAGTTAAGAGAGTGGAGAGTGTTTACCGGAAGAAACAAATTTATATTGTTATGCTAAATATTGTGAACATAATAAACTAAAAATTGTAAGTAGTTATATTTTCACACTGTTGCCTGTACAGTTGGAATAAAATATTTGTACCTTTTCTCATGACATGATTGTGACACAGTGATTTATTCTTGATAGATAAGGCGTAACTGTATGTACTCTATATGTAATCACTGAACCTGGTCAAAGGTGATTAATGATGTATATAAATAGGAATAAAAAGAGGAATGTGTCTGAAAACAAAACTATTCCAACTTTATGGGCAACAGTGTATTAACAAATACTATAACATGTATTTTATATGTTTAGAGTCTATTAAGATTAATAAATCATTATTCTGGTACCTGCAGAACGTTATTAACTGCTATTAAAACATAAAAAATGTCATCATTTTGACAAAGCAACAAAAAAAAGGTTATTAAAGGTGTTAGCATTGATACACTAGATAAGTTAAACTCAATAAAAGTTATTTTATAATGCTTGTATAAATCACTATGATCATTTTTAATTTTATTTGGTTTATGATGCTACTAGTGAAGTTCATTAACACATAAAAACATTAACTGAAGGGCTTGCAAGGGCCTTATCACGTCTCCTATTACCTAATGTTTATTCCAAGGACTCCGATAAGAATGTGTCACCATCAGCTCTCACTTTAATTGAAGGAAACGTTCTGTACCTGGTGGTGTTGACTCCGGTCACTTCAGGGAAGCTGAGCTCCAACAGCCTCTTTTCTCTGTCATCCAGGAATGTGATACCGGTCCAGTTTATTGCCACAATGAACTGGCTCTTTGGCAGCGGTGGCCCTGAAACATCCATGAAAGAAACATAAAAGCACTAGTCACTCATTCTTTAAGGAATTAAGAAAATATATGAGAAGTGCAAGGAGTAGTTCAAGGATCCACATTTTTCCGTGACCACTGAACCAAATCAAATGGGGTTTTCTGCAAGACGTAGGTAACAAGTTAAAGTCTCATACCCTGAAATAGCATTTAGATTGTTTAATTATTTTCAAAGTTATCGATGCAGAAAGTCCGATTGTAATTTTTTTGGGACATGCAGTATACATGATTGTGGACGTGACCATGAAATGCACACATGCAAAAAAAGGAGTAATATAAATAAAATAAACTTTTCCCATTTTTAATAAATTAGTTAACTTATAAATTAAATTAGACTTTTTTCATTGGAAAAAAAATCTGAAAATAATAACAAAATATAGCTGTAACAATAAAACACAGTGGGTTTACTGCCTGGAATAAACTATTATAATTAATGACACTTCACAATGAAGCCACATATGTGTGGAAACTGTTATGGTTCAGTTTCAGTGTGAACACATTCACCATCCAGTGTGTGAAGGTATTATTAGCTCAGATGTGAGGAAGAGCTGCTGTTTCTGTCCCACTTCTTCCTTCTTAATCAACTACTTTGCTTGAGTCTTAACCCCAGCGGTGCAGTGCGTCTATAAATAGTCTTGAATATTCCATTCTGACATACATACTAAAGGCAGCAGCTAATTGGTCTGAGACGTGAAGAGCATCCTCACTGTTGATCATTAGTGTGTTAATAACCTTATATCGTATCAATCTGCTGCTGCTGTAGGGAGTTTAATAAGTGAAATTATCCCATCATGTCAGAACATAAAATACTATGTTCTGTGTTCTATCTTCTTTATCATTATTTAAACAGCATCTGAAAAAGACTCTAATTTATTTAGTTATTTATGGAAGAATGTGAGGCTGCATATCATATGACTTGTATTTGATGATTTGCAATTGGATTTGTATTTTTATTGTTTTTACTTTAGATTATTTCAGTTGTATTGTCTTTTATTCTTTTTTTTTCTTCCTGTGTATTGTTTTTTTCTGGGGAGGCATTCACATGAGCCTGTTTTGGCTTCTGTCCTCTCCTGCATAATGATGTTAGTTGTTTGAAAATGTATTACCCCGCCCCCTGAAGGGGAGGCGAGGGTATTGTTTTTGGTTCAGTTTTTTTGTTTGTTTGTTTGTTTGTCTGTTTGTCAGCAACTTTATGCAAAAACTACTGGCCCAATTTCCTTGGAATTTTCAGGAAAGGTGCGAGGTGGTCCAGAATAGATCTCATTAAATTTTGGTGAATGTAGGTCAAAGGTCAAGGTCACCAAAAATGTGTTTTCGCAAAGATAAGAGATAGGGCAAATCAGGTGAAATGTTTGCGAGGGGCGGGGTTTGTTGTGCCTGGCACTGCTTGTTTATTTATTTATTTATTTTTTAATTTTCCTCTTGCTGTTTATGATGTGCAAATAAATAAACAAACAAACAAACTTACATCCATACAAACAGAATGTGTTTACCTGACAGTTTAATGACCTCGAAGAACCTGGAGAAGAACATGGGCCACTTCTCTCGGGCGTAGTCGACCATCTCTGCCTTCACTTCATCTGCTTTCTGCCTGGAGGTCAGATACTGGCCCTGGTTTAAGAAAACAGCCTTTAAGTACATTTTTATCCCATTTTTGACCTGTTCATCCTCTGAATATATCTTTAAACACAGGACTGACCTGAGCGTGAGCAGTGCTGACCATTTGGACCCATTTGGCCTCTGACTTGGCCTCCAGCAGAGTGTTATTGACGCATTCCTGCACAGCTTCCTTCACATGCTCCGGACTGCTGTCGGAGCCGTGCATGATGTATAAATGTTTTGCTGCGAGCTCGACAAAATCATCCTCCTGTGTGAAATTACAAAAATACTGTACGTGAGTAAATAGTAGTCACTCTGAGAGAAACAGAGGTGGAAAAAAGTTTTTGGATTTGTGATTTATTACAGTAAGACTCAGCCTTAGGTCAGTGAACTCTGTTAAGTATTGTTCCATTCTCCAAACCCACATGTTCCCTTCTGCACATGCTCAGTTCTATCAAGGTCAAAACTGGATGTTTCAGAAAGATAATGAAACACATCCAGAGCATGACATGTTGAAACTGTTTAGAATTTAGTTAGGTTCTTTTGTCTTGTTAATAATAAACAAAAAATCATTTCAGATTCAGATTCCTTTACTGTCATCCATCATAGATGCACCACTAAATCATTTGCATTTGTTTGTTCTTACACAACCACACCTTTAGGAACACCAAACAAGATTTCATAATATTTGAGATCATGTACAATTTTAAGGTCCAGAAACTTTCTTATCCACTACTGTAGTTTTTCAAGATGGAGAAAACAAAAGCCCACCTTCTGAGTCTGATACTCTCCAAACTTGAGACCATGAATGATCTGTTTGTAGATGAGGTTTGTGCTCATCTTGTCCTCTTTGCAGTCGTGCCAGGGCGTGAACACCTCCTTGCGGAAGAAGAGACGCCAGGGAGAGTGCTGCTCCTGGCCTCCTCTCCTCTTCACTTCCTGCTCACACTGGGAGATGGCGTCCATCACATGCTCTCGGCCGCTGCCCAGTGCCCACACCTCCACACAGAAACAAGAAGCATCACACTTTACTATATGAGTCTGTTCCATGTGAATACAGGTCAGGTTAAGTGACACATCAGGTCATATTGGATTTTTTTAATATAATCAGCTTAAGTTTCTCTTCTTAACCTTTTCAAGAGAGCTTTGAAAAGCAGTATATGCTGTAATAATGATTAAAAAAATATCTGAAAACAAAGCTTGAATTGTATTAAGTAAATTAAAAAAAGATCTAATTTGATCTGAACTAAATATTCCATCTAATACTACCATATTAGTTAAAATGTAATATATCAACAGTGAGACCAACTTCTCTCTTTAAAATATCACCTTTGTGTTAAATAATCCTGTTTTTGTTGCTTGTAATAAATATTTGAAAATTTTTAGTTTAGTTTTCCAGTGTCTAGAAGAGGCAGTGAATAAAATGTTGCTAACCAGATTTCCAGATATTAAGCCAGCTTAGTCATATATAAGAATATTTAGTGTTTCTCTAGTTGGGTTGTTTTTACAGAATATAGGCTTAAAAGAACATCTGCATAAGTGGGTTTGGGTTCATACCTTTTCATAAAGGGCCACATACAGAGAAAACCCAAACGTGTCCTTGAGTTTGACTTTGTTGGTGATGATTTGACAGACTTCTTTGGACGTAGATGCTGAGTCCACAGGCAGGTTGATGGAACGACCATCCATCAGCATCACAGACACAATCATGGGCTTTTTTGTCTTGGTGGCCTGTGATTGGACAGAAAGAAGAACCTTAGTTCAATCAGATCCTTAACTCAGAGCCTGTTAATGACATTTTCTCATTTACAAGGACTTTTGGTCATAATTGGATTTTGTGAGGTCCTGACAGCCTTGACCTGATTAAATCCCCAGGGCGTTCCACGGCTATGAGAAAGGACAGATATGACATCACAGCCACTCTGGCCTTTGACCTTTAGCACCAACGTGTCTTTACTTTGTCTTTGTATCTAGCTGAATTTTTTTTGGGAACTCTTGAAACTGAAACAATGGACCTAATGCTAGAAACCATACACAAACATGCTTGTTTTATTTTTGTTTGTATCCTACATATTCTCTTAGTTAGCACCCAGAGATTTGTGGGATCCACCAAAGTTTTCTTGCTTTTGCTTTTACTACAGTTATGATAAAAATTTTACTAGTGGTCGAGTGCACTTTTACCAAGATAAGACGAAAATATAAATATAAGTATTTGTTCGATGCACAAAAATATATGTTTTAAATTTTAGTAAAACAGGAACACATAATACAGTCTAGTTCCGACTATTTTATAATTTGGGGAAATTTCTAAAATTGATTATTAAATTTGCAGTTGGAAAATATCTTATTCATCAACTGAACAACAGCATCACAGTCATGTGTCTGACAGGACACCTTTATATCAGAAATAATAAAACCAAAAATTTACAATTAAATAAAAGAACATCTTTGGGGCACAGCAGAAATACTTTTTTTTTTTTTTACTTTAATATGTTATCCCTCAGATTTGTTTTTATCATGAAAGATAATAAATAAATGAGGAGGATCCAATAAGTCCTTGCAGATTTTCTTGGAAATCTGTAAATCTTGCAGTGAAAACTTTTTTTTTTTTTTTAATTCTAGGCATATAGGCAATCTAACACTAGTAGTAACACTTTGATAGATCATGTTTACTTTGTTGAGTATTTCAATTTTTCTTACTGCCCTTTTTTGTTGGCATCTCTGAAATTGTTCACCCAAAGTTAGCTGCCCTTTTATAGTGTTTAGTGGGCGTCACATATGCTAATTACAAACAATTAGCCACGCCCATTCCACCTATGCTTAAGTGAGATTTAACATTCGGCACATTTGTTTAAGAGCAGATTTGGATGGTAACGAAGGTTTGGTGCATCCGGAGGTGATTCTGCTTATATTTTCTGTTAACGAAAATATAAGAGAAAATGTAAGAGAACTTTAAGCCAGTGTTGGTGCATGAGGCCCGTCCTGGTTTACATATAATGGGAGCTGACTGACACACACCCCCTCTTACAGACACTGAACGCTGTTACATGTACAGTCTCTTTATCAAAGTTCTAACTCGTGTCAGACTCAGTACCTGCAGCTCCAGCCAGGCTGGGGGCTCCCCTCGCACTCCGTTCATGACGGTGCGACGCAGCCGTTCGGCGCAGTAGGCGGCGTAGCCACCTGGAGCGAATCGGATGAAGCTCTGAAGATACTGCAAAGGACAGAAACACCGGCAGCTGTTAGAACATACGATGAGTCCACATTCCTAAAATATTTGTCATTGGATTCCAGATGTCCACAGTGGTGTTTATCCTTGTCAAACATTTATTCTTACTAGTTACAGATATGAATGGCTTTTTACATTTTTTGTTGCTACACTGGATATACACTAGAAAATTAGCATTTCCTGCATGTACAATTATGTTTTTTTCTAACACTATGAAATCACTTTTGCCATATATTTGTATTTGTCTCTCAGTTTCACTCTAAAACACTCACTGACATGCATTTACCAATAAGCCACAACATTTGATCTAGTAACTGGTTTCTCAGATTACAACATGACTCTCACAGCAACAAAACTTAATAAAAAGCAGCTACAGTATCTTGGGGGTGTTGATGGTGACGAAATAAAATTGATTATTTTAAGTAAAACTGTGAAGGTTGAACGCGAACAAAAGAATCAAAACTTGGAGCAGCTCATGTCAGTATGGGATGTAGATGTTGTCATTCTACAACTGCAACCATTACAAAATGAATGAATATATAAATAAGAATATCAAGAATGACACTTCTGGATATCTACTGTAGAATAACTACGAGTCACCTGTTACCAGTCATAAATAATTATCATATATCCTACACCTCTGCCAGCAGGCACATCTGGGGATATCTGAAATTACATTATCATAATTCTAACTGTTTAGGGGAAACACCTTTTTTTCCTTGTCATGATGATAACTGTGGACATCAGTAAGGACATTTTTAGTGTATTTTGGACATTCAAATTTACATTAAGTGGTTTTTCATCTTGGATATGGTGCATATTTTAAACTGGGAATTCAATACATTAAAAGTGTATTTATGTGTAGCTAAAAACAAAAGCCCAACACACAGAAATGACGGTTTTTTTGGATTTTTTTTTTTTTGGCTTGGAAGAATCGAATTCTAAATATAACAAGTCACACTATTAATGTTAAAGAGACATGAGAGGCCACTGCAACTGCTGTACTTACTTTTATGAAACGCTCACTTGGAGGGAAAATCCCCAAACACAGGGACAGGAGGATCCATCCACGGAAGTAGCTGTTGCGATTGTTGTTGTCCTGAAGCTGCTTACAGATCTGACAGTAAATCTCATCCCTGCATAAAAAAAGGCAACGCATTAAACAAGACAGAGGGGAAAAAATACCCTCAGATATACAGTAGTGGAAAAACGTTGTTGGACACCCTTAAAATTTTCCAAAATCTCAAATATTGTCATAAAATATTTATGAAAAATCTTTTTTGTGTTTCAAAAGGTGTGGCTGCATCAGACAGACACAAACAAATGGAAATTATCTTTTTGTTTATTATTAACAAGAAAAAATAAAACTAAATTCCTGAACATTTCAATATGTCACGCCCTGGATGTGTTTCATTATTTTGCTGAAACATCCAGTTTTGACCTTGATGGAACTGAGCATGTGCAGAAGGGAGCATGTGAGTTTAGAGAATGGAACAATAGTCTGCAAAGATCAATGACTTATGGGTGTAATATATTACAAATACATGGCATGTCCAAAAGCTTTCTTCCATCATTGAACTTTGTGCTGAAAATCAACCTGAGGTCCCGTCTGACGATGGCGTATCCCACGATGATGTGAAGTTTTTCGAGTGATGTCAGGGGTCGGTCCAGAGTGGGTCCTTCTCCGATCATTACATCACTTTCCTCCTGTACGGTCTGAATGGTGGGGGGCTTGGACACTTCAGTCAGATCATCAGACTGAGAAAAAACAAAAGCCCATAAAATTACCATCAATATGTTAAAAAAAAAAAAGTAACTAAACAAGGAACAAGTGAAAATGTTTTGGATTTTTTTCCTCACCTCTTCCATGATGATCGAGGGTTTCCTGAAGTTTGCAGCTCTGGGGACTCCACTGTCGGGGACACTGGATGTCTTTCTGTTTCTCGACAGCAGGTCAGTGAATGTGGATCCCTTCCTGGTGCGAGGGCTGCCTTCAGGTACAGTGTATATCTTTGGGTTTGGAGCTGCGTCGCCAGGTGCTGCTGAAGCCTTTCTGTTCCTTGATAGAAGGTCTGTGAAAATGGAGCTCTTTCTGTTCTGTGATGGTTCTTCTGGTATTGCTGAAGGCTTTCTCTCTTTTTTATTCCTCAACATCCTCTAAAATAGACATAAATGACACTTTAAAACTAGAAAAAACCTAGAGATAGGTTGAATGTGTATCCTGCTTTTTATACATTTACTTGAAAAACAGCACACAAATAGTAGAGCTAAAGAGAGAATGAGAGTTTTAACAAAATAATGTGTCAGTGAAAAACAGAAACAAATGACATTTTCAGATTTATCTGGAGGAATCACTCAAACAGACGCTTCTAAATGGCAGGTAGTACCTCAAATCACCAGCATCTTTTTGTAGTGAAAAAAGTATCACAAAGTAATGACACCATCCACGCAAAGATGTGTAATTATCACTAATTATAAAAACAGGAAACATGACAAATGTATTAAACTTAAATGGCAATTCTGTAGATAATGCACTAGATATTAACTATTTAAGCACCAAAACGGTGACAAGCAGCCTAACTGAATGAAACAAACAGCTTTTTCAAATCTTGATATCAAAACTGAATACCAAAAAAAAAAAAAAAAAAAGAAACTCAGGCACCTACAGGGTTAAAATCCCAATCATGCCTTATAATGTCTGAAATACTGTGGCCCATTCACAGTTTCAACCACGTTCTTAGGTTAAAACATGACATATTGTTGCTCCAAACAGGGTTTTGATCACTTCCCACTGAAAATTAACCCATAAAGACCCAGTACTACTGTTATATCAGTTCCCAAATGAACTTTTCTCTCTATTTAACCTTTCTTAAGTGATTTATCACCAATTTATTGCAATATTATCCTCTGCATTTTGCACTTTTTCAGTCAAAATCAGGTATTTTTCCATTACTAATTTACTGATCATGTAGATGTTCATAAAAGCTCAGATTAAAGTTGAAGGTTATTATATCGGAAACAGAGAAAACTGTACAAAAAGTGATGTTTTCAGTAAAATCTATCATTAACTGAACATAAACCCAGTGTGTCCATCCACTGTCTTTGATCCAACTCCATGGGTTTTCCTGGTGAATTAATTTTATAGAAGATGACGGTGTTTCCACGTTCACTATGGAGCCTCTGAACATCCAAATGGGTCATATGTGATGACCATGAAAAGATGACAAACTGTATTTTACACCAATTATTTACATGGATTGATAGAATTAGTGGATCAATAGGTATTAAGTATCTCA
Source organism: Apogon hyalosoma (assembly GCA_037367295.1). Taxonomy (NCBI): domain Eukaryota; kingdom Metazoa; phylum Chordata; class Actinopteri; order Kurtiformes; family Apogonidae; genus Apogon; species Apogon hyalosoma. The sequence goes on from JAPQRP010000020.1 coordinate 23,383,963, forward strand.
GATCAGTAGATGGTTTTGGTCGCTGGAGGCTGTTTGGGTCTTGTTAATGGGAAATATTTTTATGAATGTTGCTAAAGTTACCTAAATCACTATGAAAAGTCAAGTGAATCAGCAGTCGCACCATAATAAATCAAACAATATTGAATGTTGTAAATATTATAAGGACATTTACCTGATCCAGGCCCACCATGTGGCTTAAACGTCTGTCCTTTCTGGAAAGCAGCTCCTGTGGCATAAAGTGATCCTGCATGGAGGTTGGCTGAGGCCGGACCTGCCTCTTGGGCTCGGGTAGATCTCCCATGAACCTCAAAATGATCCACCACACTGTCAGAGAGGCCTGGTAACAACGCAACAAAAATAAAAACACCATGTTATGGCAATGGAATGACAGGAGCAGTGGGACCTGTGCACAGTGTTTATGGGTCTGAGAGCAGCACCATGACATCTCCCTCATCCTCGTGGTACAGAAGGGGCTGTCGAAGCCTCTGGCGGATGTGAGAGGGGGTGGCTGCACCCTGGAAGTACATGGACGCAAATTTGGAGAAAGAGTACTCGTCCAGGTCATCGTAATCTTCTTTGGGAAGATCTTCCTCTATAGGGATGTCATCTATGTCGATCTCCTCAGAAATCATCCTTTTCCTCTCAAAGCTCTGCAAAAAAGATTTTATTTGTGAGTGGAAATTCATCAACTGTAGACTAACGACCGTGTTCACTCATATTATAAAGTCATAAAAATACAGTAGAGGAAAAACCCTTAACATTTTACAGAATCTCAAATGACGTCATGAAATATTTGAGGAAAATGTTTTTTGTGTGTCAGAAGGTGTGGCTGACACAGACAGACACAAATGCAAAAAAAATAACAAAACTAAATAGTTGACAGTGTCAACATGTCATGGATTGTTTCATTATTTTGCTGAAACATGTGTGAAGCATGGGCAGAGGGGAGCACGTGGGTTTGGAGAATGGAATGACTTCAGGGTGATTCTTAATGATATTCATCACAAATGTATGGGGTCTCCAGAAACCTTTTTCCACCACCTTACTTTGAACTCAATAAAAAATTTGAGCTTCAGATTTTTTTTTAAACCCTCATCCTCCTCCACCCTCACTGTTGTGAATACTGTCCATTTCTAAAGTGCATCTCCTGGGCACGGAATACTTCTTGTTTCCACTTTCAGTTTTTGTGAATCTATTCTCTTTGCTTTAGTGCAAAAAAGTGAAAGTCCAGTTTTAACAATATTATGCCTGAGCTGCTCATTTACATGTGCATTACAACTTACAGATCCCAATAGCACAAAACATTTAGCAAGAGGCAGAATATTACAGAAATTCCACTTATTTTTCTTAAGAAATTTCAGGTTGTTCATAGTTTAGATTATTCCCATATTTTGTGAAAGGATAGTTGGTAAATGTTTGTAAACATTTTCATGTAATTTTACTTTTTTACCCTAAAACAAAGAGAAAATGTTGCAGTTGTCATTATTTATATGTTATTATGCTATTATTTTACTGGTCATGTGAGATCACATTGGACTGTATGTGGCCTCTGAGCTAAAATGACTTTGACATCTTTAACTGTTAACATCTTCAGTGTATTTTTTGCACTTGACCGGATTGGACCCTTTGGCGGTCTGGTTTTGGCCCACAGGCCACAGGTTTGACACCTCTGTTCTACACAGTGACAGTCAAAGGTTTTGACTGAGGTTTTGGAGTGAAAAGGAGTTTGATGTTTCTCGTTTGATTCTGACCTCGTATCCCACAGGTGCTTGGCCCTCCCTCCCTCCATCCATGTTGGGCAGGAAGTCAAAGATGCTGTCCAGCATCTCCTCGTCTGATTTGGGCTGGGCTTTGGCCTCTCTCTCCTTCTCCCTCAGCACTTCCTCTAAACGTCTCTTCTTCTCAATAATGGCTCGCTGCTCCTCCTCTTTCTCTTTATCAGACAGGTACCTCTGAAATGAAAACAGCACAGAAGAACAGTAGTTGCTGACACTTTTCCTCTTTGAGATCAACACTTTGAATCTCGAACAGCTGTCTCCTGTGTTTGGTTGAAAGCTGAACTTACGTCTCGTTTCATCTTTTCAAGAGCTTTCCTGGCGATTACACCCCTGGTGTGAGCTTGCAGAAGGATAACAGCGTCCCTCTTGCGCTTCCATTGCTTCCTGGCCAGGTATCCTCTGATCTGGGTTTGCAGCACCAAGGCCGCCTCCCTCTTCTTCTTGTACTGGAAGTGAAGTTGACGAGAGCGAACCTGTGCCTGCAGCCTCGCAAAGCCCAGTTGGACCTAGAATAAGAACGGAACTGAGTATTTTTTGCAAATAGGATTACATTAATAATATTTAGTATTTTATTTGCACTAATTGTTTTTGTAGCTAAACAAATTTTCATTGTTCCTATAAAAGTGACAATAAAGATCTACTCTTCTCTATTGTATTGTACCGTATTCTATTCTATTCTATTTGATTCGATTCTATTCTCAGTCATTATTTCCATATTATCATCTAAACAGGAACTGACCACTCTGTACAGTTTTCTGCCCTTGTGTCCTCTCCAGTGCTTCTGAATGACAAGAGCAGCCGCTTTTTTCCTCAAGAACCCTTTCCTATAGAGGAAACAAAAAACAGACATGTATGTAAACAAAGATCACGCGATTAACCCAGAAGCTCAGTTTCAGTTGTTTTGTGCCGTACCTGTGTTTGTAGCCTCTCAACACTTTCTGGATCAGAAGAGCTTTCTCATTGAGTGATTTCATCCTCTCTAGTTCGAGCATAGTGTCATGGAAGTCCTGAGAAAAAATAATCAGGATGGAAAGCATGTTTGATTTTTATGATGCAGGATGGTGCAGGAAAAAAACTTCACATTGAAACTGGTGAATTGATTTGAGGAAAATGTAAAAGCTACTGATTATCTTGAAATTAAATTTAGATACTACTCAACTTATAACACTGATTTTAAACAAAATTTTACAGTTAAACACAGTTACATTTTCTCCTATGGGTGATCCAGCTTAAGCAAAGTTACATCTTACCTTGACTTGAACAACCACACTTCTGTTTTATTTTAGTTTAGTTTGGAAAATTATGATATTCTTTCATGCATTATCAGTTTCAACATTTTACTTGCTATCTGTGTTTCATCTTATTCATATAAGTATTTGCTGCAATGATTTTTTATGTTGTACTATTTGACTGAATTGCCTTTATTGTCTACATCATTGCATTAGTTTTACTTGGTTATGTTGAAAAGGAGGCCTTTGTCCCATTATATTTTCCTTTAACTTGGCATAGAAAATCTAAATAGTACAGTTTTTTCTTTCTTTCTTTAGCTATTCAGCAAGTATTCAGTCACTTATAACATTTGTATAACAATATAACTCTCACAGTTTTTGGCTTCCACACATAGCTTTTAAATAACAACAACACATCAAATAAAATAATAAATAAAATAAAATTGGCAGCACCTTGAGGAATATCTTGGTCTTCCCGGTCTTCCAGTCGCCTTCTTCAGCCAGTACAGTTTCACAAATGCTCTCACAGCATTTCTGTTTACTTTCCTGTTAGGACAATCACACAAACACAAAGAGAGAGGAAATGATGAAGTCAGGATGTCATGACTAAACTGAACATGTAACATTCTCATATAAACTCACCTTTTTGGGATCGCAGATGTACGTTTTCAGAAGGACCCTGTAACGGGTAAGAAACTCATCAAAGGTGTAGCGTACAGGGTACCCGGCCTTCCGGATCCTTATGGTCTCCATCATACCCGAGTAACGGAGCTGACGCATGCACAGTTCTCTGTCAAAGAGCTGAGGTAAACAAGAGTAGAATCAGATTTAGTTACAGCGAGTAGCTTGACTCAGTTTTAATGCAAATGAATTTAAAGTAAGTAGCTGGGATAGGCTCCAGCGACCCCCATGACCCTAGTGAGGATAAAGTGGGTTCAGAAAATGAATGAATGAATGAATGAAAACTCACCAGTGGCTTCTTGAAGTCATTGGGTTTGACGCAGCGTATGAAATAGGGCTGGCACACGGTCAGGGTTTTCATCAGTGAGTCCAGAGACTGACGGAACTGTCCGGTCAGAGTGGGCACACGCTTCTTATTATCAGTTACTTGCTGTCAAACAGAAAAATATCACAGTCAGTAATAGCACAAGGGTTTTATCTGCCAGCATCACAGGGCTGTGTTTAAACTGCACTGACTCTGAGGGAGTTTACGCTGGGTTTAATGATCATCTTGGGGTTGGCGAGGCTCTTGACAGTAGCTGAGGACAAGACGTTTTCAAATATCTGTTTGAGGAGTTTGTTGGTGGAGGTCTCCACCACTTGAATCAGGTCAGCGCTGAGGGCATCACGGTTTTTCTCAAGGAAACCTTAAAACAAGACAGGCATAATATGAATGAATGGATGGATGAATGAATGAATTAATTAATTTTATTATTGTGTCTTGCATAAGAATATGCCCAGCCCTTACATGGGCTTATAAGACACCAAAAATAGAAACCAAATACCAGACAATAGGCCCAACAGACATAAACAAGACAATGTACTGACCTATTTAAACAAACACATCTGTTGCTTTTTCCAGGCTTTACAAACAAATAATGCTAATTTACATACATTTAAACTAAACAACCATTTCATCTTGTCATCATCAGGGTTTCAAATAAACATTTCATAATAAGAACTCAAAGGTGCTGGAGTATGGCCTGTTAATGGTTTAAAAAAGTACCTTTGGAATCATAGTAGACCTCTCCAGCAAAATGCCGGACCCCAAACTGTGTCTCATAGTTGTTCTTGGGGGGAAGATAAATCCCCCCTTTCCCATGGACTTGATTCATTTTTTGCAGCATGGTTGTATCTGTGCCCTGAAAAACCAGAAGGTTAGAACCTGCAGTGCTTTGTTAGACGACAATGTTCAAACGTAAGAAGAAGATCATCACCTTGGGGAAGCTGCTTTCCTCATCAATAAGAGCCAGCATGTTCATGGGTTTGCTGGCCAGTACATCCAGAGTGGCCTGGTTGTCTTTGTAGTCAATGTGCTCCCAAACTATGTTTTCACGGGCGTACTCCTCCTGCTCCAACTTAAAAACATGCTTGACAAAGAACTGCTGCAGCTGCTCATTGGCAAAGTTGATGCACAGCTGCTCAAAGCTGCAAATAGTCCGACAAATCACAAAATGAGGAAAGAATTAGAAGCTTCATCAGACATGTCCTCTATTCTTGCATCATGAACTATCCTTGCAGTTCTCTAGATTAGGTCACAAACACCTTGACCTTTGACTAGTGAAAAAAACTGATCACCCATGAGTCAATGTGAGAATTTGTATCAAATTTAGAGAAATTTGCTTAAACTGTTACTGAAATATCATGCTCATAATTTTGGACAAACACGAGGCACAGTGACCATAACCTTTGACCTCTGGCCACCAAAATAATTTCAGCTCAGCCTTCAATCCAAGTGAATGTTTCACCAAATTTTGGGACATTCTGTCAAACATTCTTTAGATATTGGGTTTTAAACATACCTGAGACCAGTGGATGAACACAGTCACCCTCTTATAGATGATGGACTATAAATGCATCTAGAAACACTAAAGTCAGCTGTTTGTGTTACAACATCAGAGCTGAAGTGAACAAACACCAACCTGTTTGTAGTGAAGTTTTCAAAGCCAAAGATGTCAAGCAAACCGATTGACTGTCGGACCTCTGTGGAATCTTTAGACAGAGGTTTGTAAATGGCAGCGTTGACTTTATCCACCACCCAAATGAAAAGTCTTCCATAAATAGCCTAGCAAAACAACAGAAAACAAACACAAAACAGTGTCACCTATTTTAACACCCTGAACAGAAACATTAGCATTAAGCTGGAGGCCTGTTGTTGAAGATTTACTTGTGGGGTTCACTCTGCTTTTAGCTCTAGTTTGTTCTCTACCAACTCCTGTAATTAATACGTGGTTATTAAACATGGCTAAACACATAATTTATACTGGATTTTTGACAGTTTTTTTGACACATGTTACAAAAGGCAGCTGACAACAGATAAATAAATAGTTTGATGAGAAATAACAGTGATACAAAAAAAACTAAAATAACATGTTTAATATTTTACATAAATGCTGAGGCAGAGGAGTTATGAGAGTTGGGATCTTCACCACAGATGATTTTGTCAAACGTTAATACAGTACTAGTACTGCAGCTTTGGTTTAGTATTGTTAATAACGTCACAAATTTGTCATTTCTTGTGTACTTTAATTACATCACTGGAGCCTAATAGTCTAACTTGTGACTGTGCTGTTAAAGTTAGAACCTCTGTTGAACTCATAGACTATATGTACATAGATAAAACTAATGCTTAGAAAGTACCACTTAAGTTAATGGACAACAAGCATAAGCTGATAAGGTACAATATAAGTAAAGTCAGAGCAAACACTTGAGTCATCCTTAGTCTCAGATGTCATACAATAGTTACTGTAAAGGCTGTGATGGCACCTGTGACGCCAAACCTCAAACTCATCACTCACACAATCTAAATATCCAAAGTAAATGCTGAATTTCTTCTTGTAAATACAGAGTTGTAAGTGTATTTAATGTTACTTTGACAAAGGCGTCCCTTCCATCCACAGCCTGAGCAGAGGTCAGAGGTTTGGTCACACTCTCTCTGTTAGTCATGAAGGAGCGTTGAGTCAGACTAGTCTCCAGCGCTTTGGGATCCACCTGAAATGACAGGACAAAAAAAACAAAAACAAACATCAGCCAAGGTCATCCAGTCTCCTGGTACCTGCTTTGATTTTAAAAAAAATACCTCTAAAAGCTGGCTGGACATGTTGAAACTGGGAGATTTGTGGATCTCACAGCCTTCCAGGTTACTTATGATAGTGCCTGAAATTATGTAAGAAAAATTGAGTACATGCAGAATAACATTTGTTTATACATCATATGGTTTTATATAGCCATGTCATCTACCCTCAAAGTCCACGTTGCCCATGTGAAGTATCGCAGCGAGCAATTTACAGATTTCCCAAGTGTCATTTTCTGTGAACATGAGGATCTTCAGAGCTGAACGGAAATGGGCGTATTCCTTCACATCATCACGTCCTTCACAGCTGGTGCAGTTACCCTGATGACAGCATTACATACATGAGAAATCTTATCTCTGCTTCTACACAAAGCATTTATCTTTAAATGCTGTCAGTAAAGATAGGTTCCATGTTTCAGTACCATGGTCAGATAGTGGTACTCAGCAGCGTTGCCCAGGGAGAGAATCTTCTTCTGTTCTGCTGACATGCCCATCAGCATGTAGTAAAAGATGTGGTAGTTCCTCTCCTCAGACGCCTGCACATGGATGCACATATACGTCACCAAACCAACCACCAAACTGAATGAGACTGTCGAGTTCCTGGACATATTTAGCTGACGGCTCCCCTCACCTGACGACAGACTCTGGACTTCTCCAGAAGGTACTGTTCAATGCGGGCCCCTTCGATAGCTCCGCCCTTGGTGAAGTAGATGTCGATGTACTTCCCAAAACGACTGGAGTTGTCGTTGCGAATAGTTTTGGCATTTCCAAAGGCTGGCAAAAAAGCAGACAGATGAAAAAGTAGTTTTAATAAGCTTAAAACATGGATAAGGTTGACTGTTCAGATGTTCACTCGTACCCTCCAGGATGGGGTTTGCTTCAAGGATCTGCTGCTCAATCCAGGAGTGTTGGCCACTGACTGCAGCCAGGAACTGCAGCATGAGCTTGGTGCTCTCTGTTTTCCCTGCTCCGGACTCTCCACTGATGAGGAAACATGAACATTTCTAATTTAATAAGATCATTTAGGCTGTATGTAAACTAAATTTGTGGTTTTTGGTGCTGGTCACAGTCTAAATTAAAGATCCTCCTCCAGACATGTTAAAAGATGCAGTAAAAACACTGCAGTGAATAGAGATTGGTGCCTGTTTTTCTATTAAAAAAAAAAAAATAATAATAATAAATAAATAAATACTACTACTACTACTAATAATAATAACCATCATCATCATCATCATCTCTTTAAAGGACTCCAGCTTGCTCTCACCATTCAAAATAAACTGGTTGATCTAAATCGCCCATAGGTGTTCATGTAAATGGTTGTTTGTGTGTGTATGTCAGTCCTGTGATGAACTGGTGACACATCCAGGGTGAACCCCACCTTCACCCATAGGTGACCGGGATAGGCTCCAGCATCCCCACGACCCTAACAAGGATTAAGAAGTTTGGAAAATGTCTTTGATTCAGTGTTTAAGATTTAATGGCATCAAGCAGAGGCTGCAGATGCAACCAGCCCGACACCCCTCACCTCACCCCTACACTGACTACAAATGTCCAAAACAGATAACAACAAGTGGTGCCAGGCACAACAAATCCCACCCCTCACACATATTTTGCCCATTATAAGTACATGGAAAGATTTTAAAAATTCATAAAAAATTTGAACTTTGACATACTGTCCCCAAAATGTAATGAGATCTATTCTGGGTCACTGGCAATCTATAAAATCAATTTGGTGTGAATTTAATCAATAGTTTTGCTGCTACAGACATGTGAAATTTCACCCATTATAAGTAAATGGGAAAAAAATTATTAAAAAATTCATAAAAAACTGAAGCTTTGACCTACTGTTCCCAAAATGTCATGATATCTACTCTGGGTCACTGGCAATTTATAAAACAAATTTGGTATGAATTCAACCAATAGTTCTGCTGCTAGAGAGTTAACAAAGAAAGAAGCAAACCGAAACCAAAAACAATACCCCTTGCCTCCCCTTCGGGGCCATGGTAACAAACTCTGGTCCACACTCATAAAGCACCTGAGTGCATGTATGTACGTATGCTATTGGTCATAAAATAAAAAAAGAAGCAGCTCTGAGCTACTGCACAAACATGGCAGCACAACATTAATGTAGATGAAAAATGGATTATTCTAGGTAAGAAGAATTCTAAATTTCAGATGATTATACACTAATCAAACATAATAATACATTCATACTCATGCAGTTAGCTTGTCTTAATCTTCTTGAGCTTTGAATTTCAAATGTTTTATTGTTTGATTTGATGTTTCTTGCTCCATTTTAAGTCTTCTTTAGAGTCGTCAAGTTTCTACATTCCAAACGTCAAAGCTCAATAATAAATTTTGATTCCCATCAATTGAAAACGTCACAGTAATGTCAAACTGCAGACACAACTCTGCCATAAAACTCAAACAATACGCTTCTTATATGTGTTTTTAAAGTGGAGGGGGGTTTAATCCGTCTGAATCCAGACTCAGTTTATCTCTTGTTGCTTGTTTGAAACAACAGGCCAACCTGATGACGCAGCATTGGTTCTTTTTGTGGCGGCGCATGTTAAAGAAGCAGCTGTCTGCGATGGCGAAGACGTGCGGTGGCAGTTCACCCAGGCGTCGGTCTGTGTACATGTGCACGTGGTCGGTGGTGTAGATGGGCAGCAGCTGGTAAGGGTTGACTGCCACCAGAATGGAGCCTGTGTACGTCTTCAAAACACAGAGGGTCAGAGTTAACAAAAACACTGTAGACACAAGTGCACATGTGTCTAAGAATATAAAGGGACATTATAGTGTAAGCATCATCATGTGAGTAACCCTAATGACTCCATCTTTAGTGAAAGGAGAACACACAGACAACTCATGATCTAAATCTGGTTCCTCGGCTGTAAAACATTTAACAGAGGTTATGAATTTTTATAGTTTATAACATTATTGCCATGTGCAAAACAAAAGAATACTTGTCCTGATACATTTTGCCCCCAGCACCATTATTCTTATATTTTTAAAAAGCCTGATTCATAATTGAAGAAACACTGGGGAGATTTAGAGCTGCGACATAAAAAACACTGACATGTTCTCTTTCAACAGAGCCTCATTTATCACTATGGAGACAAACAGCACTGTGATAAACCACAGGGCAAAGTCTGAGACAGACAGCTATTCACACATCGGACACACACATCATAAAACTAGGTGTTTCTGAGTGAATCCACGGAATAGAAACTTACATAGATGATGCCCTCTTTGTGTCGCACCAGGAGGTTCCTGAGGAGCCCCGCCTCATGGAGGTCACCGAGCCTTATCATGTCATCCACACCCTTCACCGAGGTGGGGTGCATGGGCCGGATGGCACCCTCTATCTTCTTGCTGATCTTGTGCCCCTGGGCGTATGTTATGGAAAAGTTGATGTTATATAAGAGCTTTAAGTAAATTCCCTGGATTTGATGAAAGGAAACTAGCAGATTTTCTACCTTTCCTTCATCGTCGATGAGCTGGAGCTGTCCGGTGTCTGTCACCTTGACCTCTGCCCCGATTGGGACCTCTCCTCCAGTGTCCAGCCACACAAAATCCCCCTGGTCGAGGAAACAGAGGTCATCATAAAAAACCCACTGCCAACATAACAAGAGAATCTGAAATGAACTGTATGACTCTTACCTTACTTAAATGCAACATAGTGGAGACCTGTAGAAAAAAATGACAAAGCTGTTATCATTTATGACACCTCTGTGGTTGTGATTAGTTATTAAAACCAACACATGAACAAAACCAATGTAAGTTTAGATGGGTTTACTCTAGTTTATAATGATGTAACATATTCACAGAAATACAGATCAATTATGAAGCAGGTGTGTCTTATGTTTTAAGCCTTGTGACACCCTCTAAAGCACCAGTTTGTCATAAGAACCACTTAAAATATATTTTTGTTACCAATTGTGGTATCATCAGCTAATCGTTATCAGTGGAGTTTCACTTTGACATTACATTGAAAGTAACAAGATTAGAATGAAAATTTGACTAAAACACTGTATTATGTACCTTAGTGAAAGGCAGCAGACAGATTATATTACTGTTAGAGACGCGCTTACCTGAGGTTCCTTTTTGTGCAGTGGAAGCCCCTGCTGCTGAGGGAACCTTTCCCTGAATGACTACAAAGTAGGAAGGAGGGAGGCTTCCCAGAACAGCTGTCCTTATTTATGATCCTTTGACTTTGCTCCTGAAAAGGCAGAGCCACCCAACGCCACTAAGATCAAGACTGAGGAAGAGCTGCACCCGTAGCACCTATCATCATTGTATATGAGTTTATCTGCTGCTAAATGACAGATAATCCCAGTGAACTATATATCAATTTTATAGGGTGTCATATGTGAAGGTTTAAGTGGAAAATTTCTAATAAAAATTTCAAGCTAATTTATTGCCTTGATTTCCTTATACTTTCATTCCTAGTGTGGAACTTCAGTTTTGGTAGGTTTCCCCATTACAAACACTAAACATTAATGAACAGCACATCATTACGTCAGTCAGGTTGTCCGGAATATTGCAGATTACCGACGTGCCAGTAAGCAATGTTTCCTAACCGATAAAACTAGTTGTCATAGGTCAAATGTCACCAACCCTCTCTGCTGTACTGTACTTTGTGGCAATTAAGCTGTAAAGTGCAGATAGTAAAAAGTAATGACGGCTACATTCCTCCATTTACTCTGAGTGTTTCAGTGAATAACGCAAGCTCCTTTCACACTAGTTGTATCGATGAGTGAAAGCCAAAAACACTGGGAAGGAAGCAGTAATAAAAACAGACAGCGATAAAACAAAGGGAAAAGCTTTCATGTCACATTCACAACACATTTTTACTAAACAAATGAATATAAAAACTAAACAGGGTATTGTTTAGGTATCTTTACTATAATTACACAGACCAAAAAAAAAAATGTACAATAGCTGAGTGTTTCAGGCTCGCTTCATTTTATAACGTCATTACCGTTAACACTCGGCAAAATGAAGCAGCACATCACACAGCACACGAAAATGTTTCATTGAGTACAAAACTTGAAAAGAACCAGGTCAATGGAAAAACAAAAAAAACCAAAAACACATGTACAGTGATTTACATTAATTCAATACACCATTGAAATCACACAGGGATAACTCGCTCTCTCTTGAACCAAACCAAAGCACTGTTATCACCGTCATGACAACCATTTACTTTGGATTCAGTGTATGATTCATAACAGTTTTGTTTAATAACCTGGCATTATGCATGTGCAGCAGGTTCTTACTCTCAGATAACAAAGGAAGGACTAGTTTTTTTTTTAAGAGCATTTTTTTCCTCTTCAGTCATCCATTGGCTGTGCCACATATAGGTCTTCCTTTTTTTTTATTTTTTTTTATTTTTATCTCATTCCTCTAAAGTCTCTGTAATATTTAAGATTACACTTCAACATGTGGCTGATAGGTAATCAATTACCCATTCCAAATGAACAAACGTGGACAATGCAGGTGCAGGAGAAAAAGGGGAAGCAGAGAAATTGACCTGACCCTTTTCTTTGTGATGCTTTTCATGAACACAAACAAAATGAAGGCACATATTGATGAGAAGAGCACATGTGTGACTGAAATTAGTCTGAATACACACAGTTTGCTAAAGGACTAATTGTATATCATATTTTATTTTTCCCCTTTTGATAACTCTTGGGTTGTAACTAAAATACTTGTCTGACTTACAGGACAAAATGGGCAGCAGAGTTTTCTGCACCTGCTTATGGAACCAAATGTCACACATACACATTTTTGACTTTTTAAGAAGTCTTTAAAGAAAAGGCAGAAACTAAGTGAGTAAAAACAGTCTTTTGGGGTCTTCAAAAGTTAACAAATGAGAGGGGGGGAGCAGTGGCAAGATCGGCTGCCACGTTAATGCCAGCCATCTACAATGCTCCGCACTCAATATGCGTGTCATTGCTTGAATGAGAACCTATTCCTGATGGGCTTTTTGCTGTCTGAGATCTTTCCATGTCCTGCTGTCATGTGGGTCTGTCCGCTCTCAGGCTGATAAGGAGGGTGCCTGTGATTGTATACAGCAAATCATAGCACCAGATTCTGAGCAGCTCCTTCCCCCACCTTCAGAGGGGACAGTGGCGGCGAGAGGGGTTGAATTCATGCCCGTTCTTTACGCTTCAGTTTGGACGACTTCTTGACGGTGCCGTTCTTGTTGAGCAGCTTCAGGACTTTCTCTTTGTGGTCGAGCACTTTCATCATGGTGTCTCTGGCCTCGGTTACCTGGTCCATCACCAGCTTACAGCGCTGCATGTTACCCTGCAGACAAACACGCTCTTTACACTTTGGAGAATTAAACAGTCGGTGATGGAGCTTTTACAAACTAGTAAGAATAACAAAATAACATAAGTGTGTTCAAAACCACGAATGAATGAGTCTAAAAAGTCACAGTAATACCCCTTTTCCACTGCATGGTAACAGCTCGGCTCAACTCGACACGGTTTGGTGCAGTGCTGTCGCTTTGCCTCTGCAATTGGCATCACCTCGGCGCGAATGAGATGGGTGTGGTCAGCTGAGTGGAAACTGTTGTGATGTCGTTTTGAAGCGACATAAGTCTCACTCAGTGAACAGTAACAACAATTGATGACAGAGGTGTTGCTGTACTTGTTGCTTAGTCTGTGGCTTTTTGTCACAGAAACAGTGAAACGAGAGAGCCAGAAATGGCTACAAGTGGTGAGACAAAACACGCTTGAAAAGCAAAGGAGAGTTATGAAGCTATACGTAAGTATGAAGCTGAAGACCAGCACGCGTGACGACACTCCATCTGACCAATCAGTGGCCGGCAGTGAAATTTCAGTGCCGACTCAGCCCGGATAGAACCTCACCGGAGGTGGTACGAAAAAAAAGTAGTTACCAGGTACAACCCCCCGTGGAAAAGCACTAAAACTGTGTAGAGTCAAGTCGAGTCGAGCAGAGTCGTGCTGGAAAAGTGCAGTGGAAAAAGGGCATAAAAGGGTAAAGATGAAAAAATGCACAGCAACATGGGAAACTTAACCACTTTTTTGAAAGATGCACAGTTAAACAAAATCCATTTTTTAAATGTGAAATTTTCATGTAGTGTGAGGTCTATCTGAGATTATTACACAATATGGCTGCATCACACCAACCAGGTTATATTCAATCAAAGAATAAGTATAATGAGAATTTAGCAAAAACAGATTTAAAAAAGAAAGACAGCTAAAACTAAATCCAGATTTAAAAATATAGCAGACCTCGGTTCGAGAATTAAAGAACTAATCAGACAGCAAGTTTACTGATGTAACATTAATTAAATGGAATTTAATCAGTATGGAAATTGTTGTCCATTTAAAATAAATAAATTAAAATAAATGTCTTAACAGAATAGTATATGAGTAGTTTACTTGTAAAAAGGCTCGGCAGAAAAGCTCGAATTTCACCTTTGAGAAAAACTTTTAGTAATAGAGAAATATTGCCAACAAATAAAACAGAAAAAATGTATGAAGCAGGAAGTGGGAAACAGACCAATAGCAAGGGACTGTCTGAGCCGTTTCTGACATGAGTGTTTCCAGATTTAATGCAGTAGTCTCTTAAGGGAAATTCAACAGCTTCAGTCTAAATTCAGTCTTTCTGTTAACTGCCTTTATCTCATCATAAAAGGTCAGCCAAACCCAAAACCTAACATAAAAAAGTGGTGCCAGGCACAACAAACCCCGCCCCTAGCAAACATTTTAGCTCTTAATGGACATGTCCCTCTCAAAACATGAAACTATGGGTTTGACCTTTCAAGGTCGCTCAAGGTCAAAGGTCATGATACCATTTTGGAGCCTACATGTAGTTTCCTA
>JAPQRP010000020.1:23398721-23423476 GCA_037367295.1 Apogon hyalosoma
TTTGACCTACATTCACCAAAATTTAATGAGATCTATTCTGGACCACCTCGCACCTTTCCTGAAAATTTCATGGAAATAGGTCCAGTAGTTTTTGCATAAAGTTGCTGACAAACAAAAAAAACGAACTAAAAACAATACCCTTTGCCTCCCCTTCGGTGGGGCAGGGTAAAAATAAGCGAGTTGGAGACCAAACAAGCACTGCCCTCCTGTAGCTTTTTGCTGTTGACCTTCTACAACATGACACAAGAACCATATTAATGTTTTTCCAGTCATGTAGTAACTGCAGTAGCTGGAGTCGTATCTGTACCTGTATGAGCTCGTTGATTCTGTGAAGGTCATCATCGGCCCCTGCTCTCTTCTTTGGAATCAGACCTTCTTGGAGGGTGGAGAGGCGGCTGTATACATCATGCTCCAAACTCGACTATAGGGCAGATACATGACATGGTGACAGTCACCAAAAGATTCCAGAGAAAATTATTGTGCATTTTATTTAATAACCCTCACAACAGAGTGCACCCACCAACTGTCTGAGCTGAGCGGCACACAGGTGGATCTTCCATCCTTGTGCTCTACACGCTACTCCTCTCTGATTGGCCATATCCTGTAAGGTGCCCTTCTTCTCCTCTGTAACAGTTGTCAAAAGATAGCCATCATTCTCTTAGACTTATTTTACACAGTTACTCTGTGCCCACACTGATACAGACAGTCTTTTCGGTTGTATATCGAAAACCACTGACCTTTGACCCGGATGTCGCTGTACCTCTGGAAGTGGTGATAAGCGGCCTTCCAGGGGTTACGATAGTGACGTAAAAGAGTAACCGGGGGCCGAGGCCTGACTGGCACATAACGCACTCCCTCTTCATCTGAAGGAGTTGAAATTAGACAATGTTGGAGAAAATAAACACAGAACATCCTCATTTTGACAGCAGAGGTGTCACCTACCGACGTATTCCCTCGGTGGAGACTCACGCCTCTCGGCCCTGCCGGTGATGGGCCTCCCCGGGGCCTTCTCTTCATCTGTGCTGTTGGTCTCCACCATCTCGCTCTCCTCCGTAGATATAATGTGCTGCTGCTTCCGGGGCTTCTTCCTTGGGGAGGCCCCTGGGATCAGATCTCCTGTGGCAGGGGTGTTCAGGGTGGCTGCCTGCGTGGTGAGCGCTGGGGCTGATGACATACTCGTATTGGGATCTAATCGAGAAAATGTACGTATTATTCACTTGTGTGCACATTTGTTAGCTCACCTCTGACTGGCAGCAGAATTAGTGTTTCTGCTGATCGGTTTCATGTTAGTATGGGTTTGTAGTTCATTTAGGTTGATTAATACAAAACTTCCCTGAAACATTTGAAAGTAAAAATGAAGATAGGGCTGCTTTATGAAAGAAAAGTAAATGAATAAGTCAAAAAACATAGATTACATGTTAGACTATTTAAGGACCTCCAGAAATGTCTATTTTAATATGTCACAATACTTTCACTGGCATTACTAACTTGTCCTCTGACATATGCCCCACATTATTAAAAAAATAATCTAAAATCCAAAAATTGTACATTGAATCTAATACAACTAAACAAAAACAGACACTGAACTTGCAAATCTGCAATGAAAACAAATTTATATTAATATATATTATATACTTAATATATTATATATTAAGTATATTTTATGATGAAACAAATGTTTTCACAATATTGACTTGTATGATTCCTGTGAAATAGAAAAGACAGAGAACCATACTGCCTTTGCTTATTGGCTGTTTTTATACAGGAAGTTAGTATAAAATAAGGCAGAAAGGTTTTTAACAGGATACCAACATTGGCACTGAGAAGATGACCTTTGACATTCTGGATACAAGGTGTCAAATATAAAAATGTTTTTGAGGCTACAGGTGACTTAAGGCACACAGAACTTTGACCAACTAAATATAATTATATAAAAATAATACATCATTGAGTTTGTGCCAAATTTAAAGAGACGTCCTCAAGCCTTCTGAGATACTGTGTTGAGAATTTGACGGATGCATGGACACACAGACAACAAGAGATTAGAATAGAACACCTCCGGCCCTGGCTATTGATTGAAGAGGTATAATGAAACCAGCTAAAAATGCAAAAAGGATTACAGCTTTGGTAATCATTAATTTCCCTTATCAATTTACTAATGACATGTAGCAGATAAAGTCGATGTTCACCTGGCTGGGATGTGTCCATTGTCTCCACCTCCTGCTTGATCTTCACATCTGGGCAGGTGGAGCTGGCAGCGCACACTGCTGTGCTACTGGCTGCAGGCTGAGTGGGAGAGGCCACGGTGTTCGCCATTGAAGCTGGAACAGGGGGAGTTACGGCCATGGCTGCCGGCAGGGCTGAGAGGACGGTGGAGGGCTGGGAGGGGGGTACAGGCCCCGGGGTGGCCAGCATTGTGGGGATGGCCTGGCCGAGGTGTTGGGCGTTTGTGGACACAGCCTGCTGCTCCCCGCCCTGAGAAGGCAGTGCCTCGACTGCAGCCATGACAGGAGGGGCCACCGCCATGTGCACCTCCGCTTTGGGTTTCACACTGGGACAGGAATTGAAAAGTGTCAGTTTACTGACTCATACCACAACTGTAGCATGTTCACGACATGTATATGATGTGATCACTGTGACAGAAGCTCACCCTGCAGGTCGGGGAGATCCTGCTCCTCTCACACCACTCTCAATTCTGCCACTAGTGGGTTCACTGGGCTGAGTGGGGATCAGGTTTTTACGAACACAACTGAAACACAAAAATCAGACAAGCTTTGTTTGGTAAGAGAAAACAACTGAGACATCCAACTTGAAGCTTTTTACTAGTAGTCAGAGGAAGAACAAAACCATAAAACCCTAAGTCCTCAAATGTAGGATCACTCTAGTTTGTAATGCTCAGTGCTCATACAATCAACTGCTAACTTCAACAGATAACTTCAGTGATTTTTTGTTTTAGGCTTATTATCCATTCAGGAAGAGTGGCTTAAAATTTTGGGACAAGCTCACTACTAGTACGGGAGCTAATTGTCTTATGAGGTGCGTCTAAATCTTCCAAAAGATGTTTCCTCTGCGAATGTTCAAACATAGCTGAAGTGGCCCCATGGTCTGCCAGGCTCAGCTTACAAATCTGGCATGTGACAGTTTTCATGGCTGTGTCACATTCAAAACGTTCCCAAACTTTTGACCATAGCCTTACTTCAGCCGGCTTCTACTGCTGCCTGTTCTGTTCTCGGTCATTAGTGCACACGTGCCGTCAGCGACTTGGGAAAAGTGAGATGTTACTCTTGAGCTACTTCAATTGGATATGGTGAAACATTGTTTAGCATGGGATTGTATGCTGTAGAGTACACATGATGACATCACCAACAACCCATCAACTAATAAATTAGTCATTGACTAATTTTGCCATCGGCTATTAGCTGACTAGTCATTGCAGCCCTAATTTGCATTACAAAAATATATTGGTTCTTAATGAAACTATCAAAGTCCAAACAGAGAAACAACATACTGCAGAGGCCTGTCCAATTGTACTTTTTAATAAGCAATCATCTCCTGTTGTTGTTCCTCACTCACCCTTCAGTAGTGGGTTTCTTGCGGAGGATGCTGGGTCTAGGAGAGGAAACCAAAGTGGGAGCGCCTCCTACTCCTCCCTGGTTGTGTGCCTGCACCATGGTGGCTACTGGCTGGGTGGTGCTGAATGTACTGCTGATGGGGCTAGCTACAAACCCATCAGCCAAAACAACCCCTGAATGAAATAAAGCATATATTAGAAACGGTCAAAAGCTCAGTGAGGCACTTATGAACATCACGCTGTTCCACTGAGGCTGCGTTAAGTTCAATACTTACCGGGTTTTGCTTCAGACTGCGGTTGTTGCTGCTGCTGCTGAGTGACATTTGGTGTCTGCTGTATTCCTTGAGTGGTGATTGATGCAGATGTGTGCAGACCCTGCACTCCTATCGGGGCAGGCTGAATGCCCTGTGCAGCAATTGGAGCTGGCTGGATCCCTTGGGTGCTGATTTGTGCAGGGGGCAGACCGATGCGATCCACTGCCATCAGTTGCATGTGGTTCAGATGGACCGTGGTGGCAACACCGACTCCTGGTTGAGTGGGCAGCGCTGAACTAGGAGCTTGAGGAGTAACTTATTGGGAGAAAATAACAGAGAATTAAAATTATTTTTTATTCAACATTTTCAACTGTTCAAACACTTATACAAGTCCTTGAGTTGTATGGCAAACCAAATCATAGGGTATAGTGAGTTACCCTGTAATTATCCTTAAATGATAAGGGTTACACTAAACAAATCACTACATAATTGTCAGTGACAGCCAGTAAAACAAAACTGGTCAGTGATGTTTACCAGGATACTGGCGGATTGTAGACACAGAGCTGCTTATGGGGGTGTAAGTGTGAGTCAGAGGGTAAGATGAGGAGTAAGCCGGGAGGAAATACTGGAACTGCACCGGAACAGGAGGCCTGGGAAAGAAAAGGAAAAAAATAAATTCAAAATTCAGTGTCATCTAAACAAAATATCTCAATGCTGACCACTTCTCACTGCACTATTTCCCTCACAATATTAGAAAATAATATTTGAAATACTGTTTTTTACAAGTACAATGATCAACAAAAGTTTCACCAATAAGGAATCAATGTATTTGAATGAACATCCCTTTGTTGATGCTTTGATCAGTGTGTATTTTGTCACAACAGACTTCCCTCAAGTCAAGTTACGGCATCAGAATAGTGGATTTTGCACATTTAAACCTTTCCCTGAACAAACATTGTGTACTAACCTATTGTCACTTCTTGCTTCCATGGTGACTGGGTTTGGTGATGACCGATGGCCTGAGATGGGAATAAGATTTGCTCTCTCTCCTGGGTAGTCAGGCTGCACACGGGACGAAGAATGGGCAATTGGCTGAGGGACCACTTTAGCTGTAACAAAAACAAAGCGCCAGTTAAAATTTAAAAAGTCAAAAGAAACTACGCACTAAGACTGATACGACCATGACCAATAAGATCAACTCACCGACAGGGATGGCAGAAGTGGTCACTGCTGTAGCGTGGGAGGAGTGTGATGCCATCGTCATGGTGACAATAGTGCTACTGGTCATTTGGGTATGTGGCACAGTGCCTAAATATCAAGGAAAAAAATGAGTGCATCATAGTAAAAATGGCTGTAGTTTTTGAACACAAAACTATTATTATTGTTAATGTTTTCAGCTTTGTGACAATCAGTGGTTTAAAACATCATCTGAGCAAGGTGATATAAAGTGTTGCAGAAATTATTAAATACCTGAATGGCTGTAGTTTTCTGAATATTAATTTACAAAATAATTCAATACCTATTGTGGTGGTTGATGGCACAGTGTTTGTGGCAACGATTGGTGCCACAGTTGCTGCAGCTACTGGTGTCACAGTACTAAAAATAGACTTCTGTGAAAATAAAAACAAGACAAGGTATTACTTTCATTACCCCAAAACTGGCTTGATTCCTTCTCCAAAGTGTCATAATGGGGTAGTCACCTGTGTCATGGTGTGCTGAGGTTGAGGCTTTGGAGCCCCGATTGCAGGGTGTGACGGTAGTGTGATCCGTGTAGCGGTGTCACGAGACGTCTGAGGCCTCTGAATACTGACTGCGGCCGGTGGGGGGTGAATGGTCAGGCCTGGACGCCTGGAAGAGTCAAAAACTCTAATTACTGATGCTGTTGTGTTACTGTATTTTCTAAAACACTGCACTACATTGCTACTTACCCATGAGCCACCTCTGTAGAGTGTGTAACAGTAGGACTGATAACTGGGGACTGAGTTCTAGTTGCTGAAATGGGAGCCACCACAGTTGGAAGCACAGCTGTAGAAGTTGTTACAGCAGGACGGGACTGTGGACAGAGCAATGGGTTACCGTCACACACATTACTTAATGATCAACAGTGTTCAAGTGTTTCCACCTCTTCAACTCAAAGTACATCAGAATACCTGAATAGTTTGGTGGATGATGTGCTGTACAGTAGGTTGACCAGGGCCTGCACTTGCTCCAGTTGCTGGCCGCAGGACAGTTTTGGAGCTGGACATAACAGCAGCTGCAGCAGCCCCTATAGGTCAGAAAAAACACTTGTAAAATTCACTTTTACAAATAAGTGGTATTATATTTTAAAGTAAGGAATCAAGCTTGGTATTCTGTTTTTATTACTCTGTGTATACCTCGGGGTAAATGGGATGTGAAGGTCTGGGGAGGGACTGCAGGTGCTCCTATTTGCAACGCAGGTGCACTTCCCCTAATGATCTGAATGTTAGCTGGCATCAGGTGGTGTAAGTTGCTGGAGTGACCCTAGATGAAAATGAAAACAGCCCAAAATTCAGTCATCATTACAGTAAGAGAATAAAAGTATTTTTCCACCACATGGTGTCAGCTCATCTCTACTTGCATTTAGTAACAAGCACTCCACTTTCATCTGTTGCTTCATTTCACACTGATGCCACATGAAACTACAGACACTTTTGTTGGCCAACAAACAGAGGTAGTCTGCAGGTTTTGTGGGGTATCATATACTCAGTGGCATGGCATAATGAATTAACAGAATATAACTAAATATAATACAGGCTACAGAGTATAATAACCTGTATGTTTACAAGGAGATGGGTTTTTTTCAGACTCCTCTCACATAATGATAACTCAATGACAGCAACTCTTTTCTCTGACCAGCTACAGTCTGCAGTGTTTTCACATCTCCTTTTGGTATCACCTCAGCTCACCTCAGAACAGAGGTGATAGCAAAAGAGTATGAGGTAATACCTGAGTACGAGGTAATATCTGAGATTTTTTGATCAACAAAAAACTAAAAAGAACAAGTAGAGTCAAGCCAAGCCAGTGCCACGCACCAGCAAATATCACAAGAGCAATTTTTCCCAATGGCCACAATGAACTCACCTGCTGACCACTAATGGTTGCCACTGGTATAGATGGTGTTGTAGCAATACTGCTCTCTATGGTGACAGTAATGTGTCCAGGCACCTTGGGGATATGAGCCTGGTTGGAAGCTGGTGCTGGGGCAATAAGACGACTTGGCATAGGTGATTTCAGAACAGCCTAAAGAATAAGAAAAAAGCATATATATATATATATATATATATATATACATATATAAATAAATTTTTTTTTTTATTCCACTTGGGAATTGGTGCAGTAAACAACCACAGTTTACTAAAGCCAACTAAATGCATAAAAAACTTTAAAGCATCTCAAAAGAACTGGATCCTGTTGTGTTAAGGGAAAGTCAGACCAAAGACTTGTGAGAAATCCAAGATGTTTTAGGACACTGTAGAGAAATGTTGCAGCAGTGAAAACTGGTCCATCCCAGTGTGACTCAAGTTGGCTGAAAGCATCATCTGCTCCTCAGTTTGCAACATTCCCTTTCTTTTTACAATGTGGTACTACACAGTAACCAAGAAGCAAGGCACTACTATCACCTATGCACACAGTACTCTCCTGTCTTTTGTTAGCTAGTGTTTTCGTTCCTCTGGTGTGACACTTACTCCTCTAAATAATGAAAGTGATCCTGTACTTGAGTACTTCACGTTCAATTGAAACATGTAAGTACCTATCTTCATTCACATTCCAAGGCAATACAAATCATATTCAAATGTAGTAAGAGCCTGAAAAGTCAGCATTTAGAACAGAAGTACAGAGAATCATTGCAATGGAAACAACACTGTGCTGTCAAGTAGATGCAAGTTTAAATTCAGCTTGTCATGGATCTTTGGTCTGAACAAGTCTGTAGGGTTGTTCAATTGAATATACACAGTAGGGTATAAAGTAGACATGAAAAGCAGGAATCTCTATAGTCAATATTTCTTAACAAGTTAACATACTGTACATGCTTCATAGAGACTCTCAGCTGCAGACTAGCAATAAATCAGCACATTCACAATATGAAAACAATCTTGGCCAACACTTGTTTGTCGGTCAGAATGTGACATTTAAAATTAAGTAAATAATTAAATAGTTTCCTCCTTATGGAGCATCCTGTTAATCTATATAGAGAGCTTGTGGAAGGTTTAACAGTTACAAACATTATAATTACCTTCATCTGTCCCTCAGTGAGGACAGAAGACTGGGCCTGTGCTAGGTGAACAGAGGGGGCGGGTACAGTCACAGGTGTGCCAGGCTGGAGAGGCACAGTCTGGGGAGCAGCTTGTGACTGACCGTGAGTCTGTACTTGAGGATAAGGTCTAACCACCATGGTCTCCTGCTTGTCATCTCTGAATGCCAAGTTTGCACCAGTCCCAGCGGGAGGATGATCCTGCTGCCCATGTTCAGCATCTCGATTGCTGTCTGCATCTGCACCAGCTGAAAAAAGAAACACTTTAAGTTAACACTAATATTAAAGACATTTTGAGAATTTCTGTAGTCATTTCAATTAAGGTCACTGACCTGGTGGATTTGATGGCTGACTGACAGAAACCAGATTTCCACCTGCAGGGATCTGAGGTGTTCCCCCACTAGAAGCAGGCAACCCGTGTCGTGGAAATTGCTGGGAACTCATTGCAAATATTTAAGACCTGAAACAGATTAATAGTCAACATTAGTTCTAGGTTACACACATTTAAGTATTATTTATAATAAAAGTTGGCAACTGCAAATTATATAGCAAGCATATCAATCACATGTGAGGCAGAAATGAAAATAAAAGGCATGCAACTTTAACCCTTGATAGGCATTGCAAGTACACAAACAGGCTAAATATAAAAGGTAAATGGACTGCCACTTTCAAGGCGCTAACGGTGACTGAGTACTGCGGGACATCGTAAACAGCTAGCGGGGCACTGGATAAGTCGGTACGATTAACCAAAAAGTATTATTATTATTAAAGAATATAAACACTTAATCAAACACATAGTGTAAACCTCAGGACGGATGCGTGTGAGTGAACCTGTGTGACATTATTTAGGAATATCTAATAACACTAACGATTAACTCGACGGCAGCAGTAGCGTTATTGTTATTCTAAACACAAAGTTCACGGAGGAGTACAAGTTGAGCTTTTGGTTATCTGATTAACTTCACCGAATGCGACATTTACTCTGTCAAATGATGTATAGAGCGTCCGCTGTTTTTAGTTCAGTAACCTTAAACTAAAAAGCTACCTTGTTAGCTAGCTCTGTTAGCTAGCAGCAGGCTAATGCTACTACCGCTAACCCTGATGCCGCCTGCTTTTCATGCAAAATCCTAAACTTTTACATAATTAAAACGTCGTAAATTTTACATAGTCGCACAACAAAAACGCTTCTACCTGTGTGCAGTCGTTACCGTATAGTGGAGTTACTAAGCAATGCTCGTTTTTTTTATTATAATTTTTTCCATTCGTCTTTTCTTTTTTCCAACATGTAAGCCGGAAGAACGCTTAAGAGGAACCGGACCTCCCTGCTCCGCTTGACCAATCGGAGGAGAGTCTGCTAAATCCCTGACCAATAGGAGCAGGGGAAATGTTTTGTCCAACCTGAAACCACAAAACTACACCAAATGAGAGAGGCATTCTGCAGGAGCCAATGGGATGGAGAGTATACAATCATGTGACTGGCGAGTGCCGCAGAACAACAGTAGTGGTACAATAATATCTGAGTTTGTCTCAGGTTTATTTTAGTGTAATCTTATATAGATCCCTGTTGGTTACTCAGAATGATCCAAAATAGTCCACATTATCTCGCGTTAAATATTTATTGTAGTATCTAAAACGTATTTTAAAGTTTGTTCTTAAAGTAGGATACTTTACGTCAATGAAGTTAGGCGCAAGTTATACATCCCACAATGCAGATCGCTTTTTAAATCAATTAGCAATGTTTAAAAGTTAAAGCTCCAGAAAGTCATATAAGAGTTTAAAAGGGGTTCTTTATCCCCCTCTGGTTTACAGAACTTGAGGTTTACGGTACATCCAGTCAAAATGTACCGCCGCCTGTCTTCGTCTGTCATGTGACCATCTCCCGCGTTTCCACACTGAAGCTCCCACTGCTCCTCCTGCATGAAGGAGGTCCAACTATTACACCAGTAATACTTTCACTGAAACACTAGAGAGCAGTAGCAAACCATAGGAATACGTTAGAATCAGCGAGGTCAAGAGGGCGAGCACAACTTTCCTGTGTGATCAGAAGTTAATTTTCTGCTGAAGACATTTTCACATGAAGTAAGATAATAAAGCACGTGTTTCATTATTTAAAGTAATAATGTATGTCTTAACTCCAATAAGTGACTTAACACTATCATAAAATTATGAGTCTTATCTTTGCATTTTTCCCATATTTTTTTTTTTTATTACCTTTTTGCTCTAATTTAATCTGTTACACTTATTACATTGCCACACAGTTGAAAGATTTGCAAAAATATGTAATGGCTGTAATTATGAATTGCATTTTTAGACTTCTCTTGCCAATTTAATTGCAGCATTTTTCCAACTCAGCTTTCTCATTGTAATGTCTCAGTAACACCACCAGTGTTATTTTCTCAGACTTTAAGCTCCTCCAGACTTTGTTTGCAGACTAAACTGAATTTATTGCAGGGTGGAGGTTCCCTTGTGCAGAGTACAATACTAACCTTGTCAGTAATAACAGGTTTATAGATCGTATGTATTTGCATCTAAATTTGTGGATTCCACAGTGTCAAAGGTCATGTCATTTCAACAGTCCAACATGGAGTCACTTGACAGAGGTCTTCTGTTAGATCCCATTTGTAACTCTGGCAGTTTCAGTTTAAGCATTTCATCAGTAATTCACGTCTACAGTACATTTAACAGTTCAACAGAAAAGCACTCCCTGTGGGTATTCAGTTGGGTTGTTTGAGTCAGAAAAGCCTGACTAAAAAAACAATGTCCATTTGACTATCCACTATATTTAAAATATTCTTGCCTACAGGGAACTGAGGCCCTCAAACTTCTTACACCTATCTTCATTGACAAAAGCAGCAAATCTGCAAGGCTTGGTGTCACAGTAGATAACCGATCAAGGCAGCGCTTTTACAAGACAAAATCACTGTCTTTGTGCAAGTCCAGTGGTTCAGAATACAGCTTCAGTTCAATGATGTCAGTTCAAACTCTCTAAAAATGAGTGAGGTTTGTGGATCTGCCTGAAGGGCAGGTGGACTGAATACATCTGAATGGAATCAGATGTTTTTTAAACAAAAGTTTCATGTCATAGAGTTGTGCTAAATGATCATCAAGGTGCAAAGGCTGAAGAATATTTTAAAACAATAAGTGGAAGGTTGAGTCATAGTTACATGTAAAATGCACATTTTACAGTATTCGGTACTACAGCTCAAGAAACATGTTTTAGTATTCATTATCACTTCATCTATTCAGTTTCCAAGTAGAGGGCAAAAGTCTTCTACATAGAATTCAGTTTGCAAACCAACTCCATTATAAACCTCATGTAAGCAAGTGCAAAAATTATGCATTGAAACTTTAAAGGTAAGAATTTAACACATTCATTTGTTTCTGATTTCTACCTGTGGGTACTTTTCACTCAATCATCTTTGAAAAATTAAAACCAAATAAGATTTACTATTTGCTGCACAGATCTGCAGACAACCACTGAGTACATCATCATCTAAATACACCTGGGCTGTAAAAGCTTATATAAAACATTCCTGCATGCTGAGGCACGGCCACTAAATTCCCCAGCTGTACTCACTCACTCACATACACCTGTTGGTATGTTGGTTTAACTAGGAACTTGTGAAACCCTCATAACAATCATTCTTCGGATATTATTGCTGAGTAGCAAAGAAAATGATGTGGGTTCTCATGAAATAAGAGGAATTGCTTTTAAGTATCTCTCCGTCAAGGTGAATAAAATGTCCACACATAAATCTAATCTGATATATACAAGTAACAGCATGTATCTGCTGACAGGGGATTTTTAATGGAACAATATTGCCCATGTCTCTGGTACTTTCATGTGTTGTCTGTAAAAAACAAAGAATAAACAAACATAACACCTCACCAGATCTGCTTAAAAAAAAATCATTTTAAATGTAGCAAAAGCACAATCCCCGTCTCACTCTGATTACTAATTTGTCTGTTCTATTTATTACTCATTTGTAGATTTTATGGTCTTTTGACGGGTAACCTCCACCTGGCTGGTGTCTGATCTTCAGTGCTGATTCAGGTGTTCCCATTGTCTGTGGCTGAGCCTAGAGATCAGCCTCAACAGTACGTCTCTCTGTTGCTTCAGACACCAAACATTTTGACTCATGCATTCATTTCTTTCCTACTGTGAATCAGTCTTTCTGCTTTGTGCAACTCGTTGATTCAAACAGCTGTGGTAAAATCCTTGACTGAGAAAGTCCCAAATGAAGTGCATTTCACAGACCATCAGTAACACTGCAAGTCAATGCTCTAGATCATTACTTGTATTGTTTTTGAAATGAAAGTGCAAATATGCCCGGACAAGCGAGTGCAATGCTATGTCAAGGGTGAGGATCGTAGTTTCCTCACTAGCTTGAAAGCTAGTCACATTTTTCATTTTGAAATGGTCATTCTGTCATAGTATCATGTTGAATCTTTCATGATCATTACTGTGTAAAATATTGAACGAATTCACGATTTGCCTTGTATTTTCCCATACCAAATGTGAAGACCTCTGTCTAAGGTTCATTCCTCTCAATTTCACTTAAAGGTTAAGTCTCAAATAATGTAGATGTGAAATCCAAGTAGAGTCTCAAAAGTCACACAGACATATTTCTCATTCCAACTCCTCTAGAAATTTAAGTGAAACAGAACCAGTCACAACTTAATTATCAAGGTTAAATAACAAGTGATGCATTTGCACCACAGCTTCCTCTAAAACTGAGCAAATATGGGGCAAATATTCAACATAATCATTAAAGTGGAGTAAAGGAGCTGCATAAATCTAGTGGAAGGACTGTGAGGTTAGTGATAATGGGATGGCTGGCGAGGACAGGTGCAGTGGCGTTGGTGCTCCTCGGCCACAGAAAACACCTTCATACAGACACAATGTCACCACTAACAGGGAGTCAAAAACTTGGTTGAAGTGGCTTTCTATTAGCTTCATCTCTGTAACAGCCCTAAAATTAGAGGACGGTGCCCTGATTTATGTGGAAAAGAAAAGGGGGTGGGGGCACATTCCATGACTGCTGTAGGCAGGAAGTTTTGGAATCTCCATGGAAATTAAGGCAAAACACAGAGCTCCACCGTTATTTTTCCAAGTATTTCTCACAGGCTGTTGGGACAAAATAGGCTCAAATGTCTCCAAAAACAGACAGATGATTTGTTTCCAATTGCTCTACTTTTTGCTGTATGGCATACTAATGTTCTCACATTATTGTATGAATTGTGAATGCATCTGAAAAAGTAGTAATTGTAGAGGCAAGATAATAATAAAAAAAAAAAAAAAAACAGACAAAATCAGGAAGGAATCAGAATGTAAACACCACATCTTAAAAAGGTTCCAATTATTTCTCATGACTATAGTTTACTGAGACTGTAAAACAAACAACAAATCTCTTTATTACATTTAAGCATCCTTTACCGACATCTGTTTTTGATCCCCTGTGACTGATGTTGTGGTCAAGTGCGAATCACTGATGGTTGCTGGAAGTCAAAGTGGTGAAATCATGGTGATAAATGCATCAGTCCTGACAACGAGCACAAAACTCCTGCAGGACTCCAGATGTGTATGGAATGCATACACGTTCATGGATGAGAATGATGATAATGATGTGTTTGTGGCGCATAAGCATTACCCAGGAATGAATCTCCTGCAAAGCTGTTCAAACTTAGGACTGCCTGGAGTCACGTAATCCTAACCTTTCACCTACACAACCCCCAGTGTATCTTGCACCAGGGGTTCTTGTCTTGCAAGTACAGACATTAGAGGCAGGATGAAATATCTGAAATATGATCTGCCTGTGCGCACATGGGACAAAATAATGGTACAATTGTGCAAGTTATTTCCCTGCACGAAAGGAATTTAACAAATGGAAATTTATCATTTGAACTTTTCTGAGCTGAGAAACGTGGCATTCGGCTACAAGTAAAGGCAGCAGGAGGAAAATGTGTGGCATTTATGGAATGTCATCTCCAGCTTAACAGGGGGAACAAGGAAGGCTAAAATATTGACATTAAAAGTCAACGTTTGCAGAAGAATTTGTGCATGTGAAGGTTGCGGGGACCAGCATTAAACCTTGTGGAAATCACAGAGTGGAAATATACATAAGAACTGCCAACAGCAATGAAGAATCCCATATTTCATTTTTGATCATTCAGGCAGAAAGTTACAATATGTTAGTTTTTGGTTTAATGATAGTCGCCCATATTTTCAGAATTCATACTGCATCTGTGTCAGCAGCAGATCTGAAATTTCACATCACGTTAAATCATCTGATGATAATGAGACAAATGCAGTTCCAAATATTGCTCAGTTTCTTTTTCTTGGAATATCTTGCAGTGCAGAAAACTTGGCGAAACCACAGTGTTACTAATGTTTGTTCAAGGTGAGAGAGTTATTTGCGTCAATAAGAAAAAAAGCAGATTATCAGAGTTATGACAAGGCAAGAGAAATATGTGATGTCGATCCATGAAAAAGAGACTATAAATCTTGGCACGTGCGTCGGTTTTTGGGTTGTGAACACTCAGGTAATGCCTCTGCAGGGGGTTTGAGGTTTTACTTTATGACTTAGTTCTGAAATGTGTTGAAAAATGATGTCTCACCAAAACACAAGTTAACGAGTCGGCCCTAAAAGGAAGTAAAGATGTGGAAATATGTTTTTTTTGTGGTTTCCTTCATATCAACAGCTTACAACCAGGAACCAACCAGGAAATGTATCTTCCCCAATACAGATGCAGTTCCTCGTTCTAAGCTTTCTCTCTCATTTTGACTGACTTTTAATGTGGTTACTGTCAGAATCTGAAGATAAACATTCAGTTGTAATATCAAAGCAATATCTCCCATTTTGCAAAGTCATGAGAACAGAAAAAAACACAGCATTGATGCTAAATTACACAACACATGCCCAACTTTTTAGCTGTTTCCACTAATCTCTGGAGAAAAATTCTGAATGCTAATGGCCATGCTTTCACCTGATAGTAAGAGATTTCAATTCTGTAACTTTTAGAAAAATTAATTGAAGTGATGTAAGTGACAAAAAAACCTCCAAAAAATTTGATTCATACTATCAGGTCAGTCATACATTTTGTTTCTTTTGTACATTACATGTATAGCCGACATCCTAACCCCAACCCCCCCACCATTATGATGACTTAATGTAAATACTGTATATTATTGCATATAAGTTTCCTTGTCACTTGGTGTTGTTCAATTAAAGGTTATGGAAAAAATGTAATAAAATAAATATTACAGCTTTAAAGTTTGAATACTAACAAATGGAGCAACATCAAGTGCCTGTGCCTAAAGTACCACATGTTGTCTGACCCATTGTTAGATACAGCATCATTGCTGAATATCTATATGGAATAAATATATAATGAAGGACTTTATTCGATGGGGGTGAGACCTTTCTGTGTGGAGTTTGCATGTTCTCCCTGTGTTTGCGTGGGTTCTCTCTGGGTACACCGGCTCCCTCCCACCATCCAAAGACAGGCTCTGATAGGTTAATTGATTAATCTGAACTGCCCATAGGTGTGAATGTGAGAGTGATTGTTTGTCTCTATGTCAGTCCTGTTATTGAACTAGTGACTTGTCCAGGGTGTACCCTGCCTTCGCCCATAAGTAGCAGGGATAAGCTCCAGTGAGGATAAAGCGGGTTCAGATAATAAATGAATGAATGAAGGACTTTAACACCTACTTGTCGACCTTCATTGACATTGACAACATTCATCTGGAAATATGCAAATACTTGTCTGTTCACACTTGGTGTTACAAAGAACTGGCATTCTGGGCCTCACCTGAACACTTGTGATCGAATTCACTTCCCCACTCAGTGTACAGATGGATGAGTCCATCAGTAGCCTCAAACACATCGTACACTTTCTGTTCTAGCTGAACGTAGTGGATGTATAATGTTTCTGAACTGTTAGAAAGTGACAGGTTTTAAGGTGGAGATAATTTATGCCTATTACTCATTGCATGAACTGATGCTATGAATCAGTCAGTGCACCTCCATACACTTTGACCATTCTCTTTTTATGGACTCTTACATGGCAATACATGCTTTCGTGATGATTGGATCTTAGTGTTTACAATACGTATTATACATTAATGTTAATTTTAATATAACATTAATTTTATCTATGGATATTCTGCTTCCTCAGACAAAAACAGTGGTGAAGGTGGATTCCTCACACATCTCATATATTAAGCACTCATGATAGATTTTTGTGAGTTTTTGGATGTCTAACATCATCTCCAAATTAATCTTGAGTGGATAAGAATGCATCCAGAAATGTGTTCAGATGCTTCATTAAAGCAAGTGACTGAATTATCTAGGATGGATGGTAATTCAACCAGCCCTACATGCACTCCCCCCCCCCCAAAAAAAAAAAAACAGAACAAAAGAACACACAAAACACAGACATTTATGAGACATATATTAAGAATTTCAATCTATTATTGTGAAATGTTAAGGCAAACGTCTCCTTTACAAAAGTTCACAGCAACATTAAAATGGGTCAACCAGCTGAAGCAAGGAACCTTAGTTGAACCTTTTGTATTCGTCATCAATTATAACTTAAAAGTAGATTACATCTTTGGCACCAAAAAAACATAACAAATAACACAACAAAAATAAATGAATGAAAAACACACAACAAAATATATTAACTTCTCTCTCACTTCAAATAGCCATTCATGTAAACACATTCCAAAAAAAGGCGAAGGGTATTAACTCAGTCTCAGGCTGACACAATGCACTGACCAGCAAATGCACTGTGGAGAAAAATAGGATGAACAGAAGGGAATACCAGTCAAATGAGGGAATTTACAAGGTTTTTTGTGGGATTGCTACCAATGCTGCTAACGATAATAACATCAGGATGCATATATCAAACCTGGAGTGTGTGGTTTCTACATGGCAGTACTCAAATTTGACATTTGTATTTAGTTTTGGACCAGTTTGACACTTATTAATCATAATTTTGCTTCTTTAGAGCTTTTAATTTTAATGGTATCCCCCTTCTAATAAAGGGTTCCAGTTAAATACAAAACACATTCTTGGGAAACAGGAGTCTACATTCAGCAGTGTTCAGTGATCCTACACTTAGCACAAAGAAATAAATAGAAGATTCCATGTTAAGCGTATGGTCGCCATCAGAAATGTGAGATACTTGAGCAATGGAGAAAACATGGCTGAATATATCACAGTGATGGGAACAACAAATAGAATGGCAAATGCAGGCCAATTATAGTTGACCATTTCCACACTACACTGCTGGACGCTCATGGTAGAACCAGCTATCACGGCGCAGAAGAAATAACCAGTCCCAGAAAAGGAATCATGTAGAGAATGCGTGCCATTTTAACAAGGGCGGTGGGGGTCAGACTTTAGATAGCCTTTTTCTTTAACGGGAGCATTCCCTCAGTGAGGAATGTGAGAAGATTAGCTCCAGCGTGTCAGCGGAGGGGAGCGAAATGTTGGGCAGTTGCCATCTGAGGCCCCAACATTAACCCGGGATCTGGAAAATTAGACCCCCGTGAAATGCTGTCAATCCTCACAGTCTTTTTTAAGAGAGAATGAGCAGACGTTCTGCCAGCTCCGCATTCAAAGGAAGTTTCCAAATCCACTGTGAGCTTTTAGCAGAGGACAGAATGTATTTTAAAAAGAGGAACAACTGTTAATTTAAGTTTGAGTAATCCTCAAATACAGGATGAAAATATAGAGGATGCTTATACTATGTAGATTCCCATTACATTCAGAACAATGCTACTGGAAAAACTTACTAAACCTAACACAGAAACAGATGGTTTGGGTATGTAATCCTACAAAGTGAGTCATGTGTACATAATTGAAAAACTGAAGGAGAACAAGTGGACCTTTGTTCTCCTTGCCTCACAAACCAAAACATCACAATATGAGCAGCATTTACATATATAAATACAATACATAACAAAAAAAATCAAATAACATGCACAACATCTGGATATGCACCATCAGCAGCCTGACTCTGATTACAAGGCAGAGTAATGGCCAGGTACCTCAAAGGATTCTGACACAAATTTCACAGATTGTGCAGAAACGGCAGTGGAAAGCACAGCTCTCCTCACCACACTCTGCACTCTGCATGGAGAATTAGGTGAAACTGCTCGGTGGTCGCTTCAGACCATCAGTCTTTGTTTGCTTGTGGTCAGATGTAGAGGAAGGCCTTTGATGCTTCTGATAAACCTCCTCCTCGGCTGTAATCAGTCCAAATTGGCGGTAGGGAGCAGTCTGGGATTTTAAATAAGGATTTCAACCACCTCTGCATCTGCGCTGTTGCTCTTGAATGTCTTGAGCGCTGCCTTCGGCTCCTCTGAGGAATCTACAGTCAAGATAAAATGAGCAATTTAGAAAGACAACTTTGTAAAACGCAACTGCAATGCTTGTTGTTTTTAAAGCTGCTCTCAAGTGTGTGACATTCAAGACAACAATTCAACCAGCAAAGTCTTATTAATACTCCTGGTACATCCTTTGTGTGTCCTGACTCCGGGTCTGGTTACTATTTAACTTGGGATCAACCAGAATTAAGATCAAAAAACCGACTGTTAAAATTAACAGAGCTGTGTAGGACTGACTAGGTGTCAAAGGTTTAACACAACAATAAACCCACCAGTAGTGGCTGCTGCTTCAGATTCCTTCAGCTTGTTAGGCTCTGGCTCCTGTGGGGCCTCATCGCTCTGGGTGCTGGAGTCTCGGCTCGGACCCTTGGGAACCACACTGGGTTGCAGCGAGGCAGCACCTGTCTGGTCATCTGAGAGGCTCTTTACTACAAATGCAGACAAAGAGGGAAGGCTGTTTAATTATCCACTTACATCCACATTTACACACTCTGAACATCTGCCTTGCTGATTTCTTCCCATGACTATTCTGGATCGGCTATTCTGGAGTGAGAGATGATATGCATTCCAGTTTAAAAACATGTTGTCTATTTGAGGGACGCCAAAGGGTTGTCTCCTACTCCCTGCTTTTTTTTTAGAAAGTGTACATTCTGTCTGGCGACACTGACCAGTCTGCCAGTTGTCGCTTGATACACGTGTCATTAAAGATTAAAACTTCATCACTGCTGCAGGAAATTTGAAGGACAATTCCTAA
Organism: Apogon hyalosoma; assembly: GCA_037367295.1. Classification (NCBI taxonomy): domain Eukaryota; kingdom Metazoa; phylum Chordata; class Actinopteri; order Kurtiformes; family Apogonidae; genus Apogon; species Apogon hyalosoma. The sequence goes on from JAPQRP010000020.1 coordinate 23,417,970, forward strand.
ACTCACCTTTAACCTCCGTGCTGCTGACCACTGTGTTGATGGAGGGAACGGACCTGGCCAGTCGAAGTCCTTGTTTCTCCAGCTTCCCCTGCTCCAATCTGGAGCGCTGGTGGAGGACTTTGATCACAGCATCCTTCTCCAGGAGCTGAGCATGAAGCGCTCGAATCCTAAACACAAACATGGAGTGAGTTCACTATTCCCAGGATTCATACACTAGTATTAGTCAAAATGTAATATGTGCAAGTAAGTAGGAATTATGAATACCTGTTCTCCATCTCCTGATGTCTGTGAGTAGATAAGGGCAGGTCTTCATTAAAGCTGGTGTTCGGTGAATGTCCGGGCGAATGCTTGATGATGGTTGTATCTCTGCAAACAAAACAGACAACACTTAAAATACAGATTACTTTATGAAAAGAAGTCATGTAGCCTCTGTGGCAAATGAATGGCTTTACAACTAACTCAGGCTCAGTTAACAGAAGGACCATGAGAAAACTTATCAAAGGGTCCAAAAAAAAGTAACTCAGCCCATAATGAGTCCTAGGAGAAATCAGCATGGTGTTTTTGCAGAGCAGTTACCATTTTTTGAATAGGAGTCAACTGGAGTCTACACTTTTTTGGAGCTAGCATCAGTGGTATTACACTTTAATAAACTAAAGCACTGACTATTTCCAGCTGTGGTTATTACCCCTTTGTTAAAATACATAACTTGATGTTTTTTTGTGATATATAAAATGTTTGTCTTACCTCTGGGCAGCAGCAGTAGCAGCTGCATCCATTGCAAACTGCCTCATAGTGCTCTCCTCCAGGTACTTCTGCTCCCACTTAGTGATATCTGCCTCCAGGGCCAGAATACGCTCCTCTTTCTCCCTCAGCTGCTGGTGCAAAGTGGAGGAGCTCAGTTCTGATGCTGTGGGGTCGGCTGCCTGGTTCTGAAACTGATAATAGAGAATGGTGGTTAACTTTGAGCTCCTGGGGATGAAGTGCACCATAGTTGTTGAGATGAAAGTCTCACCTGTTGAGCCCGGAGGCTTTTCAGCTCCTGTTCCAATCGAGTACGCAGCCGCATCTCAAGCGATTCCCTTTTCTCACACGCCGCTTGCAGCTGAGCCAGTGAACTCTGCAGCCTCTCCACCTTCTCAACATACGCTCTCTTCCTCTGCAGCTCTTCCTCCAGCTGCCGGTTGCGGATCTGTGTTGTAGCCAAAGCCTGCTCCAGCAGCTCCCGCCTTCGCTGACATTCCTCCCCGGAGACTCGCAGATGCTGGATCTGCTTCTCCAGGCGTTCACGCTCCCGCTGCTGCTCTTCATCTAAAAGACAGAGGGAGGTAACTGTTAGCAAGTAACTACAACAGTGACATGGTTACATAAAACCTGAGGCTGAGGTTATGATCCCCAGCTGTTCATCGAACAGCTACACTGTTTATTAAGACTTTTCAGTGGCTATTGCTCAGTTGAGTAACTAGGTAGGCAATGAACGAAGGAGCTACATTTGAATGGAATGTGACCCAACAAGAGATATTAACACACTGTAATAAAGACATGTAGTTCAGACCCCATGACACCCTGTCACTGAAACTGTAAATAAATCCAAGTTACAACGAAATCACAGCAATTCAAGCTGAGAAGTACTGACAGATCTAAACAAACACTATTAAAAAGTAAATTAATTTCATTTGTTAGTGCCACTTTAAAACGGGGCTGATTACACAACGTTAGTGCATGCCTGTGGAGGGAATGCAGACTTCCTCTTATCCACTTACGCACACAGGCATAGCTTTGTACTGGGAAAGGCTCTGGAATGCTTCTAAGGACATGAAGTAAACAAGCAGCTCAAAATATAATTCAAGTAGTCCTTGAAACATAAGTACATAAACTACACATCCTCCCATTGAATTAGTCTCTTTATAGGGACAGTGCCTAGATAGCTGTTTTAAGGAAACACAGAAACTAACTTCTCATGACAAAAGGTACACATGGCTGTATTAAAAACCTATAAAACTGTGTAATTGTAATTCCAACAGATTAATGTAAAACAGAACTGTATGGCTGTTTATGTAACTCCAACTAAAAAAATTACAATATTCACAACATTTGTACATGTCAATTCTGAGGCAAAGGTTCTTCCAACTGAAGTACAGTAAATGGCATCTGACAAGATTTAATAAATATCAAAAAGAGTAAAATAAGAGTAGGTAGGTTTAATCTGGAACACATCCCTGCTCAGAAAGGACCAAGGGCAAGAAAATATTCTCAACGGGTCAATCATGATTAAACCATTAGGTAAAGAAATGCCCAAACAAGGAGAACAAGTTATCCAGGGGTCATGTTGAGTTGGACCTGAACGCTCTGGAGTCCCAGACTTATTAGTTCCCCTTGAGGAGGAAAGTCGGCAGTGATGCAAATCTGGTGAGTGGAGGGAGGTATCCCTAATGCTGGAACAGCCTGAAATACCTACAAAAATCCCTGGAATCCAGGCCACATTTATTGCTGCCATGAAAAAATATCTGACTGAAAAGTGTCAAGAACAGCGCTGAACATTAGAGATAGAGCCATTGTACCCTGACAGCTTTTATAAAACACCACCGCAGTCAAGGAGGAAACCAATCCCTCTTTGGTATGTTCCGACTATTGTAAAGTACTCAACCTGCAAAATGGTTTGAAACAACAGTTGATATGGAAAAACGCTTTGTATACTTACTTTGCTCTATGAGTTTAGCAAACACATGGTGCTTCTGGTCCATACTCTCAGATTCCCTGGCCACTCTGTGTTTGTTTGCTGAGTCAAGTTGTTCTGCACAAAGGACAAAAAATGGTTACACTTTGAAGCAATTAATGAGAAGGTTCTGATTTGACTCAGTGAATGTTTGCATACCTCTCAGGTCTCTGTTAAAGTCATGCATCCTCTTGATCTCAGCCTCTAGTTTATTCCTCATTGTTTTCTCCAGAGTTTCACGCTTGGCAGAACCTTTCATTAGCGTCTCATATGCTTCAGATATCCTTTGAATTTCCAGCTCCAACTGACAGGAAAATGTGAGAAGAAAATAAGTCTCAGTAGCCAGGCATTGAATGTCTGTTTATGTTGCATTTATTAATATAATGAGGTCAATAATTCACCCCTGCTGGCAAATAGCTTTTTAATAGTATGCACAACTGAAAACTGGGATTCAGCAGTTCTGAAAGACCACTCCTGGGTCCCAGGTGTCAAGGAATTTATCTCCTTTCATGGCAATATGCCAGGATGTTTTGCAAGACAAAAAGGAGATAAATGTGTTGAAGGCATTTCAGAGGCTGGGGAAATCTGTGAAGTCCCGCCTCACTGGAAGAGCACAATTTCCCCAACTAGGTGTGTTACAAATAGTTTATCTGTAAGATGTGACTGTGTCATTTGAATCAACTAGTCACTGGGATGTCTCTACTATGCATATTTCTTAACTGTCAGACAGCCTATCAACTTGACATGTACTGGCAAGAAACAATTGTTTCATAATTTCCACACCCTTTGTGAGCCAACGGCTTCATTTATCGCACCACCTTCTCTTACCTTTTGCAGCCTGGCAGCCTTCTCAGTGTACACCTCCAGTTCCTTCCTCAGCCTTTCATTCTCCCGCATCAACACGTCAGTCTGAGCTGAGTTATTGTTGGAGGCTGGGGTGATGCCACTGTGAGCCACCTGGGACTGAGCAGACACATACCTGGAAACAGAAGTCATGGGTTATTTACTACAATACTGCCTAATTGTCCAAATATGGAAGGAAGCTTTGTCTGAAACTCTAATTTAACCATGTTTTCTGATGTCTGTATGGGATGTGGCCTCAGTCTTCTGTGATTACCTGTGATGCTGTGAGTAGAAAGGAGGAGGAGGCTCTCTGTAATACTGTCCATGCTCTTGTGAGTGACTTAGCATATATCCAGGAAGTCTGGCACAGAAAGGATAGTCCGGAGGTGGCCCGCGCTGGTCCACACACTGCTGAGGTCCTTGCCTGTCAGGAGCCACAGTGTTTGTAACATTATGGCTGTACAGCTGTGGGTAGCTGTGTGAGGAGCTCATGGCCTGACTGTGTCTCTGTGCGTTCCTCTCCAGAGAGAGCTGCATGAGTCTTTCACTGAGGGAGCGTGCATGCTCCCTCTTTAGATCCCACTGCTCCTCGTTTCTAATCCCCATTATGTCCATGCCTGGCCGTTCCTGTCCCTTCTGAGAAATCAGATACTGGGAGTGGGCTTTGGCCTCCTCATAGGTGGGCAGCTCCTCTCCGTGGAGCTGGTACAAGTGGCACACAGGGCTCTCAGAGTGCAGGCAGTCTCCCTGGTGCTCCTGGCCCTGAGGCTCCTGTCGTGTTGACATCTGGATGTACTGGGTCTCCTCCTGGGTCAGGCTCTCCAGAGAGGAGCGGGGACTGCCGGTACCCCCGCCGCTACTGCCTCCACGCAAGGCCTGCTGCTGGATGGCCAGGAGTGTGCGAGTGTCGGTCAGGTTGGCGTAGCGGAGCTGCTCTTGGATGAGACGGTGCAGGACCGTTCCAGTAGAGTCCTCAGCAGTTCTCATGACAGTCAGAGGAAAATATACAAAGAAAACAGCCTGGAGGTGGCAGTTTAGGCACAAGTCACAAATCTGAAAGAAAATACAACAGTTTCATCAGAGTTTGCACTTCACATCTGATTTTCTAGTACCACATGTCCTTCTTTTAAAACTGAACAAACCTTCCCATCATTCCCAGTGGCCTTAAGTAAAGTCTGTCACTTAGTAAGGATCTCAGATTCCATTTAATCCAGTATAATTTACACACCCCTATACTTCAGCATGGCTTCTGCTGGAAGTGCATGAGTTGTTTCTGGAAATACCCCTGTCAGTGATGTCAGCGCAGATCCAGTTTTATTGCCTGCTCACACCATGATGCATAACTTTATCCAGTCAGACAACACTATAATACTCAGTTGCTATAAACACCAAAGTCTTCCCACACTTACACAAATTACCGCAGTACCGCAAAACATAAGATATTTCCCAAAAAGCCATTTAAAGACTTTGAAAAACTCTTCCATTAATATTTATCTTAATAAAGGTACATATTTAACACCGTTCAGACTGCAAGTGGATAAGCTTGAACCTCGGGAAGCAAAATTGGACCAAATGTGGACAGTTGATAACGCACTGCGCCGGATCCGTGCATCCAAACATAATCCAAGTGAAATAAAACGAGAAACTTACCGATTTATTCTATACTCTCATCACATATAAAGCCACTGAAGGTCTTCTGTAATCTCCCACAGTATTTTGTTTTCAGTTCGACAATATCCTCTAGTTTCCGAGCTTGGCGCTGCGCTTTTCCATGGACGTGTGTGCGCACGGCGGCGGCAGCGGCAGACTGAGCAGAGCGAGCTGAGAGCTGCACTAATAAATAACTGAGGGCCGATTGTTCAGTGCGGCTGGAATGACTGGAATGTAAAGGCTCCAAGTCCCTGTGGGATCAAAAGCAGTGCACAAGGGAGGAGGAGAGGGAAGATTATAA
>JAPQRP010000020.1:23427120-23440363 GCA_037367295.1 Apogon hyalosoma
GTGCTTCAGTTTGAACATTTGATGGATAAACAGTACCACAGTGCTTCAGTTTGAACATTTGACAGATAAACAGTACCACAGTGCTTCAGTTTTAGACTCACAGTTTGTCATGTCTTTTATGTATTGGGATTGTCTCTCTCAACTCACCATATATTTTTTATTAGAAAGTTTTTTTATTATTATTATTTCTATCAGTTACTAGAAATTTCAGGTGACTCCATTTGAATTCCAGGCGACCCCACATGGGGTCCCGACCCCTAGGTTGAAAAACATTGATGTAACTGCTGCTGTCACTGTCTTGTAATGTATGGGGAAATGACCAAAAACAGTCACTTGCTCGATAAAGGGTTAATACAGTGCTTATGCACCACTTTAAACATAGTTTGCCTGTCCACATGAGCTGCATGTTGAAGTCAACTGTAACTGTATGTTACTGTTAATTATCTTTTATCATCACTGGTTTCATGCTGTGAAAACACAGAAGGTAGGCTAGAAGCTGCTTTTTCCGCTGCTGTTATTTGCAGGGCAACAAATAACTCTTCTCTGAAAACAAAATGCTCTATACCAAAACTGTAATTTCACCTTTACTTGCTAGTTTTCATTCTAAGTTGATGCTGTTGATGTAAATAAAAGGTGAAAGAATTACCTCATCCTTTTTGCCAACCACACTGACATATTGTTTTTGTGTTTCCATGCAGTCAACTGTATGTTTACATCTCAAGAGTGAGTCCTGGGTATCAGTTTTGTGTGAATGCGACATCCTTTCACACATGAAATAAAGACAACACTGAAGTATTAAAACACATGACTCCTTTTGTGTGTCCCAAAAGATGTTATAAACTACATTTAAGGGCATGTATTCTATAATGCGTCCTAAAAGTAACCCTTCAGTACTGCTCATACACACACTGACCATATACCTTCACTAAACTATTGTACACAGACAGTAAACCAAATGCTAAGCTTGATGATACAAGTTTACGTAGTTTCTCATGGATCCTCTCCATGCTGTGTTTAGTCACAACACAGTCACAGAGTGAATACGTCTGTTCACAGGAAATGTAATCTGTAGCTCATTTCATTAGGACCAGTATCTGTTCATGTGTATTTATCCAACCAATGACTCTTTGGAAAACAGTAAATTAGTTTCCCAAAGAGTTTGCGCATGTTGGTTCTTGAAGACAGTTTAAACAGAATGAGATGACACAAGGGTATAAAACAGAATGAGTCATTTGTAAAACAACTATAAAATATACAAACAGAAACACAAACTGTCTGGCAAGATTTTTTTGTCGTTTTTCCACTCTCACACCACTCTGACGTTACAGAGCAGAAGTGTGAGAAGAGACCTAACATTGGAGAAATATGAAGGTGATGAAAGGCGAGACGCAAGTAATTATTTGATTCTCTTTGAATTATGAATATATTAGCCTATATACCATTTACACATATGATGTTTGTTAATTTAAAAATAATTTAACAAGTCAACAAAGTCATGGTTTGTAGTAAAACTGTTAAACTATTACACTGTGAAAATATGTCATTAGAAAGACTACGCATTATAAATTTGCGGAGGTGATTTTATTTTAACTGTTTCTCTCCCTAATCTGCTCAAAGTTGAAGATGATATCGCTGGAGCTTCAACATGACCAGACTTGTAGTAGTTTTTTGTAATATTTTTCATCTCACTCTTGAAAATTGAGGAAAATGTGCCAAGCAATGTCTGTTTTGGTGTTGGAGACGTTTTATCACATACAGTGAAAGATGCAGCCCATTGAGGAGTTTAACACAAAACTAAATGTGTCTTTACTATCCTTGCTTATAAAAGGCTATTTTAAATTAACAAATATAATGTGTGTAAATGATGGCACTTTACCAATGGGAAAGGATTTGCCTCTCACCATTGACAGCTGCTCAATTTTTTCTGAAGTTAGGTCCCATGAGCAGGACTTTGGCTCTGTGTCTGGTTGTGAAATCTGATGTCATGGCGCCATAAAACTTATTTCCAGATCCAGTCAATTACCAGTGGAGCCTGTATGCTCATTTAGTACAACATCTTCCTTAAACGAGGCACCAGTCAGATTTCAGAATTCATGTATTAAATCAATTACAGTTATTACTGAGATTTTACACAGTCGGGGCTTTACCCACAGTAGCTAAACATGTTAAATTAGATTTTAAGTATCTTGAATAGTGTTTAAGCTCTCTGTCATTTTACAGGAGTGAATCACCTCACTTGGTGTTCAGTGTTAGTACTTCCTTTATTGACCTTCCCAGAACTGAACAGCACAGATAAAGGGTGGAAAGATGAAAATACAAAGTCTGAGGGTGTGAAACACCTTATAAAAGCCTTATTCTATATCAGAGTGATCCATAAAGATCTTGTCCAACAGAAGGAATGGGAACTAACATTAGTTTCTGACACTTTAACATTAGTTGTCAAAAACTTCATTTTCCCCCCCCTTTGTTTAAAACTTCTAATTTCACTGATCAACTTAGTCCACATCTTCTGGTCTTTATCATCATGTGTACAGTGGTAGAATTACAACTGGATGTGTTTTACAGAGAGTACTGCAACACACTGAATACAGAGGAATGAAAAGGACTGGACCTGGACGGGGAGTGAAGACTTGATTTATCAACCAGATAATGATGCTAGTTGGTTAGCTTAGCTTAACTGAGCTGAGCTTTTCTTAACTGACCTTAACAAACAGCTAACCTGACTCTGTCCAGAGGTAATGTGAAGTGACTACCAGCACAAAATGTAACGACTTTGTTAAATTTGCTTAACTTAAGATTACCATCCTATTGGTGTTGTTTATTAGCTCAGCTATTTGAGTGTAAGCAGAGCACATGGCTAACATGTCTCTGTCCAGAAGTACACCCCATATGCTAGTTCCAATTTACTGTTTAATTTGATAAGATCCATTTTAATGTATGAAATAGTTTGTTGTCAAGTATCATCTTATAATTTGAAACTATCTTGCCATTTAGCTTAGTTTAGCCCTTTGGTAGCTTATTAGCTTAGCAATTATATTGGAAGCAGGGAAAACAAACAGCTAGTCTATTAGCTACAAACCGCAGCTATTACCTCATATTACATTGGCTACGTGTAGAGGTAATTTAAAAATATACTCTTTTACTTTAATGTTTCCTTCCAGGTTTTTGTATTGACTCATAGCATCGATTTTCTCATTTCATCCCCAAAAACCAAGCTAATAAGTGTATTTTACATGTCAGATTATTGTTTTAACCAAAGAAGGCCCTGTCTAAACACATGAACCCCCTAATGAGTAAACTCTACTTAATGACTGCACAAACAAAACAAGCAGCCTTAGCTTCACTTTGTGTAGACAGAGTACATTATATAGGCTATTTGATCCTTTACTGAACTAGTGCAAACTGCTGTTCCACAACTAAAAACATATTCAAGTTATTTATGCATGGAAATATAGTAGTATATGTTTTCAAGATCCTTTCTGAAATATTAAAGATACTGTCCGTAACATTGATTCTATTCTATACATCTGTACATCATAGCCTATGTAACTGATGGATGGATGGATGGATGGATGGATGGATGGATGGATGGATGGATTTTTAAGCTATTTCTCAGATTTTTTGTGAGTGGCTCAGGTCTTGAATTGAAGAAGTTAATTAAAAGGTTTAGAGAAGACTCAAACAGCATTTGTGATTATTTTACCGCATGTAAATGCTATAATACATACAGTCCTTATCCCCACAGTTTACCATGGGGAGTGGTATTTAAGCTCGGCCATTTGAACCTGTTAATGGCCCGGCCTGGGCTGACTGGGTCAACACAATGCACACTGTGATCTGGGAGCGCCGGCCTTGTGAGGTGGGACAAACCAGGCGCTTCAGCAGCTCCTTTTGTTTTCCTGCAAAGGAGGAAATGGCCGCATTCCTCACATTACCATGTCCATGGGGTCTGACGAAGCCTCCAGTCTGTTGAAACTGAGGAGGACAAGGGTGCAACCACAAACCACTGTTTCTCTTGAGTGAGGGGGGTTGAATGACTAATGCGTGCTGTCCTAATTTATAACGTTTTTTCTCATGGACCCTAGGTATAATGTCTTAAAATAAACTATGATGGCTTCAAAACTGAACACACAGCCAAAAAAATATTGGGATTTCCAGGTATGATTGAATACCATGAGTTGTTACTCAAAAAACAATCATTTTCAGGGACTGTGAAAAAACTCAACATTTACACAAGTCAAGCTTACTGTAGAAGAAATGCTCTACTGCACCTGGTGACACAAGAAATTCCTCACGTAGCCATAAAAGTAAACAAGTCGCATTGAACCGGTGAGGAAAGACTACAACTCCAAACAGGACTACGCCTGTGGGTGATTCTGTTTACAGATAAGACAACAACGTGTGTTTTCATGGTCACACCGTGGATTCATTTCAGTGGTTTTCTCTCAGAAAAAAAAAATTATCTTTGAGTTCTTAGTATTTCTTAGAAGCGTAAATTAAGAGAAACATCTACACAGGTCAGCACATGTAGCACTGAAAAATTCAGTATAAAATAAAGAGTTTTGTTATATATACACATACCTTTTTTTAAAAATACCATAAAGACTATACCTAATACCTAAAAGCTGTTTATGTGGTTGACAAAGATAAGCAGATGTTCTAGCACAGGAACAGAATTTATGGAGCACTTTTATCTTTCTATTTGTAAAATGTGTATCCAGTAATCTTGGGGAAACTGATTTGTAACACATACTTCCAAGGTTAACATGCTGAATTCTTGCTTTTGTTGTTCACATCACATGTTCGAGCTCTACAAAACGACACAGTCCATCATGATCCCACTAAAATGAATGAAGTTCAGTTTTTGATTATGGGGTACGAATCTGTGAGACAAAGAAAGAAAAACTCATGCTGCACCATAGCCTGGGTCTGGAATCTGTTTAATGCATCTCTGCAGGCCAGAGGCTGCTGACCATCTGCTACAGCCAGAGGTCACAGAGTAACTGCTGCGAAGATAGTCATCTCTGCAGTTACACCAACATCCTGCTGCCTCATTTGCCTAAACAAATGAGTTGGAGACGGTCCTTTCTTAAATAAGATGTTCTCATTACATTCACATATATGTGAACCTATATATGTCATATCTTCAGATAGGTTTTGAACATCTGGACTGTTTTATTTTAGCAGAGGTTTCTGCCTGAACAAACCACTTTAGTCAAAATTTGTGTTGATTTACTCTAACAATGTTAGTAATGATAAATATTGGACTTGAACAGCTGTTTGTAAATCCTACTTTATTAATGTTTAACCTATAAGTACATGAATGTATTTTTTTCTACAGCTACGAGGGAAAATCAGTTATTTGTAATATAAAACTGTACTGTATCCATGTATCCATCCAAAATCCATGTAAAGCAAGAACTGCTGCAGATTTAAAGCTTTTACATTCAAATGTAAAAATAAAAAATTTAAAAAAAATTACATGCCTATTTGACAATTATCTGTAGTTAATATAGGAATTATATTTTATTTGTGATTTAGATTTATCATTAAGGAAGCAAAAGTAATGTGTTATGTTGTATAGAGATTTAATAAGTTTTCTTCTATCCACTATTTTTCGAGCAATACATTTTGAATTTATTTTGTTATTACAAGTGTACATGACAATTGCTATATTCTCTTGATCACCTCTATTTATTTATTTATTTTCTCTGCTATTAGTTCCTTGTACACACAATAGTTTTGTTCTTTCTTCTGCTCAAAACAAATAAATAATAAAGTAAAATAAATAAATAAATAAAAAGTAAATACATTTCATTCAGTTTTAAAAGAGTTTAGATTGGAAATAGTTGGGCTGACCAAAACCTCAAAGAAATATTAGAATAATGCTTTGATATTTAAGGTATATTGAGTTATTTTGCTAGAGCTAAACTTGTGCTAACTATATTCAGTATACTGCGTATATCATCATCAACAAGCTAATACTGGTTTTATTCGGTTGTTCAGGAAACTAGTTACATAACATTGCTACTTAGCAAGTGCATAAATATCTGAATATTTGTTCTATGTTTGCCTGTTTTAATTCAGTAAAGTATACATTTTATATTAAGTTTATTTTTAGCTATTTCTTACCTCTGCAGGCACGTAGTGAGTTTCAGGTGTCGCTAACAGTGCTTTATGAGGAGGTAAGACTTCCTCTCTAAAGGGACTATATGTAGTATTTCAAATAAAAAAATATTACATAAAATTATCATGAGAGTGTTTTGAATGAAGGGCTATGAACTTATGCCAAAGATGCCGATGTCTTAGGTGGATTTATGTGACCACTAGAGGGAGTATTGAGTCACTGTTGGGAGACCAGCAGAGTGACTCACACCACTGCGCAATTAACCAAAGCATCAGAAGGCAAAGAGATGAGACGATGAAACGACATTTAGAGTCAAAGAAAGTGACAAAGTGATAAAAGCTTGAAATGATGTTGTTGTTTTTGCCACTGGACAAAGTTCTAAATGAAAAGAATGGAGTTTGATGCTGGAATGACATCATTTCTTCTATGCGGGTGAGTTCAGTCAGCGAAGATATAAAGTTATTTTCATCGGGGTTTGTCTGTCTGTTTGTCTGTTAGGAAGATAACTCAAAAAGTTATGGATGGATTTGGATGACATTTTCGGGAAATGTTGATACTGACACAAGGAACAAATTATTACATTTTGGTGGTGATGGGGGGGGGGTCTGCACCCTCCGAGTGCTTTTCTAGTTATTTGATTTTATTTTTGCTAAGTTGCTCTTTGCTGATTCACAGTTCAGACTAGACTGTGACAGTTCTGACCTTGTTTGGATGATTCCAAACTGATCTTTAGTGCAGTTATTGATAACACAAACTGGACTGAAAATGGAGCTGATTTGTGGTTTTACTGTGTCTGTTTTCTGTCTGAAAACACAGCTAAACTAACAGCGCTATAATGTAAACTATCAGTACACGTGAAGATTATAAGATACAGTGTTATTTAGACCAACTGTTAAAATAAGCAACAATGACTTTTAGTTTGAAGAAGAAAACTCGATGATACCATAAAACAGATGTGAGTAAACAATGTGCTTCATATTTTATTCTGTGTGTGATGTAGTCTGTGGATACATAGCATTCATTTATTGGTGGTTTTGGTAACCGTAAGTGTGCTTTGGTACGTGACTAGCCTCGGTTGTTGAACATTTGGAAAACTAAAAAGTGTCTCGATAATCACCTTCAGCTGCATTAAACACAATAGCTGCTTTTGAGCGCAGTATCACCAGCATCCAAAAGTTAACAACAAACAAAGACTCACTATGTTAAAGAGATGCAAAATGACAGTGGAGAGGAAAGGAAATGCTATAATCATTCACACGTTGCTCCAATGCAAATGTCAGAGGTGTTGTTGAATTCAAAATGGTCCTCAGGGTCCCACAAAGAAGAGACAGTCTCACAGAGAAACATCAACGTCATTTAGGACTGTTGAGACAGAGCTAATATTAACAGTTTTGGTATAAAAAAGAACTTAAGAAAACACAAAGGCTAAAATTAGACTATAATAACAGAGGAAAAACAAAGCATGTTTAGTAATCTATTTAAAATAATCCAGCCCCTAATGCTTACACCAAAATGGAGTTTGAGCTGTGTAAACACTTAATGCTGATGCCCAGACATTCTTTTCTATCACTGTTGCAGAAACCTTTGGAAAGCGTTAAGCTCAATTTAGCTATTTCAGGAAAACAAGCAACCTGTGTTTGGCTCATAACACACAGCTTGTGTCAACACAAAACATGACCATTCTTGTGGATGCTTGACTTGCTTTTTCAATGCTGCCTAATGTTTATTGAAAAATACCTTATCTGAACGAAGGTTTAAGCAACGAGATGCTTTCACAGTGTTGTAATCTATGAAGAATTTAAGCAAACATTTAAGGCCTGGAAGCAATTATTGTGAGTTTATATAAGTACATGGAAGTGGTCAAAAAGACATCCCTTTAAAAATACTGTGCAATTTGGATGATTTTGACTAATTGTACTGGTATTGTGAGATGTTATGAGGCTTCAGGCAAAGGGGCAGATGTTTTGTGGAAACAAAGGCCTGCTCAGGCTGTGTCCTGCCCTGCAGCTCAGAGGCAGATGCACCTGTCAGCCCCCGCCGTATGGACAAATTCAATCCTGCAAGAATGCGCTACAGTGTGCGCAAAACAAAAAGCAGACCAAGCATATGGTCAACAAATACAACAACACAAAGAGCGCGACATTTACCTCAAATATGTAATTATATTCTGCACAAAGTCCATCTACCACCTGTTTCTTGAACAGAGAGGACCCATACAAGTGTAGCCGTCCTTTCACTCCTCCAAATTCTTCCAGCTATTATGTCGAGAGCAGGTGGGAGAACCATTAAATGTCACCTCAGCTGCAGTAAATGTACAGCTGTGAACCAGCGCTCAGACTGTTAAACAAGCCAACTGTTGTTGTTCATTTCACATTTTTAATCCACATCATCATGCCAGCCAAAATGGCCGTCACAACAAGTCTGAACAATGAATCTCAGGTTACACATATTCTTCCCCAGGCCTGGTGCGATCCAAGTGGAAGCAGATGGCGGGGTAAAGCCACGGCTTCCAGGCCAGATAAAGATGTTTCCTAAGGCCGCGCTGTGAAGAGAGCCCCAATCTGCTCTTCTGTCACGGAGCTGAGATGGATGCATCTGCGATTGAAGCCCAGAGACGTCCTGGTGTCAGAGGGGGAGCAGGTGGTAGACTTCAGCCACAGAGGCCAAGTACCCCACAGCCCTGACACCGGCACAGCAAGAGTTAAACAGAAGCTGTGAATGTTGACAGAACACAGTTGGCATCATACGAACTATGACCCCCATTTGTACAAATATCCCTCACAGTGAATATTTGAATTTCTCTCTTTGTCTTGTGGATAAAATATTTTTTCCCCGTCATCATCTGTCATGTGTTTACTGTCTGGTATTAAATAAAACAAAAATGGCTGATACAGTCATGAGAAAAAAAGACAGTATGTCACAGTGGAATCTGTTGTGTATTGTTTTATACCTGAGGTTTGGTTTAAATAATTTCACACCCTGATTTTTTCTTTTTGTGTCCTGATCCATAAACCCATAGAATTCAGAGAGGGTGTACTTTCATATTGTCGTGACTGTAAATACATATAAAAGTGACTGGACAGAGTGGATGTCCTCTGCCATGGTTCAACCAAAACTGCGCAAACTTTCATCTTCAGTCCATTCATGTACATAATTGTGGTTTTAAAACTGATTACACTTTACCCTAGTTATAGAAATACATTTGCCCAAAACTTTATCATTAATATACAATGTTATTTTCATTCAGCCATGTGTTATTTTGTTAAAGGTGAATACCTAATATGAACGATTAAAAAAAAAAAAAAATCCTGCTAATAAATGTTCAAAAAAAAAAAAAAAAAGGAATGTATGATTACAAAATTAGTGCAACTTTATGAGGAATAAAGTTGGAATAATAAAAAAAAGAGTAATATGAGTAAGTAAGCAAAGTATGCGCTCAGTAAAAGCGATTCCTGTTATTAACATACACGGAGTGCAGTATAATAAACTCTTAATCTGTATTATTTACAGAACAAGCTTTTGTTGCTCAAGTCGAAGATTCAAATCACTTTGCCATTACTATACAGAAACATTTAATTTGTGTCATGAATATAGTGAGATATAACCTAACTTTATAATGTTTGATATTCAGTGAGTCAGTATTGTTGCATGTGGATCATGATCCCATCTCTTTAAAATAAAGCTGTGTTGCCATATGCATGATATTCGGCTATCAGGTTTATGTGTAGATTTAGCATATATATATGTTAGGTATGTTAGGAAGTGTTATTGTCTGAAAGCAGTGCCTGACACAGTTTCCTCTGTCTGCCCCCACCTCTGTCCCAAATGTCTGACTTTGTGTTTCTGGCAATTTGCTCCCATTGTGCGGCACTTCCTGATAGGAGGCACTCTGGAAGACTGGGCTCAGTGAACTGCAAAGGAATGTGACATTCCTTTCTAAAATTACGGATGTTTCTTTGGATTTCTAGGGCCGATTTTTGCCACTTTTTCACTGTGGTGTCTGGAGAAAGTGCTTCCGGACAGATGCACAAGTGAACATGGAGCGTAGGTCAAACTTTATTCACGATCGGCTGCAACAGACTGGTGGACGCCAACAAAATGTTTATTTTCTATTGTAACACACCAGTGCATATTGTTATTGTTCTTTTGTTCATATTCCACAATATGAAATATCCTGAGGCAAAGATGGACGTTAAAAGAAAAATAAACAGGAATAAGTTTGATGTTGTTTACCACAGGACACTGACATTCACTGACTCTGTGTGACACTAAACATACTGAACATGATGCTGAACAATGATTATCATCATAGAACAATCTATGAAAAAGTGACCCAAAAGCATTACTTTTTATTTGTCATGACAGGTTTATGCATTTGGAGTGGATTAGAGTTATGAGCAATTAAACTTTTTTACATCTTGTGTTTTGAATATTTACTTTTCCACTAATAAAAATTAAGTAAACAGGTAGTAGTTTAATCTGTATACCTCAGGGATCCACAGCTGATGTAATTATCTAACCTTTGTGTAGGCGTTCTGCTGGGTAACATTACATTATCTTTATATATTACAACCCTCTCATCTTAGTGAGTTTCACGGCATATTTTCTCCATATTCCAAGAAAGCTCTGGTTATTTTACCTCAGCATTCTCATAGCAAATTATCCTTTTTCCATGATTATACTATACTTTTAAATCAATATCAGTTCAATAACCTGCAGCCTTTTCCCTGTGCCTGTGTAAACTCTGTGTACTTCTTGTGTGCATTTCGGAAAATGCATTAATAGAAGAATCTACACACACTATATAGACAAAAGTATTGGGACACTAGGTCCCAGGTGTTTCATTTGTAACAGGGCTGAACAGTAAACAATAATGACAAATGTGGCAGTTTTTATATTGTAATAAATATCACTGTTGTGAACTTTTTTATTTTATCTTTAGGGTTCATTTTGTTTGTGTAAACACTCTCAGATGCTTACCTCCTGAGACCCAGGAAAATAAAAGTTTAATCTTTTTAGCATTAGATAAATAGTCTTGGAAGAAAACGGGATTTAACATGTTTTTCAGACACATTTTGATTATTTATTTTTAATAGAATTTTTAAACACTTATTTTATTTTATTTTTATGTCATTTATCCTTTGGTTTTCTTTTCAAGTCTTTTCTTTACTTTTCTTTATCTTTCCTTTTGTTCTTATTTTTTCTTTTCTTTTCTAGAAACTAGAGGTTAAAAATGTATTGCATCAGGAAAATATAATGAATGCAAAACAGAAAAAATACATGAACAGGTAAAAATAAACTGTGTAGTTAGTTGATTGCAAGTCTCTTGTTTCAGATAGTATTTAACCATATTCTTATTGGCGATTCTATCATTTTTATTCCCTGACTACATGCTTTCTTATTCTTTCCTTTTAAAAAAAAAACAAAAACATTTCATGTAGCAAATCCACAGTCGGTCATTTGTGATTAAGAAAATGTTTTTTTTAGTAGGTGGCTCTGTACCTTTGTTTTCTTATGTTTCTTACTTTATTTATAGAACTTTTCAACATTTTTTATAACTTTTCAACATTTAACAAATATAACACTTAGAATTTCAAGTAATGTGTTCACAATACAAAGACTGACACCGGACATGATAAACAACCCCCCCTTCAAAAAAAAAAAAAAAAAAAAAAAGGGTGGGGGGCAATAAAAACAAAACACACATAACAAGACAGTGCATTCAGGTACACTTAAGGAAAAAATAAATAAACAGGTCAATCACAATGTAAACAGCTGAAATGTAGTTACACTTCCAGGCCTGGAAACATATTCACATAATGGAGAAGAAATCTGTACCTTTATTAAATGAAAGTGCACAGTGTGGGCTTTGTGAAATATAGGTCTAAGTGAAGGGACATAAAGAGGGCTGTGGTAGCCTCTATCTCCAGATGGTAGACTGTAGTTAAAGGCAGAAGGAGACAGAGGAGGAGAGGGGTCAGCTGTGAGGAATGAGGAAATCCCACCCTGGCCCCAGCAGATAGAGGACAGGAAGCGCTGTCATTTGCATACAAATTCACCTCCTCAGTAACGCGACATGTGCAGCTCAGGGTGAGTGGGTTAAAAGCACAGGAGGAGAGCTGTGAACCGCTGATAGTGCATTGTCAGGTGGCCATTACGTGCCTAATGACATCCACAGGCCCAGGCCGCAGAGAGCACAGATAAAGAACAAGCCTTTACTTCATCACCATGGATCCCTTTCATTAGAGGAAACCACGGAGCAAAAAATATTAGTAGAGGCTCTGTTAGAAGAGTGTGTCCTAAACGCTCTTTAGTTTGTCAACAAACATTGCCTGAAGCTTTTAAGAACAATATGAAATCATTTTGATGCATTACATTTCTTACAGGAATGGAGACGCCTGAAGATGAGCCAGAACAAATAAAAAGTTAAAAAGCAGCAATGAATAAATGTAAAATATATCTGCACGGTTATCTGTGGTAATGACAGCAGTATGAGCACTATTTTAACACAAATCATACAGATAAATAGCTTACAGTAAAGCTAAAGCCAGAGTGAATGCCACACATTCTTCAGGACTTTCTTTACACATTTTTGGATGATTTAGAGGTACAGACACTTCACTGTAAAATAACTTTAAAAAATGTCAATGAATTATCAGAAAAAATGTGCTTAAAGTGTCAACATCATTATTAACGACCAGTTCTTTCAGTCCATTATCGCAAAACCACACTGTAAAAAAAATCCTGTTGTTTTTACAGAAAAAAACTGTCAGCTGTGGTTACCAGAGAAATACTGTAAGAAACACAACAAACCGTAACATGTAGATTTAACATTTTAAACATGTATATTTAACACTGGATTTAAATGGTGAATGGACTGCACTTACATAATGTAGTTTATACACCTTCATGGTGCCCAAAGTGCTTTTCAAAGCACCAGGTTCTACTGGGAGAAATTCAGGGTTCAGTGTCTTGCAAGGACACTTTAATGTGTGTGACATGTCAGAGCCCAGATTTGAACCATCAACCTTTCAATCACTGGACAACCTGCTCTACCAACTGAGCCACAGCCACCCATCACACATGTCTGAAATGTTAAATTGTGAACTGTTTACT
>JAPQRP010000020.1:23440463-23451735 GCA_037367295.1 Apogon hyalosoma
TTTTCACTAACAGTTTTTTATGTTGCAATTTTACAACTTTTTAGTGTTAATTCTACAGTCATTTTTTTACAGTGCATCTAATTTACATCTGCTAACTAATATAATGTTTAACAGACAACATGGAGTTTGTGTTGGAGTCTGTGTTGTGCTGGAGGTCATATGTTGTTGATGTTAATTCTATTTCAGGGCAGAGTTAAGCTATAGGCTCATTTTTAACTCAGACTCAAACAATGGCTGAACATGGAAATGAGTGTACAGGCAGTATTCATAAGTGTAGGGAACTCAGACAGTCATGAGCTTAGAAATTAAGCTATTGTATGTCAATAAACGACTGGTTCCCAACATGAAACAGATTAATACACAAACTTCATGTAAGAAAAAAAGTGAATGTTGTGCTGTATATTGGTCTTTTAACACTGGAAGAGCCAGGGAGGGCTAAAAAATTGACCTTTTTAACCCAAACAAAACATCTACTGCTCTAAACTGTTTAATAACTGTCCATCCATTAATCCTGTCAATGCATGTAAATAATTGGTGTAACTACAGTTTGTCATCTTTTCATGGTCATCAGATTTGACCCATCTGGACGTTCAGAGCCTCCATAGTTAAGTGTTAAGTGGAAACACTGTGATCTACAAAATGTATTCACCAGTAAAACCCATGGAGTTGGATCAATGACAGAAACACATGGTTTATGTTCAGTAAAGGATATGTTTTACTGAAAGAGACACTTTTTCTTCAGTTTTCTCTGTTTTTGAAATAATAACAACTCAACTTTAATCTGAGCTTTGATGAACATCTACACGATCAGTGAATAAAATATAGGAAAACAGGTGATTTTCACAGAAAAAAATGCAAAATGCAGAGGATAATATTATGATCAAATGGTGATAAATCATTTAGGGAAGGTTAAATAGAGAAAAATTCATTTGGGAACTGACACTAAAGTCACACTAGGTCTTTATGGGTTAAATTTATATCGGCAATAACTTTACTGAATAAATATATTCAATTCTGTGGATACTTGACTTTAACTAGAAGTATCTGTATTTCCATTTGAAAAAGGTTTTGTATAAATTAAACAAACAACAAAGAAACTATAAGAAATACATTATGCTGAATTTCTTAAATACACTTGTATATTCAATCATTTCAGTTTATTATGAAATAGTACATGAATAATGATCAATGTATAATAACAGTTGATTCAGTAAACATATTGATGTTTTTTTTTTTAAATATACCAACAGCACACCTACAACACAATAACACAACACATGTATAATAATGTAAACAAAGTATTTAGAATGAATTATTATAAAGTTTGGACTGTATTTGACAGTTCTAGTAGTTGTGTAATCCTGGTTCTTCTTAGTGTTAAGCATTTAAAAGGATCTTATAAATAAAGCTGTCAATCTGTAAACATACAATAATTGTGTAAAACATAGAATAAAGGGAAAAGTAGATTTAATATCTTTTAAGTGTAACTTCAGTAAAGTACTGGAGTGAATGGAGTGTCTACTGCTGCATTTGAAAGGTCTGTCACTTTCAAAGGAGTCAAACAGAGGGTGATGGTTCTATGTGTGTGATGTGTATTTAACATCCAACACATCTGATTCTCAGATTTGCTGAGTCAACGCTGTTAAGAGCAACTGTGAGAGCCGGTTGATTTACGCCACGGTCGCCCTGCAGAGTGATCCCCACAGGTGACGACGCTTTTCTCTGTGATCTCCGACAACACTGACAATTTTATGGCTTGTGTAATTAAAGCCTTAAAAACACAGAAGCAGTGAAGTTGACTCAGGCATGAAAGGAAGGGAAGCCGTTGAAGGGAAAGGCATTTCAATTGGCTTTTGAGATTCCTGATGAGCTCTCGGTGGGAACAGAGGAGATGGACAAAAAAGATTGATTTCTCAGTGAGCAAAATGTGATGACACCAGCCTTTATCTGCACCCACGTCTTTGTCGAGTGACAGCAGCTGCCTGAGAGAAATGAAGCATCAGATCTGTCCCACTGAACACTGGGACACTCGCATTTTTACAGAACCAGTATGAAGGCTACTGTTTCATTCTCCTGCTTTTGACAGTATGTTTTGGCTACTGTTTATTTGTCAGCAGATTTATGCAAAGTAGATAAATGTAACAGCTATCTTCATGAAACTTAAAAGAAAAACAGGTATTACAGTATCTACTGCCAAATGCTCAAAGATTAGAAAACAACACAGACACAGGTGAAACATAGACATTTAGTGCGAGGATTGGATCCTCACACTGCCAGCAAAAACTGTGATGCAGCAATTCTCCCTGTTCTTATGGGTTTTAATTTGGGTTGAAAGACAGTGTTGAACAGATTTTCAGTTCCTTTTTAGAAAGGTTTGTGTTTGCAGTGCTGTAAATGATTAATCATGGAAATATAAATCCTAAAGTGATGTCTGCTGGTTTACATGGGTTCTTTTAGCCCCAATGGACTAAGTCTGGGTTTGGTTACAGGGAGGGTAACACATACTGAACTACCAGAGTTCCTGAGTCACTGGAGGACTTTGAGAGGCTGGGATAACACAAGTCAACATCCATCCATCCATCCATCCATCCATCTCCAGATCCTTCACTATATATTTCAAAGATCTCTTGATGAATATGATGCTCTCATACATATACACAACTGAAAGCACTGAACAAGAGAAAAAACTATGATATATAGAAAATAGACTATTGGGAATAATCAAATATATCTTCATGGTATAAATATATAAATGTAGGGTGTAAATGTAGGTCAGTGATTCTGATTCTTCAACACAAGCACACCAAGATTTTACTAAGGTATAAAATTCAAGACAACAGAGAAAAAAATGTGTCTAATGTGATTTGTGTCAAGCAGGTGCCGCAGGTTGTACTCATTTTACTTATGTGGCTCAGCATCATGGAAAGAGGGGAGGGTTTTAGACACTAGAAATCAGGAAGGCCGTCACTCCCTCAGGCATTTCTCTAGCAAAGACACACAAATCAAAACATGTTCAGCTGTTTATGTCACTACAACAGGAAGAATGTAAACTGACCATTCCACACGCCAATTCACTGCCATGTCCCAGGATGCTTGTGTATCATAGATTATAATCAGTTATTGTGCTTTTCTCTCTTTCTTTTCTCTAGTTTCTTTTCTCAGACACAACCATATCAAGGAAATCACAGCTTTCTCAGACTTTATGGCACCCAGTGTTAAAACTATGTCCATTTGAGTGTTTTCATGGTGTCTTGCTTGTTTTAGTCACATGAAAATAAAGAATATCACATTAACCTTAAAGTGACTGGGCTATTTAAACATAATTTATAACTCTATTATATTTTCTAAAAGAATGCTTTCATTTAAAATATTATATCGTGTGAGTGTGTGTGTTTGTTTTCCATACCTATACCAGGCTCTGCATTTGAGAAGCATGTTTCAGAAGTTCCAAGGTATTAGTTATGATGTTGAATCATTTTAATGCAAAATGGAGCTGAAAACACTCACTTTGAAAAACAGTGGTACATTTGTTAACTCAGCATTTGTTAGTTACATTTTACAGTGAGTAAAATGTGTAACCGTGCATTAGGATCCTTTATAAATTCTAAATATAGATGAACTAATGCCCAGCTAATGCAAAATCAGTGAAATCATTATAGTCAGAGCATTTTCCATCCTTACTACCAATGCACTGTTAAAAATATAAATATACATCTTGCTTGTAGGGTTATATAATCTACTGTAAACAACTGAAGTATTTAGATATCAGAAAATAATAAGTGATGCATTATTTTATATTACAGGCTCAATCACACAAAACAGTAAATGTTGCTGCTCTAGGTCGACACACCGTGGTTCACTGCAAAACAGAACAGTACAGTGATTATAGATTTGAAATTTGAATAAAATGCAGACATTAAATGCACAGGCACAAGATTATTTTATCCTTGACACACAAATTGGTCAAACCCTGCAAAAAAAAAGACAAAAATGAGAAATTCATGTTAAGGATTAAATGGATGGATTAAAACTATAAAAACAGCACAAGTAAGTTTGTAACGGGTTGTTACACTGACACTGAATTAACTGGTTACATACTTATTTGTGTTGTTTTTATAGTCAATGTTCATAGTCGGCTCAATGTCAATATTAATTTGATTGCCCTGGCACTTTTTGTACTATAAATGTATCTGCCATTGGGTGTATTGCAATAATACTTGTGTGCCATGCTCTACACTGGCTCTACAATCCCTTGAGTTGTGTCGATCTGCTGTCTGGATACATTTTAATGGTACTGAACTACACATTTAATTTTGTATCTTTGTGTATATTTATGTTCTTTATTTTTATTCATTTATGCATTTACTCTCTCCTCTTCATAAATCTAGATAGATGAGATATGGGGCTGGGAGGGGTTGGGACTGGGGTTACTAGAGTTCATATTGTATGTCTATGTTCGCTTTGTATCTATGCACTGTGATTCTAACATTCACAATTCAAGTAAATAAATGTTGAAAAAAAGTATGTAACTGGGGTCAGAAATGTAATGATGTTTGTTATCAGAACACACTGAGCACTTATTAGTCAAGACTACTTTAGATTTAAGATTGCGTCTCACTTCACACCTCAGATCTGAAGAACTAAACCCCCACACAAATGCCAATCCTCAGCTTGTTCATTTCATTGCATAAGACGTAAAGCCAGAATGAGGCTGGCCTGGGATGTTTGTTGTTGCAGGGAGAGAATGTGCAAATCTGTAAACTAATTACTCGAGACGATCCAAACGGATGCCCTCATTAGCCATGAATGAACAAGGAATGCTCTCAATAGTCTTTACATAACAGGACTCCACATCAAAGTGTACACGCAGATTCTGCTTCAAAGAATTCCTGTTTTTACTGGGCTGGATATCAACAGGATGGTGCTCCACTTTCCAAGAGCTTTGTGTTTACTGGGACTGATACAGTTTTAGTTTCAGGAATAAATGAGAACGTCCAGCTCACCTGTGATCCAAAAACATCAACACATGGTTAACGCACCACCAGCAGACCCTGCAAACAACAACAACAAAAACAACAACAATAATAATAATAATAATAATAATAATAATAATAATAATAATAATAATAATTTTTCATACTAGGCCTTCATTGTAGGCATACAGGTATTTACAGGCATACAGTATTTACACACATGAAAAAAGGTAGGGTGAAAGAAAGCATTAGGCAATTTTATACCTGAACCTGAAATTTGGTAGAAAATGAAACTGAAATTTTCCTTAAATATTATGGAAATTAATTTTACATTGCAGAGTTGATTGGAATTAGTTAGTTAGTTAGTTAGTTAGTTAGTTGGTTAGTTGGTTAATTGGTTCGTTTGTTCGTTAGCTGGATTGTCTTTTTTTTTTTTTCAGTCAAAAAAAATTACTTTTCCATTTCTAGTCTTTCATTCACTATAAACCCCAAAACCATATATAGATTTTTTTTTATTATTATTATTAGTTCTTTTAAAAATGTGTTTACACCACTAATACTACACTCTATTACATACATAATAATTTCATTTACAAGTTACTACAAAGTAAAAACTCAGGCCCTAACATGTACAGTTTGATACTTGTTCTAGACATGAAAAATTCTAAAAATCCACCTTTTTTGCAGACGCTGCTTAAGGACTTCTTTTTTGCAATGAGTCACTTTCTGTCCAAAACGTTACATGTTAAAACTCTAACACCACAAAGAGAGAAAATAGTTAAATCTACCACTCTTTAAAAACCAACACTGGCCTTGTATGGAAGCAAGTTACATGTGTCAAAGATACTAGAAGACATTTCTCTTCTCCAGGTTTTTAGACCAGTATGAGACAGAGTTGAGACCACTACCACTGGCTCTAATTCTGTCACAGCAGCAGGTCGTCATCATTCTGTCGTCTGTTTGATTCCTTGAGTCTGATTGTTAAAGAACATCTGCTGCCATGTCTGACCCCGTTGCCCCTCCCTGTCCATCATGTGTCCTCGGTGGGTTCACCCGGTCCTCCACCTGCCTGCACACCTGCTCCCCATTGCCCCCACGTGACCAACAGTTTACCTACCCTCCAGCATTAGCTCCTTAAAAATTAATGCATGTCCATAAATCAGCAATTAAAGGCTGCATCGTCAGCTATGGACAGCTGGTTACAACTGTAACATATGTCACCAAAATCTCCCACTTCATTCACACCAGTAATGATAAGTCCGATAACGTACTACATTTTCTGCAAATGATTAAATAGTTCATATACAGTGACCACACTGAACAATCTACCTACATTTTTTCTCCGTTTATTTAGAAACATATTGTTCAGTTAAGCATAAAATATGCAAACAAAACATATTAATGTGGAAAAAAGGTAAATAGAGGACACTTAAGCATAGTTAC
This sequence comes from Apogon hyalosoma, assembly GCA_037367295.1. Classification (NCBI taxonomy): domain Eukaryota; kingdom Metazoa; phylum Chordata; class Actinopteri; order Kurtiformes; family Apogonidae; genus Apogon; species Apogon hyalosoma. Next base: position 23,446,880 of record JAPQRP010000020.1, read on the forward strand.
AAACAAAACTATAACTGCAAGCAGCTATAATAAGGTTCAAAACATCCCAATTTTGGATACAAAGCTGCACAAGTCCATGCTAAACAGCAACATGCAACTGAAAGCTGTTGTGTTATGTCAAGTTTATCACCATGTGAAAAATACACTAGTTAATACAGAAAGTACAGGAAATTCCTCTTTAAGTTATGTGGGCTGGACCTTCTGTGTCATAGCTACTCTTCTCTGTGCTTGTGTTACTGTCACACAAGTTTCCTGCTGATAATTTGTTTTATTTTTATTGTTATTGTTTTTATTTAACCAGAAAAAGTCCCATCGAGATCAAGATCTTTTTTTACAAGGGTGACCTGGCCAAGAGGTCAGCAACACACCATGATGAAAAACAGGTTAAAATACTGGTTTTAACAATTAATTAAAAATAAATAAATAAATAAATAAATAAATAAATAAATAAAAATCAGGTAATAATTTTGTAATAACACAAAGTAATAGCAAGGGTTTGACAACATTTTTAAAGTGCAATGTATTCTAGGTCACCATTTATTTTTTAAAGTGTAAGATATGGTCAAGGTCAGCAAACAATTTAAAAACATAGACACAGTCCAAAGGATTCTTAAAGTCTAGTCAGTAGTAGTAGTAGTCAGTAGTTTATGTGGAAAAACAGAAAGCATCATCAAAATCACATGTAGAGTATGATTCACAATACTCTGAAACAAACAATAAAGCATCAGATAAAATGAGAAATTGTGATGGAAAAAAGTCATGTGGTCTGATGAGTCCAGATTGACCCTGTTCCAGAGGGATGGGAGCATCAGGGTGAGAAGAGAGGTGGATGAAGTGATTACCCATCATGCTCACAGCCTACTGTACAAGCCTGGGGGGACATTGATATGATCTGGTTTAATAATAATATGTATCCATAAAATGAGGCCAGCTGAACCAGTGTATACTGAAAGACCAGGTTTAACATCATGACGGTGGTTTCCACTGCAGTGGAGCATCTTTTCTGCACTTTCCTTTTGTTTAATGTCTTAGTCTACTGCTGTCTTATGTAATTTTATGTATTTCTATGCCTTTATAAAGCACTTTGAATTGCCTTGTGTATGAATGGTGCTATACAAATAAATTTGCCTTGCCATCACTGGATAGCAGTGGCGGCTGCTGGCCTTTCAAAGAGGGGAAGCTCATTGTCGGCTTGCATCATAAAATTTGTCATTTTATTTATATGTAAGTTCTGCCATCCGTTCCTTTTCAAGAAAGTGGTCTGTGACCCTATTGTACCAAGTAGGCATCTTTTCGCCTAAGCCTAACCCCTAATCCAGCCAACAGTATGACTATGATCTGATGGAACGATATTAAACTCGAACAAGGAAATGTTGAAATTATGTTAAACTGAAACAAGGAAATACTATGAGTGTGTTTTATTTACAGTGTAAGAAATGAACAAGTAATTTCGCAGAGCAAATACCAACAAATGGGTTGCAGTTTGTCTTCTGACTTCGCTTGCAAAATCCACGATGGGACTGAGCTGAGCTGTGGAGTGACGGTGTATAGCTCAAAATATCTGTCAATCAAAACGGGATTCAGTCTTTCGACTGATCCTCCAATCATCATGCGGAAGCTCAGCATCCAGGCCAGCCGAGGCCCGTCCACAGCTCCATTCACCCCCAAAGACGCTGAGCGTCCAGGGGCAAAACAAAATCTTGGCATTTTCCAATGATCGCTGAGTTTCGAGGCAATGAAAACAACTGTTCCATGCAGTCCCACTGAAGTGCATGGACGCTCAGCTTCTACGGGCAAATGCACTGACCATAGACTGTAGAAGGAAATGGGAATGTATGAGAAGTTAATAACATCAACTCAGTTGATTTGTGATAAGTAGCTGATTCTGAACAAACTCGTCTTCGAGATGAACATGTTCTAACGCATTTGTAGTCAATGAAATGTTAACACAACCGTACATATTTGACCATTTAATTTTCGACATTTTAGGGGAAGCTGAGCTTCCCTTGCAGTCTTAGAGAAATCGCCTCAGGTGGATATTTTTTTTTGCTGATGACACAGACATTTTCCAAGATGATAATATCTAGATTCATCAGGATCACACTGTGAAAAAATGGTTCAGGAAGGTTGAGACATCATTTAACACATGGAATGACCACCAGAGTCCAGACCTTTTTTCACTATGTTGTGTATAATGTCACATTGTACAGCCCTATAACAAGTTCTGCGAAGAAAGACTAAACAGGTTGTTAGTTACCAGCTGTCTTTAAGTAACAGTTTATGAGATACATTAGCTGAACATAGTTTTTTGTAAAGCTACTAAAGTATAATAAATAACAGTCATAATGTGTTACTTTTGCTTGCAAAAGATGTAACTGCAAATTTTACTTGAGCAAAATATATCAGAAAACTTTATCCACCATTGTTTACATGCTGCCACATGCCAACAAACACATAATCAGGATACTAGTGTACATGTAAACGCACTCATTGTGTTTGAGAGAAATGAGTCTTTTCCTCTTGGCCTCTTTGGCTCGGTTCCCCTGGCACAGAACAGTGAGCGGCCCAGGAAGAACGCGCCCCTCTGTCTCTGCAGGATTCCAAGTACCAGTCCAGAGACCAGTCCAGTCGACCTGCACCCACTCCCTCAAGTGTGCTCACACACCAGAACAATGAGACGTTCCCATTACATGAGGGACGTGACTAGAACCCGAAGTGGGACATGAACACACGCTAAGCATGACAGGCATGTTCTCAGAAGCCCCGCCATGGAATGTGCAACAAAGAATGCATGCAGGCTGCAACAATTCTGGGAAAAGGTGCTATCACGTCTTATCTCATGAAGGAAGTTCAGCAATTCACAAAAAGACGTGTTTATCACTTATGTCAAGGTACAACAACCTGACTGGAGCGCTCAAACCTACAGAGGAAACACTTCTCACGTGAACGATTGTGATTTTTTCACACATTATCCGACACTTCTATAAATGTGTTTTTTTTCATCCAGCTGCAGGCAGATGGTGGTAAAATACTTGATTCAGTTATCACTGCCAGAATCAGAGATATTTAACTTTCCCATACTCAGGAAGCCTCTGGCAATCTACCCTGGTTGAAGAAATCCCCGCCAACATTCACTGCCTCTCAGTCATTTTACAGAGATAAGTCAGGCCTTTACACAAACATTCTATCTTCATTCTTTATTCCCATGACAAGTTATGATCTTGCAGATAAGGGAAATTCCTCTAACAAATGCTTTAGATTTCTCAGATGATAAGGAGCAGTGCCTTTTCCACCAGTGTTCACCAGATGTACACAGGTTTATCATGTCACTGGCTGCAGAATAATAATGTGCACATTGGTCTGTTATGGGAGTGATTAGGTCTTCATGTGTCAGAAATGCCAAAAAACTGGATTCCAAATAGCTCACAGGCTGCTTGGATTCCACGTCTTCTTGTGTTTACACACTGAGATGTACTGCGGTCAGAGCTTAATAGATAATTTGGCTTTGTGCATCCACTCACATGTCTGCTTTGTGACATAAGCCTATCAGCACGGCGCTGGGCAGTAAAGGCATTCCTGTTTTATGACAGGACCAGGGAAAATTTTAGGCAAAGAAACCAGACACAAGGCCAGATCGACAAGGCCAGTGTCATTTAATTGCGCCCTCTGTTGCTGGTTTAAAGAACAGCAAGACAACCAATGAGAGACGTAATGAGAAGAAATGACTGCACCTGCTCCGAGTCATCCAGACGAATACTTAAAGACAGAAAAAGTCAAGATATTTAGATAGAAGTGAATTGAATATTTATGTTTCAGTCAAAGACAAACCACAAACCAAAGGCTGATATTGTTCATCGTGTTGTATTATCGTGTCATGGTTGATGTGGCTCTGAGTTGTAATAAATAAATAAAACACAGGTGCAAAACTGGAAATGACTCACATGAGGTACAATTGTCTACGGTGGCGCTGACATTCTAAAGACAGTAACATTTCAGATTATGGAAAAGGTGGGACAGAGTGTCTTGTTTGTGACTTGACAGAACTTTATTTAGTTTGAAATGTTATATTTTGTGAAATGACCCTCAGGGCCACAAAGTGATGATCAACTTGTGCAAAGACTTTTAATGTCTGTAATAGCCCCAGAATTATATCTGCTGAATCTATTTTTCATTAATTTTAGAACCTTTAGAACTAAGGTTTAAGTAAAGACACAACCAAACAGTGGAAAATGTAAGATCCAGTTTTATTCTTGTTTCCAAAACTGTCCACAGCACATCTCTATAAGACCATGTGTCTGTCAAAGCCCATACATGTCAAACAGGATATTAAGGAACACGTTGACAAAGCATCACTAAATTTGGTACAAACATTCTCCGAGGTATAAGGGTGAACTGAAAACATTTTGGTGACCTAAGGTCCAAAGGTTAAGCTCATTTTGACCCCTTGTCTGTCTACGGCTACATCTCAGAAACGCCTTCATGGACTTTTTCCTATTTTGGCACAAATATTCACTCAGACTCAAAGATGAACCGATTAGATTTACTGACCAAAGGTCAAAGCTGTCATAACCTCACAAAAGAGATTATACTGTAAGTACTGATAAATAAAAGAACTGCATAAATATATTATGATGTGAAGATAGAGGACACATCTGAATAAACTTTTGGTTGTTTTTTGGAACCTACTTAACAAAAAAACTGCAATCCAGTGCACAAAAACCCTTATCTATAAATACTGAGAAGATAAGAAGACTGAAAAGATTTTTCTTTTTGCATTGATGAACATTATGTGACCATATTTATTACCACTTGTGTGTCACCTGAAAACTTTACCTGTTTTATAATTTAGAAGAAAT
>JAPQRP010000020.1:23459617-23522480 GCA_037367295.1 Apogon hyalosoma
TATATAAAATCTTATCCTAAGGACCTAGTTCTTGTGTCCTTAATAAAGCTTGAATGAAATGAATTAGTACAAATAAACTGTAGTAATAGTTCATCAGTTCACCTCCAGTTCCCTCCGTTCCGACAGCTCCCTGGAAGACAAAAGCTCCTCTTCTCCGCTCTTCAGACGGAGCTGCATGGCTTGGATTTCAGCCTCCCACTCTCTCTTCTGATGGTTGATCATAATGTCAATCTGTCTCATCAGCTCCTGAAGCTCTGGCTCACATGATGACAGTACAGAGCTGAGGCACAAGTTAAAACCACAAGTGATGTTAGCAAGATACAGATTACTATTGGTCACAGAACCTATACTACGAGTTACTATCATGATAGATTTACCTTAGATCAGGATGCTGCGGAGATCCCAAGGAAGCCTCCATTTGAATTAAGTGTGCTGGTTCTGTACACAAGACTTTTGAGCGTTATCTAGACTTGGTAAAGTTAACTATCATTACTAGTTAAACAAACTGACATAACAACCACTGTGCCAATGTTAACATTAGCTGTTAGGTTTTTTCCGAATCACTACAAATCTGAGTAGACGGGGATAGACATATTTCGGTGATGATTAAAGTTCCTAACATTGTTCACAAACACCTAAATACATTTGTTTACATCGTCGAGTAACTCTTACAGATAACGTACACTGAGCTGTGTATAATGGATTTCCTGATTTAAGGCGGTAGCTCCGCCCTAAAATGATGACCTCAGCACGTTGTGCGTAACTGTAGAAGACAGTGACATTAAGTGAAATGTGTAGTGATAAATTGTTGTTTACGACTCCCGGCTATATATGTAATTATGGAAGGATGCTTGTGTGATAAGCGCGTCACATAAAGATATAACTGAGGAGTGTTTTTACGTTTCGGAAAACTGTTATTGCTAACTGTCTCTATATTTTGCTGCAGCCTGTGTTAAAATGGCACCGGATTTTGGACCCACACTAAGATAACGACAGACTAAGACTATAACTATAAAGTCTGATGCCAATGGAATTAAAATATAATAGTAGTAAGATTTAATTTGTGAACTGGTTAATTTGTGGTTATAATGTGAAGTTGAACACGTGGCTCGTTGGTCTAGGGGTATGATTCTCGCTTCGGGTGCGAGAGGTCCCGGGTTCAAATCCCGGACGAGCCCTATTTTTTGAATCTCAATACAGAGACGGCTCCACCTTCACATAACATGATGTATCTGCCCTCGTCGAAAACAACGTGTGGGGCCTTGTGTTTTACTGAACATATGTCAAGTTAGGTTACCGTCATTGATGCTAAGCAAGAACGTCGTTTCCGGTAGCATACAGGTTAGCAGTTTGCTAGCAACTCAACAGGTACGTGTTCTTAAGAAATATGATTTTGTGACTGGCTTTCAATACGAATTATAAGTTGTAATTAATGAAAAATCAGGTGTCGCCGAAAGTCGACCATAGAAAATATAACTATAGGGGATTCAAAGGGAGTATGTGGCTCGTTGGTCTAGGGGTATGATTCTCGCTTTGGGTGCGAGAGGTCCCGGGTTCAAATCCCGGACGAGCCCACGTTTTCCCAACATCATTTTTTAGGTTACTTTAACAAAATACCGCAGTTTACTGTATGTCGTCTGTTTTATACCTACGGTCATTATCTCATTTTCGCCTTCCAACCTCCCTCCATGCGGACCTTCCCACGCCCGTCCCTCCACCTGCCCTCTCTCAGACCCTGAACAAAGGGTGCCTCCGCCGGTCTGCTTCCACAGCTGTTGGTCCGAGAGAGGAACAGAAAGAGACGTTTCTGTCCCGCCCCCACAAACACAACCAGACACTCCTAACAGGCGGCAGACGAGCCGGCTCCTCTTTATTCACTGCAGGGCGGCTCACGGTGCAGATCAGCCCGAGGAGACAGCACTGCCATCAGGTCTGAAGGAGCACCTGACCTGGGAACACTTCACACCCTGTGAGTACTCTGACATACTGTTTATTACATATGTGGACCGATACTGGACCATATAATCAATGTCTGCACTAATAAAACAGATCCTTCACAATCCTTATCCTGGATTTAGTTGTTATGTGAACTCTCAGATCTGGACCATCTTCATCCTCATCATCCCAAAACACTGTGTTCTTTTATTTATAAATGTATTTAAGGTCTACATCCATCAGTAGTCATAGTCTCCACTCCCAGGATCTGTTGTCTCTTTGTGTTCTGAAATTCACAACAAAACTGTGAAAGAAAGCTGTTAAATATTCTGCTTTCACCGCCTGGAACAACCTTCACGAAGGCCTCTTTAAAAGCATTCAAAGCCCTTTTATTTCCAACTGGAGAAGGATCAATCTGGATGTAGAGGTTTTTCTAATGGACTGAATCGGGCTCTGCTTTGAGATGCTTGTAAGGAACACTGTCGATTCTGCTTTTCGTACCTTTTAAATTGTTGGCTGTGTTCTGTAGGTCTGTTTTAGTATGATGGCTTGTGTTTGTATTTGATGTTTTGTAGATGTGTGGCTGAAATGTCTGTTTTCTGTAAGTTCTGCTGCCGTTATCTTGGCCAGGACACTCTTGCAAAAGACATTTTTAATCTCAACAAATCATTTTTTCTCTGCTTAAACAATAATAATCTAACCATTATTATCTGCTTCTGACTGTCTTCTGCACTTTATTGCACATTTATTGAACCGTTGTCATATCTGCTGCTGTTTTGTTCCATTATGCACCTCCTCACCTTATAGCTGTAATTGAATTGCACTACCGTTATTGTAAATAGGATTTACATTTTTTATATTCTATTATCATTTATCTTTTATACCACTTATTTATTCTATTTTAACCCCTTCTTTTGTGTGATATTGAAGTAGCAGCTCAGTTCTCTGTGTGTCCTGTGTATCTAGTGAATTGACAGTAAAAAAAACCTTGAATCTTCCTTCTTTCAGTCGTCCGACCTTCCTTCAGACTGACCATGGTCCTGTGCGAGGACACAGAGTGCAGCGTCTGCCTCTCGCCTTTCTCCCGGGTGGACAGGATCCCACGGGTGCTCCACTGCAGACACACCTTCTGCGACCCCTGCCTGGAGACCATGAGTCAGGTCAGGAGCGGGCTTCTCACCGTGTGCTGTCCACTGTGTCGTCGAGTGACCTGCATAGGACGTGGCCTTAGTTTGCAAGAAGCGCTGTGGGTCAACAGCAGGCTGTGGGACCAGATACCAGAGGACGAGGACGGAGAGGATCAGGACAAGGAGGAGCGGGAGGAGCGGCTGAAACAAGAGGCTGAGCAGCAGAGCACGGAGGCTAAACAACAACCCTCGTTCCAAGCAGAGTGGTGGGTTCATGATGGTACAAACACAAACATTCAACATACTCGCTTCAGTTTCCTCCCTGTTTGTTGACCGTTGCAGTCACAGTTTCTTTGAAGTGTTGTACCAGGATGCGAACAGATGATAAATTTAGAAAGTCTCCTTTGACCTCTGAGTGTTTCCCAAACTTTTTAGGTTTTTCCGCAAACACTGTAATACGTGACATGGTTATTGGAAGGTGGGTGGAAACTGATAACAGACAGGAGGACGTCTGCAGTAGAAATATTACATTTGAGGAATTAGACTTAAAATGAATCAAATGCCAGTCAAATGCCAGTTATTAAAAAAAGGTATACTTCAGTTTTGGGATGTTATGCTTTATGATATACAAAACACAGTCGATTTATGATTATTTAGTACTTTGCTTGTAAAGTCTGATGACAGACAGGTTCATTTTATCACTAAATTGGCCTGACATGATCAGTGTTGAGCCATTTTAACTGTTCAGTCCAATATAACAGTGTAAACAGAGACAGAAAGAGGCATAAAAGTAAGCATTTTTAACTCCGATTTTATACATAAGGTGGTTCTTTATACTTTAATAGTTTTTACAGGAGTAGATGTTGTAAAATGAGGCATAGACATAAGGGAGTGATATTTTACTTTTTCAAATGGAATTATTCATTTTAAAACATTTCCCTGTGCTCTACATAAACTGTAAATGCTCTGCTTGGGTCTGAATTCTTCATTAATTCAACTCCACAGGTCCATCTTCAACCCTATGTCTGAGTAATGACACCAGAAAGGTCGTTTTGAGCGCTGGCCCTTTAAATACAAATAAGCCACTTCAGGCCCCGCCCCCCTCCAGGTTGTTGACTGAGCTGTTCTGTCCTGTTCAACCAAAAACTGAACATTTTCGGTAATCGGCTCAAAGTTTGGACATATTTTCAGTATGGACTACAACTGCTGCTGCTGACAAACAGTTACGTCGAACTAGAGAAATGTTCGCAGAAGTTTTGACCTTATATGTGCAAATGTTATGACGTAACTAATTATAGACATAACAAATTAAGCCGGAATTGAAAAGGGTTGTAGAAATCCATTTGATTTTTGCCAAAATGAATATAAACTTAGCTTTGCAGCACCTGGAGGGTTCAAATTCAAACATTTTAAACTATTAGGGTCCAAATACACAAATAAATGAACCAAAGACTAATAAAAGTGGGTTTAGCAAAATATGACTCCTTTAATTTCTCTTAGAGGATGAATAATGCTCTTCTCATACTTTATTTCATGTTCAATATTTTGTGATATTTCAGAATCAGTTTGTTTTCTGACGTATTGCAGTGCATCACCATTAACTGACTCATAACCTGTGTGTGGTGTCCAGATTCTTTTCAGCTCCCACTTCTCCAATCCCATTCTTGTCCTCATCAGTGCGCTCTGCAGTCCTATTGTCCAGTGGATTGCATTTCTAAAGGACACTGTCTAAAACGTACACTTTTCCTCTTTCAGCCTTTCTGTCAGACCCTCCAGAACGAAGCTCAAATTTCCTGCCTTCTTCAGAAAGTTCAGTTTGACAAAGCAGCAGCAGGAGAGGATTGTCCCTGGCAGCAATGTGTAAGTTTGTGATAAATGGCTTTTTAATGGTGGAAGGAATTCAAAGAAAACGTGGACTAATGCATTTTCTGTGTCTTTGTGCGTGAAGGGAGATGAAATCCTGGCGGAGGCTGTCGGTTGAAGACACGTTTTAAAACCAGACGGACCAGGACGAGTCACGTGACCCTGCCCAGCTCTTCTCAGGATTTTTTTTTTTTTTTTAGTCGCTAGACGTCCCAATCAGCCTTGAAAAGCAGCGGAGGAAAACTCAAGGCCGTTAGAATCCAGAGTCCATTTGTGTCCCTGTCAGCGCGGTGTATTGTTCCCAGCCAAAGGTGCCCTGTTTTCCTATTATTTATTCTGGGTTTAATTCTCCCAGCTGGTGCTGTGGGATTTTGTTCAGCTGTCAGAGTGGGGATAACACCCCACCATAACCAAGACCCCCTCGTAACAGATGGTCTCCTGTGGACGATCCCCACAGCCCAACATTGAACAGTATTTATTACTTTTCCTTATTTATGAGAACTAGTTGACAGAATATTTAATAAAAGTATTTTTCTTCACCTGTGTTGTAATTTCTGTGACGCTCATATGAACAATCATGAGCTTTCAACTGCACAAAAAAACACGATTCTCCTTTTCTCTCTTCATCTTCTTTGACACATTAAGTATTTACTGAAAAGAGGTGAGAGCAGTAGGAGATTTCTAAACAGCATAATGTGAATATTACTTTTGTGGGCAATGATACACAACAAAAAGCCAGTCACAAAAGACTCATTCAGGCATGAAAGTGGATTATGAGCTCCATTCACTGAGCATCTGGCAAGTATTCCACATTAGAGGATATTATAACACTGGATCATCACTTTCATGGAAATATTCTTTTGTGTTGCCTTATGTGCACAAATCACACCAGAAATAGGAGTAAAATGAAAAACAAAACTGGCAGATGTGTATCATTCTGGGTTTGTGGAGCAGCAGAGTGAACCTTCAGGGTATTAATGAGTTTGGCGTCTCTGTCGTATTAAGGTCTGTTGGAGACACAAATCCGTTTGTTGTCACACTGGTTTGGTGGCGACTAGTTTGAACAAGTTGTGTCAACTGTTCGTCTGTGAGATGCACTCAGTGTTAACCAGGACGCATTTGTCCTTTAAGTAACACTCATTTATTTCTACGTTTGATTTTTTGATCTAGTGGAATGTAGTTTTAGTCACATACTTTGAGAATTTACTTTGAAATATTTATTTTTTTTGTAGATTTCTGCTATTATTCCATTATTTCCCTCAGGACCTTATTGTACTTGGATCAATATATAATTGAGGGACTTGGAAGTCCATGGGATATATCTTGCATACATCTTTATTAAAAGTTAAAAAAACAAAACAAAACAAAAAACTAATGTTTTTTTATGTTCATCATGATCATGTCTTTAAAAATTCCATAATTATTTAATTACAGAAACAATCACTTATTAATAAATAAAAAATACATAATTAATAGACTAGATATACTAAAATGCCAACTAAATGACCATCTGAATTTAATAACAACCACCTTCTAATCAGCTAAACAATGATAAAATGAGCTTATTCCAAAAAAATTGTTTTGTGTTCTTTTATTAAGTTGAGGTACTCATGACAGATATTTGTTTTTTGCAATATAGAAAATTTTACATGGAAAATAACAAATTGTATTTGTGTCCGAGAAATCACTTTCATCTAAGTTACCATTACAAAAACACCAAGTCACATGACCTGCTCCACATGATGCCATTTCCTCCTGAAGAAAAAACTGGTAAGACTCTAAGGTATGTTCTTTCTCCTCTTTCTGAATTATTTAATATAAAATAGTGTGTGAGTCAAGTGTGAATTTATCGTACTCTTATGTCAACAGTGTTACTACAATATCTTTATAAACAACTTTCAAATTAAATTTTACTCAACTGTGTGATATTTAGAAGAATCTTTCTGTAAAAATGCCAGGTGGTTTTATGGTTATGTTGATTTTAGGTCTGAAAACAAAAATGTCAGCTATACCTGTCAGCTGTGTTACCCTGTAAAGGGAACTCGAAATGTCCTTCAGTTATATATTGACCCAGTTATTACCTTACTACATTTATCTGAAAGTTGGACTTTTCAGATTCTGGTGTTTTTAGAATTAAATATTTTTCTCAGCCACTTCCTGCTCGGTAAAAATCAAATACCTCCTAATGTGCAGATGTTGAATGTTTATGATGAACTGAAAGAAAAAGTGTTTATTTTAACATCATGGACTTCACAAACCCAAACTAATGTTACATTTTTCTATTTTATAATTTAGATGGCAAGAAAAGTAGGTGAGATTCTATGAAATTTCTGTGTAATTACAGAGAAGAAAATGCAAAACCACCATAAGACAAAAAAATATACAACAAATGAAAGAACAGTTGAAACAGAGCAACTACACAGATGTAAGTGAACAAACAGACCATAGTAGGGTCAGTTTCTACGCTTATATTGAACAGATTTAACAAAGGCAGCATGGGCTCAGTAAATGGACTGGTCTAAGTCAGATTTCCTCAGAGAGAGTTGAGTTTTCATAGTTACCGTCTGTTCTCACAGGACAGTGACACTCCAAACGGTACCGTGGAGGAGGATGGAGCCCACGGCTCCAGACTCAGATGGATCGAATGACACTTTTTAGTTACTTTGTTAAAAATATTAGCAACTTTTGGATATGAATGACAATTATTTTTGAACATTTGTCAGTCGTTGTAGTAGGTCTAAAACCATTTACACACTGTCCATCTGTAAAAATGTAACATTTTATTAACCAAAATGTATGTCATACACTACATTAAGGATTTTTATTTAATGCTATTTGTACTTGGTCAGTTTTTTTCTAAGCTAACGTGTTTGCCAAAAATCTTATTAGTTGAATAATTTCATAAATACACCAAACATCACAAAGCACCAAATAATCTGAAATAAATGACTGGAGAGTATCCACCTTCAGGTAAAAGACAGAGGGGGTTGAATATAATTTTTCTCTGTTGGGTCAAAAATGGCTGTTTAGGCTGAAGGTTACTGTCCCCTGGAATAGTGTGATGTTCCTACTTCTGCTGAAGTAAATCTGATATTTCTAACACACTGGACATAAACCACTGTCAGACTGACTACAAATGAGATGATTAGCTGATTAATTAATTAATATCTAAATTAATTAATTTAGAAACCAATGGGAAAACAACATAATCCTTCATCATTTTGTGGTGAATTCATTGTTTTCACATAGAAATGCTCAAATTTGATGTACACTGTCTTCTTAAATGCCAAACTTTGAGCTCTTCTTGGTCAAAACCAAGAGAAAAGTGAATATTTTAGGAAATTGAATGGGTGGTTAAATAAAATAAAAAGGTTATTAACCCATAAAGACCCAGTGCTACTTTTGTATCAGTTCCTAAAAGAAATTTTCTCTCTATCTAACCTTTCTTTAGTGATTTATCACCATGTATTACAGTATTATCCTCTGTATTTTGCATTTTATCAGTATAAATCTGGTATTTTATTAACTTATCATGTAGATGTTCAGAAAAGCTCAGATTAAAATCGAGGGCTGTTATACCAGAAAGACAGAAAACCACTGAAAAAGTGACTTTTTCAGTAAAATCTATCATTAACTGAACTTCGACCCAGTGTCTCCATCCACTGTCATTGATCCAACTCCATCAATGTTGTAGAAGATGACGGTGTTTCCATGGTAACTACAGAGCCTCTGAACATCCAAATGGGTCATATCTGATGATCATACATTACAATAAACACTGACAAGGAACTATTTAACAGCACAAAGGCTTTCACTTTTCACTATTCAAGTACATTTTTACTTCAAAGGTGTGACTGCAGAACTATTACTTACACTGGAGTATTTGTACTGCGTGGTGTTAGTACTTAAGTCTACGATCTAAATAGTTCTTCCGCTGCAGGTCATGGTCTCTAACATGATGCCAAAAACAGAACTGTGTCCAAGTCTTAAAAAAAGTGTCAGCATCAGCGTTGGCCGTCACAGCTGCAGCGTAGACGACAGCAGAAACCCCGCAGAGAACAAACAAACACAAACACGGTTGTGAAAACAGGCAAGGTCTGGTACCTCGCTGTCAGTTTCAGTTTCGCAACGAGTTTATTGACTTTAAATGTGGTCCTGGTGGTGCAAATCAGCAGGATTAGTGTGGAAAAGAACAGGAAACAACTCCCAGCACAGAGAGGCAGAGGTGGAACAACTACTCTGAGCCTTTACTCCATTACTGCTGAAACTAAGATAATAACTAACTTTATTTTGAACGTAAGTGGGAATAAAATATAAAGGTGAACAAAAGGTAAAAACTAATTAAAAAATTAAACCGAACATTCCAAATTATTGAAGATAATAACTAAAAAAGGAAAAGAAAATAAATGTCACAGTACTGTACAGTTATTTCACTGTGGCTTTTTAACAATACTTTATATATGAAATGGAATAGAATGAATCTGAGTTCATATTGTCCCAATCAGCTAATGTCCATGTGCATATACAGCCCATAACAAAGAATAGATCAGCTATTAAAATACTAAAAAAAAGAGAGCAAATTATAACATACCATCAATAACTGTTACCGGAATACTCCCGTTTATTGTAATTATATCGATGGAAAATAAGGTTTTATTACATCTTCTTCAATTTTGTGATATTTTCACACTTTGATATTTTATTGAAACTTCTGCATTAACCCATAAAGACCCAGAGCTACTTCCTAAATCAGTTCCCAAATTATTTTTTTCTCTATTTTTAACTTTTCTTAAGCAATTTATCACCCTTTGTTATAATATTATCCTCTGTATATTGCATTTTTACAGTTAAAATAATGTATTTTCCTATATTTAATTCACCGATTGTGTAGATGTTCATTAAAGCTCAGGAAGTTGAAGAAAAAGGGATTTTTTTCAACAAAAAATGACAATTAACTGAACATAAACCATGTCTGTCCATCCACTGTCATTGATTCAACTCCATGGGTTTTACTGGTGAATCAATGTTGTAGAAGGTGACGGTGTTTCCATGGTAACTACGGAGCCTCTGAACGTCCAAATGGGTCATATCTGATGATCATGAAAAGATGACAAACGGTATTTACACCAATTATTTACATGGATTGATAGGATTAGTGGATCAACAGGTACTAGACAGTTTAGATCAGTAGATGGTTTTGGTCATTAGTGGACGTTTGGGTCTTTAAGGGTTAAAAGCTCAAAACTACAAAAAGTCCAACAATCAAGTAGTGCAGTGTTGTTCATGTGTGAGGTGTCCATCTGAAATGTACTGAGTGTGAGTGTAAAGACACAGAACAAACACAACAGAGCAGTTAATGGAGATCAGAGTTAACGCCGCCTCATTCCACGGCTGCATGTTTGTGGTCAGACTGATGACACTCAGTCAGATCAGAACGTTTTTGCAACAGAAGCATGGTGTAAGACAGTTTCTACATCCCACACACTTACATCAGGCAGTAGTGCAGCTAGTGTGAGTGCTTTCAGTAATAAGAGAACACAAATATATTCAGTTTTCTGTGTTTCCTCTCGGTTAAAAGACAAAAATTGTAGTTCTCTACTGTGACTGAGCACCAGTGAAGTTTCTCTCAACATGAACCAATACAACCACTTCTTCATTATCTGTAACCTGCTTTATGTTGTAGACATAAGGTTCAAGTAACGACATTCTAATAAATAGTATGTCAGTGCTTCCCACGGAGCCACTAGATGATAAAATCTCAACTGAGTACAGTGAAATCTGCAAATTTCTACCAAAAAAGTAAGTTAAAGTATGATGAACTAATCCCAGAAGGGGTGGATTTGATCATTTTCTCATGGACATGAATGGGAAATTGCTATGATTACTTATAAAGGTTTTCTCAAAGGAGAAAACACTAGCTTTAACACTAGTTAAAGGGTTTTTTTTTTTTGTTTTGTTTTTTTTTAAATAACCTGCTTCAAGAGATAAAATGTGCTAAATCTTGTATATTTTGATAAGACAAATTGAGGAAAAAAAAAAGAGGAAAATTGTTGGTTAATGTTTTCAAGATACATAATAAAATAAGTGTTATTATAGATATAGAGGTTTATGTACATTTTTTAAAACAGACACATAAAAAGTGAATGTGCTCTAACGTACAGACCATGTTTTAATGTAGACATAGTGGCTCAGATACAAACATTCCTTTAGACAAATATCCAATTTTTCTTTAATTCATAGAATTGCACATTTTGACCCAAGACTGTATTGTATAAAACTACAGCCAACTAACACTTTGACTTTATTTTTCTTTAATAGTGACTCAATTTGGGAAATTAAATTTTTTTTCTTAAATTCTAGAAGTGTTTTCCTCATTGACCAGTGGAATTTATGTGGAAGAAGAATAAGAAACATGCCAAATACTACTATATCCTATAGAATACCACCCCAAATATGAGTTTCTGTTGTTGTTTAGATTATATATAATTAGCAGTAAATAATAACATGACAACAGAACAGGTTTAAGTGTAAGGTTTGAGTTTGGGTACTTGCCTACTTTTATATTATTACTATGTGAAAGGTCAGATGGTGACAGTAGATAAATATGGTTAAACATTTCTCATTATACTCATCTACAAGTAAAATGTCTCCAGAATTAAGGTAGTGAAACTTGACAAAGTTTGAGTCACTAACAAAGAAAAATTAAGTCAAAAATGCTGATTGTTTGGGTCAAAATGTAAAATTCTGATCAATAATGAGAAAATGGGTTTTACAGCAAAGTCTTTGGGTGTCAAACATATGGGCCGTGGGCCAAAACCGGCCTCTGAAAGGGTCCAATGTGGCCCACAGGATGAATTTGAAAAGTGAAGATATTAAACTCATATTAGTTCATGGGCCATGGACTATTCAGGGATTAAAGATAATTGTGAAGTAGATTAAAGTAAATAACTGCCGTTCTTGGGTAGTTCAGTCAAACCAAGACAAACATTATTCTTCCCTAGTCTTATCTTTGTCTGCCAGGGAATCGTCTTGGAGAAATGGGTTGGGCAAATTTCAAAGTTAAAATTAAAAAAAAAAAGTGTAAAAAAAAAAAAAAAATCCCCAAACTGAAGTTCAACCATTAAACAGCACTACACCTCCTAGTGGCACAGAAAAATGTGTCAAATTTGAAAAGAATTGAATGAATAGTCTTTGGTTGGACAAATATCCCCGCAGACAGAATTCCTAGTATTACTAAATGATACCATGAATTCTGAGTAAAATATACCAGGAATATTTAACCCCGCCCACCCATATAATGAGTTCATAGTATTTTAAATGAAAATATCTGAATGAAACACAACTAACTTGTCGTGTTCAGTTCTAATACTGACCAGGATGAAGCCTCCGACGTGTCCATTAGTGGAAATAAAAAGAGGAGTGTGTGACTTTGGTAATAAGACATCTTTATTAATCATTTGGAGAGACATGCTGATCTCTGTACAGTGGATGGAGGACCGGGTCTGGACTGACCGGGTCTGCTGCTCAGAGCTGTGATGGGACAAACACACCCTCAGCCTCCGTCCTCAAATACACACCAGAAACACACAAAGACATGTTGTTGCATCACTTGGTCCATTTCCCAGGAATGTTAAAATGAGCGTTTTACAAATGGAGGCGGACTCTACTTCCATATTTGTGGGGAATAAATACAGTAGTGACTGATCCATCAAGTTGATCCTCAGTTTAACATAAATATGCAGGTCAGCTCTTGAGAAGTGCTCCCTTTACAAGGCTGGAGAGCGGTACATTCTTGTTTAATAAATACTCATCACACAAACGGAAGCGAGAATAATGAAGCTGATCCACCATCGTTTACCCACTGGGGCTTTTTGACACTTGATTTATAGTTCGTCTGTGAAGGATTCATCTGATTCCTGCTACATATTCACATCTACATTAATAACCAGTGGAGTCGAATGCAACCTGTCTTTGTCGTCTCTAAACCCACCAAAAAGTGTGTTACAGCCCGGGTCTCCTGTCATTCTGGAGCCAACTCTGTCTCTTAATATCATTATTATTTGGCTCATTATGTGGGTTAGAAAGATTCACTAGTTTTCACAAGAGTGCTCCCCTTTTTGGACATGTGTGAACGACTCAAACGTTTAACTCTACTCTAGGACACAGTTCTCCAAACATTCTAGAGATAAAGATTATTTAACACATTTGTTCTTTTTTTTTTTTTTTAAGACTTAACATCATCACTCTAATTCTAAAACATGTTTGTAAAAAGTGCAGTAAGGTTTCACTTCAAAGAGAAATCAAAGTAGTGTTTCCTAAAGGTTCAATATGGAAGATTTGTGTGTGTTTGTGAGCTTACGTACAGTTTGTTACAGCCTTCTTCTACCGTTCACTGCTCATTTGTTCACTCTAATGGAAAATGGACATATTCACAACAATGTTGTAATAATTCAAGAAAAAGTTAACACATTACAAGAATAAAGTCATTATGTTGCAACAAAACAGGGGGTAAGAGTCATATTAAAATAATAGTCACAATATTTCAATAATGTATTTTTATCTGTATGAATTTTTAACAGAAATCAAGAAATCATTCAGCACCACATTAATGCCCAAGTAATTATTTGTTTCTTGTTATATTATAAACTCATAATGACATAATTACGATTGTTTTTTTCCAAAACAGTTATATTTCATTTATTTTCTTAAAATACAAACACTGTACTTGTAATAGCCTCACTTTTTTTTTTTTTTTTAAATATTATAAGACTTTATTCTTGAAACACATGACTTTTTGGGTCCTAGTAAAAGTGATCTGTAATACAGGTAAAAGAGGCAGTTGTTAGATTATAAACGGAGTTAGCTTACATCCAAAAATGACCAGCTCTCACAACAAAACTGCCTTCAACACAAACTTCGTGTAGGCAGAAACACATGTGAATCTTACATATTGAACCTTTAACTGTGGCTGACTTAACCAGCAGTACATGGTTATGATACTTGGCTCTAAAAAAAAAACCAAAAAAAAAACAAAAAACATACAAACAAAAAAAAGAAATGAAGTCACATTGCATAATACAAGTCAGTAGTCAGTTTAAACACAAAAGCAGCAAAAGCTCTTCTCAGTGGGGACACATTACATGACATTTCCGTTCATCAATCAGGTCTCGAAATATGTGACATTTATAACGAAGCTTCAATCACAACTTCATATTAACCTGAAAGGTCAACTTGTGCAAATTAGTCTCAGTCTGTCAGGACTGGTGAAAACACCAGCAGTGTCACTGATTACAGTGTTGGACAGTTTACCGTTCACCTCATAGGGGACTGTAATGACCCCAGTGAAACAAGGCCAGGGGCTCCGATATATCACAACCACCAAGATATCCCACAATGCAACAGCAGATGTGATACAGATGTGAAAGGCGGGTGGGGTGGGGTGACCTAAAAGTCTGTCTGTAATGTGGCACGAATGACTCGACTTGGCAGTGGCCCTCTAAGAACTGCATTCTAACGTCGCCTATACAGAAAGCACACATTTACACACACGACAGAAAGTCAAGTATACAAATCCAAAAAAAAAGACCCAGACAAGTCATCATCAGAGTGCATTAAGTCACTGGTGTAATATTACCATTTACATATTCAAACTCGTGTACACCGATAAGACAGTACCTATGCTCAAAAACTAGGCATGCATTAGATACTCAAGATGTTACTGTTCAGTTTTGTCCTGGAAAATGCAAAAACGATGGATCCCACTAGGATTATGGGAAGGACTGCTGGGACTGGCCAGGTTTATGCTTTAGGTAAGACTGTTAGTGTGGTGAAAATGGCCCTGTTAAGGTTAATGGTAGGGACTGGTAGAGTTTTTGAGGGGCAACTTCATCTGTCTTTGTCCATAACGACAGTGGGATCCATGCAAGTACGTCTCAGACCATCCTTACAAGCTCTCAAACACAGAGCTTTGTCGTTTTAAAAAAACAACCTTTCCAGAGATATTCCCTGAATATACAAAAATACAAAAACAAAATGGGGAAACTTTCCTTTCTACTTAAAAAAATTGTATACACGTATGCAACTTGGGGATCTTTTTCACATCTTTATCCGTTTTTTTCTGTTTTTTTTTTTTTTTGCATGTTGTAAGACTTTTTGGCAGTTTCATTAACAAAGTAGGCTACACTACTTTAAAACCAAATTCACATATTGCTAGTTCCAACCACGACCAATAAGTCAGGTGAGGAGGCCAGATTCCAACGTGCAAAGTCAACTGCAGGTTAACCAATAGAAAGCAACATAACAAGCATGTGGTGTAAATGACGTTGTCCGAGATGGTGCTGGGTATTAACAGGAGCAGCCGCCCTCGGTGGTCTGGGGCTCCTGCGGTTTGTCCAACTTAATGTCAATCACTGTAGAAAAAGGTTAAGGAAGCGGAGAGACATCGAGTAGGTTCACAGACAAATTGATAAACTTGCAATTTCTCTAAATGTCTGCTATAAAGAACTGAAATTAAGAATTAAGAAAGATTATTAAACTAAAAAAACGGCAGAAAGCCTCACAAATGACTGGTATCAAGTATCGCAAATGGCAGTCACAAAAAAGTCTGAAGCACTCTGACTCCTTTCTAACAATTACATACTAAAACGATATCTATATCCATAACATAATGAAATATTTAACTAATAAAGGAATAACAGATTCTTACTTTTATAATCAGAATACTTCAGACTTTTAAGAGTACCTGACCTTCTACACATACCTATGTCACTATTTTATGCACTTTTTTCTTTCTGAGCCAGTATAGAACTTGCTGTTATTGTTTACTGGACAAATATGATGCTAGGTGTCATACTTTCACCAGCTGAACTGCACACTGTTTAGTCTCATATGCTACAATAAGAGTAAAGATACCTTCATCAAGTCACAGAACCTTTGAGGTAGAAAACAAGTTTCGTTCACATATAAAGAAAGGAAGATAAAACAGGTAGACGTATCCAACCTGTCATCACCCACTGATGTCATGATGACTGTGTTGGAGCCTAGATTTTGCAGTTTGGAACCTTAAGAACATACATTTCCATCTTTGTTTTTGCCAAATTATATGACTCTATTTACCTGTTTTAGGGTTTTGTGTCCATGTTTTTACAGTTACTTTCTGGAAGCAGAAATGGCCCCCAAAAGTGTGAAGGACTAATTAATGCTAACACTCAAGCTAACTGCTATGACTCTGATAAAATTCATATGAATATTTTTTCTTTTTCAGGCCCTTGTGTTTGTTTTGGCCATCACCAACTTTTTTTTTTTTTTTTTTCAAATATGACCACATTTGTTCAAGAAGCTTGCAAAGCTAGCACTAGCTTACAGATAACACACTGCTAACAAAGAAATGTTATGTTAAAAGCCACTCCAATAGTCATTTCAGCTATCCGCCAAATGTTAACACATACTGTTGTGTTTGATAAAAGTAATTACGACATAATGAAATGTACGAACAAGCTAACCAGTAGGCAAGCTGAAAGACTGATTTAATGTTAAAATGAGCTAAAACCCCCTTTACACAGGGGTGGTGATTGTTGAGAGGTCATTGAGTGATGAAAAAATGGCCAGATCTCTCAACAATCTTTCAGTGAGTGCCCAGCGATCACCAAGATCTCTCAGTGACCTTCCAATGATCTCCACGGTCAGCATGGTCTCCTCAAAGTTCTGACTTGGTCCAAAACAATCTCTAAATGATCGTTAAGGGAAGCAATCTCTCAAAGAACACTCAGGGTGCGCTCAAGGAGCCCTCAGTGATCTCATCAATCTCCCAATGATTTCTCAGCGATCTTTCAATGAACGCCAAATTTTTCTACCCCCAAAGGTAGAGATGGTTGAGAGATCAATGAGGGAATGGGTACAATTGTCTTGATGACCCCAATGCCTGATCCGACCAACGAGACAGTTTAAAGCAGGGGGCCAAAGGCACAACAAGCACACAAGGATCTCCCAAACATTTACAGAGAAACAGCTTTTTGAGGCTTAGGAGATTGGTTTTTTTTTTAAACTCTTCAGTTATGAGAGTTTTTTAGAGTATTTTTTTTAACAGATTCAAAAAACAAAAACAGGTCATGAGGTAAAGGGGTTACAAAGATCACATTGCTTAGACAAACACTGCAATTTTTATACCTAATGGTTTACAAATTAGTCTCACAGGTTATGTAAACGTGCCATTTTTCCCCAAGTTCTTCACCCAGTTCTTTCTGAAGTCATATTGTGTCCATCATCTGTTCTAGTAAATGGAGATGTTTTACAATATTAATAAAGACAGTCATCAGTGGGCATTCTCTCTTAAGCCAGTATTTTGTAATGGCCTTTTAACTCGGTTCCAACAAGACCTTGAGGAGGTAAGCGTCATTCTTACTAAGACCATCAGGTTCATGGCCAAGAAAGAGGGAAGTGAATGATACGTTGACTTTAAAACCCAAAACTTTAGAAATGATTTTAGATACTTCCTTCCAAAAAGTCTGGATACAGGGGGAGGACCAGAAATCATGAGCGTGATCCACCATTGTTCCCCCACATTCTCTGAGGTTTAGGAGATTGTTGAGAGATCAGACCAATAGTTGATCACTCAATGATCATCCAATGATCTCTGCGCTGTGTAAAGGGGCCTGAAGGTATTCATGTTCCACTAACAGATACTGTGACTACCAGCAACCTTCATTAAATATCTGACTAACAAAATAATTTACACACTATTTACTTAATAAACAAGCTGTGGTGTTGGCCCTCGACTGAAATATTACTTTGACAAAAATATTAAAATACAGAAAAAGGAATGGGCTTGATAAGCATATTCAATTATTTTAAAGGTAATATGAACATAAACCTGATTAATTCATCTTTACAAATAGGGAGATTCTTTACTCAATATGCATCAAATCAAGGTGGGAGAAAGAAGTCAGGGAGTCTCCAAAATTAAAAAAGAACCATAACACGCTAAACCTGAACAGAGTCTGTGATGGGAGATGTTGGTTAATACCATACTTAATACAGTTTAATCACTGGTAGATGTGGTAACAGATTAGATCAATGACCAGTTCAGAACTGGATTTTAATTTCATTATTATCTACTGTATTTGGGAAGTGTGACGACTGGGCAGAAAATGCACGGCAGAGATTTTTTTTACAAATGACCAGGAAACAGCTCAGTAAAGACACTCCAATAATCCCTAAACACAAAGAGTCCAGAGAACAGTCCAGAAAATTTACACTATGTATGACTTTTTCTCTGTAACATGGCACTATCAAATCAAAAATACTAAACTCTAAACACTGCAAATGTCACTGAATGCGAGGTGTTTTCTCTGCTATATACTTAACATCTTTGGAGATCTTTGGAGGTTCACCTCTTTCTGTGCAGAGGTTAACAGAACAGATTAGAGTCAGAAATGTGCCAAGGACGACCTGCATGGACCTGAATGCAGTAGCACTGAATGACCACTGGATGGTGCCATTTCACACAGATCTGTTTCCCATGTATTTGGTGAGGAAGACTGACTGCTCGAAGGAAATCTAAAACTGCTTCACACCTTTAACAAGTGTAAAAGCTTTTCAGCTCATTGGGGAATCCTCTTTTATTATTAGTGGGGTAATGAACTGAGAACTGATGTTGGCTTATGTTACTGTCATTGACTTACAAGAAAATCTGATGCTAAATGCTGTTAAGATGTTACTAGAAAATCAGATTTTGCAGGTTTATTCTGCATTATTCCCACTGGACTGACATTTTTCGCTGAATATATGCAATGCACGCCTTTACAACATCAGGTGCTTGTATGTGATTTCAGATCAAATTACAGGTGAATGTAGCAGCAGTGCAACAGCAGCAGCCGTTTCCTCACCACTGATTTTCTGAATCATGCTCTAATACACACATATTGTGTGTAAGTGACACTGGAAACATTGTCCCATTGTGGATTTCAAATACCAGTGTAACAGTGATGATGTGTTTTCAGATTTTTTTCCTCTTTAGCAGGTCAACATGGTGCTATGTGAAGGGCAGTCATTAATCACACTTGATGTTTCCCATTTGGACTGATTCAGGTGAAACAAAGCCAAACACATTAAAGCCAGAACAATGAGCTGAAAGATGCTGGCAGTGTGGAGGATGGTGGTTGGCAATGCACAGTGCATTCAACAGTCTTCAGTCCTTGAGGTACAGAGATATAATATAAACAGATGGGACTGTTAAGGGTTTAGCTAACTCTCCTAACTTCCACAGATTTCTCAGTAATACAGTCCCATAGATGATGTAACTACATCCAAAACCACCTTGAGGTCTTTGAAGGGAGTCCTATGGGAAAAGTCTCTGAACAAGCTTCTAGTTTGTGAAAACAGTTAGTTTGACAACAACCAGATGAACGCTGTTATGATCTTTAACATGTTACCCCCAGACTACCAAATTATTACCCAACCTGACTGAAACTAAAGTGACTAAATGACTGACAGTTTGAGGTGTTGAGACAGGTGGAGCAGGTGAAGCTCATTTACAGATGCACCAGATGCACTTTTATGCCTCTTTTCTCCTTTTTAATCATCAAACTCCATGCTGAAGTTGCAGTGGTAGATGAAACATTTTTAGTGCCATCGGGCAAAAATTCAGTAATTACAGAAAAGCAAGCCCGCCTCTGAACTCTATATTTGGGCTGTAGAAAATCGACCCAATGGTGCAGACTTTAGGTATTCACAGGTGCGTTCAGGCAGGAATTTGGCTTAAACACATGACTGACAGCTGTAATGACTGAGTGTTGATCATCCATCAGATGTAAACATAC
This sequence comes from Apogon hyalosoma, assembly GCA_037367295.1. Classification (NCBI taxonomy): domain Eukaryota; kingdom Metazoa; phylum Chordata; class Actinopteri; order Kurtiformes; family Apogonidae; genus Apogon; species Apogon hyalosoma. The sequence continues at coordinate 23,479,359 of JAPQRP010000020.1, forward strand.
CGCTCTACTCTGTGACTCAGCATGGAAGCTTGGAAAAGTGACTTTTCTCACTCTGTTCCATGCATGTTTATATTTACTCTTTTCATTTGGACCAAGATGAATGAGCTGCAGAAGGACAGCTGAATAATGTGCTGTGACGTACAATGAGACTGTCTTAAACATTAGAAGAACACTGGGATGTCTCCAACTGACACAACCTGCTCAGAATTACATAGAAACAGCAAATTACTCTTTTGATGTTATGAAAACTGACTTTGAATAAACGTTTGCTGGTATATAACTTTGTCTATTGTATTTTGGGATAATTCCATCTCACATTCTACCAAGGGTATTTTTGCTGGAGTTTAACACCTTCAACTTTTAAGTACTTTGCAAAACTATGCTTTTGACATACTTTTCGGGACACTGCAAAACTTGATAGAGAAGGCACAGAGTCGTGCTTGACATCTTTCTGTCTTTGTGATCAGATATAAACACTCATCTGACTTTTTTTCAGACTCTCATTAACACAGATGACCCCAGTGCTTGATCTGGGTCAAGCACCCTCTTCTCTCCATCTGTGGACGTGCAGCAGTGATTACACACACTGACGAGGTAGGAAATTGTTCTCAGGGAGACAGAAGAAGACGGCACCCACAGGCCTTGACACCCACCATAAATCAGCATGACCCACCCGTCCCCAATTTCAAACAGGCAATTAAAGAGAACAGAAAATGCACTGAGAATATGTGTGAGCTATGGTGTTCCCAAATCTGTGTCAAGCTCGCTCCACTTTTACAGTCCATGAATTAAATAAGTACAATATAAGGAAGGATGAAGGATAACTGGTGTGCTGTGTTAATAAAGCACTTTTATGCTATATAACATGTACTGAGCCTATTTCTGGCTTCTCCTAGTATGATCAATAATGTCCATATTGCAATAACAGAGGTGCCACTCCATTAAATGACAGAGTCAGCAGAGGCACCTACGTCCTGAGGAACTGCCGTCACCTGCCATCCATCAACACACCTCCACCTCACACAGCCTACCCCCACATCCATTAAGCCTCATTAAGATAGGAATAAAAAAAAAAAAACAACTAACAGGATGAGATAAAGGTAATTGGCTGAATGTGAGTGATGTATTATAACAGAGGAAATATGGCTGACTGCAATAAAAGGCAGCGGGGTGATCTCAGCAGCTCAGAGGGGCTGTTAGGTTACTGGGTTTATTACCGAGGCTGAGCAGTTTGCAAAGGCTGGTTGAGTGCACCATAATCAGTGCAGCGCAAGAAGATCAAATGTAAGGCATTCCTTCACTGTACAAGGTCATTATGTGATTTATGTTTACGTTACAGCTCATAAACGCTGCGGTGTTAATCAAGGTACCCTGTGACGCAGCTACACATCAGGGGAATAATGACAGGACTATATGCAAACGCTAAAAAAAAAAAGAAAAAAATGCCATTTCATGATTCATCCACAGTTACCATAGAGATGGCACCTCACTGTGTTTTGAGCATGATATGAAGGAGAGACTCAGTCACAAAATTAAATGCTACGTCCAGAGACTTAATCTTAGGTAAGTGACAATGTTTCAATGTGGCTATTACATGAAAATAAAACTGCCAGTCAAGTCACAGTTTACTTCAATGTCTGTCCAGATTCATGTAATGCACAGAAGGAAGGGTCTGAAGGAATTTAATAAAAGCAATTAAGTGTATTTTATGGTGAAATGGAAGATTTTTACAATATTGACAAAATTCAGGTGATTCATTTAAACAAGTTATAGCCAAAAACACATTTGTTAGGTGACAGTAACCTTTGACCTCAAGCTCTAAACACTAATCGCTTCATTCTTTAGTTGGATTAGATGTTTGTGTCAATTTTGGAGAAATTTTCTCTGTGTTTGTTGTAACAAATGCATCATACCAGCAGTGTGACTTATTACGTCTTTCATTGTGCGCTTACTGACTCTTAAGTGTTTTAGTGCAATATTTACCTACTGTTTCTGTCAGTTAATGTTGATTTATTGCGTAAGTCTATGTTAACTTGCCCTTACTTGAATGTACAATGCGACTCATCACTAACATGTTACTGCCCCCTTGTGGTGTGGAATACTAACACTCAAAACATATAAATGACTTTTGAAAAAGAAAATCAAAAACACAAAATATTGGCTCTAACAGGGTTCCTGATACTGATGGGTTTAGGACATATGGACAACCTGTAAAATAATGCTAATAAAAAGTAGCAAGAATGTATTAAAAAAAAAACTTAAATGCTCATATTCATACCAAAACACATCTACCTGTGTGAGAATGAGACCAATCAAATGCTTGGTATATCCCTTTAGAGTCACATTAAAACTGTTAATAAATAAATAAAACTAGAATGAGCAGAATGCTAAGTGTAGTGTCCTTATTGTTACTGGCACTGGACCCATTTTCAGTTATCAGAAGAAGCATCTTTGTAGTTACTGATGTAAATTCTAGTTAAAATAAACAGATTACAGCTGCTGCACCCATTTCACTTGACGTTATACACGAGGATCTGTAAATGATTTCACATAGAGCATAACAGATGATTATTGCTCAAAAGTGTGATTGTGTTTATATTTCATTACACTAGAAACTAAAAAGCTTCATTTGTTCCTTATATGCAGAGGAGGATTTGGATTTTTGTTTCTGAGAGGGGAAAAGTGAAAGGGAGCAGCTGATGACAAATCTTCCACAGGTGAAGCAGTGCGACGCTCATCTGACAGCAGCAGATATGAGGTGCCATTTAGAAGAGTTGTGTGCAGATACAACATCCTGATTGATGCCTGTCACGGCTTTAAACAGACTTCTCTGCCACAGACACCCCCCTGTCTTGATGACCAACCCCCTCTGCGCGCCGTCATGCATCAGTGCTGAAAAACAGTTAGCAGACTGTCGCGCTGAAAACACATTTAATTGGATGGGTGGCTGACACCTATTCACACAGGTGACAGTTTAGAGTTCACTCCTGGAACTCCTTTAATTTAGGAGCGAACAGTGAGTGATGCTATCACCTCAGGATTAAAATGAGCTCAGTCTGAGTGGATTACCATATATTATTCAAACAGGTTTCTTGTGCTATGATGTAAGAATATGTCTGATGATTAAAGGATACTGCCTTCTTTGCTTGTTTCTTGCATACTTTCCATCCCAGGAAGAGCAGCTGCCACACGTCGAAACAGCTGCAATAAACAGAAAATAAATAAACAGAAGGAGGCACTTTATTAAGAAACTCTGATGAATATTTGTTAAACCACTGGCCTCACAAGACAATGACAAAATAGACAAAATATTCAGCCACTAAACTTGCATCTATTCTGAATATGACAGTATTGCCAAATTGATATGAATCACGTGAGAAGCTTATTCCATTTGGATATTCCAAATCAGGTGTTTTTCTGGTTAAGACACCTGGAACATGCCGGTATTAATTGGGTTTAGGAACATTGTTTAAACAGATTTTTAATATTTGTGGTCAGTTCTTGTACACAAACCAATTAACCAGCAATTTTTCAGGCTGGTATACAGATGCATACTTAGCAGAAAAACCCACATTTTCACAATTAAAAATGAAGAAACAAACCTATTTTTAGAAGCTATAAAAGACTTGGGTATGAACAGGGTTTTGGATGTGTGTAAATATTACTATTCCATCTTTTTCAAGAGGAAGGTGGATGTCAAAATGACAACGGGGAAGTGAGGGTGTTTGCAAAGACAAATCCATCACCAATGAAGAAGTGAAAACAAATCCTATTTAGATGCAAAGAAGTAAAATGACACAAGCAGCTCAAGCCACCTTTTCTACATTCTGACATGATAAATGTCATGTTAGAGCATTGTTAATCTGAGTAAATATGGCTCCATGTAAACCATCCGATTAATGTAAGTGGCTTAGTAGAAATATTGTCTTTTGTGGAATAAGGGTAAAAGCTAAAAGTTAAATTTAGTTTGTGATGAGGAAATAGAAAATATTAAAACATTCTGAATCCTTTTATACCCACGTCAGTTCTCCTCAGTGATGTGAAGTGATGACTAAGCCAAACCCTGTGAACACTGATGCCTTTGAGGACAGTCCTAAAGCAGATAAAGAATAGCTTCCCCTGTTTGTACTGCACTGAGCTGGAGGAGAGGTGCTGCCAGCCGCACCATTCACTGACAACAATACAGACTGGCCTTCATCACAATATTTATTAACTTAACAAGCAGTGTTTGTTTTGAACTACAAACATCTGTTTAGAGACAGATCAGCTGGTCTTTGTGTTGGGAAAGCGAAATCGGTCCAGACTACTTCAGTATGGTAAAAAATGAGCACGTCTCCATCATCCCATAAAAACTTGCCTACAAATTTTCAGTCCATGTCAGGAATTGACTGGAAAGAATTTATGTGAAACCTTAAATTCAAGCAACTCTGCAAATCCAAAAGCTCAACTCCAACAGTTTTTTTTTTTTTTTTAACTTCTGACTTTTTAAAGTTTGGCCGTCGGAGCTGAATTTCATCATTGGTATGCATACTCTAAGCCTTACCATTTGCTTATTTTTTATTGGATGGGATTGACATTTATACTGAACACCCAAGAAACTCTCATTTTTATAAATAAATGCAATGAATATTAACATTTTCTTGAAATTTCTTCATGGGAAAATATAATAAATGTTGGGTTTTCAGCTGCATACTATTAAACATGATCTGTGGTACTTAATTTTTATGCAGGATCAGGAAAAGTGGAGACATTCATTTTTAAAAATCAAAGTTTCTTAATTCAGGAAACAAATTATTTATGTTTATTACCAATTTCTGCAGCAACAAAACTTGCAATAAAAATCACAACATAGACTAGAAAGTCTAGGCGAGTTGATAAGAAATAGCCCATCTCATACCAGAAGCATAGACTTAAAAGAAAATACCCAACTGAGCAGTGTTTCTTTATGTGTCAAACACAGATATGTTGTAGGACTCACCTGTTTGACGTTGTAACCTGTCTTGGCGCTGGTCTCTATGAACATCACACTCAGTTCTTTAGCCCTCTGCTCTCCTTCCTCAATTGTGATTTGCCTGTGAATAGAAAGGAGATGATCACCCAACACAGACAAACAGGTTACTGATAACGGCTTGTTGTTTGTGTGAGAGTAGGGGCTGTCTGTGTCACACTGACATTTAACAGAAATAAGTCAATACTTCAGAGAAATCTCCGTGAAGCCCGCTGTTTGAGTTTGTTATCTGGAGCCAGGAAGGATGCGCCAGACTCAATTAGCTAATGACTGAGAGCGATTCATTACACCGTCCCGTGAGAAATTAATAACAGTCAATTTGTAGTTCACTTTAATGACTTTGGCAGTGATTGTTTTGAGACTTTGTCAGGTGTCCATTTGCACAGCCCTGCTGACTCTACAACATGTTCATTTAAGAGGCTTAAATCAACCTACCTCTGAGAAAACTATGACGTAACCATTCTTCTTTGTTTCGAGAAGACAAAGGGAATGGTAGATGTTTACTTGGTCCAAAACCCAATTCTTCACTTGAACCTCACTGCTAAGAGCCTATCTTTACATACTGATGTCGATACCTTATTATTCTGTGCTTAATATTTACTCAGTCGTCTTCTGCTTTATTAAGTATGCATCACTGCAAAGAACAAAAGGAAAGCAGCTCTTTGAGGGATGGGAAAACAAGTTTCTGCAGTAAGAAGACAAACACTGCACTGGAGATGTATTTACATAATAACGCCACCTGACAGAGTTGCACCAGTATTGCTGTGGCTATTTCTGGATGCATGAATAAGCCTCGGTGTTGTTTAAGTGTGTTCCAACTTAAACAGCACTGAGGCTTATTCATCATCAGGCTGACAGTTGGCAAGAAAACTGCATAACGGATGCACAATATCTGGCATCCGAGCGACATTTGTGCATGCTAGCAGGGCATTTGGAGTCTCTGAGCAGCTCTGTGATAAAATGTATGACGTCATCTCTCACTTAAGACCCTGACAGTCACTTCTCATTAACACTAAATTAACACATTAACACACCATTACAATCCAAGGTTCTTAAGAAGTAACAAGCAGAAAAGATAGTGAAAACACTCATCTTCTTTTCTTTTTTCCTCCAAGTGTATGCACTCATAGTACTCTTCAGTTCAAATGTTGACGCTGACTCAGAACATTTTCAACCTACAGCTGCACAAATGTATAAAGTGAAATGTGTCATTCAACTTAACAAAGAACTATCAACTCACTATTCAGCTCATTGTTTTGGTTTTAAAGCCCACACAGTCACTGTCTAATTTATGAGTTACTGTTTAGAAGCTAAAGGGGTCAAAATCACAGCAAAAAAAAAACCAAACACAGAATTCGAGAACTTAGCCCTTACTCTTACTGCAGCTCTCTCCTCTTGGTCCAAACCCAAAAGACTAAACATAAAGATAAGATTAGATGATATAATTTCATGCTGTTATGGAGGACTGGAATCAAGAGTCACATTCAGGTTGAATTTGATTAGTGACTGGTAATTACAGCTGTAAGTCACACATTGCATCAACAGATGCATCAGTCTCATGTCTTAACAGACCATTTGAATTACAATATGCTGACAAGTAATTATAGTATATGGGCCCAGTGATGCTAATACCTACACTAAGTAACTTTAAAAATGCACAATGAAATTCATGAATGTTTTACTTTTAATTCATGGACTATGGCCGTTTCTCAATACGTGTTCTTGTCTGTTCTTCCGTTCTCGTGAAATGTCATCAGTCATGGCCCAAGTACTGTTCCAATAGCAAGTCTGCATAAACCAAGAATGCATGGAATACCTGGATGTTGTTCTTGTCAGCTAGCTTAAACCAAGGATGGACTGGTTGGTGTCTCATGTACGCTTGGCTGGGAAATAATTCCCAAGATGCAGTTTCGTGCCAGCCCAGTTGTGAGCCCGCCAGCTTGACTGGGACCCGGGTGGCTGTGCCGGGCTGAACTGCTGAAATGTATTAGAGTTTTGGAAAATATACAAACTGCATACATGACATGTTAATACTAGTACAAATGTACTGAACACAAATTGAGTGACATTTGTGATTTGAGGGAAATACGTTAGGGAGCCGATGGCAGAAATACAGCAGAGACGGGGAGGAAAGTTCACAAGTACGCAGCCATTCCAATTACAGATAGACTTGTGTTCTTAGGTAGTCCGTTCTCTGGGACCGTTCTTACCAAAACCGTACTCGCAAAGTTCACAAGACCGTACTCTGCGTTTGAGAAATGGCCTATATTTCCAATTAGTTATTGTTCTTATTGCACACATTTTGGGAGACATACACACAAGATTTTGAATGGTGGAGTGATGGACACCAAAGTGACGTGCAATGTCTCTGCGTCATTCCTGTACACAGCATCCCAATTGCCTGATCACGGTTGGCTGCACTCAAGTGTGGCATTTTTGCTACAGATATTTTCCCCATTTTTACTTCAGGGTTTTTATAGAGAGGGTCACATGTGTACAAAGCCTACACATTTTTGGTTAACAATTTAGCCCATCCCAGTATTTCACTCCCCTACCCAGTTTGTACACTTGTGCGAACAACTTTCATAAACTGGTCTGTGGCTGAGAAAAAGTACAATCAGTCAGGCAGAACAACAGTATATTGTGTGTCTGAGAAGCTGTTTGGAGTGTCTGAGTACATGTCAGGACAATTCTGGCAAATTTTTAAATGTGCGTGTTTAAAGTTGCTTGGTGCATCAAGAACTGCAGCTTTCAGTGTGCATTTTAGCTGTCACTGTCCTGGCTTGGGGAGAGTGAGGTGATAGGAGTATGGTCTGATAAAAGCAATGTTGACAAATGTTGTAAAGTATAGACGCACAGCCAGCTGGCTTATTTAGGAAGCTAGCAGGCAGAGTGAATTAATGCTATGATTTTCCAGTATGGCTGAGTTATCATGTTTTGTAATCAAGTACTGGTAAACTTCTTGACAAAATCTTTTGATGGTCATTTTCAGATATTTTTTTAAAAAACACAAATACAGCAGAACTGTCTTTCAGTGAAAAACATGTTTTACTCAATAAGTTTAAAAATTCAGACCGCAGGTGAGCAAACTGTCAATTTAAGCCCACACAGCAGACATGAAAATCTACTATTAGTCCAAAAAAACATATTTACAAAAGGTCCTCCAGTCCAGGTATTAGACCTAGGTCTGAGTAAAACAAACAAGACCAGGCTGACTCCTTAAAAATGATTAATTCCAGTATTTCTAGAGAAGTTGACATTCTAGAATGGAAGTCACCTGAAGTCAGGATTTTTGGAGACACTATAGAGCTGTTGTCAGTTTTGTACAATTAAGATACTTCCACATTGAGTTGAATTTCTAGCCATTGTTGAAGTTGCCTTCAACAAAGAATGTATTTAAGTACAAAGCTAAGCACTGATTGGATCCAGTGAATTTATTTTACCTTTAACAGCAACTTTGTCCCAGAGAGAGGGGAACATTATATTTTTGTTTAGCGGCTCCTTGCCCGTGTAGGCCGTACCTGGTTCCAGTTGATTGATGCCGCCTGGTGTACAGTGCTCACTATATTTCCCTGACGTAGGGCTTCAGGGGCTCTGCAGCACCTAAACTGTGCATACTTCAATTCCCAAAAGCACTGAAGACTGCGAGAGCTTCATCATGCATGAATGAACCAACCAACAAAAACAGAGAGCCTGACTCTTTAAGGGGCACAGTTTCCATGCACCTGATAATCCACCTCCACCAAACCACGGCAATAAAGTAAACACACACACACATACACACACACACACACCTCTGCTGCTTTTTGGTCAATGTCAGAGATAAGTTCAGATGTAACAGACATGTTAAGTCACAAAAAATAAGATATCAAAGGAAAAGTTGAAAATCCATCCCTATCAGATGCTGAAATACAACATATGTATACTCTAACAACGATGCACTGCTCTATTAATACCTTCGCTCTTGTAGCATCCCTGGGTAGCTGATCACAGTTCCAAACAGTGACAGCAACATTCATCATCTTTTGTACGCAAACCACTCACTGGCACATTCAGCCACATTTGCATGAAGACCGTCACAATAATTACCCACAACTTGTTTTGTTACAAATGAAAAAGAACAGGCAGAGAAGAAGGTGAATAAAGAACACACAAGACAATGCAAATTGGAGCAGGAAAAGTGTCAGGATCATTTAAAAATCCATAACATGTCATTTTCATTCAGGCACAAAGCAGCCAGCCTCCTTTACTTAACAAAACGAGTTTTCCCTTCTAACAGAAGAAGCTCGTCAGGAAAGTGCGCTAAGGTGATGTTAAAGTAAATAGCCTTTACTTCTTCACCACAGAACATGGAACTTCAGTTCACATAAATTACCCATAAACCACAGGAAAAGGCTCAGTAGTTTTTAATAAACCCTTCTGACATTTCTCAATTTCCAGTGTAATTTCTCTTAATTTGACAGCTTAGCCAAAGATATATTTAAGCAAAACATAAGATATAACCTGTTGTGTTACAAAGTCTTTAAAATGTTCAAAGCTACAATGTGAAAACATACAGGACACACTTGAGGCACACGCTATTGTAGTTGTCATGTGTTCTCTCTGTAGCCAGGATGCAGTGCTTTATCTTGCTGTTATGGCAGCCATGAACTTTTATTGTCAGATCCAATGGGATACATGGAAACTGCCATTACCAGCGTTTTTCCTGCTTTCCTTTTAAATTGGATCTAAGAGTACGCCAATGGGAATTTGTTTTTATAACTCAAAGTATATCCTCCACATGTTAACAATGCTGTAAATGTTACTGGTACGGTGAGGGCAAATAATGCTGATCACTGCAGTTAAATGGAGGTGCTACATAATTTATGCATGGTTGCTCTCCATATGATTATTATAAAGGAACAATATTAGTGAAAATGCTCTAGTGAATATTTTTATTATCATGGTAAAACATGCCACTAACAAGAAATCCAATATTCTGAGAACTATTAAATACTATTATTTTTGCATATAGTACTGTGGCCAACATTAATTTGGTGTTTTGACATTCGTATGCTTTTCTCAGTCTATGTCTATTAATACAACTGGGAATATACAAGCAACATATTAACAGCATTAAAAACAAAAATTCAGGAAAAAAAACACTCTATACACCAAAGAGGTATTTAGTGTGACTTCCCTTTGCACTTAACATGCCTTTAGCTCTTTTGCTCAACCTGAGATTTATAGCACATATCATCTAGTGTTTTACACCAGTATTCATTCAAAACATCAAATGTTTCTCATGGTTTGTGCTACTCTTTGTCACAGAAGCCACACTTAACACAGCTAAAGGTGGTTTCAGACATTTGCAGACAGAGTAAACAAGTGGTGCCAGGTACAACACCCTGCCCCTCACACATATTGTAGCTTATTTTGGCATCGAGAAAAGATTTTAAAAATTCCTAAAAAAATTGAAACTTTGACCAACTTTTCCCAAAATGTAATGGCGTCTATTCTGGGTCACTGGCAATCTATAAACCAAATTTGTTATGAATTCAACCAATAGTTTTGCTGCCACAGACATTTGAAATTTTTCCCATTATAAGTAAATGGGTAAAAAAAAAAAAGACTGCAAAAATTCATACAAAATTTGAACTTTGACCTACTGTTCCCAAGATGTAATGACATCTATTCTGTGTCACTGGCAATTGATAAACCAAATTTGGTATGAAATCAACCAATAATTTTGCTGCTAGAGTGTTTACAAACAAACAAAGAAACAAACCGAACGAAAAACAATACCCCTTGCCTCTCTTTTTTTTTTTTTTTTGAGGGGGGGGTAATAATGGATTTAGTGCATATTCAAATGGCTTTGTTATGAATAGAGGACTGAACTGATCAGTGTGTGGATTTGATATTGGTGACTCTGAACAATAGGTTGACCAACTGAACTGTAGGTTTTTTTTTGCTTTTTTTTTTTTTTACCCAAGTGCTGGTGCGTGATTTATTTCAAAACTAAAAAAACACTGCAACTTCATATTTGTGCATTTATTTGTTGCATTTTGTTTTCCTACAGTCAGACACCTACTTTCATTTTCTGAACTGGGCTGCAGTCTATCCTCATCTCTACCTTTGAACAACATGTTACCATGTCATATAGAGACTGACATACACAGCAACCATTCACTCTCACATTCACCCCTACAAGCAATTTAGAGTGACCTATTAACCCATTAAGATGTCTTTGGACTCCACACCCAGGATGTTTATGAGACGACAGTGCTAACCACTGCACCACTGTGCTGTCCTGTGAAGTATCACTGGTATCAGTACTCAGTATCAACTGAAAGTGCGGGCGTCGGTTTTAGAGTTAAAAAGTTGTATCTGTGTATCCCTAATTAAGCAAGAAACACAACGATACTTGGATACTATGTGTGCAACCAAAAAACAAAGAAACAATATAATTACCAAAAGACAGAAAAAGTCAATGTTTTCCATTTCAGGAATGCATATCATCATCCCCTATGTATTTCTGCGCAAAACCACATCTAGAATTGCTCCAACTTCCAGTTTATCCACATATACTATCACAAAATGAACAGACTGGTTTACCTTTATTTTCTCTGCTTCTTAGAGGCCATCAGTAAAAGATAATATTAGAAAATAAGACAGTTTCAGGCACAGCAGTACCTTAATATTAGTTCCAAAAATTATCAACTTTCTCCAAGCAAAATAAACCTTAAGCAAAGGTTTTATACAATTGGCAGGAGGACAAAAAGCATTTTTATGGTTCAGTTCTCCCTTCAGCTTCTTGTCCTTCTCTAATGTATTTCTTTTTCCTTCTTACTTTATTAACATAACATCCTGTCTCATCAGCATTTTCTCACCTTCACTTCACTCCAACTATGCTGTCAGTTACATACATAGATGTATATATGAAAAAAATAATTCCCTTGAGGACACACTTCATGATTGCTGAAATGTCACCAGGGACTAAATCACTGAAAAAATCCCTCTAGCAAGCAATCATTTACTCATTTCAAATCGGGCTGTCTGACTGAAAAGAGGCAGCTGTGTAGCCAAATGTCCCGGTGTAATAACTATCAGAGAGCTGCCCGTAACCCATAATGCTAATGAGTGAATTCATTAAGCCAACTTATATATGTGCTACGTATTAATTTCTCATACCTGCTTTTCGACATTGAGGTGGTATTGATGTTGAATTCATTTGGTAAAAGTATAAAGGAATTAAATTAGTCTCAAGACAATCATTTCTGTCTTATTAATATACAGATTTATTCAGCTCCGGCTTATAATCAAATCATCCACTCTGCAGGGGGAGCCTGTGGAGTCGGTCTCATGTTTTGATCATGTTTTCTTCTCGCGGTGCTGTGCTCAATGCAATAAGCCTACAGACAGACAGATAGGCAGGCAGCTCTGCATGTCATGTTAGCATGGCTGCCAAGAGATGAAAAGAAATGCTGACTAAAAGGCAAATTGTGATGTTGTGAAGTTCTAGCGTCAGGAGGGAGGTTCTGAATAAACAGCATACCTCTTATCTGCTAGGTCTGTTTTGTTGCCTACGAGCATGATGATGACATCACTTCCTCGCTCCGTTCGAACGTCGTCGATCCATTTTGATGTCTGCTGGAATGAGTTAACATCTGTTGAGAAAAGGAGGGAGCGACACAGAGTCAAATTAAAAGATGCCGCTTGTGACGCTCAATAAGCAAAAATGCTTCAACTGCTCTTTTATTTAAAAAAGAAAATCCATGTGTTAGTCTTGTGGCAGTAAGAAAAATAAGCACAAATTAAAACAAATGCATATCACAAAATTAACAGATGCTTGGTTTTGTAAAATGTAGCAGGACTCATCAACACAGCCATGTTTCACTGTATGTTTCCAGCTCAGTAGCTTCTCAGAGTTCTTCAACAAACCACTCTGACCTTGACCACATTCATTAAGTATGCAGACTACAGTAGGGCTTGTATCGTATTCTTGGACTGGGAATTTGATGAGACAGACCCCACATCCTTTTCAGGGTGAGTAGAGAACATGATTTTGTGGAACACTGTCCAACACTTTTCTATAAAATCAGGAATAAAATTCATATCCTTGGGCAAGAACATCAAAAATCTTACCCTGACAAATCTGAGAAAAAATAAAGTCACATTTTACCATTTAAAACTAAGCATCCTTCAAGCTAAGTCAAGGTCTTTTGTGATATGCACGAGGGTCATATAGTGGAATCTGGTGATAAAACATATCATGAACCAAGGACTGCAATCCAATATATTGCAACATAATTATAATACTTCGATGCTTCTGTCTGTCTCAGTTTACATTAGGCATGTTTTCATATTGTATTTCTATGCTCATTATGACAGTAAAAAACGCTTATGAAAACAACAAAATTCAAAAAGCATCCTCAATTTTGCAAATAATACACCTACTGGCAGATGGAAACACTTTATCTGGATACATTTCGACATAGTAAACATTTAACTCTCATGAATGACTTGATGTTTTTTTCTGCGTCTTTCCAAATAATTAGATGAAGCACAAAAACATGACTGCTTTTAACAACTGGCAGTGTGAAGTGAAAACCAAATTATTATTCATAGAAAAAAAATTACAGTCATTTTTGATGGAAAACAGCTACAGATTGCTGCACGTTTTACTTTGTTTATTACAGTTGTGTGTAACATAGCCTATAGCAACTACTCTATTTCCTCTTAACTGGTTCATGGAAATGTGTCGAATTTGCATTTTCTTTTTTATTTGCAACATTTCCAAAGTTTGCTTTTAATGATGCAAACTTTGGAAATTATACAGAACCATAGTTACATACATTGGACTGAGGGTGTCTAATTGCCAAAGACACTGTAGATTACAACAATGCAATATAGCAACACAAAATGACTGTCTGCCACACATCATTCTTTCTGCTGTCTCCATGTATGGGTGCATTTAAATATGTGGTTTCATTAAATCCATGTGATAGCTACTTCATAATAAGTGACAGTGACGTCTTTGCCCTGAGGACAGAGATGCCCTCCGACTACCAATTTGGCAGCCAAATGGACAAAATCTAAGCATCTGTGCTTATGAATATTTGACAGTTAGTCAAATTAACAGTCAAGTTCAATACAAGTGGAAACTCTAAATGTCCAGGAGAGATACTGACTTGTAATATCGTAGACCACCACAGCCACAGTGGAGTCCCTGATGTAACTGGGAATGAGGCTCCTGAAGCGCTCTTGTCCTGCTGTGTCCCAAAGCTGCAACCGCACCTGGGGTTCAGAGAGGGAAAGCTGAGGAGGCCGAGATTATTCAGATTGTCAGAGAGCCTGGAGTGAGTCGGCTCTCTCCACACATACACAGCACATATATCCACACAGCCATAAACATGTACAATAAGAGGAGGCATAGCACAAGTTTCACATTATTTACATGGGCAGACATCTCATTGTGACACTTTCAAGGTCCTGCTGCTATGTGGTCCTCGTGATAAAGAGGCATGCAGACAGGTTTGATTGGATTAGACTACATATCACAAGCTACAAACGTGACATGCTGTTCATCATTGCTGCTGGGTAACCTCAAAGACACAATTGTAGAGCGGTAACTGAGGTTCTTACCGTTCGATCTTCTAAGTACATGGTTTTCGACAGGAAGTCGATTCCGATTGTGGCCTGTTAGGAAAGAAAGACAAAGGAAAAAGACAGCATTAATGTACTTATGTACAGGGGAAATCAACAGCTGTATGATGCACATCATCACAACAACAGCAAGGCAAAACCTGGAACCTTTGTGAAGTCTGTGACATTAAATCCCATAAAGTCTGTCCATCCGAGTGTTTATTCTAAGACATGACAGAGCAACTGAAAAAAGTCTTGCTTGATCTCATTTTGTGCTTTGTGCTTATATATGTATTTCTGATAATTAGAACTTCTATGGTGAACTACAAGTATGGGCTGAAGATTCTGACTTACATTCCATTTATAAAAGCTATTTTATCATTCCTATATTGTTTTCAGAGGCAGATGGCACTGTGTTCTTTTTTCAAGGGGTGTTTACTTTCTGTAGTCAAGCCTGTGGCTTTCAGCTCTCCTGTATGCCATGATATCATCAATTGCTCTGTCTCACAAAGAACAAAACACAGAAATACAATTTCAGATTGCATATCTGATTCTCCTCATGCCACATCCTTTCACTTTCAGACATGGGACAAGACATTCAGATCAGACAATCATCAAATTTTATTTTCCAATCTCCCTTTGTTCTAATAGTCTGTTTGAGACTACTCTTCAAATGGACAGTGTTTGTGTTGAAAGACTATGTATGAGAGGTGCCAGTAGGCTATCACAGATATGGTTCATGGCCTTGTCACAGCACATCCAGATGTTTGGTGTGTGTGTGTATTTGTGTGTGCGTGTATGTGTTGTCCTTATGTGCCCTTTCCCTCTTGTCAAAATGCTACTTCCTTTTCCTCCCAACACAGTGACAGGTAGGGCTGTAAATGACTGCAGTTTTTTTCCATCTGAACTCCTGACACCTTTGAGTATTAATTAAAATGCCGCCTGCATTAGCTCATTGTGAGTATTTATGCCACTGCTCAGAGGGGAAGCTTGATTCTCCCTGTGAGCACAGAAAGATGGCAAAAAATGTAAGCCTGCAAGAGACATCTGTCTTTGGGGGTTTGTTCAGGAGTACACAGCCCTGTTTTATTAAACTCTCAGATTTGACCTGATCCAGCCCAGTCCTTAGAAGGATGAGTAGTGGTGTATTAAGAGACCAACCATCAAAAAGATAAAACCAAGCGTGGTAGTGGCTTTAGTCAGCAGGTGTGTGAGTGAGGTGTGCTAGATTTGCTGCCTTGAAAGCAGCAGTTGCCCATCAAGCAGCCACCCAGCCGAGAGAGACAGAGGCAGGTGCCCTCCCTGCCTGGAAGCACATGCTAAAGGGTTCAGAGGCCTCCAGAGGCAGAAGGCTTTTGTTTGCAGTGGTGGAGCTGTCAGTCAGGCCTGGCCATCAGGCTGTGACTGCAATCTGTCTGCTGCTTTATAGTTTGGCAACTGGGGAATCCGGTTTATTGGACATTCTGTATTTGTAAGCAATACTACTAGTGTGTAAGTGCATAACAATCTCATCTCAGATGAAAGCATTGTCCTGATATTAGGGTTAGGGTTCGGTAAAAGGTAACCCTTTTTCAAACTGTGGTTGTCTTCATATAAGCCAATTAAATTTTGATATATGTTGATTGGAAAAACTACTCATGTATGCTTCCACATCAGTACTTGTTCAGGTTCAATCTGCAACAATAATGTACGCTCATGTACTAAGTCTGTTTTGTGCTGTGAACCTGTATTTTGTTGATGTGAGGTAATGCCATTTCCTGGTTGCCTACATTCATTAGAACAGCCTGTAGACTGTTCTCTATGTAGAGGACTCAGATCTTTATTTCTGTAAAACAAAACCTCTCTGTGTTGGCTAACATCAACAGACAACACTCCCCCTAACACAAATCTCACATAAACACACAAGCATAAAAAAGTACATACTAAATCTTGAAGTGTACAAGTTACTACTGCAGCCCAGAGTGAGGAATTGTACCTATACATGCCAGATATATAAGTTGCTTATTTTTTAAGATCTTGTCAAGTCTTAAAGATAAGCTTTGAGATTCACCACTTATCACTTATCTCCAATTAAAAGTCCATTTCACTTAGAGCATTTTGCTAACTGATTGTCACTAAATAGCCAACTTGCCAGAGTGGAAGAAACATTCAGCATCAAACTTTATTCTCATTTTACTTCCTTGTCATTAAATGTAATTTCTTGACTGGATGCTTCAGGGACTGACTAAATGGCTGGGACTATTTGGTTAGCATACTTGCTTTAGTATATGTCTGTGTAACACAACACACTGAAGTCTTTGACATAACATCAGACTTATGTTATTAGCAGATTCATCAAATGAACATTCCTTGTCAGTAATTTTGATCACTAAATGCTCCTGCAAAAATAAAACTGGTGACAGAATTAAGAGGTTGTAGCATATTAAGTATCTTTGTAGATCTCAGCTTTGGCATTCTTCTATGCCCTACCATTTTATAGATAGATGTAAAGTAGAAAATAATGTGTAGATTTATTGCCAAAATTAATGTAGTTGTTGCCCCAAAAAAGGAATTTGGTAGTATTTGAAAGATAATACATTTTAAATCTTACCAAATCTATTCATTATGTACTGTTTTTTTCCGTACAGCTGAAATCACTAAACAATTCTGATTTTTAATTAATTGTTGTTTTGTTACTGAAGTTATTTTTCAATTACTGCTATTATTCAGCTTCTCAAATATGAAGATTTCAAATGTTCTCTTTGATTCAGTCAGAACTGAGCCTTTTGTTTTTGCTGCTGCTGTGACTCATTCTGCCGTCAGGGCTGGAAGCTTGAGCTAGTCTTAAATTAGTCCTCTGTGGGCTTAAAATGTGCCTGTCATGTTTTGTGACACGACTAACGTGAGTTAAACAGACCAATTATGAATCTTCTCTTGCAACACTTATTGGTCCATTACCATTGCAGCACACTGTATAGTTATGAATCTTCTACTCTGCATATATTACTGAATGCATATGATCATGTGCAGAACCAGTTAATATTTTGCAGTAAGCTGACATAAATGTGGTATGTTCACTGTTGTGAGTAAATGCCAGTATGCTCACTGTGGCTCAAGGTCTGTTAGTTTAACAGCATCGCTTCCAGATGGAGAACCTTGAAAAGTCTTGGAGGGAGCAGCAGTGCTTGAAGGCTCTTCTCTTACATGAAAGCAGCAACACAACATGGCAAACACTTCAAAATATTCAAAGTCTAACTCCTACTTTTATTTAATATCTATTTTGCAGCAATAAAAATGAGTCTATTATGGAGATAATTTCAGAATCCACTGCATTAACTCTGTTCTTGTAATTAATATACAGGGTGTCCCAAAAAATTTGACATAATTTCATCAACTAATAATTTGTTTAAAATTTGTTTGATCTTTTTGCTCAAAAAAGTGTAATCATTTTTATTGTTTTGCTTTCAGGACTAGACATGCCATTTACTGCAACAGAAAAGGCATTCTGTATATTGAAGTACGCCCAAACTCAGTTAAATGTGAACACAGAACGTGAATTTGTTCGAAAATTCCATAAACAAACGCCAACAGGAAAGCAGATTTGGACATGGCATTAGAAATTTCAAGAGGAAGGCTGTTTGTGTCAGAAAAAAGAACTCCACTACTGACTTGATGTGTGCCACATCACAAGCAGCACACACATTGAACATCTGTAATAACTTTGGAACATAACAAAATTACCATCCCCCAGAATTTTTCATTTGAAGTTTGTAGAATAAAACATTTTATGTCCAAAATCAATCCTATTGAATATAATTTTTCCTGACCATGTAGTCACTCCAATATGGACATCTCAAATGATGTCAGTTTTTTTGGGACACCCTGTATTATTACCTTCTCAATGTCAATATGTCTGCTAGTGTAGCTAAGACAACTGATTATTATGACCTGTAGTTACAGCCTGTTGAACTCCAAACTGTGACATTGTGACACGTAAGTGAGAAGATGGAGAAATGCTGGACTGGTGACATAATCATATAGGAACAAAGTCTTTGTAGATACCATACACACACACAGAATAACAACCTGTGGTGCACAGGAGACCAGTGTTCAAATCCCTCGACTTTTGTCTGGGAAACTGTGTCTATGTGTTTATAATTGTTACCATGTCAACTTATCATTATGCAACTGCCCCAACCATGGTCTGTTTCTAACCATAACTAAATTGTGTTTGTGCTTAAACCTACAAAACCTTAACTATGTAATTGTCATGTCCCACTTTGTACATTCTTAAAGGTGTCCTGCCACACGTATTTCATTACTTTTGTGGTAATGTCTGAAGTTTTACCATAAACTTGTGCATTTTTTGTGGAAAAAATGCCTTGGTTACTGAGTTTCAAGCCATTCTAACGTGTTATAGAAAGCCTGCTGGAAGACTCAGCTCGTTTTGTGCCAGTTCTCATGAATATTCAACATGCTAATCTGCTTGACTCTGATTGGCTAATAGCTAGCCAATGAGAGCCTGGCTTTTCAGTAGACTGCCACGATGGTACAGCTCCAGGCTTCGACAGCAACCTTATTGCGAAGCCTCTGCTGAGCTTGCCAAAGTTGATGATGTCACTCTTCAAAATGTGAGGAACAGAGAGTTAACTTCGAATTATAGTGTTGTGGCCTTGTTCTGAAAATAAACTGAAGCCATTTGATCCTCAACCCTGGGCTCTTGGGCAACGTGTATTGTTGAAGTTCTGTTTGTGCATAGCACACAAGAACGTGCTGTATACGAAAACTGTCAAAGAGCTAGACGAATTCTGTGGGCGCAGTCTCACCTGGGTGAGGCCATGAATAGTAATGAGCTAAGGTAACAACACGTCACATTGACCAGCTTTTCTAACTGGTCTCATTTCTCTGTTTATTTCTTTTCAGTGATAATAGCAGACGAAGGAGGTAGCAGTTCATTTTCACATGCACTACATAACACAAACACCTATGGACCTAACAAATTTAAATAAATAAATAAATAAATACTAGGTATGTGGACACTGTTTTTCATTAGTAAATAGTAGATCTTAAGCCAGATATTTTACACATTTCCTAAAACCTGTCTGTAGTCTCTCCATATATTTTGAAATGTCCATTTACTTGATGGCTCCCTGATAGCAAGTGAGATATCCCACATAGGGTTAGGAGCTCAGGGTAGCAATTAAAGTGTCAACCCTGTCATAGTACAGAGCTGACAAGATGAAATAATGATCCTCCTGGAAAATCATTCCATTTTTGCCAAGTGTGAGGACTAATAAGTAATCCCCCATGTTTGAGTGCTGATGTAGTTTGGCTTCTGCTCTGAAACCTCATGAAGGTTTAAAATCAAACAGAAACAGTGTCTCCTGATTTATTTTTTTTCTAGAGTCAAAATCAACATTTAATAATGACTTTAAAAGTAAAAAAGAAAAAATATCTTAAACCAAGCACACTGAAGTCATCACTATGCATTGCCTCTGTATTTGCCTGCATTTATTAAATCAGAAGTGAAAGATAAGATGTCATTTCAGTCAAATTTCTCGGTTTTAAAAGCATTTTGCCCTGGTCCCTGGCAAAATGGTCCAGAGAGCCAAGGTCTGTCTTCTAAAGATGTGTGCTGGTTAATAATTTAAAAGGTATATTAATAATTTCTCCTCATCTAATCTTTTCATGTATAGCTGTCTGTGTGGGCTTCTATATTTAAAACTGGGACCAGAAAGAGCCTACAGCACCTTTTGCCTTCCTCTAAGAAGAACTCAAATGTCACTGTGCTTTAAACTGCACTATTATGTCAATAATATAACTCCAGATCAGAGCAGCAGTTTTTACAGTCATTTCTTGGGTGACCCAAATGTTCAAAGCTTCATTTAGTTTAACAGGGACGTCACAAAATTTTACAAAATGACTGCTTCCTGGTGCAAACATCTACTACACACATTTCATCATATCACTTTCTCTGGAAAAAATTAGGTTTTGTTTTTGAAATGTATAATAATCCACATTGCATTTTATTGTCATGTTAGCAGTGTTGGCAGAATAAAGAAGGACTTTAAATGACATCCTGTCTTCATGCCAGACTCTGTGACTTAGTCCACTGTGCTCAGCTGGCATTGCCAAGGAAACAAGTGCGTGATCAAGCTGCTGATGCCCAGTGCTGTCAGAGTGGGGGAGTGGGCACCCTGCTGGGCTGTCAAAGCCAGGCAAACACCCACCTGTTTATCATGGATGAACAGTAACAGAATGGGGTATAGATAAATCATATCAGAGTACAAAGAATCAAAAGTATCATAATTGGATACACATATCAGGGTACACTCAATGACAAGTATCTAAAAATAAAAAGGGCATGACAACAAACGTATCATATTGGGGTGCAAAGAGTGAAAAGTATTAGAATAATATAGAAATGTGTCATATCTAGGGACAGTTTAGGACAAGTATTAGAATAGTGAATAAACTATGTCATTAATGGATAGAACCAGTAGTTTGTGATTTGGCTGGCGCCGTGTTGGCTTTTTTGGAACCAGAAGTGACTATATTGGGCAAAAGTGGTGGAAATACAGGAGCCTGAGGGATCAGAGGGGAGTTAATGCTAATGAGCTCTATGTACAACCCCACTACTTCCTGAACTTCAGGTGGCTCCTTTATTTCCTGTCTTTCATTATTGAACTGATTAATCCAGGTGTGCCTGATTAATCAGTAGTCACAACAAGTAGCAGGCACACCTGGATTAATCAGTATGTCCATTAATGAAAGACAGGAAATAAAGGAGCCACCTGAAGTTGAGAAAGTAGTGGGGGTGTGCATAGAGCCCATTATTAGTTCACTGACTTGGTAAAACAACAAGCTTATTTAAGAATTAACATATGTAACATAGTGATTTTACAGCCTTGTTGGTGGAACCCGTTAACTAGAACGTCAGTGGAGCTGCTCCTGTATGCAGCTGAGTTCTCTGACCTTTTGACCATCTACCATACAGGCTCTAGCTGGCCTCTGCTGGTGTTGGCAGGCAGGGGTCACAGGTTTTAACCATGCAGCTGGAGACTGCTGCGTAAGCAGGGGTCAGTCGCACACCAGCTTAACCCCCCAATCACCCATACCAAAACAATGAATCAGCTATCTATAAACTAGGCTATGAGAAGCTAATAATGAGGTTGATTTATGTGTGCAGGGTTAATCTAGATGCTTTATTAACCTTATTTACACACAAATATAACAGGCACCTAATGTTCATATTCCTCCTGGTGTTACCATGTGGAGACTCAAGTCTATGTAGCTGTGGGGGGCAGAGACATTAAACAGCATATGGGGCCATTACTAAATAACCAGATGTTATCAGTCCTACACTCTGCCTGCTGAATTCAGATGGGAGGACAAGACTGAAAAGCCAGGGTCATCACCATCAGGCTAAAGCAGATATCTATTTGTAGAAAACCATGTTCCCCTCAAAACACTGACATTTGACTTTCTGTTATCGTTCAGAAAAATGCAACAGCTACAAATACTTTTGTTAATCTTTTGTCACCCTTCTTTCTATATGGTCTATGGTTTGGCATTGTTGTGGTGAAAGTCAGCCATTAGATGAAAGACTGTGTTTTAGACAAGAGCAAATGTGTTGTAGTGAAAAGTGAAACCATTTCTCAAGAGACAAAATTCCACAGATGTAAGAGTCTATTTGAAGACCTTGCAGCAAGGCTAAGCTACCTCACCTTGACAGGGTAGAAGAGAATACCCAGCCCTCCTCCCCCTGAAACTCAGGATAACCCCTGGCCAAGAGGCATGAAGCAGCCCTAGAGAACCTCACAGTGCATGCCTCCTCACAGAAAACATTCATCCAATGCTTCTAACAGGACCTGATAGATGACAGTTAGTAAATATGTATGAACACAGATACTTGAGATACAGAATTACATGTAGTTTGCACTTTAGGCTCCCTAATTTGTTGAATCTTTATACAATAGCTGCCAATTTTGTACTTTTTTTTAACTTTGTTTTTTTACTGAATGTCTAGCACAAATATATAATTACCAAAGACTATCCTTAACACTAAAAACTACTAAACTGATTTTAAATTGAAACAGAATATCAGTAGTAGGCTAAATAGAAACTAATGAAAAATTTTACATGTTAATAACTTGCCCACTCCCCTCCATGCTTCACAAGATGAGTGCACTTGACTGTTTTTGTTGACGGTCGTATTCCAAAGCTATTATTTATCCATATATGTGCAGGTTTGACATTAACAGTGGTTGCCTTGGAGCGAGACAGACTCCAGGCAACAACAGACGCCCACGTTCACTATAGGTAATGGTCCTACAATCTGAAAATTATGCAGGAAATGACTGTGTCACATTTACTATCAGTGCATTACAGAGATCACTAATAAAGATATTAAGATAGCTGTAGTCTGACACTTCTCTCATTAACTGGGCTGATATGGAGAACAGAAAAGAAAAAAGAAAAGAAATGAAAGTTTCCTCAAAGACTTCCAAATAACATGTTCAAAGTAGTAACCTGTGAGAATAAGATGTTAAAGCAAACGTGTACAACATGCATCATGGAGGTTCAGCAGCTTAACAACACAAAAGACATGAATCCGAACAGTCGGTGTGAAGTATCTGGCTCTGCCGTCTTTTAGTGTAGAAAGAGAAGAGGATACAGCAGAACAGTGAAAGCACAGCACCACCGAGCTAACACAGACAATTTAATCCATACACAATGAGCCTTCCAAATCTCATTACAGCACAGTGTAGCTGAGAACATGTGTGAACACTGAAGAATAAAGACTTGTTTTCTTTTTTCTTTTGGTGTTAGGAGGACACAGGAAGGCCAGTGAAAACAGTTTGCTGTTCAGGCGCAGACAACACAAAGAGGCAACTGGAAGCAAGTAACATTTTTGTTTACTGTGGAAATAAATAATCCCAAATTCAAAATGAAATAATGTCATTTTGTGGATTTATTTGCAGAGAAATGTACGTTGAATAATAACAACAAAAAAATTATATTCTCTTTAAAAACAGAATTCTAATGTGGGAATCAGACTTGAGGTCAACCAATAGTGGCTTTTTAAAGGCTGACAAAAAAAACCCCTGTAGTTTGAAGCAGTAAACTGACAGTTAATCAGCCATTTTAAAAAAAATCCCTGAAAACAAATTCAGCACTTCAGAAAATTAACTATGACTTTATTTGACTGCATTCTAAATAAGTATACCCGACTACCTGAACATCAAACTTAATAAATCTGGAAGTGAACATGAAACTAACTGTAAAAAATGATGGTGGTGTAATAATTACTGAGGTTGTTTTTCCTTAGATCTGATATTCCAGTTAAGCAGCCCCATGTCAGCCATCAGGTAGTTGGAAACTAGAGCAGATCGAGAGCAGAAGTGTATGAATTACACTTTAATAACATAACGTGCTGTACACTTTTAATACCCCTTGGCCAAATATAGTGTAAGATTCTGTTGAAAGTTACTGCCCTATAATTTAGATTAGATGGTCTTTGTGTAAAACTTATTACGTTCATGTTTATATTTGAAAGTCCTCAGATATTATAGGCACAAAAAAAGGCACAAGGACATTTGACCTTGAAAATGTAGGTCAAGGTAACTTATTTTCAAAAGGCTTCTGCTCCATGTCAAGATGCATCCACAGTATAAATTTGGTGCAGATATCTCAATGCATTCTTCAGATAATGTGATTATGTCTTTCAATGGACAGACAGACAGAAATATGACAAAACGAATACCCCTTTGGCCACAAGTTGGCTGAGGGGTTAAAAAAAAAAAAAGGGGGAATAAATGACACTTTTTGGGAATTCTAAAAAAATAAATGATCACAGATAAACATACATACTCATCACTAAAATGACAGTTTGTTATTAAGAGATGTTCAAAATACTTTACACAGCAAACTATCAAACGAGGACTCCAAGCTTTGGTTTTGTCTCACATGGATTGTTATTCAGCAGTCTGGTCTAGTACATCAAATAATATCAGAAAATTGCAAATGGTTCCAAATAAAGCAGCAGATGTTGCGCTTTCTTGTAGCTTGAGAATGAATGCTGTTAAAAAGCCTGAATGTCAGCCTGTAAAAAGGCTATTACCAAAAAATGGTGCAGATTAGAACCACCTACAACTAACGACTCTGTACAAATTGTGAATGGAATATTTGAGATGGAGATTCTGACCCATAGATTGAGGACTCAAGAAGAGCAGTGACATGATAAATGGGAGAAATGGACAATTTTCATTTCAACGTCACATTACTAAAACCAATTGTTAGTCACAAAGGTTTTTTATGGTCAATGTATCCCAAATGTCCCGTATGTTTGTACTGTACAGAATTCAAACAATAAAAATAAAGTAAAAACAAACAAAAAAAAGTCTGTCTGAGCTTTCAGTTAAAACTACATGGTTATAAAAAAAATGTTCTGACAACATCATCTTCATTGATTTCCTCTATTATTTAGTATTTTTGTATTATTTAGTATTTTTTTAAGTTATTCTTAAGTAAAAGCACACATGACTTCACCATATCACACTGCCGCAGATTGTTTCTCTTTGCCAAAAAGTAAACCTACATTATTTCAATATATAGTATTATACAGGACAATTTTTAGTAATGAATAAACATTGACTGGATGCATATGCATGTTATGAGCATTCTGTCAGAGACATTGTTAATCTGTTTTGATTATGATGGCTTTAATCAGAGTTTGTCTTTTGTGTTTGTGTTGTTCTAACTGTACTGATATGTGTAGTGAGCTTATGATAATGTACTGTGGTGACTGTGTATTTTGTATTAACACCATGTAAATTGTAAGACACCAGGAAGAATAGCTGCTGTTATGCAAAAGGTAATGGGGATCTAAACAAATATTGTAGACTGTGCTTGATGTCACCCCTAAAGCAAAACATACAAGCCTCTCATCTTTGTTTTACAGCTTGTGACCATCCTTCTGTCTCTTGAGCCTTTCCATGTATTTAACAGCTTATAGTTTTAACAATTTAGTCATTTCCTAGCTCTTACTTAAAAAAAAAAAAAAGAAAAACATGCTCTCCATGTAATGTAACTTTCTTAAAACTGTCTCTCTCACCAGGAGGGAACAATTTTTTAAATCTTACAGTTAAACAGATGAGGAAGAGAAAATCAACATAGGTGGAAGAAGTGAGGTAAAAAAAAAAAAAAAAGACCCAAGGCTCTGAAGATGACTCAAAGTCTGGGCTGATTAAGACTTGTGCTTTTGGGACTGGAGCAGCAGGATCAGGTCTTAGAAGAACCAGGCAGAAGACTATTAACTCTGCAGACCTACTAGTGGACATGCCAATTTTATGCATGAAGGAAATGCTCCCCTTAACTCAATCATGTTTTTGAATAAAATCAGCAAGTCATCATTGTAAAGTTGAGATACTAAGGGATTAGACTTCTGGATTTGGCTAAAAATGTATGTTTTTCATTGCAAGTGTGACCTACTAAAGTTCCTTAGCATAACAGAAAACTGGCAAAAAGTTCTTTCATTCCATATTGATTCTTAGTGTTTGTTAGGCTGATCTCCTTTGTTTTCACACACTGCACAGACTCATAACCCTGTGCATTCTCTCAATAAAGGGCTTTATTGAGCTAAAAGATGCAGACGTACACAAACATACACTATGTGAGAGGCAGGGTTTTGTGAGATTTATTTTTAATTCCTTTTTTATTACTGTGTAAGTAGATTCTTTTTGCTTATAAAGCAATAATACCTCAGTTTTATTTAAGGGGCCTTTGCAGATGCTTACAAAGACCTCTGTAAGTGCTGTAGCTGCAGAAGCAAGATTCTGTTTTTAGGATGACGGGAGAGATTAGGCTGCCCGGGAGAACAGGGGTAGAAATAGTGATTGCCTGAGGGTGAGCAGTGCTCTTGATGTTTTTCAGTTCAAAGGTGTCTGTTTTCACATCTACGGTGGCTATAACTGCCTCATTACACACATTATTCGACTACTTTTTTCCTCAGCTTAATTCTTCTTTGCTGTGATTTAAATAGTATTGTATGTTACACAGTTTGATCAATCCGGGTGAGGCAAAATATCTACAGCACTTACCTGATATGTGTTGTCAAAGCTGTCATACATGAACCGTGTGATCAGAGACGTCTTTCCAACTGCAAGAGAAGCAAAAGAGAGCATTAAATGAGAAGCTGTGAGACGGCCAACTTCCTGTATTCAGTATTCAGACACTCAATATATGTGGCAGCAGGATTGGTGGTTATGGTTTCTGGCCTGGCTGCTACTGCTGCCCAGGGAACTCATTACTGTGTGTGCGGGTAACACAGAGGTCAGTGGCAGCAGTGGGTCCACGTGTAATTACAGTGCTACTGTCGTACCCACATTTCGTTTGTTCCGCAAACATCAACACTTCCAGTTTAATATATCAAAATACAGAATCAGGGATATGAGATGTGAAGGCAGGAATTACAGCAAAACTGCAAACCTGGGGCCAAAGTCTACCATCTTTTACACAAAGTAAAAGGTTTAAGTTCTACATTTCACCTTGGACAAAATGCACTTAAATGCACCTGTGAGGAAACACCACTGAGCGCTGGTTTAACTGATGAAGTCTGAGGCAGTGTGGTGCAGACAAACCATTCACTTCTTTATTCATGGTAAACAATTTGCAGGTAAATAAACAAAATTGAATGTTTAAGAAAATACAGACAAAAAACACTTGGGTAAAGCAGTATTACATGTTGTGATGTGGTATCAACTAAAATACTACATTTGTTGACTAATCTTCACACCTCCCAAAAATTATGGCAGACTTCTTGGGACTACTTTTACCTTTAGAGTTGAGGTTATTTGTAATAACTAGAGGTTGTTTATGATTGTGAAGTAAAAAACAAATTCCCTATTCCCTATCCTGTATCAGGAAACACAGAGGTCCTGTGATAATATTAGTCCAAGCAAATCAACATTGTGATTTACAACATTTTGTTGTTTCTGCCAAACATTTATTCTTCCTCTTTCTTTGACAAGAACTGAAGAGGTTGGTAGTGTTTAGGGCGCAAAATCAAGAGGCTCATGTCATAATTTGGCATGGATTTTCACTGAAAGAACAAACTTAAATCCTTCAGAATAGCAACATCTCAAAAGATGATGAGATAGATGACCTTAAGGAACATCTTTCTACCTTTCAACAGGCTCAACAGTTCTCTGGTGTAGCCTCTTAGCATTAGATCCAGGACATAATGTCAATAAAAAAACAGACTTTGCTTAACCCTTATAAATGTGTTGTATGACACACAAATGTGGTGGGATAATTTCTAGTCCTATAAGATTAGGGATTTATGCACATGCATGGGAGGTTTTCAGCTCCTCCCACAAGACAATTTGACAGTTTTTAATTTAATACATAATATCTAATGCAACCATCCATCATTCCATCATTTTGGTATATTTTATCTGTGTACAAGGATTTGAAAAATCAGATCTTAAAAACCACTGCTAAAAGGGTTAAAAAACCAAACTGAAGACGTCCACTGGGCATCAGCAACAACTGTTATATTCTGAGAAATACTATGTAGTTAGTTCTTATGTTTTCTGTTTTAGTTTCCATTTTAGTTTTGCATTATTTGGCTGAGGTCACGCCCAAAATTCTTTGTAGTGGTAGGGAAAACCCTATTAACATTGCTCTTGTTACCACATTTCAATTGCATCCATAATATACTCCACTGAGAATACATTTACACACTGGTGTGTGGAAAGGTTTGCATGTATATAATGGTGTGATTTCTTAGCCAGGCCTTCCTCAAACAGATTTTATTCTCAAGGGGCCTCCTGGATAAATAAAGGTTAAAAAATGAAAATGAGGAAATGGAAGAGTTAAGAATTTTATGCTGGTATTGGTGACTTAAATACAGAATTTCAAGTAAATCAATTTTAAAAAGCCATGATTTGTGCGTGTTTTTCATTTCTCACTTAATCTTGAAAAGATATTCCAGGTAATACTGGGGGCAATTTGGTTTTCCTTTGTTTTCATTTTTTTTGTAGCTACATTTTTAGATTTGTTGTAATAAATCTGCATCTAAATTTGTTAAGACCTTTGGCAGATTTTTTTTCTTTTAATATGTCATAATTTAGTTATGTTTCAGAAGATGTTGCTTCTTTTTTTTTTTTTTTTTTGCAGTCCAGTGATTCAATGCAATGCTTTGCTCTGAAGAAAAATGACATTAAAATGCAGAGGATCATTACACAGGCATGTAATAGTATGTGACTGACAAATGACTGGAAAATAACCATCTAATTTCATATCAATTTGACAATTAATTAATAATTTTAGGATCAGAAAGCAGAATGAATGACTTAAAGAAAGGAGGGGCGGTTAGACAGGAGTGAAGGACTGACAAATGGCTTGTGCAGTTTTCAGATTTTGTTTTTGCGTAGTGGTTTTATTAATGAGAGTGATGGGGCAAAGCAAATGGGTCCACCGACTGGAATCAATCACCTCCTCCTTTTATATCCATTAACCAACAGTGCAGATGGCTGGCTGAGAGCTGGTACCTTATAACCCTCTAAGTCCAGTGGAACCCATCCAAAGTGCTACAGTACAGACTCCACAGAGAAGCTAAACTACACTGATTACACCGACATTTCATCTTATTGATTCAGGACTAAGCGCTAAATCTACTCATCTACATACACTCCTGCTGAAAGATGCTGATTTTCTCATGTCCCTTCGAGGCTTTAAATGTTTAATTATTGATAAATAAATAAAACAAAAGGAAATGTACTGTAGCAAAGTGCACTGGTTGACTCTGTAAACATAATCTACTTTTAATTTGCAGCTCATCAAATGGGTGACTGTTTACACAAAGACTTTTAATCAGACAGCAAGACTAATTGCATGTGCCTGCACCTTCACGTGGTTTCCTTATCTCCAAGGCAGGATCTGATGTGTAGCCACTGATTATGCTAATGATCTCATACTAATTTATCAATACATCATTTAGTGTACTTAGCTTCGAAGCTGTCCTAATTTTTATACACATATCAACTAAATTAACACGTTCCACTCCTTTAGTCACGGTCTGCTTGAAATCTTTACTTCATCATCTCTCAAACAATTCAACCCCATTTTTCCACCCTTGCAGTCACAGGACCTCCTAACTTATTGATAAGTTTGAATCTTGGGAGATGATAAATTTCTCTTGTGTGTCTCAAGCTTAAAAAGTCTGGGAATCTGTGTCTTACACAATAGGCTGATGACATACATGAAAATTCTAAGATAGAAGTGTCATACAGTGGGGCAAGTAAGTATTTGATACACTGCCGATTTTGCAAGTTTTTCCCTTACAAAGAATGGAGAGGTCTGTAATTTTCACCATAGGTACACTTCAACTGTGAATCAACAGAATCTAAAAAAAATTTAAAAATCCCCAAAAAATCATATTGTATGATTTTTAAATAATTAATTTGTATTTTATTGTATGAAACATGAATTTGATACAATGGAAAATAGAACTTAATATTTGGTACAGAAACCTTTGTTTATAATTACAGAGGTCAAACATTTCCTGTAGTTCTTGACCAGGTTTGCACACACTGCAGCTGGGGTCTTGGTCCAGTCCCCTATACAGATCTTCTCTAGATCTTTCAGGTTTCACAGCTGTCGCTGGGCAACACGGAGTTTCAGCTCTCTCCAAAGATCTTCTATTGGGTTCAGGTCTGGAGACTGGCTAGACCACTCCAGGACATT
This sequence comes from Apogon hyalosoma, assembly GCA_037367295.1. Classification (NCBI taxonomy): domain Eukaryota; kingdom Metazoa; phylum Chordata; class Actinopteri; order Kurtiformes; family Apogonidae; genus Apogon; species Apogon hyalosoma. The sequence goes on from JAPQRP010000020.1 coordinate 23,509,720, forward strand.
GAAATGCTTCTTATGGAGCCACTCCTTAGTTGCCCTGGCTGTGTGTTTCGGGTCATTGTCCTGCTGGAAGACCCAGCCATGACCCATCTTCAATGCGCTTACTGAGCGAAGGAGGTTGTTGTCCAAAATCTTGTGATACATGGCTCCATCCATCCTCCCCTTGATACGGTGCAGTTGTCCTGTCCCCTTTGCAGAAAAGTACTCCCAAGGCATGATGTTTCCACCCCCATGATTCACAGTTGGGAGGGTGTTCTTGGGACGGGACTCATCCTTCTTCTTCCTCCAAACACGGCGAGTGGAGTTTATACCAAAAAGTTCTATTTTGGTTTCATCTGACCACATGACCTTCTCCCATGCCTCCTCTGGATCATCCAGATGGTCATTGGCAAACTTCAGACGGGCCTGGACATGTGCTGGCTTGAGGGGGACCTTGCATGTGCTGCAGGATTTTAATCCATGATGGCGTAGTGTGTTACTAATGGTAACCGTTGAGACTGTGGTCCCAGCTCTCCTCAGGTCTTTGACCAGGTCCTCCCATGTAGTTCCGGGCTGATCCCTCACCGTTCTCATGATCATTGACTCTCCACGAGGCGAGATCTTACACAGAGCCCTAGTCCGAGGGAGATTGACAGTCATCTTGAGTTTCTTCCATTTTCTAATAATTGTGCCAACAGTTGTTGCATTCTCACCAAGCTGCTTGCCTATTGTCCTGTAGTCCATCCCAGCCTTGTGTAGGTCTACAGTTTTGTCCCTGGTGTCCTTAGACAGCTCTTTGGTCTTGGCCATGGTGGAGAGGTTGGAGTCTGATTGATTGAGTGTGTACACGGGTGTCTTTTATACAGGTATTGACTTCAAACAGGTGTAATTAATGCAGGTAACGAGTGGGGAATAGGAGGGCTTCTTAAAGACGAACTAACAGGTCTGTGAGAGCCAGAATTCTTGCTGGTTGGTAGGTGGTCAAATACTTATTTCATGTAACAAATTAATTATTTAAAAATCATACAATGTGATTTTCTGGATTTTTTTTTATTCCTTCTCTAACAGTTGAAGCGTACCTATGATGAAAATTACAGCTCTCTTCATTCTTTGTAAGTGGGAAAACTTACAAAATCGGCAGTGTATCAAATACTTATTTTCCCCACTGTATGTTGACTGCTTTGCAATTGTTTCACGTTTGCTAGATTTTGCCAGTACAGCAGTGGATATCAACATCATAATATTCTGGTGAAATATTGTTAATAATTCCGGATTTTATTCTCAAAGGTCTGACGTGTAAGATATAAGTGGTCCTAGGAGGATTTCATAGCAGAAACGTAAGAGGGAGTAAGTTTCTTCTATGGAGTGGAGAATGGACGATCACTGACTCAAGTGCATTCTTTCTAATTGATTCTTCAAACACCACCTATACAACAGTGACTTAAATGAAGACAGTGACTTTATTCCTGGGTGCATGTAGGATCGAGCAAAATCAAAGTCTTCTTCCACTTAGTAAATTCTTTTTAAATTATTGACTGCAGTGTGTCAAATGACTAAGTTTCCTCTTGAGCTGCTTCTTTGAGCTACTTTTTTGGCAGCCAGTCTTTTTCTTTTCTTCAATTTCTTCAGGCAACACCCCTCAGTGTGGCCAGTAACAGGTCTCTGGGAACCTTAAAAAGCAAATACTTCAGCTAGCAACTTATGCATTTCACTCCTAAATCCACTAAAGACCAAACATGACCAGAATACACATATGTTATTTTGTAGCTTTCACAGCAGTTTAACCAGTATTCCCCGTTTGCCCACTGTTCAATTTAGACACTCTGTGTACGGTTTTGAAAAACCCTAGGGCTTTGTTCCATTGAAACTCCCCCAAATGCCTGGGTTTATATGCTAGTTTTGGAAAAGTTGGAAGGTATGTCAAATTCATCCCAAATTCAAATGTGGGACAGTGTTTGGATAACAACCTGTTTATACTGTATGTTAGAGATGGTTTTTTTTCTGTCTAATGCAAATGTATAACTATATATTGTTTGAATGAGCTGAATAAATCTGAGTGATCCATTTGGGAAAAGAAGCTTCCCATTTGTAGATAAGTACAGTTAAATTAATTTCTTATCTGCTCAGCTCTGCCATCTTTCAGATTCAAAATATAAATGTACAATACTTAATTAAACTTGACAGTCTTGTAACTACTGTGAAAACTGGGACCATCTGTCTAATGCTTCATTCTGAGATTTACCATTTATGTAGTAATAAGCAGGTTAAGGCTGTGGACATGAGCATCACCCAAAATGCATTTCTGTGTCTTCAAAAAGGGCCGGGTTCCAAAATTGGTGTGTGCTTAATTGTACACTCCAGATGTGGCTTAACGTTTGGGCAGTACAACAAACTGACTCTACAAATATGCTACTTATTTAACAGTAAAAATCTTTAAAACTCATAAAATGCTGATAACTATTCTGCAGTGTTTGTCACAAAGAGAAAAGCATGGAGAAAAAAAAAGAAAACAACAAACAGAATGTAAAGTGGAGAAGCTTGCAAAAACAGAATTTGTCACTGTCCAAAAGTTTGACCATTAAGACCATTAAGAATATTTTCAGGGCTTTACCTTTATATTTAGACAGCTTGTTCCAACTGGGATCTGAAGTCATGAACCACTCTCTACAAGACCCCCCTATAAATCTAGTGATTTTTATGTCAAGATAGCCAGGGAGTTGCTGGTCTTATTTGACTTCAACTGCTTAGGTTGTGTGTTACTGTGTGACTTGTATGTTTTAACTTGTAGGTTTATACCTTCAACATAAGAGAAGTGGGTTGGTTTGGATCCAAAAGAACCAGCAACTCCCATTTGGTTAAGACTCTGCTTTGGTCAATGGACTCTGACAGCAAAGTCAAGTAGTCAAAATATTCTTTATACAATATAATACAGACTTGATGTACATTGATTTTTAGGAGGGCACAGTGATAGCAGTCCAAAGGAAAGCTGCCTGGTCTGCTTCCTCAGCCTTCAGAAGCCACAGCCCTAACGTCTTAGGCCCAGTTTACATGACAACGCTCTAAGGTGAAAACGACAAATTATTTTATCAGATGTGCCTTTCATTTAGATGGCAATAGCCTTTTTGGGGTTGAAAACACAAAAAAGTGAAACCAACTTCCAGAGTGGAAATCTTAAAAATGCTCCACTCTCATGTCACTGTCTAATGGGTTGAAAACGCAAAACTTCGTTCTCTCGTCATGTAGAGTTTACATCACAGGCATGTGCCAGTGCAGGAAAACAACATGTCGGATTATTTACCTATGATGGACCTTCAAGGTTCTCCCTAGCCACTCTAATTTACATTCAAGAGTTGTTTCAGCAATTATCATGAATCTTTATAGCGAGTGATGTTCTGTTTCCTGTTTTGTGGTTGTATTTCATGCTAGGAGAGAACAGGAAGAGAAGTAGAAAGGTTCTATGTAGGCGCTTGGTCTTGATGATGCCACCTAGCCACCTGGCATGCATACTACATCGATAAATAGGAAATTTCACACACTTTTGCATCTCTGTCTGCATGCAGATTTTCCCCCTTAAACACACATCTTAATGCAGAATTAAAAGCGAGAATGTAATGCCACTTTTGCGTTTTCAGTTCAGATTGTTACCATCTAAATGTAGCCTTGGAGTAAAGAACAGTGCTTGTTTTTCATCCTTTCAAATTTCAATATTAACTACAGCCGCACAATTAAAGTTGCAGTACTTGATAGTTTTTAAGCATCACTGGTTAAACTACCACAATTATCTTTTAATATACAATAACTCAAGTGGTCTGAGAGGACATAAGATTTAGCATCTATTCCTTTTTTATGTTTTCAGGCTGTAAGAAAATCTACTCCACAAACAATTGCAACATCATGTTTGACAACATCTTCGACTGTTTGTTGTGGACATGGTCATAAACCGTGTGAAAATCCCAGTTTATGGTAAAGTAACAGGACATGTATGGTGTTAAGCAAGGTCGACTTTACTGTACATTCACTCGTTACATGTTTTTATGGAACTCTGAGTCCCCTTGGTTGGGGGATATATAGGGGGGATATATAAGTGATTGACAGCTGCAATTACAAAGTGCAGATCAAGAGTCAATTAGATGTGGCTTGGACTTAACTATAAGTCTATTCCCTGTTTGTTAGCATGGAAAAATGGCTTCACTTAATGACATGAAACAACATCAACTCATCATCGGTATATTTAGAGTTTAGAGATGCAGAGGGAAGGAGTCTATCTTCACATTCTGACGTTTCCCCCTGATCTTTATTCAAATTGCAGTTGCAATGCTAGTCTGTGCACTTATTCTGAAAAGGCTGTGATTTAAAGGTCCAATGTGTGTATGTATGATGAGGGCCTGGATTCATGCAGAGATTTATACTGTGTAAGACAGGCTCCAATAATTGCAATTTTATGATTTTGTTCATGAAATCATGCAGCCTTAATACGAACTAATTAACATAATACATGAGCATGCTTTCACATCAGTGTTTGAGAGAGCAGAACATTGAGATGGACAGTCTGATCCACGGTCTTCGTTGCTGACTCATCCTCCTTCACTGCTGAGCAACATGACACAGCACTCCCTGTGCCTCTTAGTCACTGCTCAAAACTTCTAAAGTCAGAGACAGACAGCACGTCCTTCCGTCTTCCACTAACTGGAGTGGGTATGTGGGAGAGCACATCACAAACTCAGTCTGAAGAAACACTAAAATTCCTCTGAACGTGTACCTACCACAAGCTCCCTTTAACGCAATGAATATTACAAGTCAGACATAAAAGAAAAAAAAATCATACAAACTACAGCTGTTTCCTGATCCTAAAAGGCTGAACCATGTGTTATCCAGTTTTTGTCAACATGTTAAGATACAACTGCAGGTCTGTTTGTGTGAATTTAATAATTGGGGTGGAAGCAGGAAGCTTGGTTACGCTCTTGGCTGTAATAATTTAGGAAATATTCTGTCAGGCTAAAAAGAAGTCATTAAGGAGGCAGATTTTTGATTACATTTCAGAATTAGCTCTGCATTTCAGAATGTTTCCCGTCGTAAGCCTTTGATCCTCTTTGCCATTAACACTGAACACTATTTTAGAGATTAAGACAGGATTTAAATGATTACCAGCCTTAGTCAGACAGAAAGGTAAAATCCAGAATAGTGGTTGATAGATAACAGCAATAACCGGCTTTAATTCAGGACGCGTTCACACAGGGCAGGGGCTTCATGGAGTATATTAATTTTTAAAAAAGGTCAAAGGTAAGAAATTTAAAAAATATAATTCACACTTAAAAACTAATTCCACCCAAACACAGGCAGTGAATGAAATAACATCGAGATGGGGTCATTTGTTGACTTTAACTAACTGTATTTTAGTTGCTGTTGTACACTGTTCTGATGTAAAGGAGCAGAGGAGATTTCTAGTGCAAAAAAACAACATTCCTCAACATTTAAATCAGTGGTCAGGCTGTTATCCATAGATGTAGGCAACCAAAACAATCATTAGTTTAGAAATGTAGTTAACATCAATAAACGTCCAACACAAATGTCTGTTTATTTGAAGCCACTAGTATGAGACTAACAGTTTATTTATATTTTTATACCTATTGACGAAGAGCCAGGAGGTAACACTGTGCCTTCTATGATTCCATCAAACTCGATCGCATGTATAATGTGTTTAAATGGGGAGGTGGTCAGTGATAAAGGCTACAAAATAACAAATTGGAACAGTCTCAATATTGAGAAAGTAAACAGAATCAAGAGGAAAACAGTATTTTTACACTTAGTTATCTTTGTGTACATTAGATTGATAGTTGGTGACAAGTCCTGAAAGTAGATTATGGAAGAATGTGTATTTACTTAACATTGTTTTGATAGCAGAGGAGTCTGTCCAAATGTTAAAAAAAAAAAAATAAAAGAATTTTAGTAAAGCATCATGAAAAATATAAATACAGTTCTTTAGAACAGCAAATGTTTATGATAAATGTCATATTACATTACTATTCCTACTTCACTTTCCACCGTGACGTCCTCTCCTTATGTCCCAAACTTTTTCAGATCTACATCAAGAAGAGCAACATGGAACACTGAGATGATATGCACACCAGAGAAAGCTTAAACAGTGGAAAATGAAGTGGAACTAGTGATGAAATATGACAAGTGTCAGTTCCATCCAGCTGTTTTAATGCAGCTCATTGAAGATGATGATCACGATTAAGGGAAATGATTGTAACAGTCCTTCTCAAAGCTTATTGTCAGCACCAGAAAAAGTTTTGGTTTAGTATAAACCTTGCATGTATCACATTCTTGGCATGATAGAGCAACAATACAACATTTATTCTTAGCGCTAGCGGGTTAGTGTTTAATGAATTCTCCCACTGAGTCCAAGCTGTCTGTGCAAATGTCTCATCTTGACATTTTGGCTATTCAGAGTAACTTTTCCTCAGCGCCTGGCACCTATTGATTACCATCTAATTAACGTGGATGAAGTGCACACGTTTGTCTTGTTCAAATGGCGGCCTTGAAGAAAGAAGACAGCAGCACACAGTTAACCACATGTTCTCTGACAGCAGCAGTGGAATCTGCCCAAAGAGCCTCCATGCAGCTCTTTGAAGCACCTCAGTGGCCAAGCTAAGCCGCCCCTGTGGAAAACAGCCCAGCAGGCATCTGGGATAAGTCCGAAGCTTCTAGTGGATTCAGAGGGGGACCTCAAATGATTATTCTGATGTTCTCTTCTTGTTCTAACTAGATCTTACAGACTCTGAAGGTACTGCTACTTAGTGTGATTTCTTAATAATGCAGCGATTCACAGTAGGACTGCATGATACTGGAAAATATGAAATATGCATTTTTTCCCCCCATGTGAAAAAATGAAGAGGGATTTTCACAGATAATATGACTGAAAAAATTTAACACTGCAATAGTTATTTGCTTTGGATTGTGTTCTGCAGGTTTTGTGGCAGGAAATGTACTGCTGTCCGCCATCAACTGCAGGTACTGATGTTCCATTTTTTTTGATTATCTGTATCTTTTATGTATCCATTAAAATAAACAACTTCTAAAATACTCCGCAGTAAGAAAAGGAATGTTATTTTTTTAGAATCCCTTCAGTTCAATATTGTAGGTAAATGTTGTTGAAATATAACTGAATTGCACTTTGTTTGATAGTTAGTATAAGCCTATTCAGCAGAGTTCTGTGTTACAATTATTCTAAAATCTGACAGCAATTTTTTTTTTTTTTTAATTTTCCTAGTCTACTTGATTACTAATTAGCAGTATTGAATTGAACAAGCACTACTTTGTGGCAATAATTTAAATGATTGAATAAATTTGCCGTTTTGTCTTCCGATGTAGCAACAATTACAAGGCACTGTCTACATGGTCAACATTATTTTTGAAGCTGAAATCATACTAATGTTTTATTCATTTGCAGACAGCTATTGTTGTGTCAGTGTTTTCCTTCTGTTCCTGATCATTTTCAGGTTGTGGATGGTGAACAGCAAAGGTAAGCCTTGATTTGGTTGTTTGATTAACTGATCAAGAGTGATTGAGACCACTGGTTTGCTGTGTCTGCATGCCACTCACCAACAACAAATTCAATGGCTCCAAGAACCCTTAGTTTGGATTAAATCATGTTTTTATTGTACATTTGACATGGAACGTGAGAACCATGATGTTTCTTTTTGTAGGAGTTGAAGTAGTTCTATCTTTAAATTTGTTAAGGGATTTTTACTTTCATTTCTTTTGCCATGATAATGAACAACAGCGTTTTAGAGAACTGTTTTACAATTCTTAGCCACTGTATGTATTTGGGAACACAGTGTCCTAACAGCAGAAATGGCAGAGGCATTTCAGGGGAGTTACTTGTTCTGTTTCATAGCTGCAGTCGGGGTTAGAGAGGATGTATCCATCACAGACTTACGTAAGGTTTTGAATCTTTAACGTCCTTGTGCACATTGTGTGAACTTGATGACATTTCTACCTTCAGTTTAGAGTGGCAGTAGGATGAAAGCCACGCACTGCCACAGGAGAAGATGGTCACAAGGAAGAGATCTGCAGTCTTCCTCAGAAACATATCAAACAACTGAGAAAGATCTTGCAGACTAAAATGTTACCCAACTTAAATAGAAAGCTGAAAGAGAAAATAAGAATTAGATTACCCTCTTGGAGAATAACAATGTGTAGACTTCTACTACTTTTTAATGACTTCTACTGACATTTTCTGTTTTGCACCTGGATGTTTTTGTAAGTCCCTCTATAGAAAAATATGTTACCATGTAATTGTGGTGTAAACATGAAAAATTGCTTTTAAACTGGCAGTGATTTCTAAGCCACCTTCTTAAAATCTGGTAGCTGTGTTTGTTGTGTACTCTTTGTGGACTTTGTAATTTTTTTTTTAATATAACATTGGAAAATGATGATGCAGACCTGGTGAAGAGCATGTTTGTTGCTTTATTTTTAATTGTCATTTTCTTTTTTTTAATCTGTGAATATATTGTATTTGTCCTCCAGAGAGTTGCGGGGGTGCTGGAGCCTATCCCAGCTACCTATGGGCGAAGGCACAGTATACCTTGGATATGACACCAGTTCATCACAGGGCTGACACAGAGACAAACCACCAATCACTCTCACATCCACACCTATGTGCAATTTAGCTTAACCAATTAACCTATATTAGTGCATGTCTTTGAATGGTGGGAGGAAGCCCAAGTACCCGGAGAGAACCCAAGGCAAACACAGGGAGAACATGCAAATTCCACACAGAAAGGTCCCACCCCCATCAACTGGTGTTGGACTCAAACCCAGGTTTCTAGCTGTGAGGCATGAGTACTATCCACTGCACCACCATGTTGCTGGCTTTTCATTAGTCAACCCAACAAATTAATGATAATCAAAGATCTTTTTGACAAATCATTGAAACAGCTGAAAAAATTGTATACAAAACATATTAAAAGAACTTCTAAAACCATGTGTGTTGATGTCACTTGATGAGCAGCAGAGTAGGGAAGAAACTGAGAAACTGCAATAAATTAATTAGCCAATTAGCGAAACATGGTAAACTAGTTTGACTGATTCATTGTTGCACTGATTTATGTCAGACAAAAATGACGATACAAAGTTTTAGGAAGTGGGATGTCACTTTGGGCTCTGGGAAATTAGAACATAGCGTCAACATAATTTCTAACTTTTCTGAATGTTTAATGGAATAAAAATTATTAATTGAATAATTTCAAACTTTGCGGCAGATTAATCACAAATGAAATCATTAAGTGTAGCCCTAAAGGAAACAATTTGATAGTTACTTTATAAACAAATAAATAATAGTAATAGATTTACAGGGAAATCCTGCCTGGTGGGTTTCCAATTACAGCCTGGGTTTTAATGAACTCTCTGCTTGGTGTGATGCTTCAAAGACTTTGTGGAGTGAGTTAGCAACATGAGAGCCAATTAACAGCGAAAACTGGGCACCTGCTGTTGCACAACCTGCGCTTTCACCACCAGCACTCTGCTGCGCAGTCAGCAGACACCTCGTCAAGGCATCTCTTACGAGCTCAAAACGCAATTTTATGCCACGTTATAGGCCCTTACACAGTTGGGCTCATATTAGGCTCTGCTCCCTCCTGCCACTTCTGAACCATGTGGCCATAAAATGCGTTAGCTAAGGATTCTCTCATCCTCACCATGAGACAAAGACAATGTGCAAAGAAAAATGCTGTAAGAAAACCCTTTAACAAACCCTAAACGATATCACAAAAGTAGCAGATAGCGCCACTGAATAGATGTAGCTGAAATGAAAGCCAAAAACAGTACAAATATGAACACTTTGCACAAAAGTGTACTGTTAAATACACATTACCATGGATATCCACAATCAACTATTTCAGGATATGTGTGCTAATAACTATTAAATAGTGAGAGATAAGAAAAAAAAACAGTTTTTTGTCAATGGTGTCTTGAGACTTCTGACAACAGGGGAGACCCTGTTGAAAGAGAATATCATGGATAAAGCGTACATATTGACCAGGGACAGCAATTTGGCCACAACTTTCTAGAGTTAGTTATGGAAAACAAATTCACACACTTTAACATTTACATCAAAACTTAAAATAAAGAGGACTTTGCCCAAGAAAGTCTTAAAAAATGTTACAAAAAAAAAAAAAAACACCTTAAGAAGTTAAGGCAACATCTACACTAACATGTTTTTAAGCACATACCTTAGCTTCATCGCTACAACAGTGTTTAAGGATCCTTGATTATCTTGTTTAGTTTGGAGACTTTGGGTTGAGTTGCAATAAGGAGTGACAAACTAAGACTTTTGGAAATTATTATCAAAACGCACATTTTAATATGAAGATCAATTGTCTACACAGGTGTTTTTGTGCAGAAGTATTCAATGGCTATGCATAAAGGTTGTGGCGCCATAGATATTTTAGATGAGGCATACACACACACACACACACACGCACACACACACGCACACACACACGCACACACACACACACACACACACAACATAATCAACTTCTGCTACTTTTTTTCAGACATATTTTAAAGTCCAATAAAAAAGCTGCATGCCAAGCAGCCAGGTAAAACCACTGTTGGTCACTCGGAGGCACGCGTCATGGAATACCCTCAAGGACTTGGCAGCCAATCAGAGCATGGCAATGCATTCTGTGTGGGCCCAACTCCCACTCACAAGGAGGTGGATAAAAATAAAACAGTGCCTGTCATTCCTAGCCTTCACACGACACCGAGATGAGAGCTCAGCGGGCTGGGAGAGAGCCAGATATCTAATATTTATCAATGAACAAAGCAACATAGGAAATAAGTGGATATTTATGACCGTCCTTTCTCAGGAAGGAGAGCAAAAAGACCTGGAGAAGATGCAGATCTGTGGGAGAGGTACTGACTCTTGCATCTGTGTACTTGTTTATTCATAGTCACAGCAGCTGGCATACAAAACCCAACATGAGAGTGGCAAACAGCAGATGGCCTCCAAATGAATTTCCTTCAGTCAGAGTTAACAAATTACATAGACGTTAACAAATCAACAAAAACTGCACCCTTAGACCAGAAAAATGCCTCTCTGATGAAACCTTTGGGCTTCATTCATTCTGTTATGTCACTCACAGTTGTATATGAATGTTCCATACACATTGACTGGCTATGGATAAGTCATTTAACAAAATATTGAGCAATAAAAACACATTGACACTCGCTGCTTAAATTTAACCACAGGTAGATATCAAGTACAACTGAGTAATATGGAGGTCAACTTATTGACAGAAGAGTTCATCTATAGGTAAAATCAGCACTGCACCACCCGAGAAAAGTTTTCCTCAAAATGTATTTTCAGTAATTGGACAAATATCAATTTTTATATTTTTAAAATCACAAAAAATTGCCATGATAGTATGCAGAGCTTTGGTATTTCACTGTATTTTTTGCGAGTAGAGAAATAAAACTACTAACCCTATTCTTGTCAGTCAAATGTAGTGGAAAGTAATCAATAAAAAATTCTATTGTCTCTATTGTCAGAAGCATATAAAACATTCAGTTCCCCTTAACAAATAAATTGGTTCACTTCAAGACAGAAACTGAGCCTAAAACACACAGTAAATATGTATCCTGAAGGTTATATACCATTCTACACAACAGATATACAAATTAATATACAGATTTTAGTGTAAAAATAAATTTTTTGGATACTTGTTTAAAAGTATACCCTCAAAAGACAATTAGTCTAGTTATTATTATTATTATTATAATTAAGGACAAAACTGAGACGCAACAGAAGTCTGAGTAATCTTGAATAATTTGGTTGATTAGAGTAGGTTGTGATTAGGGCTGTAGCGATACACTAATCTCACAATACGATACGATATATATCACGATATTCGGCCAGCGATACGATTCGATACATTACAATTCGATACACTTACACCATTTTCTGAAAGATTTTAAAGGGACCAAGTGATTTTGGTGACATCTTGTGAGTGTTCCAGTGACTTGGATTGAATTAATTGAACTGAAAACTGAAAGCATCGATCAATTACACAACACATGACTGACTGGACAGACAGTCTACAGCTGCAAATGCTGGACAAAATGAATCATCAGATGTGATGAGAAAATTAGTTTGATTTATTGAAACAAACTGTGGCTTACAGCCTTTGAAGAGCAGCATCACAAGTAAACAAACCTGACAGTGTTTCGGCACGCGTGCACGGTTCGGTCGGTGAGCGGGGGGCAGGGCTCTACCGGTTTCCTCCTTATAATACTATGGGATACAGGGCACTGTGGACCGTCCTGCCTGTGGAAGTGAAAGTGAAACCTAACGCTCATTTATGCACTAATGCAACGGTGATGACTTGTTTGTATAAAATGTATGGTTTGGTGGCAACGATTTCACTGTGGTGCTGCGTCGCTTTCCTTCTTTCTAAACCCGAAGTACTCCCACAAATCTGCTTTTAAGTATGAAGGTGATGGATTTATATTCGCCTCCGTTCTCCTGAATCTCTTTGCTCTGACTGTGTAAACAGGAAGGGAAAAGCGTCGGCGTCTGTGTACAGACAGTATCTAGACGGTAACTTGTAGAACTGCTCTACAGCGACACTGGTGGCTGGATGACCTAATCGCTCTTCCTGCAAAGCGAACAGGGGAAATGGGTGGGCAGGCAGAGTATCAGACCGAACACAGAGGATTTGAATGGAGCTTAATGTATCGATACTCGCGGCTGAAAAATCAATACTTTCTGGGAAAAC
>JAPQRP010000020.1:23545574-23559293 GCA_037367295.1 Apogon hyalosoma
TTCATTATTGAATTAGGTTTTTATTACCCCTCCCCGAAGGGAGGCAAGGGGTATTGTTTGTTTGTTTAACACTCTAGCAGCAAAACTGTTGGTTGAATTCATACCAACATGGGTTTATACATTGCCAGTGACCCAGAATAGATATGGTTACTTAAGGGAAAAGTAAGTCAAAATTACAATTTTTTATTAATTTTAAAATATTTTGTCTCCCATTTACTTATAATAGGTGAAATTTCAAATGTCTATAAAAACATCAATTTTCATTCAATTTAATTCAAACTTGGCACATATATAGAGGCAATTGATATGCTGACATCAGCACATGCATAGACATGATCAGCTGGATCGATGGCAAAATAAGCTACAATATGTGTGAAGGGCAGGGTTTGTTCTGCCTGGCACCATTTGTTTAAAAATGTTTCTCACGACACTTTTCCAGTTGGTTTGACTTTGCATTTAAGAAAATTATATAGAATGTTACTCAATTTCATAGTAAGTTCTATAGCATACACTTGGTTTGTTTATAACTTTATCATTCATTTAATTATTTTATGTTCTATAGCTAACGCTTTGAATACAGTATCCCACAGATATTGTACTTGACTCTTTACTTACCGAGCATTCTTATCACTAAAAATTGAATTCCAAGGGCAAATGGCTTTTCTTCATGAAGAGAATGACTGAAATTAACAGAAAAAGAAAACTGAGAAACCTGTTCATGTCATACTAATTATTTAATTATATAATACTGTCATATTATGTCAATGGTTGTTGTATCATCTTACCTCAGCAGGATTTTGTACATGGGGACGTAGGCAAGGTTGCCAACTAGTGCTGCACAAGCAATGAGAGAGATGACGATGAAGATTAAATAACTAGGGCAGACCTTTGGACAGGAAGTGGGCTTGGCCTCAGTCAGGCTTCCAGACACACATCTGCAGTCAGTATACATCTGCATCCAGATGAAGAGGCAAAACAAATGCAATGAAAGTGCTGAAAGAAAGTTTATGCTGCACATCTCCCCAAAATATTTAATAATGATACAAGGGTTAAAGTTAAATATATGAAAACTTTTAAATAGTTTCAATAAAACAGTCAAAGCAAACCACTACATTTATTGAATCAGAGCCAAATAACTGTAGATCAGCAAAGAATTATTTTAAACTGATTCAAACTGATGTTTATGCAACAAAAACATTGATATAATACATTATCATCCCCCATTTTTAAATAGATTTATAAAAACTGGCATACAGAAGTGCATTTTTTAGTTATTAAACTTTTATTTTCTCTCTTATTTTATATTATTTTAGCTTCAGTGCAAGAAGAGTCTTGAAAGTATTGTATTTTGAGGAAATTATTGAACTTGTTGCAGTTAAAATTTTTGTAGAGGATAAATACTGGCCTGCAAGTTAATATAGTCAATAAAAAGTGAATTATTTAGAGGACAATAGCCAAGTATGGTAGGGTGTAAAGATGTCATATGAGAAAAGATGTGCTTCAAGACAGAAAGTGATCTGATGAGATTGCCTAGACTGATTATAACTAAGAATTTCAAAGTAATAAATTAATTGTATGGGAACTTTATCCTCCATACATGTATGCTCAAAGCCAAATGTACATGTATCTTCATGTTTGAGAAACAAAAGGGATTTGTTCTGATCCAATTTATTTCACATGGCTGAATGTGACTTCCTGCCTCTGATGTGTTTGTCTCATTTAAGAAAACCAAGAAGCAGAAATAAACTTGTCTGTACATGATACAGTTCATGTGTGTTTGTGGACATCTGAATCCACAAGAGTAAGAGATTATTAATTTCAGTCATTTGTGGAGATTAATCTGACATTTCCTGAAGGAAAGTCTTAACATAACAGGCTCAAATGCAGAGTCAAAATGATTTCATATACAGTCACAATCCACCCACTTGTCATTTCATGACATGACGTTCATCCTTCTGACAAACATCCTACATACTACAGCTTATAAGAGCTGACCTAATATTGACAGGAGGAACAAATCTGTTATGTCAGGAATCCGGGATATTCAGACAGTGCATCAAGATGTAATCTACAGGCATCAGTGCCAAGGTTACACACTTTTAAGTTTACGGATAAATCTGATTACTGGAAATCTGATGAAGCAGTCGCACTGTTTCTCAGTGGTATTTAATGTGCATTCAGGGCGAGAGAACTATGGACAAACACACTAGAAAATACAAATTTTTTTGCCAGGACATCAAACAAAAAGTCAATGTTCAGCCCACACTGATAAAAATCTAAAAGATTCTACACAAAAACTAGAACAAACACTTTTACATTTTTTACCCTGACCCTGAAATAAAGTCACCATTCTGATATGATCTGATGGTAGTTTCACTCATTACTGCAAATGTTTCCTTATGTCCATTTCTACGTCTACCATTTTCAGTGGCTTAAGATCACATACTCGTATTTATTGTTACATGATGATAAACAGCAACACAACATTTTCAATGTTGTTTCATTGTAGCTTGGAGAAGGAACTAACCTGAACTTTGTGGGTGTTGTTGGGATCTCTGGTGAAGCCTGAGCAGCCGGCGTGGCAGGGAGAAACGTACTCGATACCATCTGAGCCGCATACAGGGTTGAAGGCACTCTCAGGACAGGAACAGCTGGAGTAACACCTGGGTAAGGACCTATGGAGGCAGGACAACACTGAATAATCCAACAGATGCAAAGAATTTAGAATGGAATGATAGTTTCAGGTCTTGGTCGTGTAATGTTGTGCAGTGATGGAGCTGCTATGCATGTACTGTTTTGATTTAATGGCTACTCATGTTTGTACTTTTATCAACTATAAAGTTAAAAGTTCAATACCCTGCATAGTACAATACACATACTACCAATTATTAGGGCCACACTGAGGATAATAATATTTTGAAAACGTCATTATTTGGAGAGTCACAATATAAGATGTGTAACTTTAATTAATAAGTTTTATTTTACTTAGTATAGGGTGTTACCAATCAAATGCGTTTGTTTGCTAGTAACATTAATCTCACAGCATTACTTGAAATATTATGATATATTATATTGTCAAGGAATCCTCAATCAGACATTTCAACCTTTAATTTTCAGTGCTGCTGTAATACTCCTGTAGCATTGTTTTGTTTGTTTTTTTACATTAAATAACTGTCTTGATTGGAAACAGCATAATGTAACAGTTTTTTTTTAAATACTTATTTTATTTTATTTTTTATTAACAGAATGTTCTTTGCAGTGGACATATGACAGAAATGAATTGCTGGTTCCCAAGAGGTTAAATACACACTCCATTTACGTAATTAAAGTGAATAAATGCATCTCCCAAAGTTATTGGACACCATGAACCGTATGTCTAAAACCAACTACTGAAAATCAGACTTAATAAACCAGATCACACAGTAGAAGAGATGTTTAGCATAAGGTGCAGAAAAGTAATCTGTTCTTTGAGTTAAGGTTATTAATTTATAATTATCAAACCATTAAAATCTTTATTTAGGAATTAGAGGTTAGCCTTGTATGTGGAGACAGTGGATGCATTTTGTGAGACTGAAATATGAGGTCCACATTGACAGAACTGCAACCAAACCTCTACTGCAGTGCCATCTAGTGGTTGTCAAAAATGCAGAGTTTTGTTCCTTTTGCTAGTTTTAATCGTTGCAAGACATGTTTTCCACTCACCCATTCAGGTTATAATTGACCTCTGAGACTTTCTGATTGGGACATCCCAGAAAGAACAGAGGGATGCAGGTAACCGTGGAGATCATCAGCACAGCAACACAGAACACAACGATCTTCTTGGGAGGGATGACGGTCATCTTTAGGAGAAATCCACCTAACAGTATCCCAATAGCTGCTGCAGGCAGATTCCCCAGACCTGGAAACAAGAAACTGGTTTGTTCCCTCTGAAGAGACGGGATTCAAGACATGTGCTGGCTTTTGGAAGCATCGAAGTCCCTCTCACGTATGCACGGTATTAAAAAGCATGATCTGTAACATGTGCATGTACATGTGATATGGGCTTTGTGTTGTGAGGTGGTTATGTGACATTGTGACAGACTATCTCTAAGCTAGTGGTGAAGGAGCAGTAGAGGCAGAGACACACTCTAGAGAACGGCTGTCAGGATATTGACATTTGTGTTGGCGACTGTTACATAGACAGTTGTGACTAATGATATTCTCCATTCTTTATGTTATGCCACCCATGTCTGAGCATATTTCACTTATGATCAAATGACAAAAAAATGAATTAATTTGTTTACTTTATGTTACTAGAAACTGAGGGTGTAGCATATATGACTCAAATGTAAAAATGTAACCCATGATGATCTATTAATGACAAATTTATATAAACATGACATTCTATCATATCCACATGCTTTAGTAAGGATTACACTGGACTGACACCAAACTTAAGTTAAAGGGCAATATCTGGTGTCACCACCATCCATCCATAAATGGAATCACTGAACATGACTAATGTTGTGAATTATTGAATGAATAATCAGGATTCCCACTCTTTCCCTGAAATTATTTTCCAGGACATTTTCAGCCGCTACAGAGACAAGTTATCACATCATACACTAATCTATTCCCCTAACCTCCTCATTCTTTGGAGGTGTTCTTTAGTTGTAACTTGCATTTACTCAGATACTTTCTATGTTTATTACACAGACATTTGATGTGCAGTCTATGGCTATAATTTATCTATGTAAAATAATTATGCCAAATAGATCACAGAATAATGCCAATACACCCACAGATTACAGCATAGCTCTTCATTAGCCTGACAAACTAGAATTATAATATTCAATTGGGCAATTCCCAACTCAACTTTCTCCTCTCTCTTACCTTGTCTCCTGCACTTCCTCTAAAAATATTTGTATATTTTCAATAAGTCACTGTAAAACAATTTCCTTTGTTTCATCTCAGTTTAGGCACACATGGTCACACGGCAGGGGGATGATTAATAATTTTCAAGGATAACATAACTGTTTCCAGGACATTTGACCTTTTTTTCTCATTTTCCATATGTTTTCCAAGACTAGAAAATTGGTCAATCATTTTCCAGGATTTCCAGGTTTTCCAGGATGTGTGGGAACCCTGATAATTGTCAACATAAGCCAAGAAGTACACAGGCCATTAACAAACACCAGAATATGAACTCAGGCTCTGAAACCTGGACAGAATTAAGCCGCATTCACCATTGGAGTGGTTGAATACAGATCAACTTTATAACAAGAGACAATAAATACAGTTTCACAGGATTCTTTAATGAGGGCCTCTTTACCTTTGGACTCTAACAGTACTTACCTACTAGCAGGCTGCTGTAACCCAGTGGAACGCTGTACTGTTGCTCCAGATACTTGTTCAGGAAAGTAGAGAGACCTGCAACCACGGAGGAGAAGCAGCACTGGGCCAGAACCATGAGCATGTAGAGCGGGTTCAGCAGGAAGCTCAGAAGTCTTCTGGGAAACCCTGAAGACACAATGATGCACTTAATACTGGATGAACATGGTGTCAGTTTAGTTTGACAGTGTTATAACTCATTTCTCACTCTGAACTAAGGCCATGTTCACACCGTCAGTCTAAGGACTCAGGACGCTCATATCAGATTTGACTGTAAACTGTGTACAATAGCTGCTGTTTATGTACAGAGCTATGTGTGGACAGAACCACCACTGGGTAGCCCATGGCATCAGTGGCTTATCGCAGATTTCAGGAAGTTTTTTAGAGTAAGATTTTTTTTTTTTTAGCAATACTTTTAGAGTAAGTTTTCTAGCAAGTTTTTTAGAGTATATACTAACCTTAATGTTAATGTGGTTACTAACCTGCCTGTTTTGTTTTTATCTGTTTGGTGTTGCTGTGCTGTATGCAAAGCTGCGGAATACTTGAATTTGGATTAATAAAGTATCTATCTATCTATCTATCTATCTATCTATCTATCTATCTATCTATCTATCTATCTACTCATCCACCCATCCATCCATCCATCCATGAATACAGTGAAACTGTTAAATATATTAAATATGTTCTGGAGTGACAGAAAAGTTGCATAAATTCTGATCAAGCCTTTATTGAGAAATAAAGTGAGTCTCATTTTTGGAATGTATGGATCCAGTCAGACACCATGTGATTTGTGCTGTTCAGAGTTAAGACAGATCTGAGGTACATGACCACAAACTGGGCCACTTTGTCTGCAGTCTGAACAGATCCTAACAATGTTTGTGCAGTCTGGAGGGGGAAAACTACTTACTTGCTATAAACTTGCAAAAACTGACATCATCTGTGAAATCATCATTCACGTTGTTCTCAGGTTCGATCACCTGGAGGAGAAGACGCAGGAAAATAAAAGGAGTGTAAATATGCAATTACTGCTTTCATTTTGTCAAAACACAATGTTGTGTCCATAGTGTAATGGTAAACTTTATGTGTTGTGTTTTCAGTGACTTGAGTTGGTTTCTCTTTTGTTCAACATTATGTACATAACTGAACTTGAATATTAATTCAACATAAAAGTTGAAAGCTAAATGGTCTTTATGCCCATGTTTCATCTTTCCACGGAGCCAGGTCTTGAATAGTGTCATGGATTCACAGGCCCTGTGCTGCACAGTCGTACCAACTGAAACATAATTTCAGCCCTGTTAGTTCACGCACAACTCATCTTGTCAGTGAGGATGTCAAAACTTCTTTTCTGCTTGTTTCCTCCCCTCATCCTCTGATAAACTACATTCATGTGACATGGGCACATTGAATTGAACTGACAGCTCAAACCAATAACTACACAAAATTATGAACCTGTCAGACACATTTTCTGCAGTGACTTTGTCTGGTGATTATGTGTTGATGGTTACATACAGGCTGTAACATCTCTATACATGCTTAGTGTGTTTTACATGACAAAAATAGCATATTTTAAACTCAGACTCTGTGTACTAGCACTAAAAAATACACTAGTAATTCACAGATAACTCGCATTTATAGAAAGTTTGAGAATTTTGACAGGATGTAAGAATTAAATGCGCAGATGTGGCTTTGGGCAAGTCCGTTCCCTTTCAGAGCAGACTTGGATTTAAAAATAAATTAAAAACCAGCTAAAAAGGCATATATTTAAAGTAGCGTTAACGAGATCCAGTGTGGTATAGTAACCAAGTACTAATACTTCACTACTGTACTCAGGTATGTTTTGGGAGAATTTGTACTTTACTGAGTATTTTTTATTGTTTACTTTCACTTTTCCTAACTCAATTGCGTACTTCAACTCCCATACATTTTTAATGCATAGTATCATCACAAAAATAACTAAAAGTAAATTTGGTGTTTTCACCGCTGAAATTACCAGTGACTGCAACAAAGTCAGGAGGATGATTTGTCGTTGGGCCTAATTGCGTAATCCACAAATGACAGTCCACACTCAACCTGTTGGCAACCTGCTGATGTGATATTCTAAATTCTGACTGCCTTTGGTTGTTATTAACATTTACTTGTACTTCTACTTCCATTATTTGAGTACATTTAATTGTAGATTACTTGATATACTTAAGTACAGTAAATACTAGATACTTAAAGACTTTAACTTGCATAACATTTCATTTGGTGACTTGAACGTCTACCAAAGCCTTTTTTTTGGTAGGATACCTGTACTACTACTCAAGTGTGATTTTCTAGTACTTTATACAACACTGATGAGATCAAATCTTTAATTTGCTATGCAGGTTCATTTTGTTCTCATCAGTTTCCCTGCTGCAATGCTGACATGCAATCAGTAGGTGTCAGTAAAACATCAGAAATCTTTTAGATCTGATTAACTCGTGGTTCAATGTGTGTCAGGTAAGTCAGAAATAAGATCAGGTTTAAACTGCTCGGTTTAGTTTTTACTCCAAAAGTAAGATTAAATGCAGTATTAAATTTAAATTAAATCATTGCAGCTGCAACATTTTAATTTCTAGATAAATATATGATGAATTTAATTTCACATTAACTTCAAATGGCTGCCTTTTTAATGTAAGTAAAAAAGTCAAGTTTGTTGAGGAACACAGTTTTTTTTTCATAATTGTGTTGAATTTGTCAAGACACAGATGGAGCAAGAAAACTGTTGGGCGAACACTGAAACTGGACCAACTGTCAGAAATTTATATGATCAGCTGCTACCAACCAATAGCCCTTCTGCTCCTTTTATCCTACTGCATTATAGCAGTAATGTTTTGTGCATGTAAATAATTAACCTTCTCAAATGCTCACAGAAGCTCTAATTCAGCTTTAAGTAATGTTAGCTTTAAAGCTGGATATGATATTTAACACACAGCAGCTTTTAGTTGGAGTTGGGGGTGAGAAATATTTAAAAAATAATCCTATTAACTGAGGTTTTGCTGTCTAAGAGTTTGAAAAAAGCCTGAATCACAAAATTAAGATTCCTCTGGGGACCTTTCTGGCTCAAAATGCAACTTGTTTGCTTCTTTGCCATTAACTGTCACTGGATTTCTCCATTCATATGGTATGTAGTTTTGAGTATTTCAGTTGTATTTTGACTTCAAACAACTGATTAAAATCATACATCATCCATAACTTAAAAATGACTTTTTTTAGGCCAGATCAACCAGCTCTAGTTGGAGGTTTCTCTCCTTACTCAGTTTCAACAGCATGCAAATCATTATTTTTTGTATTATTAATTGAATAATTTAGGAAAAACTCCATTGAGATAACTGATTTACTTTTTAATTTGTGCAACAGTGCCCAAATTAGCTATGTAATCAGATTTAGATGAATAAATTAATCTATTCATTGAACATCACGACATGATGTAGTTCAATACAATCTAAGTTACATCTAGACTTTGTGCAGAAAATTTCTAGTGTGATGAATAGCAAGGCTTACATTTTCTTCTGGCGGCATCTTGCGAGGGAAGTAGAAAAAAGGGATGGAAGTGATGAACAAGATGGCAGCGTTTATCAGCAGCCCAATCCACCAGGCACCAACCCAGCGAGGATCAGAGGGGGTCAGCTCCTGTTCAGCTCCTGCAGAAGATGGAGGTGAACATTGAACCACTAATAACAGTGACCCACTCAAACAAAACCTGTGAATTTCAGTCTGAATGTTACCAAAGCCAGTTTTGTCCACGTCCACATAGATCCGTAACATGCCCGAGCTCACCACAAAACCAAAGGCAGGTCCAAACACAGATAACGCAAACATGAGTCCTGTCAAAAATGGAGTTTGAGGTTTACAATGACTTCTTCTTCTTCTTTTAAAACTTATTTCTGCAGCTGTTTAGAACAACATCTTCCCGACAGAGAGTTCTGCTCATCTCAACAAATCAGTCTGATAGGATACTCACCCATGTTTAAAGAGGAGCCGCCAGAGGACGAAAAATCATCAATGTATGAAATTCCAAAGGGCTGGATGGGCACTGTGCCTAAACCGAAAGTTAGCTGAGCAAAGCCCATGAGGATCAGCACGTGTTCACTGTCAGAGAGACGTGACGTCTTATCGATGTCACAGGTCGCGTTGTTACTCGAGTTCCTCACTGGGCTGCAAATGTCATGGTGATCTGGATGGCAGGAGGAGTAAAGATAGTTAAGGACAACACTGCAGATGTCAACGTCTGCATTAAACTCCTGAAGGTTGTGACCCTTCACTGACATTCTGGTCAACCAGGGTACCTATCTCCAGGAACAAAATTAAACTGAACAGGGAGACTATTGTCATGAATTACATTCCCTGGAGATGATTCTAATCTGAGCGCAAAGACTGAGTTCAGTTTGAGAGCAAGCTGAAAAGACATTTATTTAACCCCAGAATGCTTCACCAAAGAGCGGTCAGTGACCTGGATAAACCCTTCACTCCCAAATTTCACAGAGATTTGTATATTTACAAGTTATCTGATCTGGATAGAGCTGCACTGTGGAGTGTCGGTGTCAGTAGAGGCAGAATGGGCTTTAGTCTTACTTATCATGTAAAACTGAATCATATTCATAGGGTTTGGATCCAGTATACACACAAAATAACACAAGACAAGATGTACAGCATTGTTGCACATGTTTCACCCTCTGAAGTGCCTTTAAATATTACATACGCAGTACTGTACAGTGCTGCTGTACATTTGAATTTCACCTTTGAGGGATCAATAAAGTATATCTTATCTTAAGCTAATGTTCAGGTTTGGTTGTTTTAGTCCTGATTGGTCAAAAAAGACAGAATTTGTACAATAAAAAGATGGAGAAAATTAATTTGTAACAAAAAAAATCCAAACAAACTGATAACTGAATATTAATTTTAACAAACAAAATGAAATCCCTTCAAAGCAGAGGCCGGATAGGCTTTTATTCTTACTTACCGTGTAAAACCGAATCGTATTCATAGGGTTTGGATACAAAGTGTGGCAAGGTCATGAATAAGGCGCTGAAGCCCATCACAAGTCCACCAACTCCAATGAAGCGAGGGCGGTGAACACGACTTCCAAAGTAGCTCATGAATATAATCAGACAGGTGTTACTGATCTGAAAGACAGAATCGTAACTACACTTAGCACATCTGACACATCTGGTTCTACGCTAGTGTGGTCTTGCATATTTAGACACATCTTCAACCTTTGTCTGAGCTGTACCAACACTGGAGATAAAGTCTGACACCATCCACTATCATTCTGTAATAGTAAACAAAACACCTGGGCTGTTTGGATAGATTCTATATTACCTGAATCACATAAATTAAAAAAATGTGTTTGTGTAGAACATGGCAGTAAAATGATTAAATCCCTGCAGAAGATGCCTCATAAGTATTTGTCAAAACTCATTATTTTCAGTGATGTTCAAGCCTGGTTGTTTTAGCTCTGATTTGGTCAAAAAAGGGCAGAACTTGTGTAATAAAAACCTACTGATATCTGTGCTACAGGGGGAAAAAGATCCAACACAGTGATTTATGTTGTAACCTGTGATGATACATACTTGAAACCTACAAAATCTGATAACTGAACTTTCATTTTGAGCAAACAAAAAAGAAACCCCTTCAAAGAGGGGATTTATTACACATTCCTTCCTTATTCCTGACCCCATATCTGTAAATAAACTGCTCTAAAGTACACATATCCCGCTTGTATTGTGAGGAAGTGTGATTTTGACTTGTTTGTTCTCCAATTCCTCCTTTGTCATCAGTGTCCTTGAAATAAAGTTATCGCAATCTCAGACTGAGGGCATGTTATTGTTGGCTCCTACCTCATGGAAAGCGGTAATGGTTGCCGAGGAGGAGCTGCTGAGGCCGAAGCGCCTTTCGATGGTGGTGATAGTGCTTTTAAAGTAGGCGCTGTACATCAGCTGGGCGAACTGCAGGAAGCCGTGACACAGGACGAACAGCTAGAGCAGGTGGGGGAAAAAACACAACAGTGAAAAACAAAAGCGTGAAAGGTAAAATAAGTCTGGATTAAAGGCACCTTTATCTGTTTCAATATATCATGCTAGATGAGCTTGAAAACATATAGCCAAAAATTCCCAGTATGTAGTTTTGAGTCTTTTTTGCAAACTAATCTTAGCTGCATATTTTAGAGACATTCTGGATTCTGAACAACAGGCTTGAAGTCTAATATATTCCTCCTTTGAGACCTAAAACCTTCTCCTGAAACCTAGAAACATTCTATGAGCTGCAGGTGTCTCAATACATTCGGGGATTTGTGCAAAAATTCAACTTTAACTGTATTTTTCAAGCCTTTGACGCTCAGAATCTGTTTAGTCTACATACTGCAGCGCACGTCTAAACATCAGGGAAGCGAGATCAGATCAGTATCTAAGCAACAAATGTAGCAGTACATTCATGGATCCAGATTTACACAAAAAGGATCAGCTCAACATCAACTGGAGAAGATTATACTGAACCATTATCTGAAGTCTCGTAGGTTATTGCTGTCTACCCACAATTCCATCCTGACACTTTCCACTTAGTAACTGTAGACCCAGAAGCTCCGGTCCTTGATAGTCTTTTGGCGTCACTGCAACAATCCCCCCAGGCATGTTGTAATTCAACATGCCTCAACAAGAAAGATACCCACTTCTGTGTGGATTAGTAAGGGTTAAATACATGATTGACAGCTGTAATTACCAATTAGTGACAAATGTTTGGAGAAGTGGTATGAGACAGTCTCATGTTCATCTATATTTATGTTTAGTCTTTGAATTGGGCTGAAACGAAAGCTGCAGAAGGACGGTGTGGATTTTCAGATTCTGACCCCCCCCCTTTTTTTTAAAGACTCAAATATTCCACTTTGCACCATTAACCAAGTTTAATACAACTACTAAAGTAGGCCTGTTTAATGGAAATGGTCTAGTGATACAACTGTTATCAACTTAATATACGACTTCTTCAATACTGTTATGCAAATTATTTTTTCCCACAGATTTCTTGGGGCTTTTTGCCTTTTGAGATGAGGAATGACATGCAACAAAGGACCTGAGTCAGAAAATTAATCTGGGTTGCTGGAATAAAAAAACATAATTAAGAAAACTGATAGGATCAGTGGGACACCATTGTATGAGAATAGAATAGAATAGAATAATCTTTATTGTCACTATTACAGTAACAGTGAAAATCAGTTTAGCAGCTCTGTTGTGTTTAGCAGCAGATCCTTGAAGTGCAAAAGACTATATATAAAAACTATCACACAAAATTGTACTTAAACTTAGAGCTGCCAAAATTAACATGTTAATGTGGATTAATCCATCATCATGATAAATCTAATTAAAAATTTTAATGCAATTAACCCATCTGCAGTGCAGAATGACTCTGAACGTCTCTGGCAACACATTTGGGGCAGTTTGTCCAAGTAGAGTTAGCGTCGCACATGAACAAATGGGCAGTTGATCTGGTAGTGACAGGCAGCAGAACCAACCCATATAGAAGACACCAAACAGTACGTTAACGAGATTAATATAGATTCAAAATGAATGACATTTAATCGTGATTAACTGAAATTAATCCACAGCAACCCTGTGACTAATCTGATTAAAAATTTTAATAGTTTGACAGCTCTACTTAAAATACATATTGAAAAATACTGAAATATATGAGGCCAACTCTATACCACAGCAGAAAAAATATATACAACAAGGCAAAAAAAAAAAGTGTACAAGGTAAGATTAAAAACAAGATGCCTGAGTGATGAATACTGCACTGACGGGTGAATACTGCATTGTCTGTTAGACTGAGGGTGATGGTTAATTTGTCATTATTTAGTCATTAGTTATTTAGATACAATCTTTAATCAGAGTTTAAGGATTGCATCATTGCAGTGATATTTTCTTACACCCGTTCTAAACAGGAACAGTCAGTAAATAGATATAAACAGTTAAAACCTTGATAAAAGTCGATTACAAAGGACATTTGATTAGAAGTGACTAGGCTTCTCTGTCATGTGTCACTTCTAATGTGGCCTTTCCATTCTAATGTGATCATTTGTCGGTCAGCACTGCCTCATACAACACTTGTTCTAATCTAACGAACCAACAGATTATCTTTGGTGGGAGGAAAGTCATTCAGAGTCAGGAAGATAAATGATCAAGTCATTGGTGTTGATGTCAGTTTTTTGTTGACTAGTGTCAGATGACTTGAGTTTAAGTTCAGTCCAAGTCCATCCATCCATTTTCTGAACCCGCTTTATCCTCACTAGGGCCACGGGGGTCGCTGGAGCCTATCCCAGCCACTTAAGGGCGAAGG
>JAPQRP010000020.1:23568276-23587109 GCA_037367295.1 Apogon hyalosoma
CAAAAACAGTGCTTTTATTCATTCCATGTTTTCTTTTCTGTCTGTTTTAGTCACATGATCCACACAGGAGTTTGTACATGATTGCATAACCATTGTTTTTAATGATGTTTGACGGTCTAAGAATTTTTTTCTGCGACTGTATATAAGTTAAATTATCTTAAAAAGCAAGAAAATAATTATTTTAGAAACGACAGAAAAAAAGCTCATTTTGATGTTCGTAAGTGTGGTTAAATATATACAAAAAGCTAATGAAAAAGGTTAATTTCCCCTTGGGGATCATTAAAGTTTATCTGTATCTGTTTAACAGGCACTGATCAGACAATACATGGCTACACAAGCAAAACAAACACAACTACAGGCTGAGGTCGTCTATGATGGAGTTTCTCTTTCATTTTCTTACAGACCGGCTACAAATACACCACCTCTGGGCCTCAAACATGACTGATTCCATCTAAATAAAGGGGATTTTTGGAGGAAGGGATTTAAGGATTCACCTCTAATAACACTGTAAATAACTTTCTATTATGTCTGTTTCCTAGAGTTAGGGTTGGGACCATAAACAGGCCGCATGGTTGTCAACTGGCAGAGGAAAATGTAGAGCAAAAAGAGTGGTGGATACATTTTTTCTGATAAATAGTTCAAAAGAAGATTTTGTAAACACACTGAGACAAAAAAAAAATTAACAAGGTTAAAATTACATAACAAGATGGACATGACTTAAAAAGATGCAACAAAACATGTAACAAAAATCTGAAAATGTAAGATACAAAAAAGTTAAATGAAGACAGTGAATGACAGTCTTCATTCTTCAATAAAAATATACAGTACTGTGCAAAAGTCTTAGGCCACCTTTAAGATGTGTTGTTTATGCGTTGAAATGAGCATACATATTTATTTCTCTCGTCTTCAGATACAACAAGAAAATACAGGAAATATGTGCACAGCCTTAAAAGACGCAAAAAAACTGAACTAAACGGGTTCAAAAGGTTAAAGTCACTGAGAAGAAGCAGCACAAACAGAAACATCAGACATTCTGGATGAAACCTGGAATAAAACATCAGAAAATGAATGCGATAAATCTCATATTTGAATGAAAGGGTTAAAGACATGTTAAATGCAAAGGGATCACTTTGGTTATAGAAGATGTTTTTCTCCTGAAACCTTTGTTTTTCCTGCTGTACATACTTCACATATAGCAGATTGGATCTTCATTAGAACTTTACTAAACCAACAAACCTAATGTCAGGGTGGGACATTTGCATTGCATATGCTGTGTTTTTTACATTTGGGTCATGTGAGCATATTTTTCTTGGGTTTTGGGCTGAACAAGTCTGGGAGCAACTGCAATACACTATAGTGCTCTTTTTAACGTCAACTCAAAGTAAAGCAACAAAAAACTTAGCCCTTATGCTAAAAAAAACCCCCCAAAAAACCAAAACAAACAAAAAAAAATCTCTGGTCATCCTCGTGGACAAAAATGTACACGCACGAAAACTACTATAAAACCATCATACATCAACATTTCCTCTTGCTGTTTTTTTTTTTTTTTTTTTTTTAAATAAATCTCTTTAAAAATGGAAAATATTAAATTTTTTGTAATAAATGACTCAGAATTCAAATGATTAAACTGGCACTTAAAGGGTTGAAATCCTGAAAACTGCTGAATGTTTGGTAATTTTGAGCCGGGAGGGAAGTTGTTTAAGAGATTAAAAAAAAAAAAAAAAAGCAAAGAAAAATATTGACATATGACTTTATAGTAGTTTTTTGAGTGTGTACATTTTTCTCCACAAGGGTGACCAGAGGGTGCAAAATGCATCATGGGAAAATAAAATACATCTAAGAGTAAAAGATGCTGGATTTCAAAAATATAACTAAAAAGAAAAGTTTCTGCCAAATTTCATGCCAAAAGCTGCAACACAGCCAAAATGATCAACAAAGAAAAAACAAAAAAAAAAGGAAAATGTACAAAAATGCCCTTGGAGGACCTAAGGGTTAACAGTGTTTGGATGCTGTGGCTGAAATGTAAAGGATTTAATTTTACAGATTAAACCAGTATTTTTCATCCTTGGGGTCGCCTGGAATTCAAATGGGGTCACTTGAAATTTCTAGAAATTGATACAAATAAAAATAACTAATAAAAAAATATCTTTTAATGATTGAATATATATTTCATTACAATTAAAACACCACACACTTTTCTACGGAAGAGAATTAGGGCCACTGGGGAAAAAAAATTAAGGTCCAATATTTATTTATTATTACTCTGACAAAAAAGTTAGAATTCTGACTTTAATCTCAGAATAATAATAAAAACAATTTATTGGACCTTAATTTTATTTTTTTCCAGTGGCCCTAATCTTCGTCTGTACTTTTCCTAATAAAAATCCAGTTCAAATAAAATGCAGGATATAATATCTGAGAGCACATATCTTGATTGACCCGATCATGTGACTGCGTGTTATTACGTTTCAACCTGGACCGAACAGAGAATGGAAAGATTTCTTTGCCTGTCTGGCCCCGCTAAAACATCTCCAAGAGAAACTGAGAAGCAGATACCAAAAAGGTGCATTATATATGTTATATAGCCGAAATGTCGTGTAAAATTAATGTTTATTTGCAACATAGTATAGAAAACTATTACATGATCAAAAACAAATTAATTTTTACCAAAAAATATCTGTTTTTAATGTTTGGGGTTGCCAGAAATTTGTGACATTAAAACGGGGTCATGAGCCAAAAAAGTTTGGGAACCACTGGATTAAACAGACTTTTACATGACACTTCAGCTGCGTTTGACGTTTACTGGACAAAACAGACATGAACAGAGAACCCATTAAATCCCCACTGTGAACAGAAGAAACACAAACAGACCTGTCATAGTTAAAAGACCCAATTTATTTTGTGGATACGAATTCAGGAAGCAGTCTACAACCCTGATTCAACATGCAGTGACCATGACGACACATCGCAGAGATGTTACAGGTGTGAGGATAAGATTAGACCAAACTGCAGGGAAGGTTTGTGTTTCACAGTGACTATTAGCGCTCTAGTTAACCACAGAAATCAACATCCTGTGAAGGGCCGTGTTCTGACGCAGAACAATCAAGCTCATAAAACACAGGGTAAGGATACGGAGGAGAGGGAGCCGTCATAGTGGGAGGTATTAAAGAGGAACGGGCGTCGCAATAACCAAGATCAGCGTCCATAATTCACTCAGGAAGTTCATATCGTATGTATCTGCGTGTCCACAGCTTTAGAAACAGACGCGTCGACTTTGTTGATGTGCTGGCGGAGGCGAATATCGGAATAGTACCGCTGAAGAAGCTGTCCACAATCGCCTCCGTTTCAGTAACACGGGCGTGGCTTCCAACACGCCTCTTGTACCGCAGCAGAAAATATGGTTACATATACAAATGAAGTCTACTCTGGTACCTATGACTCTGCTCAACTGTCCCACATCACACCTACGACTGTTTATCTGTAAACAGTGACTAACAGAGTTTCAGAAAACTGCAGAAAATACTGACTTTACATCCAGATTGAAGAAAAGAACAGTTCGATGGCACAGTAAGTGTTGATGTGCTGTACAAATACGGACATGTTTCCATCGTTGCGTTCCTCTTGGTGAGGAGGGCGTGGTCATTTTTTATACGCTTTCAAAGCACAATATTCATCAAAGAATCCTTATACAACTTGGACAACAAACCATTTTACTTTGCTATGCTGTAAAAAGGTATTTCAACTATATAAAAACTCCAAAGAACTGTACAAAATGAGCTCGTTGGGCTTGAGGTCTGCTCTTCCGTCTGGTAAGGCACAGTTTCATACATGCATTATTCCTTAGGAGCAGCGTCCCCTCCCGAGCCGCTCGTGTTGGTCGTCACACGTACGCCCCCAAAGCGGCGTGGAACTCGGTGAGACACTGTACGAGCTGCTGAAACTTGGGCCTCTCTTCGGGGTCCAGGGCCCAGCAGCACGCCATCACTGCGAACCTGAAGCCAAGAGGAAACAACAACAACAAAAAAAAGGGGGGATTTGAGGATAGAATGAGCCATGTGAAAAAGTCATCATTTACACTTTTATGGTAAACATCGTGTTGAAACAGGATCTGCCTGCGACGCCCTGATATAAACAAATTGAGATTTAATCACTTGTGCCCTTTAATGTTTTATTTTGCAATCTGTAATATTTGGGAAACAGATTTAGCTAGTGACTTTGCCAACTATTGTATTGAGGAGGAAATCGTGTTCAGTAACGGGTCTCAGGTAATCAGAGCCTGGACTGGCTTCTGTATCTGCTATCGGAGACGCTGATGGAGATTCAACAATATTCAGGCTTTTTTCCAGCTCAGGAATTGTGTTTTTCATCGTGGGCACTGGACGTAAAAACACTGGGTCTATGGAAATGACTCTGAAACTACTTTGAGAAGTAATCCAGCTTCTTTACAAAGAGGATTTACCGCTTTTCTCTGTTTTATATTGAAATTCTTGGGGGTTTTGGAGTGGACTGTTGGTTCAGGACTCCCCTGTTCTGGCTCTGGAAAACAGAACTTAGTTTTGCTCTACTTTTTCCAACCTTTTTTTAGATCTACTTTTACTAAGAGTGTAATGTAAACACTCCCTGACTGTCCCTCTCCTATACATGATGTATCAAGGCATAAATAAAATATATACTTCCGACTCAGTGAGGTAAATATAGATGCTTATACAAACAGTGACATGCATGTATAAGTCATATACATTCATAAAACAAGACAGTCGATTGTGTTCTTAACCAGCAGACCCAAACATCCACCATCAACCAAAAGCATCTACTGATCTAAAATGTTTAATCTCTACTCCTATTAACACATTGTAAATAATTCAGGTAAAATGCAGTTTCTCAGCTTTCATCGATATCAGATATGACCATATTTGGACATTCAGAGGCTCTGTAGTGATTCACCGATAAAAATCATGGAGTTTGACAAATGGCATAGTTGTCAACACTTGTTTTTACGTCCAGTTCATGATATTTTTTGTTGGAAAAGTCAGTTTTCGCTGTTTAGATATAACAACCTCTGAAATGACTCCGAACATTTATGAACATCTACATGATCAGTAAATTAAATATTGGTAAATATCTGATTTACACTGAACTATTTAAAATAAGAGGATCATTTTACAATAAATGGTGATAAATTGTTTAGGGAATGTTAAATGTACAGAAAAACTCATTCCTAAGTGGCCACAAAAACAGTCTGTCAAAACATTATGAGCACTGACAGCTGAGATGGTAATATTATATTCAGGGTTCCTACAGGTTTCTACAAGTTAAATTTAAGACTTTTTTTAAGACCACTTAGAACAGAACTTAATGCCCATTTCATGGCCATACTGGCAAAAAATTTGTGACTCCTTGAATTTAGGAAAATGTATTTATTTACTCCAGTGCATTGATTCCCACAGTTGAGTCATTTCTCAATGGGGGCTGCAAAGTTAGCAATAACTGGTTCCTAATTTCAATATAAATTATCAGGTTGGAACAGGTGGAACTGAGCAGACCAATGTTACTTTCTTTGCATTTTGGACATTTAACAGACACATTTAAACACAATACAGCAAATAAGTTGTTGGCAACATAATTTAAGACCTACCATATCAAATTTAATACCTTTTAAAGACTTTAAGGTATGAAATGCAGATTTGTAAATTCAAGTCTTTTAAGACTTTTTAAGACCCCGTGGGAACCCTGTATATTTCATTATAATGGTACCTTTCACTGGGCTGGATATGCTAGGCAAGTGAACATTTACCCTCAAAGTTGATTCTCTGGAAGCAGCAAAATGGGGCAACGTAAGGGTCTGAGTGACATTGACAAGAGCCTAATTGTGATGAGCAGTGGTCTGACAACCAACTGAGCATCTACGGAAGGTGCTGGACAAACGAACTTAATGATTTAAAGGATTTACTGCTAATATCTTGGTGCCAGATGCCAGAGAAAACCTTTAGAGGTCTCATGGAGTCCAGGTTAGGTCAGGTTTGGCCTATTAGGCAGCTTCCTCTGAATTAAGATCCGGTCGTCCTTTAGGTACCATTGACTGAAGACCAGGAACAGGGAACCAGACCCACAGTTCTGTAGATGCTCTGACAGTCATTCACATCCTGATGCTTCTGATTTTACCATTTCCAACACATCAGCTTTGCAGATTTAACATTCACTTGCTTCCTCATGTATGTCTGTAACTGAATGATCTACATGATGACAGAAGTCTGCTTCAGTTGACTGAAACAGGGACCCAGACCCAAGTGAGCTTCACCTCTGTTTACATCCGGCCACAGACGTCACTGAGCAGCACATATTAGCGATTTATCGATGGTGTGCGGTTTAGCCAAAAATAACACCCTTAAAAGTGAGTTACTGTGTTGACAGTGTTTAATCACAGGTCGGGTAGTGGGTCTAATGTATGCGGGTAAGGGTAGGTGCGGATTGGACTTGAAAAAAAATGTGGGTCGGTGAATTTTTGGAGGTCACTAGCCAATGGCAGGTGAGGTAAAACGTTAATTTTATGCCCTACTGGGACCTATTCCAACACATTCATTTCCGTATCGTCATAATTCAGCTCTACGTGTTTCATGTTTCATTCAGCTTTACCATCTGCAGCCTTCCTCTTCGTTTATCCAAGTCTGTGCTTCACTCCACAGAAAAATGTGCTCGCTCCTGTTTTATAGACATAACTACTAAATTGCAAGACATAAACCTGTAATTTTCAACTACATACTTCTCTCAGTTGTAATTTGTGAATGGAGGCTGAGTAAACTATTAAAGTCTGTCTTCTATATACAGAACACACAAGATATTTATAGATCATGTCATGACCCGCAAAAAATTCACTGTATTCACTCGGTCTCATGCGGCCTCACATTAGAACGTAGAAAAATCCGGTTTTATCTGTGCGGTGAAGAGGTCAGAGTCGTGGTGTTAACCCGGTAAAGCTGTAGTGGGTAAATAAAATGACCTCTGTGGGCTAAGGCTGCTCCTTCTTCACAGTTTGCAGGATGTTGATAAGCTCGGAATCAACCTGTGGTGGGAGTCACCGAAGACGCCGGCTTCTTTCAGCTCTTTATATTACACAAACAACACATCACAAGCAGCACATAGGCCTCCCTTAAATGTACACTGTGTTTATACTAAGGATGTGGTGACTGTACAGGTCAACAACATCAGAGTGTTATTGTTTAACTGGGTCACAGACTGTGACTGTAAACGTAGTACGTGTCTACAATAACACACATATGTATGGCTATACCCTTTAATTTATTTTTTTTGTTACAGGTGACATTAGCAGGGTTTTTTTAAAATAAATTTGTGGAGTGTTTAGATGCTGTACTTGACTAAAAACAATGCATTTTTGACAATTCTGTGCCATCATTACAATAATTCTTAGGAAATACCTCAAAGAAATGGAAAATAATTCTGCGCATCAACTGAATCAATAAAATTTCAATAAAACTGTCTTTTCTCTCCAGTGACAAATATCAGCAGAGGTTTTTCAGGTGTTGCATTTAAGTTTTATAACAGTATGAAAAATTCTGCATTATGCTCATCACTTTTATCCACAATGAGGTTGTTGTATATTGTAGAACTGCACAATATAATGTTTCAGCATCATCACTGCAGTGTATGTGCGTGCAATAGTCACATCGCAAAGTACTACAATGTAGGAGGAAAATGAACTCATCATGTTCTCATCTAATCTGAAAGGTGCCTAACTGACACACACTGAGCGCAGCGATCCACCAATCACAATCGTTCTTAATCAGTTTGCCGAAGCAGACCACACTGCTGCACATGGAGTGAGTGAGTGAGTGAGGTAACAACAATGAGCAATGAACAAGAGAAAATCACTGAAAACTAAGACTTGCTGCCAAAAAGAAAAGCAATGTCAGTTATCTGGAATTATTTCAGCTACAAGGATGATATTGAAACATGTGTTCTGTGTCGACAGTGCCTTGCAATTGTTGCCACGAGAGGTAACACATCTAATTTATTTGACCATTTACGTCAGCGCCACACAGCTATTACATCCTCCTGAGTATCTTTTCATACTGCAATATATATCGCAGGGTTAAAAAAAATCGCAATGTCACTTTTTTCCAATATCATGCAGCCCTAGTACATTGTGTTCTTTTTTTTTGGTTGGCTTATTGCCTTTGATATTCTGGAGTGTTCTGTTTAAATTTGTGGTTTCTCTTTCATCATATCATATCATATATCTGTTGTAAGTAGTTATATGCTCAAACATTTCCTTATTTCTGGTAAAGGTATGTCTGTTAAAATTCTAAAATATCACTTGATTGTGAAACTAACAGGAAAATAACTTATCACTTGCCATTTCCTTTTTCTATAAGACTGACAGAAAATACTGGTACATTACAGTTAATATTCAGGTGCAGTTTAACATTGGACAAGATAAAGGTTTTTATTTTTTAGTCTGACCATTAAACAGATGTAATGTCACATTTCTAGCAAAAACATTAGGATCAGTTATTTACAGGTTACACCTAAACTTTGTCTTTTTTAACCTCTTAAAAAAGTAAATGAAGACTTTTTTTCTGTTCTCGAGTCTGTTGTGATGAACTTACCCGTATTATATTTGATAATAATAATGGTAACCAGCAGCTATTTTATCTAATAACTACTGGATGTAGTTATGTATTAAATGGGTGGAGACACTGCGTTGTGTGAACTAACATTGTGAAACTAGCTGTTTCTGCTGTGATAAAATGTGACTGGGCTGAACAGTTTGCATTCGATGTTAGTGGTTAAATGTTGGTTTCATTTTGCAGATCTGTTACATAATGACCAATCTAAATATTTTAAAAGACAATGAAGGTCATCTAGCTTTAGAAAAGTAACATTAACTTCATAATCAAACTGATAAACTTAACTGACAGGAGACCAGACTTCATCTGCTGCCACTGAATTTATGTTTCATTTGTGTTCTGTCTATTGTGCGGTGGCGTTATAGTTTGTCACAGTTTCTGTTTTGGTTCCGTGTTGAGTTTTTTAAGACTTGATATTGTGTTGACCAGTATATTTTTGTACTTTATATGCTTTTGTTGAAATAGATTTTTTTAGGGAAAAAAAAGCAATTATTATGTCCTGTAAAAGTCATATTTATGATACTGCACGGCCTAAGGAATATGGGATTTTAGTAGGAGAGTGAAAAAGTGAGACTCGTGTGTGCTGTAGGATACCACGTACAGTTCATCTGGACAGTTGATGGGTTGTGCTATTCTGTATCCGTCCTTCAGGTAGGCTGACATCTCAAAGGGGTCAATGTCGACGTAGGGCGTCTGACCCAGAGTCATCAGCTCCCAAAGCGTCACGCCAAAGGCCCACTGTGGAAACCAGAACACATGATCAACACCAAGCAGAGTTTACCAACACTGCATTTACTCACATGCACTGAATCCTGCACATGATCAGCTTGAGATGCTGCCATTCATGTGGTATTAAACAGAATAAACATGACCGCCATTTCTGTGTGGAGAGCGGAAAAACAGCGGTGCCCACTGGCACTAAAATGCTAAATATTTCCACAGGAACAATGTGAGGAAATAACACTGAAAAATTTATATGGAATGTAAATCGTCGCTGAAAGATTTGTTATAAGAGTGAATGCAAACAGCTATGTTTAGGGAGGGAGGGTCCGCCCTCCATGTGTTGTTGTGCTGACCTTTCACTTAGATAACCCAGGAGGAAACAAGCAGAAGAAACTTTTCCCTCTTTGTAGTTATGACTGTTACTGTGATTATTAAACCACATCTAATGTCACACTGCAAAACAGTACTAGATAAGTCAGATAAGGGCTGAAGTAGTGGTTGACCCTGCACTTAGTATTTGAGTCACGCAAGGAGTTACACAAAACCTAAAATGAAAATGGGCGGTGATTCCTAACAATAATGTGTCACAAATAATGACAAATTATACGTGTTTTTCAATAATACAACATGAGGGGTAACACAACACCATCACCTGTGGAAAGACCAGCTATCTGTGTTAGTGTCTTAACCTTCAGTGGGTTGACATGTGGCCTTTAAAGGAAGTGAAGGGAGTGATTGAGAACGGAGGGAAAGGCTCCTTGAGGAAAAGCGTGTTCTACAGTAACCCACCCTGTTCCTACATGGAGACCCAGGTCACTGCCAACATTCCCAACAAGGCCTAAACATGCCACTGTCTGACTGTGAGGGTACTCGGCCGCTGACACAACAGTATGGATTTATGATGCCCAAGCTCTGAAGATGTTCCACAGCCACGGGTACTTGTCTGGACTTCCCCTAAATCCTAATGCCAGGTCTCTCTGTTAACTGTAAATGCAGCGAAGAGGCATGAGGGGGTGACTGCCCTGAAACACTGTGACCATAAGAGGAATGCAGAGGGGAGGGGCACATCTGGCTGGTGTCTGAGCTCCGTCTCTACAGATCTGCTGGGCTTCCCGACTGTCTCTGCCGCACCCCCTCTGCTATCCTGACACGGGAAAGAGTCATGGAGCTCCAGCTACTGCTCCCTGACCTGTGACATCTTATCGAAATGTCTAAAAATGACTCACATAAAACCAGTGCTACTTCCTGCATCACCTTGGACAGCGATGCTTCAGTTCTGCTACTTCAGGAGTGGACTCATTTTTATTTAGAGTTAGAGGAGATTTAGGTTTTCTTTCATAGAGACAGAGAACTAATGTTTACAGCACCGTTTCTGAGTGCTCAGCAAAGTCTGAAAAAGTGTGCCCCCCCCCGCCCCAGGTCGGTCTGTTTTTTTTTTTTTTTTTTTTAATTAACTTGTTCAGATCAAGGGTCATCTGGGCAAGCTGAAAATTCTTTCCTTTTAGCTGCATTCTAGTTGCATTCACTCTGAAACAGTACATTCCATAATAATTCTAACACTTCTACATTACAGGCATTGCCTTCCTTTTGAACCCAAATGTATTGAGAAAGTATTTTTCATTAAATATACTCCATTCATTTTAGGAATGTAATTTTCAGCTGGTACACTGATAAATGGTCTTAGGGTTGAATAAGTTAAAGGTTAACTCACTGCAGTTGCTGTTGTCTTGGCCAGGACACTCTTGCAAAAGAGATTTTTTTTTCCTGGTTCAATAAAGGCTAATAAAACAAGACTAACTTTGTTATCTCAGTAGGGAAATTCAGTCTGTATTTTACCCATTCTAATACACACAGAGCACCAAGCATTAACATTTAGCACATTACAGCTATTAGCAGTTAGCACATTAAAAGCAGTGAGCTGCGCTTGAGGATCAGTTCCAAACCATCAGTACTGTGATCAGGGGCACTGACAGGAGAATTAACCTATATGTAGCGGTTTTTGATGGCTGGGAAATTATTACAATAACACTATTATTTTGTTTTGGGTGCAAGGTGTGTGGTAACAATGACATCACAACAAATGAGCTTAAACTGGCTTTAATACTCATGTTCAAATAGCAATTAAAATGCTCTCAAGTTATTAATTTAACTGCATCTCTCTATTTCTGAGAAGCTTTGTTCTGCAGTGTGAAATAAAACAAAGAATGGTTTGTGACGTTGCTGTCATACACAGACACAGTACAAACACTTCTGTATGATGGTGAAATGACACTCCAGTCAATGGCATCTGGTAATATAAACACACTGGTCGGTTTCAACTGGCTGAATGTACACGAGTGGAAAATATCCACCATCTATATTATACAAGTCGAGTGGCCTCTGTGTGCTTACGTGCGTGTATCTTGGGAATCACACAAAATCCAGAAAGAGCTGACTGCTGCAGTTTGGCATACTTATGTATTTTTGGTCAAGGAAGACAGTAGTGAAAACAGCAGGTTGATAGGACCAATATTTTGGGAGATATTAGTAATTTTGCAACACAATAGCCTTACAATCATGTTGCTATGCCCAGAACGCTTTGGTAGTGACTGCTGGACAAATGTGGTACAGCATGCATGAATACACAACAGCATAAAAATGACCACCTCTAGAACCTGTGGATCCCCACAGGTCAACACGCTAGTTCTTCACTCAGGGCAGAATCTTTCCTTGTACTTCAATATTTGCTGGACCATTTTAATCTTTTGGCATTTGAACAAGGAACACATATTTTTATTAATTATCATCATTTATATCCATTTATTTTTATCTATATATTTACAGACAGTGTGAACAACTTCCACACATACAAACTACACTAATGTCTAGCTTTTGTCTTCAGTGTGAAAGGGCGTGACTAAGAACTATCAGCATCCAATCTCAGGTCAAATGACTAAAATAATCACAGTATTCATTGGCTCCAGCTCTGATCAGCAGCGACAGACTCATGACACCTGAGTGCCGTTGTTTTTAGTTACACGTTTTCAAGTGGGATAGTGTGATGTGTAAATATATATGTGGGAATATTATATATTGTTTCTATGGTGTACGGTTAGTTTGTTCTTCATATTTTGCAGGATGCAATGGGGTGAGTTCACAGAGCTTTTCCTGATTTCTTTATCCACTGAATTCATGATGTAATATTTGTTACACAAGAATAAAAATCTGGATACACACATTGGTTTTGTGCATTATTTGTATTACCTGTACACGCATATAAATATACTTACTGCCTAGTTTCTGAAACTGTACACATATATGTGGTTTTGTTATTTCTGTTAGAGCAGATGTAAAATGTGAGCTGTGAAGTCACTCTGGAAGGCCTTTCTGGTTTTATAGTAATCATGTAGTAAGCAGTAGAGAATCTATGTTCACAACTAAAAAGCTCTGTATTTGAGTCTTTATTTGGGATGATTCTTTTGAATCAATTATGATGAACCTTTTTTTAAATTATTATTATTACTATTATTATTAATTTTTTTCTAGAGGACCCTGGGAAGACTAGCCTGACTTTTGTGCATTGGCTAATGGGGATCCTCAATAAAGAATAAGAATAAACAATTCTATATTAATTCAGTGATTTACTGATACAGTCCTGTGAGTAGTTATAACCTGTGTGTCCTATTTTGCTACAGTTCTTACCACATCACTAGCACTAGAAAAGTCGTTGTTGAGCAGGCTCTCCAGGGCCATCCAGCGAACAGGCCGGTTCTCATTATCCCCCAGACAGTGGTAATCCATGGGAAACAGGTCTCGAGCGAGGGCATTGTCTGTGATCTTCACCTGCATGTTGTCGTCAATGCTGTCGCAGAGGAAAAGAGAGAACTGTGTCTTTATTCTGTGATTAAATTCCACACCAAATCACCTGGAAGAACACTGACGGCAGCTCTGGGCCGGGTCAGGGACACTTACACACAGTTCCTGGCGGCGAGGTCTTTGTGTATGACCTCCCTGCGAGCCAGGTAGCTCATTCCACATGCAATCTGGATGGCCATGTAAACCAGGTCCTGTTGAGAGATTGCCTGAAGGAAATGAGGGAGAGAGAGACAATGTCTGTATGAGAGACAGCTACGGGAAAAACAAAACGGAAGGAGTGACGGCTGGAGACCATAGCTGACGTGACTGTACTGTGTTGAAATTGGTCTTTTGTGTCCAATATTTCCTCTGCATGGGGACACAGTCAACTTAAGGTCAAAGAAGGGAGTTACACCCCACCTACTAACACACAAACTTTAGGTCTATCATCGGAAATGTGCACCGGTAACATTTTCATCTGAGTCTGACTTTAAAGAAAATGTTTCTTTGGGTTTGTTGCCATTGAAGGTTTGCAGACAATTATGTGTCTGAGGAAAACCTAAAAGACCCCTGACTGATTTTCATACAAAACATCCTGTGGGGCTTAAGAGACAGGAGACTTCCTGATGTGGAGGTACCATATATCACTGAGAGTGTAACACCAAATGGATGTCTTTCAGTCTGCTAAATCTTATCTGACATTAAATGAGATAGTTAAATTAATTAAACCTTTACAACATAGAAAAACAAAGTCTTGGCAGCAAATGAGCAGAGATAAGGACATTCTAAATCAACAACTTGTGCATAACAGCGATGTGTGTAGCTGGTACAACAGTCAGGCAGTAGAGTAGGGCTGGCCTCAGACCAAATCACTTTTCAAGTGTTAGTACTCTTTCTGATAAATTTCCAATGCTCCTGCCATCTGGATCAGTTGGTGTCAAGTGGTTGTAAAACTCGGTCCAAAAACATCAGACCTGTTTAATATCACATAATTGTAACATTAATGTTAGTCTTGGCTCATGAAAATACTGACGGTCATTGAATAGAAAGTTGTAAATAACTAACAGATGCAAAACACCAAACAGGTTCCACCGCAAACACAACATGATATAAATAAAATACATGATGTTTGATATAGACTTAAGCAGAAATATATCAAGTTTCACCACTGATGTGTGCTGGGTTTGCAGGTAAGTCATGTTGGTAGTTCTGGTTTGGTTATTTAAATAATTAGTGATATCTACAGTATTTTGACATTGCCTTTTGATTTATACAGATAAAGAGCCCAGATGACTGGTGAATGTGTAACCTACTCAAAACTGTCTGTCAAATCCTCAAATCTGGTGATCTAGCCCATTTTTGCCTACCATGACATTTCACTAGTTCATACAAATGTTGTGAAATTCAGCCCAGAATGACCACAAAATGTTCAAGTAAATCATAAGTCGTTCAGTGAATCTAGAGCACAGCACTGTTAAGCTTTTCCTGTTAAATTAGGAATGTCTTATCTTATCATAACACTGTCTTTCTTCTGGGTATTTTTTGTTACAGAAATTAATCTGACACCAGTTTGTGTCATTTGCAGAGAGAGCAGAAGTTTTTAAAGAATATAACATCTGTTTTCACTATGAAAGGAAATAATCTCTCAATGTTTCAAAATATAGTGACTTCCTTATAGTGACATAAAGAAAGAGTTTAGGTACCACTGATCCAATCTATTTCTTACTGAAGAGTCTAACAAAACTCCAAATGAATCTATCTTGTATCAATCAGTCAATCTTGTAAATCCTGAGAGAATTTTATTTTATTTTATATTTCTATAATTTCCCAGTTTGGGATAAATAAAGTCCATCTGTCCATCTATCTATATATCTATTTCAGTTGAATCTTCTACTGTCTGGTAGTCCTAACCTTGATCACTCTGCTGTGAGTGAAAAATGACAACTGTGGAAAAGGTCGGCATCTATGCAGCGTTAAAACCAGATGTTCCCCTTGAGAGCAAACATCACTGTGGTATTGAAGTGTTGTGCTTCTGCAGCATTTTCCAGAGAGCTCTATTTCCCACATACTCATACATCTCTGATTTATGGCTGGATGTTTATTGCAACAGCACAACTTAATGACTATGTCTTTGTCTCCCACAAGTGCCAGGAGTATAAAAATGTGCCTTCTGAGAAGTAAGGTGCTGCTGCGTTACCTGAAGCTTCACAAAGGTGTTGTTGATTACTGTAAAATGGCAAGCTTCATCTTGTGATCCCAAAGTGTTTGCTACATCTGTATTTTGGAGCTGATTGACTGGTTGGATCTGCACTGTGGCTTTGCCAAGTACATCAAAGACTCCCTGGGGTTAACGTGTACAAAAGCCTGATTGTCTTTACATAGTGAATAAAAATCCGTGCCCTGAGCGCAGGATTCACGGCTGTATCAACAGCCCTTCTAATAACAGTGTAAACAGTAGTTACAGATAGGTGCTGATTGCTGCAAACACACAACGTCTTTCAGACTTCCACAGGGGGGTAGACGGTTCATCCAGTGTGAGGTGTTTATTTTAGTAGTTTAATAAATGTCTCACTGCAGTGTACAGCATGCACAGCTTGGATTGGGGCTTTTATCTTAATGGTTTTAAGCTACTCCAGGTGGATGCTGAAGTGAAACCTCACCTGTGGGTTGTTGGCCTCAGCCAGCTTACACTGCCGCAGGAACAGCTTGAGATTCCCCCAAGCCATGAAAGGCAGCAGCACCATAGGCTTCTCTCCGTCCTCCGTACACACATGACTTATGGGTAACAAATTTCTGAAGAAAGGGAGAAAGAAAGGTTTCCAAATCATGGAACAGGAAGTATGAGAACGTAAACAAGATGTAACACTAAACATATGCCTCAAAAGGAGGAAAGAGGAAGGAGTGGGCTGATGTGACGACAATTTCACCCACATAAAGAAAATTTTGTGAAAAGTCTGTTCTGTCCAGTGTCAGTTTTTATCAGAAATTTCCACCTGTTTCCATTCAGTGACGCTCATGCTGTTGCTTTATGTGCTCTTTGTGTAAATGTGGATTTTTTTCATGAGAAACGGCTCTGACGGACTACACAATGTGAGGTTTGGAGAAAACCTGAATGTTTACTGTTATGTTAAGAGCAGAAACCACTGCATTAATGGACAACTGTGACGGTCGAGTAAACACACGTCTGTGATCAGTGTAGAGTTAATAATGAGACACAAGACATAATATTAATATCAGAGTTTCAAATTATTGAAGTTGTATATTTGCTGTATTTGATTTTTCTTCAGTAATACAATGTTAATTATAATATATGAAGTAAACAGTCCTACTTGAAAAAGCTCAATAGCAACCAAATTGTCTTGTATTAAGGGAAAAAGTCCTGTAACGGAAAACTGAAAATGCCCAAAATTTAAGCAATTATTGAGAACCACTACTGGGATATTATACAAATTATTGTTCTTGGTGCTGGTTAAATGCAGCTCAGTATTTGCTCAAATATCTTATGACTTATCTTACGACAAATGTATATTTTCCTAAAAACACGCTTGACAAATAATCTTTTTTTGACAAGAAAATGGGCAATTGCTTATTTGTGCCTTAATATCAGCAGCAACATAATTTCAGTATTGAACATATTTGAAAGTATGGGACATTTTCTTTTCTTTTTTTCAACTTTAAGTTATTTTATTTACACAAGTTAAAGCCATATTTGATGGCTCTTTAGGAAGTAATGATGGGAAAAATGTCCATTAATACCTCTCAGTAAATTGTAAATTAAATCATCTTACAGCAAACAAGAATCTGTGTTTTTTAGCTGTAGAAAATCTACCCTGTGATGGGGCAGATTCAGATACTCATGTGTGTTTTCAGATATGTAGGGTATGACTGACAGTTGTGTTAACATTTTCTCAGACATGACTCTACTGACACGGAAACTTGGGCTGTATTTCTATTTAGTCTTTCTACCAGGAATGAGATGAGAGATATGCAGAAGGAAGGCATGTATTGCCACATTCTGGCGTTTTTCCCCATGATTTTGACTCACGCAGCTTTAAATTTTGATCTAAAAATGGCAAATGTCATCCAAACTCACTTGAACCCTCTCTTACCTATGATGAAGTCCACGGAGCTTGCAGCTTTCAGTCAACATCATGGTCACCTGCACTTCAGATGCATGATCTGCAAAATCAGAAACTTATGTAAACCACGTATAATCTGAAAACTAGAAAGAAATGACAACATGCCTGGTGCACATTAACTATAGAAAAGGCCAGGATACAATCTACTGACTCTGTGACCACATGTAGCATTTGAGTTTTTCTGTTTCGTGGAACAGAACAGTCTGTCCACAGTGGAAAACTTCAGAGGAAACTAACTTTTGCCACAAAGGTCCACTTTTTTAATCTGAGTGTGCAGCCTTGCCATCGTCTGCTACTTATGGAAAGGAGTATTGTTCACTTCCCAAAGAGTTCATGAGAAGGAAGTAAAGAGTTTAATGCAGCCGAGACTGGCATGAAGATATTGTTCACTGAATGGTATCCACCCCTCCCTGAGTAAACAGAAG
The DNA here is from genome assembly GCA_037367295.1 of Apogon hyalosoma. NCBI lineage: Eukaryota > Metazoa > Chordata > Actinopteri > Kurtiformes > Apogonidae > Apogon > Apogon hyalosoma. Next base: position 23,586,043 of record JAPQRP010000020.1, read on the forward strand.
AGAATGGAGAGGTCAAAAGGCAGCTGGCAGAGAAAGCCGACACATGCCGCTAACAAAGAACCTGACACTTGAACAAAAGGGACTAATTTCACTGCTGTGAAAATTATGCACCATGAGTAACACTGGTAATTCATTAACTGTCAGATTTGTATTGTCATTTACTGGAAAGAGACCATGAGCAGCCATCTGCTGAAGCCATCAGAAAGAAACTACCAACACTGATCAAAATGTTTGGTTAAATGTTCACGGCCCTAATGAGTATAACCTCTAAACACGTCAGCATGACATGCAACTCCATCAAAAAAAAAAACAAAACAAAAAACAACCTTCACACTACAAAAATCTAAATCTTATCAAGTGTATTTTTCTCATTTCTAGTCAAAATATCTCATCACACTTAAAATAAGAAAATCACCTAAAGAGTAACTTTTCAGTAAGCTATAAGAGCTTATTTTTAATAATAATAATAATAATAATAATAATAATACATTTTATTTATAGGCACCTTTCTTGGCACTCAAAGACACCATAGAGCAAACAGGAAAGTATAAAACAAGCAATAAAACAGAGTAAAAAGCAAAAAGGCAGGTTAAAAATTGGACAGTGCAATTGTGGTTACATCAAGAAAGCGGTCCTAAACAAATGAGTTTTGAGGTTGGATTTGAAGAGGGGGAGTGAAGTAATATTTCTGAGCTCTGGTGGCAGGGAGTTCCAGAGTTGGAGAGTAAAGCAGCTGAAAGCCCTGCTCCCCATGGTGGTGAGACGGGAAGAGGGAACAGTGAGGTGGATGGAGGAGGAAGATCTGAGGGTGTGAGAGGGAGTGGCGACATGAAGGAGGTCAGACAGATATGGAGGGGCTAGATTATGGATGGCCTTGACTGTCAGTAGAAGAATTTTAAATTCAATTTGGAACTTAAGGCAGCCAGTGGTTTTAGACAATAGATCTTGAAAATTTTATTTCAACAAATCTTACTAAGATAATTTTCACTTGTTCCACTGGCAGATTTTTTTTTTGCTTAATTCCATTTTTTTTTTTTTTGGTTAATTTGAATTTTTTTTTGTTGGTT
>JAPQRP010000020.1:23589847-23609949 GCA_037367295.1 Apogon hyalosoma
TTTTGTCCAGGCCTGTTTCATGAGTTTGTTTTTTAAAATAATTCTGTTGGACCACAATTCAAAAGCAATGTCTGATTGTCATTGTTTAATTTTTATGGAATTTTTATTTATTATTACTTTTGTCAGATTCAAGTTATTTCAAGTTATTTCATTGTGGGTTTTTCTTTCATTAACAGAGTGGTACCAACAGTTTTGTCCACATGTATATATCATAATTCATACTCTATACTTCAACTTTCAAATTCCATTCAAGATGAATTAAAATCTATTTTATGCTTGTTCTGGCATTTTGTAAACAAACAGATTAACATGAAATGAAAATACAAGTCACAATAATTCTTAGTTGAAGCCCAAACCACAACTATAATAGCTAGTAAACGTCAGGAAAAAAGAATAAAAATTCAGTTTTTCATGGTAGTAATGTTTGGGGACTTATTTCATTTTTATTCATTAATTTTGCTTTTTTGCCCTGTCTGACTTTTAATATATATATAAAATTGTTGTGTGTGTTTTTGTTCTTATGCTATTATTTCTTTAGTGAGTACTGTATATCTGTGAATACTAACAGAAAAATTCCTAAAACTTGAATGGCAAATAAAAGAGATAGCAGTAGATTTAAGATACAGCCAATTGTTAACCAAGCAACAGAAACTGTGACATATTGAATGTAGAGTAGTACAATAAAATGTTCCAGAGGGGTAGTTTGTCTTACAGAGAGCAGTTGACAAAATTAAAATTAAAATAAAAAAAAAAATCAGAAAAATAAAAAACATACTTGATTAACTAAGCACTATACACAAACACACAGCCCACACACTGAAAACCTGTTAGTGTTGTCAAATCGTCCTGTTGACAACCACAAGTCTTGCTTCTACTGATAGATGCATCTTCAGATAAATAGTCAAGTGGAAAAGAGCCAGCTATTAGGGTAATTACAGATGAGGGATTCAATGGGACCTTTTGTGATAATGATGATAGGGAAACCGCAGCGTGAAACTGAAGCCAAATGGAAATATCTTTTGGTGTGATACCACTGGCGGCTGCTGATAATGGCTCCAAATATACTAGTTCCAACTGGCTCCCATCCAAAAAACAAAGGCGACTCCGTTCCAGGAGTTTTTCTGGTTTCATCATTTGGACCCTCTAATGGGTGCACTGGTGACCCTTTGGTCCCTGATAGAAGGTGTCGATATCTGCTGGATGGGTGGTGACCAACACCTCATTTACCTTCTGTTCATTCAATAAAAAGGATGTTTTTCCTCACAGACAACTCTACTCTATATGTAGCTAAGAAGTTATACTAACAAGTGTTTTAAGGGAAGATTTTTTAATGGACTGAAGTTAATGAAGTGTAATGTTAAGCCCAAGTTGTCTTGCATAGCTAGACTCCACCTACTGTCAGGCCTTTGTCGGTGCTGTACATGGGTCTGGCACCATCCACTAACATTCTGGAACAGAGGTAAAAGCTATCTGACATGATGAAAAGCTGCATTGGCAAAATAGTGCTAGAAGAGAAGATGTTTTGGAGGAACATGTGCACATGCGGAAGTGCTTCATGATATTAAAACAAGTGGTTCCAGGCACAACAAACCCCGGCCCTCACACGTATTGCAGCTTATTTTGGTATTGACCCAGCTGATGTCATCATGCCTATGCATGTGCTGATGTCGCATATCAACTGCCTGTGCAAAGTTTGAAGTAAATTGAAAGAAAATTCATGTTTTTATAGACATTTGAAATTTCGCCCATTATAGGTAAATGGGAAAATCTAGAAAATCAATTTGATATGAATTCAACCAATAACTTTGCTGCTACAGACATTTGAAATTTCACCCATTATAAGTAAATGGGGGAAAAAAAGATTTTAAAAATTAATTTAAAAAAAATTAACTTTGACCTACTTTCCCAAAATGTAACCAGATCTATTCTGGGTCACTGGCAATCTATAAACCCAATTTAGTATGAATTCAACCAATAGTTTTGCCACTAGAGTGTTAACAAACAAAGAACCCCCTTCGGGGGCGGGTTAATAACCAAAGTAGCAAACAAAAAATGTGTGTCTTTTGTCAAAACCTGACACTATGAGGGTGTAGTTGCAGCTCAGAGGTTGTTCTTTCATGTACTGATAAGGAAATTCAAAGTGATTACACACAAATAGTGGAAGGAAGGAATGACAACCCTGCCACCGCTGCAACTGTGTGATGTAAATATTCTTCCTTGTTCTGTCAGAGTACCTCCACTGAGCCAGAATACTGCAGAAGAGAACCTCAGCCAATGTTAGCTTTCACTTAGTACTGCATCATATAGTCAGCAAGATGCCTATAAGATGGTAGCTCTAACTAGTGTATTTTTACATAGTTTGCCTGATAACATAATTGCTTATTTCGTATTTTTTTTAGAACATAGTTAATGATGCAAAATGAAGCAGCAGTGTTAGTAAGCAAGTTATGCAGATATCACAATTGAGCCAAAAATATGGCTTAGGCAGTTATGCTATGAGGCTAATGATATCTGAAGTTGACATTTCTGCCATTATTGAACACAGTGGTTTGTGTTAACAATTAGGAAGTAGTAGTAATTACTTGGAGGTATTTACTATAACATTTCAGCAGTGTCACTCCTCCACAGCTCCACCCATTTGTCTAAATGCATTCACTGATGGCTTAAAAAACAGAGGGCAATGGCCAAAACACCAGGCTTAAGGCTTCAGCGTGGTAGTCCACAAACCAACCAGTGATGTCAGTGTTGCTACATCCACTTCTCTTATACAGTCTAGCACTGGAACCACAAAAATGTAAGAGCTAAATAATCCTTTGAACAAAAGAGGTTCCTACTAAATGTTCATATTAACTTTCTAGACAGAAGCACTGTCCAAGACGCCCGAATGAGAGGGCTTAAAGTGGCATTTAAAACAAAGAGCAACCACACATTTCTCTTCCACTGACTTGTATTCAGCCTTGGGTGACTATTACATCACTCACACTAAACCCCAGCGTGGGCAAATCTCCAGAAAGTGAAGCACGGTCTTGTTCAGTTCCATCACTGCATGACGATGCTGAATCGTCTCCAAAAGCACCCGGCATCTCCAAGTGAGGGAGACTGATGGAGCCAAAACTGAAGCCCAGATAGTTCTGTTTAATCTCTGACTCTGAGCCAGACTGAGAGCTGAGAGAAACTCGAAGTTCTGAGGCTCTTCATGTCAATGTTTAACACGCCTCGGCAGGAATAAACATTTGCTATTTTAGGTTCGCGGCATGTTGTCAAACTAACACTGATCTGATGAGGCATGCTGAAGAGTTTGCAGGAAAAGGCAGTGATTGTGTTCACAGGTTGTCGTTTCTTCTTTCCATCTCAAACACAAAGAAAAAAAGTTTCACATACATTCATTAAGCTACTGAAAATATAGAGTGAGTATTTTGATTGTGGAATCTGATGACAGGAATCAACAATCCTCAATTAGAAGAAACTAATGTACAGACTTTTCTAATACAATAGTTGGTTCATTTTTCAAATACTAAATTCATAGGTATATATTTAGGAATTTCCTAGTTACACTCTTCCAACTGTAAAAATATAACAAAAACACATCTTCTCCATTTGAGCATGTTGCAGCCTCAGCGCAGAAACCCCTGAGGTAATACCCTAGTTTCTATTATTAATGATAAATTACTGTTTTATTTATATCACAGAGAAATCACACAAACATTTTCTTCATGCTCCTTTAACCACACTCACAGAGATGAAGTTGAGACTGATCCGTGAAATGGGTTCAGAGATACCACTCAGGTGCTACGTGGAAGAACTAATATGATGTGCTTTTTTTAAGCATACATTGTTGGGGTTTTTTAATGTTTATTTTTTAACAGAATATCACAGTTTGCCAGAATTCAAGAGAGTCTATTAGGGTATTACTTTGTGCAACCTCAAGAATTTTTTTATTATGCCTCAATGACATGGTCAAATAAAAAACTCTTTGTTTCTGTTTTATGAATGACTCAGAATCTATTTTTTGTCCACTTGAATTTTGATACTGCCCATTATTTAGAAAATTTTTTCTTTATCCAAACTAAGCAAAATATACTTGAAACTGCATAATAACATCTTGCTACAGAGGCAATGTCAATAAACATAATTTTACATACAATTAAACTCTACTGGTGAACAGTAACTGAAAAAATACATTCACAATTAATAGATTACAGGTTACATTTTTATTTATGTTGACTCCAGCTATGGTTGGAGTTAATAACTTAAGAACTGTACTTAAATATTAATTACATCATGTCTATTTGCAAATATTACATAGATATATTTCCTATCATCTTCTAATATAATGCTCAAATCTGTGTGGTACATGTGCATCTTTTCCACTTTAATTTGCTTTTACTTAATATTTTGTTTTGTTAACAGTCCATGTTACTTAGGTAGTTTCATTTTTATTGCTATTTGTTTCCATTGTATTGCTTTTTGACCCTCTCTGTCAGTTTAATTTTTTCTGTTTTCATATCTTTTAATCTGTGTTTTATTGAAAATTAGATTTTTGGGGGAATAGTTTATTTTTCTGTTACAGTGAAGGTTTAAATCCCTTTGGAGGATGACACTATGGACAAAATATATCTGAAGTGATGTTCATAACATATGCAGAGACAGGAAAGTCAGAAAAGAGAAGGGATGACATACAACAAAGATTCTGGGCTGGGATTCAAATCCACCATTCTTTTTAAATTTTTAACCTCAGAAAGATTATAACTGCCCCCCACCATCGGTCCACTTGCTGTTCAAATCGACATCTCATACACACTCCTAGATCCTTGAACAAAAGGAGGATGAGGAACCATAAACACACAGTGACACCATCTGCGATCAGCATCTTTGAAGAGCCACACACTGATCATGTGAATGTGTGTTTTCATGGCATTCTTAAGATAATGCTCTTTGGCTAAATATAAAAAGATGACTGAAGACTTGGGGAGAAAGAACAAGTTGAAGAAAGTGACAGAAATACCTTCATGAAGCACATCTCGTAATGTTACTCTTTCTCTTGAGATGGCAATGTCTTTCACTTTGGCTTTGGCTTCAATCAGCGTTACGCTCCTCAAGTCATTCTTCTCTATGCGCAGAGATGGATAGCCTGCAAGGGGGGACAAATACAGACATGTTTTAAAGGCGCACATGATCCACATGTCAGTGAAACACTTCTGAACTGACTGACGGGTCATTTAAGAAGATTTAACATGAGACAAGAACCACTTCTTCTTTGACTGAGCCTTGTTTCTTATTGACACACAGAACATAAGCATGAATTCAAAGAATTCCAGTAATTACAAGAAATATAGTCACAGCGTCATGTACAGTACACTAACCCCATATGTTACATCAACATGGCTTCATATGTAGTTCTTCATTACTGCATTTCCATTACATAACCTCCTTATGTACGTATTAGCTGTTAACGTAGTGAGGTTGGAAGAATTCCCCACAGCGTATGAGCAAACAGTGTGAACTCAACTCCTTTATCAACACGCTCCATGTGTACACAACAGGTCAGTGATGAGAGAGAACCACATCTAACCTCTTGTGTTTGCAGCTCACTGCTACTAAAAAGATTTGCTCATTTGTATATGTTTCTTCCACAGACTGCAGATCATAGGATGAGAAAACACAACGGCCAATACACCAAGTTTAGACTGAGTAAGTTCACCTTGAGCACACATTTAATCTGATATTTGGTGATATAGTTGGAGTTTTGGGCTCTGAAAGTTGATATAAAAATACTGTATCTAAAGAGACGACATGAAATCACAGTTTAAGTCTTAAGCATGATCTGCACTTTGATTTAAAGTTGAAAAACCCTCCTTTAGGAAGCATGGCGTATACTACAAACAATGGACAAATCAATGCTGCCCCCTAGAGGTCAACAAATATTTCATCGTTTTTATTATATAGTTTTTGCAATCTTTTTCATGTTTGTCTCAACACCAAGCACACATTTCCAAAATTCTTAACACAATGTGCTTTGCAAATAATCAGAAATGGACCAAAAAGTATCTCAATAAAAGGTGCAGCCACGCTCTTACAACAACTTTACAAAATCCAAACAACTTGAAGCTGCGTACATTTTTGGGTCATTTTCTCTCACTGATGGCACATGACTTGCATTCACAGTAATAACAGTGGAAACACATCACTACACAACATCTGTTTGGCCTGTACACATACTAAGATGCAAATCCGACCGCTTCAATATGAATGGTAACAAGGCTGTAAACAAAAACTAGAATAAACTTTCTGCTAAAGCCGGAAAATCTGGTTTATAGTATTTCAGGTAAAGTCCCATAAATATTTCCAAAATAGACTTCTCTAAACTTTAACAGTGCAACAAATGACCACTTCAGGTGATTAGAGTTTGACTTTGACACAGAGCCTTGAACCTAAAGGTAGCTGCCAACATCTTTTTATATTAAAAAAGAAGATGCTGGGGATTGTATAGGTGCATATTTTTTCAGTCCTATAACATTTTGGGCATCTTGACTGAGTACTGAGACAATCATGAAATATCTATGCATAAAGATTGAAATAGTGTAGAGAAGTTAACTATACAACAGAACAATATTCAGCCATTCCTTTAGGTTTAGTTTTTGTACTTCACACCTACAATACAAAAGCGCCAAATCCCACTATAAAAGATAATTCAATGTTCAACCTGTAGAGGTCAGTGTGACAACATGTACAAAAGTTAACTGGGAAACAGAGAGTCTTGATTTGTTTTAGTTGATATGTCGATGATTTTGAGTTCATTCACTTTTTACACGTCAGTGCGATTTGTTTTAACTCTTAAAGACCTAGAACTACTACTTCCCTACATCTACCATTTCAAAAGTGATTTACCACCATTTAGTACAATATTCTCCTTGATCTTGTATTTGTCAGTGAGAATCAGGAATTTTCCTATATTTAATTTGCCAGTTATGTTAATGTTTACATAAGTTCACAGTACACTCAAAGCTTACTATATTAAAACAGAGAATGCTGTAGAAAAAGTGACTTTGTGCAGCAAAAATATATCATTAACTGAACATATAATACTGAAAAAACAACCACTGTCATTTGTCAAACTACATGGGTTTTCTTGGTCAATCAATGTTGCAGTACATGATTGTGTTTCCACGTTCCATGCAGAACCTCTGAATGGCCAAATGGGTCATATCAGATGCTGCTATAAAGCAGAGAAAGTCATTTTTCTCATACTTATTGAAATGCATTGTTATGATCAGTGGTTCTGAAGTTATTCAATATTTTAGATCAGCAGATGATCTTGTCATGAGTAGCTGTTTAGGCCTTAAAGGGTTTAAGTCAAATTTTGACAACAAAAGATATTACAAAAACAACACTTTTAACCATGAAAATTAATCCACTTTGGAATTACATTATACATTATTTGCACTTTATTTTATATGCTTAATGTTATGTTTTAGTCAATTCTATTTACGACCATTTATAAAGATGAATAAAATCAAAAAGATGAAAAAAAATGACAGAAAGGTTAGCAGGTGGTATACATGAGGCAGGATTTTCAGTATTAAAACAGTCACTATGAAGTCTAACAACAGCTAACGGGGATCTAAAAAACAAAACCAGAAACTGTGTAAAAGTGTAGCCTTAATCACTGAATCTGTAAGAAGTTAAACGCATTGTTTACAAGTTAAAAATGATGTTTAAAAAGCAGCTACATCTATTATTTATCTATCTTATGTATAGATGAAGCAGAGTTTAAGTGCAAATCTTCATTCTTGTGGTATCAACAGTTAAGTGCCACCTCTCAGAAGCAGACCAGGACTTACTTTTGGTTTCATGGGGGGGAACACCGGGATTTTGGAAGGAGGAGGCAGCAAGCTGGAGTATGGGTGCAGAACCAGGGTGATTGTCTGATGACAGGAGGAGAAGAGGGGGTGGGGGTGGGTGAAGAAAGGGAAGGTGGGAGAGAGTGAGAAAAGAAAGAAGTGATTTAAACGGGGGTTCACTCAAATTACAACATGACCCGACTGAATGGATGGACTGTTAACATCCATCAGGCATGCTTGCAAGTTGGGTAAACGTGCCCATCGGGAATTGGGTGTAAAAATGGGTGCATGGCGGTGAAAATAATCACATTCAGCGATGCAGACATACAAAAAGGCATGTGGGTTGAACAAACAGGAAGTGAGATATGGGCTGTATCCACAAGAGGGCAACAACAGACCACACTGACAACAAGGCACATACAGTACGGACACAGACTTAATAATGCCACCATTCTTTCATAAAGAGAGCCGAGTCAAAGGAGTCATTGTTGTGTAAAGATGTGATTAGACAAAAGTTTGGGCCTAATCTTGTGACAGTCCTGAGAAGATGAATATCTCTGCCTCTTGAACTCATTTAAGTCACTGTAAACAAAGGGTGCATTACAGGCTGGAGTGTGCCTTTTGTTGTGTGCATGTACTTCCACTTTGTCAGGGTTTCAGGTTTTCTTTTTCAGTCTTGTATCTGTAAAAATTTATTTTACTGGACAAAAGCTGAAACTAAACAGTCAAGTTCCGACAATGTTAAATTGCACCCAGGTTGACCAAAAAAAAAAAGCAACCTGAGCAGTACAGATTAGGCAAAAAGAACAGTAACACAAGTGTTTCAGTCAGCTTAATTAACTACAAAACATATCCTCACATATAAACATTTTTCTTTTTTTCCCCTCTTTTTAATCACTGCTTTTTATCCCTGTTGTTTATTTTAAATCACTGTGGTACTTTGCACATATGTACATACATTTTTTTAACAACGTTACAGTAGTATTTAGCATTATTTATTAAACAACTTAGCACTTTATATCAGATTTCTTGTCCCTGAGCTGAAATGCAATGAAATTTAGTTCGGTATACACTTTGTGCATACCTGAATGACAAAGTTAGTCTATGTCTATGTCTTTTATTATACAGCTAAATGACTGTTTCACTGTATCATATAATGACAATGTATTAACCAGAAGCCAATTCTAAACCATTTTCATGCAGTTGCAATGAATCTAATAATAATAGTCTTTGCTGTATATCAGTCATTTGACAAAAACATGCACTCAAGCTTCATCTTTATTGAGCTTTAAATGTACTATATGTAATTTCTGTCACTACAGTGTTTCAATCAAACAATAATGAAATACATAATTATATATGAAGTAGTTGTGAAGCAGAGTGGGATGATGGGAGCTATTGTTTTTGACACCACTACAAATGAAAATCTGATGAAAGTAGACATCATGTTTACAGATGTATTAATGTTTTATTCAACATTCAGTGATTGGTTTCATTTTTATGCGATACCTGCAAGCAATGTTACCATTAGTAAAACAGATGTTATGATCTTCATGAGCAGTCAAAAGAAAGAGGCTGTTATAATGCAAAACAATAAGTGTCCAAGACAAAAACTGTAGAACATGGCCCATGAATTTAAATAAATATAAACAGAATAGAAATAGAAATAGAAATATTCCTTTTTAGGTGCAGCAGAGAACTGGAGAGTTCACTCCATATGTAAATGGTTTTGGCAAATTTCAACAAGTTCAACTTAAGTCCAGTATGAATGTAATTTAATGCCTATTTCACATGTATCCTGGCAAAGAAGTATAAAGGATATGAAGGAAAATCAGACTCCAACCAAGCTCTAAATCCTATCAATTGTTGATTTTAGACATTTCATGGACGTGCAGAATGAAATTTAATCCTCTGTTGTGCACAACAAAGCCTGTTTCCTGATTTAAGCTGAGGTAGACACAATAGATAGACTTAAGAATGATCTTTATGTCCTTGCCTAAATTAAACATGGTGCTCAACAATGTGAGGACTGTCAGCTTTCAGCAACACTAGTCCAACTACCATCAGTTATTCAGTCCCACTTCATGGCCAAAGAGGGCATTGAGCATTAGATATCATAACCAGCAAGTTTTTAATTTATTGGTTTCAATTCACTTGGTAAAGAAATTGTAATTAGTAGCTGATGGAAACCCTGCACTCAGAGTATGTATAGAGGCGCTTAAATGTGCAACACTGCTTTGTAAAAAAAAAAAAAATACATCTCTTAACAATGTTATAAAGCTAAATTATATTATGGTCAAATGCCAACATGACATATGAAACCATTTTACTTGTGATAAAAAAAAGAATAAATACAGAAAACAGTCTATAATATTTTTACAGCAGGAAAAGGCTCAATGGCCTATTAGTTTACAGGAGGAGGGAGCCATTTGATCAACTTACTTACCCTTTTATTTACAGTCATCCACACTTTGATAACCAGAGATCGCTCAGGGCAAAGTTTTCCTTACAAGGCATGCCAGATTATTTCCACTTTTGACTAATACAGTACAGGCTTACCCATAATTACAGTGGGTGCCAGCCAAGAAAGAACAAGGGCTGGGTAAGCAATCACACTGCCACCTAAAAACAACTACCCAGACCTCAGCTGGAGGAAAAGCACTGGATCTGAGGCTAATTTAAGATCACACTTTGCAGGAACAAAAAGACAGATGTGAGAACTCTCTAATACCATTAGATAAGCACTCTAACTGTGTTGCTGTATATTCAGTTTTTCCCACTTATTCTATATTTGCATTAATCTAATGTAAGCTGGTTTGTGCTACTTGGTATATAAATGCTCAATTGTGCTTCTCTCTGGTCAACAGCTGCACTATTTAGCTCAGACTTCAACAGGTCACAAGAACACTTCGCTATTACAATCTTATGATACCAGTTTAGCTCATTAGGTCATTCACAGTCCATTATCACATTTAGAGAAGCATGCAGATCTGGAAATGCCAGAGTGAGAAGAGAAAAGAGTCAACTGGACCAGAGTCAAAGTACTTGGAGCACCGAAACATTTACTATTAACTAAAACAGTAACTGATGCAGCATAGTGCCGACTGGTGAAAGTGATGCATTTGGTTAGTGTCATGTTAGTGAAATGGAGTAAACTGTCTTACTGGTGACAGGCGTTGCGTTGTTTGGAGTGTCAGCCCTCAGGTATTGCGTGGTTTGAGTGGACGGCTGAGACAGGCCCTGCGAGCTCCCACTGTCACTCACACTGAAAGACAGAGAACAACAGTGACATTTGCGGCAAATGTCAGATTATCTAACTTCCGTGGCAGCATACAGCAAATGAGTGTTTTATGTAACTAAGCCTATCATTATGCAGGTTTAAATGACAACTTTTATGATGTAAGATCGCTCTGAATCGATAACAAGAAAAGGATGTGTTGCTCTTATTTCACAATGATATTTGATAACTTGTGTAGGTGCCTTAAGCCATTTGGAGTAAAGATTACAGGAACTGAAGAGGAAAGCTAAAGAGCGTGTTTGAACTTGATATAATGCTCTGTGGAGATGACCTATTTTGAGGAGTTTTGAGCAGCAAAACTCTGCAGAAAACACTAACATAACTTTCAAAAGGTGAAAGAAAGCAGAACGTACCTGTCCTCCATCTCCACCCTCTTCATGCTGTGCAGGTGCAGGATGGCCAGAATGATGGCAACGAGGAAAATGACGATGCAGCAGACGCTCACACTTATATAAAACACCTGGGTGGAGGTGGTGGGTGTAGTCACATCTACTGATGAAAACCAGACGCATGTTAGCAAAAACACCAAATATAATACCAAAGTACCAGTTTCTATACATATATAGGCTGTTGTAATGGGGGGAATTTCTGATATCACCAACACCAAATTACAAATGACACAGGTTTTCTCTGCTTGACTGATGTAGTTAACAAACATAATAATATATGATCATAGCATTGGTCTAATTGTTACCTATCTAATTTCTTAAGTAGAAAAAGCCTGTGGAAACGCTATCATCTGTAATCACTGTAACCAAGATCACTATAAGTGGTTTTCACTGTATAAAACTAATTTGCAGCTATTTATCACAAATCCAAACTGAAAGACTAAATAGTAAGACAATCTGAAAACTCTAACAGTAGTGGATTTTCCATTGGATATCTGTGCAAAACTTAACCAATATTTACTAAATGTCAAAAAAACCAAAGTGTGTAATGTCTGTTTTTCCTTTAAATCATAAACGTGATAATTTGTTAATTTATAATTGCACGATGACACGAGAAGTAATTCCATAAACATGGCGACAAACATAAATATCGTGTTGATTTACAGATATATTCATTATTATTATTATATACTACCCCTCTATCCTGTACTAAATTAAAAATGATTTGGTTTCCTGGCATGTCCACATAAACGGCACCATGTTTCTTTTAAAACTCTTCTTCGCTTGTTGTAACGTTCGTCAACATCCGTTTTTTTGTATTCATGTGACTCTGGTTGCAGAAAAAGGTCTTTCTGTTGGGAGTTTTGTATGATATACCTATTGCACTATGTCAGAAAAGTCACCTCTTGCCAGTGCAGAAACTTTTAATTGAAAAACGAGAATTTTGGGCAATTGTCGTTTTTCCATTAGGCAAACTTTTATGAGCAAGTTATATTTGCGCAAGTTGAGGGTCAATGGAAAAGCAACTGATGATGTCTGTACATCACTTAAAATTATCCTATTTTTCCAAGTGTAAATTAGCTGGAATGACCTTCCATATGTAACAAAATTACCCAGTGAATCAATATCATTACATGTCTTAAGCACATTTTAAATACGCAGCTGGCCCATGGTGTGCAGTTTTTAGTCCTTACATATAAGATAGTTGTCGGATAAGCAGAGAATGACAGGGCTGAGCAGTAAAGAGACAGTAAATGGGAGAGTGGGAGTGAAACTACAAGAGCACAGAGGGCTCCACTCAGGGTTAATGGAGACTTGGAGTGGTTGAGGCTTTGCTCAGGACCCAGTATCTGAGAGCTTTTCTCATCACCTCTACAGTATGAAAGCCTCGGAGGGCCCCAGGTTCCTCGGGCCTACCCAAGCAGAATGCACACAGCCCACTAATGGCACTTTGTTAGTGGGGCAGTGGGCTCACAAAGAGCGTGAATAAATCCCAGTGGAAGAGGACACCCACTCCTCAAGGGGTGGGGGCTGACAGAGTGTTTCCACAGGAGAATGAATCCTCCTTTACTGGCTGTGGATTCTTTCTTTTTGATTCTGGAAAGTTTGCCAGCTGTGCACCGTCTATACAGACTTCTGAGGACTAATCTACAAATGAACCTTCTTTTTATTAGGCTGATACAAACTCTGAAAACAGATGTATGCAAGTGGAAAGGTAGGAGTACTTACAGTCAGGCTGTGGCAGAGTGTTATTTGGAAGAGTAGGACGGTTTGACTCGGAATCTATTTCTGTTCACAAAGAAAGAAACAAGACGAGATACAGCTATTACTGTCAGGGATGAAGAAAACCATTCATTAACACTTAAGTAAAAAACATTTTAGAGACAACTATATTTTAATCAAATAGCCTCAGAGTCTATGATAAAACTGTACAAATGTGAAAGAAAAAAAAATTATGGATCAAGGGCTATGTGAGAACTTCTCACAACATTCAACTTGTAATAATAAAAATCTTGTTCTTAGTCTAAATAGTGTCTAGCTTTCAGGTAGGCAATGTATCTTATGTGATAGGTGTAAAAGTTGTGTCAGCTTGTAAAATGTCAGATCATAACTTCGTAAAACATTTAATAATATAGATCTGCTATATGTCAAAAGACAGAGCTGCATATCCTAATACACAGCTCCTGACTGGACACATTACTTCATCTGTCTCCTCCTTTCTGGCATGCATACAAATGACAACACAGACTGTAAATGTGCAAAATAACAAATAAAGATACACCTATTTTCCAATCCTGTCATTCCCCGTCTTTATATGAAGTGTGGAAAGAGGATTGCAGGGCACAAGTCTAATAACACTACCCGTTACAACTCTGTATTAACTCAAATTATGACGGTTTATTTGATATCAGTATTACTTATTATCTAAATAACATTCATGAAATAGTGCTCATTTAATATTGTTTTATTTTTCTAATTGTGCTAGTACATACATCTCAAAACTAGGAACAAAGATCAATATTAAAACTGTGGTCCGTGATTAAAAATTCTGTAATACTGTCTTTTTGCTGCATTGTCTGCCTTAGCTTTGTTCTGATATTCGTATGTCGCATCCACAAATAAAATACAAGGAAGTAAAAGATAAAAAGCAGTGGCCTGTGTTTGACCAGTCAGCAAAAATCGACTTTTCTCCAGCTGGTTCCAGCCAAAAATCACTGCAAGTCACAGCATAATTACAGAAACACAAGCACTCAGTTCAGCCTCTGCTGCAATGCAGGCACAGTTAATAAAAGGAGCTGCAGGTACAGTACGATCACTCAGTTCACATTCTCAGAACTACTCAGGCATACAGTATAATATTCATTATCATCACTTCTGCTGAAAATAAACCAGGGATACATTTGTTTCCAGAGGGCATATGGCAAGAAGCCTCTTGGCCACATGTAATTATCTTCAGACAGATGGAAAATAGCACAGGACTGAAGATAAAATGCAAAGCCCTTCACATAAGTGACAGAAACTCTACAGAGACCTCAAATTAACAACTAAATCCACATTCTGCAGAGTATTTTTTAGAAAGCTAATACATCTATACAGGGGGAACTGACATTAATGATGCTGCAGTTTGACTGAAGTCTCAAAGGAAGCCATCATTAAAGTAACTAACTCCACCTGCTTTGGTTACTCACTTTTGTAGCACATTTTCCTCCTCTTGAAGTTAAGGACTGTGTAGTTGTTGGCGTGGATGGTCAGATTGAGCTGCACAGTCACTACAGCCTCTCCATCTATCTTACCGGAACAAAAGAGGTCCACTCGGAAAACTGCACAAACACACATGTTACGTTAAGTATGTTTAGAGAAACTCTGAGCCTCCTCTAGTGCATATTATCAGACCAGATCATGACTGACAGTCATTACATTATTACATTTCTGCACATAACTTTTTCAGTACTATGTAGGTGTTTCTTAATCTTCATATGCAACAGAAAAATCCAAACAATCTTGTTTCCTTATAATTCTAAATCCAAATGATCAAAACACAAACAAACTGTAGTTTATAGAAAAGGAATAAACAAGTTGCCGCCTCACACTGGTTATAGTGGGTGAACGCAAGTATGTTCTGTTGTAAGTGTGTTCCTCCAAAACAGCATTCTTCAGCGCACAGTCCCACCCCCAAGAATTCAAGGAAATCTGAAAAGTTCTACTCCCCACCAGGAACTTTTTTTCAGGGAAAGTTTTATATGTGTGTAATTTTGGTAGAAACGTGTAGAGGTTTTTCTAAATTCCTAGAAAAGTTCCTGAAGTGGTGGCTTTTGTGAAATGAATGTGGAATGTGTTCACAGCATTTCCACAACATAAAAGAGCATCATATTCACTGTACTCTTGTCCATAAACTACCATTTGTGTATTTAAACAGGAGCTCTAAAAGACAACTGAAATCACATTCAGCTACAGGAAAATAGAAGGATGTTGGAACCATTTTCCCGGATGACACAAAAGTTTTACTTTTTCTCTCCTTTCCCACATGTTTTCCATGACTGGAATATTGGTCGTCTGTTTCCAGAATGGATTAGAACCCTGGTAAAAGCCCGACACCGAGGGCCCTAGGATGACATGACACAGCGAGAGGCTTAAATTGACAAACCAGAGGGGACGCGGGGGACCTCTCCCTGACTGGAGATGTTGCTCTGTGGTGGGTTCATGGCAAGAGGATTCTCCACTTGGAAGCCAAGACGGTAGTCAACCTACAAGGAGAAAACGACAAATAAATGTAGTAAACGCATTCACGTATCCGGGCTACGTTAAGGTAAACTTTGTGATGCATAAGTGCTACCTTTGCCTTTGAGTGCCATGAGAAGTGAAGACTGTTGGTCTCACTGGGCACAGGCAACGTGAAGGAGAGAGCGTAATGATTCACCACATCATCTCGAACATAGAAGAGCTCCGCATCGAGGCCTGTGTGAAGACATCATGAGACATGCATTTTCTTTTTAAGAGGCAGAATCAAACACAGAGAACACATATCCACTAAAACTGGCAGCTTGAATTAAAAGGGGTTTCCCCTTAAATAAGAGAGATGGACTAACCACATCTGTTAGTACTTGAAAACTCTTAGTGCCTAACTGAGAAACTTCAAAACATTCAAGTAAGACAACATCCAAAATATGACCGCAATTTTCTATCCAGGAAACAAAACTGGGCAGGGGAAGGGTTAAGAGGAAGGGAGTGGAATTCTTTAGATTGGAAAAAAAAAGCCTCCTTGCATACAACATCCACTGTGATTCAGCCTTAGAAGAGGAGCTTTTTTATGTATATAGAGGGCTCTGGTTGCATCAAAAAGCCAAATGAGCCTAACGTGTGCTGGTGAAATCCCCAACCCCAGCCTGAGGCAGTGCTATCAGTGCTTGAAAGCCTCCGTCTGGCAGAGTGGGGTCTCTATCAGTCGGGGAGTATCTAGTTTAAAGAGAGAAGAGGAATGTGCCCAGGCTCCCCCAATACCCTCGGGCCGTCTCCAAGACCTTTCTCACATCGGCTCAATTAAAAACATTCTCAGCCATTTGCCAACTCACACAGGGGAAAGTAGGATCTAATGAAAGCCAAGGCATAACACTACTGGCTCCGCATTGTTAATTAAACTAGACCTAACGCAGCTACTTCAACTAAGACTGATGACAGACAAACTGTTGCAAAAACGCAGATCTCAGGTGAAGGTTATTTTCTGAGTTGTGTCAATAACAGTGCAGGCTTGGTCATTTTGGTCACAACAAAAATGCCCTTCAAAACACAACCAAAGCCAACAGATGTCTTATTTCTTGCTTCCAAGAATCCAAACGTCCAAATTTTCTAATTTAGTAAAAGAAACTGACCCATTTTTCACATTTGAGAGCCTGAAAATATCACATGTTTGGCATGTGATATCACAGATCTCCTGGTTTCAGCATCTGCTATATTTTATTTAAGGAACATTTTTGAAGAGAGGAAACAAAACTTCATCTGCTCCTTGCCTGTGTTTTCAGACTGTACAAAATCTCTGTGACAAAGATTTTAACTATAACAGGTATTTTCAGGTAGGTAGGGGGGGTTTAATACATGTATTTACTCTTAGCATTTTCTCAGATGCAACTCAGTTGCTCTACTCCACACCTTGACACAAGCTTGGAGAAATATCTCTTTTCATTAGCTCATCCATATTTATTTTTAGTCTGTTGATTTGGCTGAATTTGGTCTCTTTTGATCCTTTTAATGTTGCTTTTATGTTTGTTGGTATGTTTTATGTGTGAAATTATTAGTCACTATCATTTTGACCAGGACTACTGGTACCTACATATAGATCTTAGTGGGATCATCTTCCATAAATAAATCAAAATATTGGTTCAGTGTTTGACAATACAATCAGCAACAAAAACAGAAAGAATTAATTGATGACATATTAATCAATTAAGACACAATTGGATTCATAAGGGGATTAATAGAAACAGACCAGAAATCTAGAAAATCTTTTGAAAATGTATGAGGTATATTTAACTTAATGAATAAATGACATTAAAAAGGAAGTTACTCTAAGATTTGAGAATTGGGTAACTTGTTAGTCTTTTAAACTCATTTTGAAATTCGATCATTTCTTTAGCCAATAATTACTGCTGTTTTATGTCATATTTAGGAATCTATTTACAATGCACCTAGTTCTGGTCTTCTATAACTGTTGGTAGTAGTGAGTACTTCTGATTTTCTGCTTTTCCATGGGTCTTGTCTCAACAAAAGCAACTGGAAAATAGTGATATTTAGTTTATACTTACTCCACTCCATGCACATCCTCACGTTCAAATACACCAGACCCTAGCAGTAATAAATGACAATTCTCTTTACGTAGTCTGACTCCAGTTCATACTATTCAGACTATGCAGCTGGGCTTAGCGGCCTCAAAACTGGCTCATGTTTGACCCTCCCACAGCTCTGCAGCCATCTGAACTCCCAAACAGGAAGTGCATGGAACAGGAGGCTATTGGTGTACACAGACTGTGGACAGGGACAAGGTGGTTCCTGAGGTTACAGAGGATGAACCATGTGCTGAAGGATCATCTCTGACTCATGCTTCCTGCCCTCTGCAGTGGGAAAACTGCATTAACAGAGGGTGTGCCAATAAACAAGATCCTCACTTAGTGTTTGGCCATAGGGCATAAAGAGCCTTAGGTGAAAGTACTGCAAGATATAGAAATGCTAATGAGGAGCTGTGAAGTCCTGCACCACAACTTGGCAGCGCTAAATGTTATATGGGATTATTTCCCACTGTACATTGCTCACTGCAGGTGTCAAGCCATTAACGAGAGCCAGGCTGAACACACTTGCAGCAGCTGCATTGGTCTGAAAATGTCCAGCTCTGACAGAGAACATCCAAACTTAGCACTTGGATTTTAGAGTGAAATCTGGTTTTCATATTAAACAAAATAAATGAAACGTGACCTTTGGTGGGACGGTGTTTCTATGTTCATTTTTTATTTTCAGCTATTAAACATGGATATGTCCCATATTCCATTCTGCCTCAGTGAAACCCATTTGTCATGAGTGAAGCTAAATAAAAGCTCAGCAAGCCCCTCGATCATTATGCACATACTAACATGTACAACTATGTTTGGATAAAACTGGACTCCTTTGACACTCTGTTCTGCCTACAGCTACATGCAGCCACAGGAGTCATTTACTGAAATATGTATTACAGCTCACTTTTCATTCACTGTTTATTCTAAACTCTGGTTTAAGTCCATCATCAGATCAGCAATGTGACTTTTGCAGCAAGGTGATTAAAAGTCATGTGGTTTTCCATACCGCCATTTGATGATATATGCATAATGAGGTGACAAATGACAGACTTGTGTCAACCTGTTTTACCTACATAATGAAAGCTGCACAAGTCATAAAGTAAAAATTTCAGTTTTTGTGTTAGTATGCAAGTTATAAGTGCATCTGGAAGAAATTTTCAATGTAACAAAAAGTAAGAAGAACAGGGACAAACATAAATGAGGACAAACTAGATTATAACATTACAGAAGGACTTCTAAAGGACAGGCCGATTAAAGTAATGCAACTCCAGTGAAAGAGATAGAGGACACAAGCAAAGTTCTACTGCTGTCCGCTCAAGCCAATATGAGGCTTCCTTGCCAAGGATACTTTCCAGTCTGTTCCCGCTGTTTGTGGACAGTTCATACACTGCAGATGTGTGTAGCTCAGTTGCGAGGGCGAACATCAGCAGTAGACCTGCGTACTGCTGCCAGGATGAAGCCTCATGTTGTTTTTGGCTTAGACTCAGAGAAAAGGCTGTACACTGCAGTCACATTATGAAGGACACTAAAGAGAGACTAATACCCTGTTCAGACGAGATAATATCAACCACATTATGACTCAATCTGGTAAGACGTGGATAATCAGTTCAGGTTGTGAATGACAATGTGGTCTGACAATTGTTTTATCTCATGTAGCATATTGAGATGGAAATTTATGATACTACTGTCTTAACCACAACTCCTTACTAGTATTTTATTGGCCGCCTTGTTGATTCCTGATCAATTCGAGAGAAAAAAAAATGGCAGCATAGATGCATGAGTTAATAAGTAGCCTTTTTGATGAGCTCTGAGGCATAGGCTACAGCTTCAAGGCACTGAACAATTAGGAGCCAATTTTCAACTGGAACCTTTTCTTAATCCCTGACCATGATGTTTCATTGTGGATGACAACCAATGCAGCATCTGGGATGTCTCACAACACCCTAACAAAAAAGACCGCCACTATCACAACAGATTACTTTACTTCCACTGACCAACTTTCTTTTATTTTAGGCTTTTCAAAACACAAGATAGCCAGTATTGTAATGCTGTTATAATTTAGGCAGATATTACCATGTGATATGTGTAACAATATAAGTGGAAATGGTAATTATAGCATTTCATTTCCATACATATAAATATGCTATGGGTGTGCAATCTGTGAAATTCTGGGCCAATACCAATGATATGTCATTTATTTTATAGTTTACAGTTTACTTATTGTATTTTTGCTGTTCTTAGTTACCTATTATGTGCC
>JAPQRP010000020.1:23610049-23646017 GCA_037367295.1 Apogon hyalosoma
TGGGCTAAGGTATCAGGCTCAAGTGTCGTCCGAGCTGACTGTTTTGTTTCGCTTAATGCGCCTTATAATCCGGTGCGTCTTATGTATGAAAATAGACTCGTTCGTTGATATTGCGCCTTATAGTCCGAAAAATACGGTATATGTGCACACACACACGTGTGTGTGTGTCTGTGTAAACTGAACTGTTTAAAGCCTTTCAGGTCTTAATCACTTTATTTGTAAAGGAGTCATACAAATTAGATCTTAAATGCTAACAACTCATGTCAGGCATCAAAGCTAATATTGGCCTATCTACATCTCTGGCTCCATCAAAAAAGGGTGATGTTTTTCTGGGGTCTGCACCCAAAAAGTAACATGGAGAATATGATTTGTAGGATAGAACTCCTGTTAAGTGGATATTACATTTGGCAACAGCTGAGCAATAATGCCATTGATTCTTCTGACCTGGTACATGCTGCGTCTTTAGCCATTTTTTGTTTACATTCTTCTTTCCATGAGTTGAAAAGAAAAAAAGAATGCAATGACTGGTCGGTGAAACATGTGTAGTTTATCCGTTTCTGAATTTATGACTCTGTAATAACCTCATCTGACTCTGTGAACATCTTAACAGACCCAAATACTATGCAGTCTGAAATCAGCATAACATCCATGAGCCACTAAGCCATTATACTTTAGAGCTGCCAAGTACAATCAGTACTCTGGCCCTGGTAACAGAGCAGCTCCACTGAAGTCAAGTTCAGGTTTGTTAAAGGGCACATTAATATTCTTTTAACTGTGGAAGGGAATGGTATTCACTTCTTTCTCTCATTTTCTCCTTGCTTTGGTTCCCTTTCACGGCTACTTTGTAGTCATTCCCACTTTTCATAACTTTTAACGTAACATCAGATATAAAATCAGCCTTAAATGTACTAAAAGGTAGTTCTGATGGGTTTAGACTCTACAGTCCATTTTCTCTGGCAGACTGTGGATCACGTTGCAGACTTTGTAAGAGGAGAACAAAAGGTGGCAGTGGCCAGGTGGCAAGGTCTAGGACAGATACAACAAAGAGCCTCTTGTGCACAGAGTAGGCACTATACCTCCCAAAGCCTCCATCCCTGAGCACTCGGGAGATAAACACTCCCACCAGCCTCTCACTAAGAAGGAAGACACTGACCACATTAACCAAGGAGGGAGAAAATGAGGGCCCACCTGAAACCCTATCAAGCGGAAACCCAAAACAAAACCCATGGCACCAAATGAGACAGGAGGGATGAGATCCAAGTCCAAAAGACCTCAGGATTGAAGAGGAAATTATTTTGGAAATAAATTACATGCACTGAACCCCAAATCTAGGTTGACCAAACTGAGAATATATTGACAGACTGCACAAAATAACCAAAATTACTGAATCTGTTTGGCCTGTTTAATTGTCTGATCAAAATAATGAGCATCTCAAATTAAAAATATATAGGACATCTGCACAATTTACAAATGATAACATGCTACAACATGAAAATAAATAGGCCTATACAATGATTCATAAGTATAAAAAGGAATACATGGAAATTATAATAAAGCCGTAAAGATTATTTTAATTATCAATGGTGCTTACATACCCAGCAGTTAACATAATCATAGTCATATCAGATAACATTAGCATTTATACAGTTTTGTGTTTTGAGTTCAGTCAGCTGATCACTGTGTTCACACATTGCACAAAGTTGACATTAAAGTTATCAAACACTACACTGCTGTATGTGTTTGTATTTAGTATCTTATAGTAGCTTAAGACACTCGTGAGGTTTAACCAAAGATGTACAGAATAAAGATAAAAGATTACAATCTTCTGGTGTAAACACATCACGGCCTCTGGGTCTTCAAAGGGAGACCAGAGCCTCATCTATCTGAATGGAGTCCTATGGGAGAAGTGACTCTGTTTCCCTGAATAAACAAATATTTAGAGAAAATAGTTGGTTCTAGAACAATCAGACAACCTGTGATGATTTTTAATTTCTTATCCATAGATGAACAGATGACGATGCCACCTGATAAGAGTTAACAATAAAAAAATGGGTAATTTTTAGTCAATCATGTAGCTGAACCATGGACCAAACACAAAACTGTTTTCATTCAACTTTTTTTTATTCTTTATGTCAAAACCAAACTCACCAAACACATCACTAATCTCTCTCGTCACAGTTAAGAGATCCACTGTAAATTTTAGGAGAACATTCAGGGATGTGAGGATATTATACATGGGTCAGAAGGTTAAGCAAATTAGCTGACGAATAGCTGTTACATTTTCATCAACATAGAAAAAGTAAAGATGGGAATCTTTAGTCTAAATATCACTGGTCTAACATTCCTTAATTAGCAGAATGGTTGGTATTGTTTGGCAAATAAACATGAGTTTGGTGCATTTCATTCATTGTGCTTCCCAAGTCACTTCTGGTGCCAAAAAACCAAAGATGGTGATGTCGAAACAGTAGTTGACAAACCAACATACTCATTCCTCACACCAGATCCAAGAAAGGGGGAGGCAGCTTGTAGTGTATATGCCCCACAAAAATGGAACACCCTGCTTGATACAATTAGACTTGCCACATCAGTAGGCATTTTTATAAACAGGTTAAACACGTACCTATTTTTGACAGCGTTCCATTGAGTTGTGTGCATGTGTGGTTGTGTGGGTATGTGCACATGTGCAAGTTTGTGTGTATTCATATGATTGTTGACTTGCACTCTCTCTTTTTATGACTGTTTTTTATGTTATATACCTGTTGTGAAGCACATTGAGTCTGCCTTGTGCATGAAGTGTGCTTTATAAATAAAGCTGAACTGAACTGAACATGTGTTATCACGGTGGCTATGTTCACCCAGACAAAGAGAAAAGTCCATCCTTTAACTGAAGATTAAAGCTATCGATGGTAACTAACAATCAAAACCAAACTACAGTTCATCAACTCCCCTGTTTTCATTTCAAAAGCTCAAATGTTAAATTCATAAATAAATTCACTAATTAGCTGTTGTGGCAGTAATGTTCCAGAAAGTGTTTATTTGGCTCGGAAACTCAAATAGCCACACTTTGTTGTAATAACATCCTCTAAATTTCAGCAGGAAATGTTCTGACATCCCACTGGAGCCCACACTGACAGGCCACGGCAGAGACCATGAAAAAAAGAAGGCTACAACAAACTACCAACTGCTGAAAACCCCAGACCAGTAAGAGGATGTGTTTTATTGGTCTACCTAGATTTTACCAGTTTTACGGCAAATATACACTTGATCATATTTTAGACACACATGTACAAACACGTCAGCTCCTGTACAAGGAGTTCCTTAACATTATAAGACTTAGCCTATGTGAAGCACAAAAGCCATTTAGGGCTGCGCAAAAGTCGGAATAATTGTAGGACCCCACCTGGTCCCCAGTGGACGTCTTTAACAAGTTTTGTTTTTAAGCTTTTTGGATGATGTGTGGTATTTCAACTACTCTGGCTTTCAATTTTTGTGGACACATATGGTTATGATAAAGGTGAAAATTATATGAAACTGTTGATTTTTTTATTGGGGGAAAAAATTATTGCCTGCACCCAAGTCTTACACAAGCTTAGGGAAAATGCTGGAACCCACTTAGCACCTAAGCCCTAAGAAAACCCTGATGTAAACTGGAATGATTATAGGTCTGACACTTCACATAAAAGCTTAACATTTATGGCACCATATTGTCCATCTCTCTACCCTCATATCCTGTCTACTCTCCACTGTTCCATTAACAAATGCCCAAAAGAGATTTGACACTCACTGCCAGCCACAGTGTCCCCGCCAAAAGAAAGACAAGTTAGCTGCAGCCAAGCTTTGGTGCATTGCTGCAATGATCAATCACTTCAGGATTTACTCCTAGCAATTTCAGGAAAGAATGAGCATGGCAGGATACAATGCACCAAAGGAAAGCACAATATATAATAAGGATATGGGAAATATGTTATCTAAAAGTATCATCAAAAACTGTAACAGGCTGCTAAAACTGTGACCTCTCATCTCTCTCACAAGCAGTAGATAAACACACATTAAGTCACAATCTGAGTGGTTTTCTTTGCCTTACTTCAAAGAAGCCATGCATCAGAATCCTTCTTTTATTCCTTGAAGTGCCCTGAAGGCAGACAAGGATGAAGGCAGGGGGAGGAATCTGAGTGAGACTGTCTGCCACTGTCCCATTATAGACACCTTATTGATGCCTATTTGTTGCTCAAAGAGGCACCGGCGTTTACTCAACAAATATCAAATGGTTTACTGAAAAATGATTAGCTGTTTGTGGCAGGGTGATTTCATCTGGAGGCGACTGAGGGGTCATTTAAGAGGTGTCACACGGCTGCTTACTCATCTATATTTGGATCCTGTTTTACATGGGCAGCTTTGTGAGTAAAGCAGCAGCTGGAAAGCCTGGACTGTACATGTGTGTAAGGTCAAACAGTTCTGTTTGTTTTAGGTTAGCAAAGTCTATTTCCCAAAATACATCTAATGTTTTCAAAAAATCTGAAAAAACAGGAGGCTTGCAATATATCAGGGTTCAACTTTTCCTGCTGTTAGTTTTTCTTCAAGATTATTCAAAACAGAAACATTCTGTCAGTGTAACTCATCAGTGGATTATTCGATATCTTAAGACATTATAGTATTTTCTCTGTAACTTTAATACAGCTGTGGTCCTTTGTGCATTACTTCTAATTTTGACTAAAACCTTGCAGTTGCTTTTTGGGACATAGTTATGTTTCAGATTTAGTTTTGATGTTAAAACTCTTTTTTATATGTTAAATCCACCTCTAATAAGGGCTGAGCAATCACTAACTCTCCAGATTGTGATTGGCAAACAATTGTAAAGATTGGTCTCTTTACTTATTACACTACTTCATACAGAGCTTTGCACTAACCAATGGGTTTGTAGCATTAATGTTCCTAGCACAAGCTGCTAGTATAGTCAGTCATTTGATAATGATATTTACTTTAGTGTTTTAGCCCAAATTAACTTGCATGGTTTGTGTATCGTGTTGTTTTTCTGCTGATGAAGAAATAATGATGAGGAATTACTGTAAGTCCGACAGCTGCACGTCCTGTTTCTGAACTACGACATGCAGCAAGATGGATTTAAACAGATGTTTTAGAGTTATGTATGTAGAGTATAAAAACATTTCTGATTCATTACAAAACTCCAGGAGCACAAATTAGGCCACAATCTGGGTAATTAATGGAACCATTGCAGCTGTATGTATAGGAAAATGCCAAATAGTGTTTAAGTGATCTCTATATTGTCAAAATATTGTCATAATGTTGGCCCAAAATTACGCATAATGCAGTTTCTAGTCATAATGATAAAAAGCCATCACACCTAATCCTCCAGAAACCAGAAATAAAACTAGAGGAAAGTATGTTACAGTTTAGTTGTAAATTGCCTAAATGTTACAAGACGTCATAAAATTGTGACTCAAATCATGGATTATGGTCAAGCAAATAAAACTCCAGCTACTATTGATTAACTACAATCAATTTGGTAGCAATTGTGAGGTTTCTATTTTGATGTGGTCAGATTCTGACAAAATGACAGCAAAAGTAGGAGAAACTGGTACTGAGGGAAGTAAGCCATCCAGGCCTTTGTCCAGAGTCAGGTGAGAAAGTAGAAATAATAAAAAAAAACTGTCATGGATAAATAGTAAGTAAATCGCAATGTCATTCAGGCAGGGCTCTACAGTGTGCCCAGTTCAGTCGCATTTGCGAGCAAATATTTCAGCATGCTAACGAGGAAAACAAAACTGATGCACATGTGCAAGTGTGTCTTGCAGCCCACAATAAGGAGAGCACTGTGCACAGACGTAATGTGATGAGTTAAACATTCTAAAATGTATCAAACATTAAAACAGCATGAAAAGATTGAAAGCTAAAAAATATCTTCGCTAAACAAGATGTCAAGATGCAGAGTATAACTGCGTTTTTTAAAAGCAATGATGGGTAAAACAAGAACAAAAGACCGGACGAGGAAGAAAGTGTAGCGGTGAAGACGGCTAGAACGACGGGGGAAGTTGTTGGGAACGTATATAAATTCAACCCTGACTGGTTAAAGAATTTCAGGTGGCTGGAATATGATGCTACTACGAAGGAGATTGCCCCATTGGCTATGTCAGGCTCCTCTCTGTTTGTGACTGGGAACCCGCACATGAAGTGCGATGCAGTTAAGCACAGTGAGTCTGGTAGGCATTCTCGCTGTCATGATGTATATATTAAGCGTACCCAACCCCATAATCCAGGTACACTTGAAGCTGCCGTCGGCAGGCAAGTGGCCATGACCAACTAGGAAGCACTCCGGCAGCTAAAAATTAAATCTCTTGAATTATTTGACCCAAATGAATGTGCCAAAAACTGGCTGTCAGCCGGAAAGATGTCCCATCGACCTAATTACAAATCCTGGCCTACCGATTATGACGTGATTTTTGTCTAAACTTAGTCTGTAGTTTCATTTTTTCAATTCAATTTTATGTTAGTTGTCTGTAGGAAGAAACCTTGGGCAGATTCATGACTCAAGGGTTTAACCCAACTGCCAGCGGTCATGCAGGAAAAGTAGTCATAATTCTTTTGTTTTTTGTATAAAATTCATTCAAGTAAGTTGGTGTTGGTGTGTGCAAGTTCTGCACTGTAATAAATGTTCAAAACGAAAACCTACTTGTGCTCCCATTTTTTTTTTCTGTGCTCCTAAAATTTTTAACTTAGGGGCACGTGTGCTCCTGAAAAAAAAAAAGTTAGTGTAGAGCCCTGCATACATGACACTACGACTAGAGTTTAATTAAATTTTCGTCATTATTGAAAGTTTTCAGTTGAAGTTTTGTTAGATTTAAGGACCACAAAATATTGCTGTGTCTGGAAAGGACCATGGTGTAAGTTAAATTAAACTATTTTGTAATACTACTATGAAAGCCATTCTACCAAAAAGCACTACAGGAAAACTGTGTGAAGAACACCTGAAAGAATATGTTCTTTTAGATTCTGATGTTTTTTATTACTCCAAACATTTTTTAACTTTTCTGAATCTCAACCCTGACAAATGCTCCATATTAGAAGAAAGACTAAAAATAATAAAAACTGACAAAAATGATTCTCCAGAAATAAAAAACAAAGTAAAGTGGCAAACTCAAAAACACTTAGCTGCACTGAAAACCAAAACTAAAACCTAAGTAAAAATAAGAAACTACCAAAAAATGCAAAACTATAATAACCTTGCACTGAAGTCTCTGTATAGCAAATCCAGAAGTGGCATCTGATTTTTGGGTTGTTGCTTTACAAAACCTCCTGTGGGTGCAGCAACTCCAAGACAAAGGATGTGAAAGTGGGGAGCTCCCCTATTCAACTGCAGGATGCTTGCAGAGTGCCGTGAAGGAAATGAATACTGCTGTCAATCACTCCTGGCTGTTCACAGGCTCCTTTTCAAAGCCGTGGCCTGTCTTTCAGCTCTCCGGAGGACACGGGACCAAGGCTTTTTTAGCCGACATGCTTGAGACCCTCCAAGTACAAAAATGATACACAACACACTGCTGCTTTTACAAGACGTTGGACTTTCAAGTAGAAAACAATTATCTATGAATTCATCCTGAAAGTCCTTACACAGATCAGTCCAGCTGTACCAGACAAAACATCTCTCACTTCCAAAAAGCAGAAAGTATCGGAAAAAACTAATCGTAACTGCTTATTTTGTCTATGCAATACTAATTTTGGTTGGGGGCTGTGGAGCTCTGGTTATGCTGAAAAATCCCAGCAAAACTACGACAAGTACGACATGGAAGTGCAAGAAAACAGGCTCTCTTAAAGCTTACTTTCCATCGAGAAAAAAAAATCCTCCGGAGTAATTTCCTTGGGATCAAACCCGCTGGTGGTGATTCTCCCATGGAAAACTAAAAGGTCATCATTATTATAGGGAACAGCAAATAAGAACTGGATGCACAGAAAACTACTTTTATGCCTCAGCTCTTGTCCTTTTCAATGAATGTAACAAAGCCAGGAAAGTGAGAAAGACAGAAAGCTATTAAATCTGTGGTTTAGTGAATACTGTGATGCAGCAACTGAACATATCATCTCTACAACTGCAAAACAATGAGAGGCTGCAGGAATATTTTACATTTCTTTGAGCAGAAACAGGTCCTCTGGGCTGGCGATCGCTGCAGTAATCTAATTTTGCCCGGCAGCTGCAGTGCTATTCAACTTCAGGATGCAGGTCTTGAGCGGATATAGGAGCTGAGGGGCAGGAATGCAAGTGAGGCTGAGAGTCAGCGCAGAGGTTTGGGAGACAGACAGTTCACCACCCATTAGTCATATGCAGAAACAATCAGGGATGATGCCTGCATTTCATCAAAAGACAAACATGCTGTGTATGCAAAAAACCCCAATTCAGCCGTGACATTTTCCGGTACATTTTCCTCCCCAACCTCCTGAGAATCAGGTTTGGGAAAGTTATCAAAAGGGGGGAATCCTGAGGAGACATGTATGTTTAAAAAGCAAAGACCACACTTTATCATACTATGTACTGAAATAACATCTCATCGCTATATCAGAAAAAAATTCAGTTCCCTTCAGTAACAAGTCATGCCAAGTACACTTTCCATCCAAACAACGTTGTCTCATTCATACTGAAGTATGTTGTCAGGGTATGGGACGTCATCACTGGATTTGCTTTGCTCTATCTGACAGTCACATTCAGAAGGTTTCTAGTACGGACAATGTTCACAATGGACAAAGAGTCAAACTACACATCATACACACTAAAAATGGCACATTTAAGTGTGTGTGTGTGTGTGTGTGTGTGTGTGTGTGTGTGTGTGTGCGCGCGCTACCAATGAACACTTGTACAATTCAATGTTTAGAAAAAGTGGAAGGGGCACTTACAGCTGAGTAAAAATTAACAATTGTGGGCATAGAAATTTTTGGAAAACATGTATGGGCAGGCTGTTATGATACTTTTCCACTGACTGTATCAGTCTGACTCGCCATGACTTTGTACTGCCTTTTTTTTTTTTTTTTTTGGGGGGGGGAGGAGGGGGGGCATTTCTACTGAGTTAAAACACACCACGTTTGCTGTGATTCCATGCAGGCCAAGGCAATACTATAACCATGACATACAATTGTTCAGATCTCAGAGGGTTAAAGCCAGAATCATCACTGCATCGATACATAATGTGTCATTAGGGATGTAACAATTACCGGTATAACAATAAACCGAGGTGAAATTCCCGACGGTTAGTATTACCTTTTGAATTCTAATTATCAATAAAACCGTGTTTGATTAACATATTTTGAAAAGTCACGGTGTTACTGCTCATTTCCTGGAGAAGCAGCGGCACTCCAGGCACACATGTGCAGTTTGCAATGCTTGGCCTGTGAAAACATGGCTGAAGGCAGCCACAGGGACAGCGCTCCAGAGATCCGGGGGTAGCGGGCTCCCACATGGACCAGGTCTGACCACACAGACCAGGTCTGGGTACCTCCGTCCCATATGTATGTATGTATGTATGTGTGAGTGTGTGTGTATATAAATATATATATATATATATATATATCACTGTCACTGTGATGTTGTGAATGATTTGATATGGAAAATGGTCAAACAAGCTCCACTTTGACCTGTCCAACTCCTTTTATTTCCCACTCAAAAAAACCACTCAGGAATCAAAAGGAGAATTGATAAGGAATTGGACTGGTAAGCAGAATTGACAATGGCATTGGTATTGATAAAATGCTATCAATTCCCACCCCTAGTGCAGATATCTCTTATGGCCATATGGTGCCATCTTTAATGCACATTTGTATTTTTGATGTTTACATGTTAATATTTTAATGTTTCTGCCAACAGAAAGTACATTGTGCTTGTTATTTTATATGTTTTGGTTTTTTTTTCCAAAATACAACTTGATTAAATTATTTCAGTGTGTGTATAAATACTTTTTGAACATTTTGAGCCCATTTCAACAACACTGTGATAATAATGACAAACGTGATAATTTTGGTCACAATAACCGTGAAATAAAATTTTCATATCGTTACATCCCTACGTGTCATTATGTCAAGATGTGGGATTCCAAGTAAAGCTAGGGGAAAATCTCTGAAAATATTAAGCAAATTTTGAAGTCGGCTCTATCTTGATGAACTGAACAAATATTTTTAAGTGCGGACCACTGTATTCTCTCCCTGAAAATGACGTTTCAGTCACCTCCACTGTTTCCAAGCTCAGCTGCAGTCACTCTGAAGATCATGTCATAATAGTTTATGCTCCGTCACAAGAAAAAGCAGCCACACTGAGTAAGTGTACTCATACCCACAGTGGAAATGCTGCCAAACTGAGCTGAGCTGAGCTGATATCAGCAGTGGAAAAGCAGCATTCGATCTCTCCCTTGACCTCCATTTAACTGATGGCACATCCATGGTTAAATTTCCTTGTTAGTATGAAAGTATATTTTCTATCAGAACAATGGTGTCTAAGTTTTATTGAAGTACGTTGTATGTTATCCAAATATAGGACATGATCATTCAATTTGCTTCGTGTTATCTGACATTTACGCAACTGAGTGAGCAACTAAAACAACACTCTGGACACATGACACGACCATTTTCCTACAAAAACATGTAGACTCATAATAATAGTGCACTCCATTAATTCTGTACCTCTGTCAGTGTGTGGTGGTGTATTAACATCTGCCTGTATTTTCTATTTTCCTCTTGTTTTGCTGTGTTTAGGGTGTTTCTGGGTGTTGACCTTCAGGCAGTGAGTTTGTATCTACAGCCAATCAATGACAAATCTGGTGCAATGTGTATGTGCAGAATAATAGAAAAATGAAGTGACTCCAGTTTGTTCTGCATTGAATTGGTGTATATCAATTCTGTCTGAGAAAAAAAACTGCTGGTAAAAATGGTGTGGTGAGGTGTTTTAGATCAGAACCACTAAGGAAAATAATAATGCTTTATTTTTCTTTTTCATGGCTTTTCTTACGCATTTTACCACACAGTCTATTGCTTGCTTACCTTCCACTTGCAGAAAGGGGGGCAAAGATTGAACATTTTATAAACACAAGCAAGAAATGTTACATAATTTACCTTTAAGGCCTTGTTCAGACCGCCAGCAAGAATCCATTCGGCAGCAAAAAAAAAAAAAAAAAAAAAAAAAGTCTGGTTTCTGTTAATCTGATCAAGCCATATGCATTTCCACTCTGCATCTCAGTCTGAATGCTCTGACTGCTCAAAACTGATGTTTTGTGCCTTTTGTGTCACTCAGTACTCAACAAATTGACAAAGTCAGAGACAGAGTGATGGAAGTTCTGAGAAGAATACACACTGCAACTATCAGAGTACTACAGCATGGAACGTGGTCTTTGGTCTACTGGGGAGGCTTCAGTACACATGATGCCAAAAAGTCACTGAAGTTTAGAAAACCATGTCACCAATGTAGCTATGTAGTCACCGATGCAGACATCATTACCATGGCAACCCACTCAGATTGGGTGGTGACGTCTAAACACCAAGCCGATCCAATAACCTGCATTTAAAATGTGAACAGTCTGTCCAAGAGATTAGTTTGGGGAAAATCTTTTTTGTCTGCAGTCTGAGCAAAGCCTCAACAGTTCAATCGGTCAGTATTCACAGTTTAAGATATTGTTGAGACATTTACACATGTTAAAACAGGAGAAGCACAGTACTTTAAGTATTAAACATTATTTTTAAATGCTCCGTTTCAGTTTCCGACATAGTTTCTATGCACTGCTGCACAAACTATTTCACTAGCGGGGCTAAGTACAGGTATCAGTTACACCTGTGGTTCTACTTCTACGACAGGTCCAAACACCTGAGAATACAAACAGCTGCTGCATCCACTCTGCTATGATTCCCATCCTGTGAGAACCACGTCCACTTCTCTACTCTGGACACAGCACTCCCTCAAAACTCATAGCTACATATGCAGACAGTCTGTGGTTTTAACAACTATTCTAGTAGATTACATGCTGTTTTTGTCAACAGGAAGTTGTAGGCATATGTGCTATATTTGTGCACACAGGGCTGACAGCTGATGGGTACCAAGACCCATCTGAAACCATGGAGTTCACTCTTTAAAACTGTCTGAATCTATAGTCAGACACCTCAGCAGGAGGAAGCTGTCACACTCTCATGTTCTTTTTCCAACAGTGGCCAGTACATCATGGAAGTTTCTGTTCTTGCATACTTTTAGCTCTACACACATAGTTGTCAAACATTAAGAGATTTCTCCATACAGCCAGACAAGGTTTCAAGCAAACCACGAGAGAGGCCCTGGCCTGGCAACACAAGATTAACTATAGCGTGATGGAGAATAAGAGAAACCAAAAGGGACAAAGTCAGCCTATGGTCTAACACCAGTTAGATTATACAGAGAGGAAAAAGAGCTGAAATGTTTTCATAGCTTTAGAGCCAGAAACCAAAACCATACCATTTACCTTTAAAGCTCTGCAATACATGGAGCAAGCTGCAAATCATAAGAGCTGGCATATGTGGCACAGATTTACATAAATAAGACGTTTTAGCATCAAAAGGCCTAAACATAATTACAAACAAACACACACTTGTGTTTCATAGCTGGCACCAGATTAAGTCTGCACCTATACCGTAGAATGAAGCCAATAGAACTTCCTGCTTTAAAATCAGGACATGCTTTGTCCCCGATAGCGTGACGATGCACACCTGAGCTGAAAATGCTGAAAACATCACAAGGTTTCTATTTCAAGTAGAACACCAGTCGATGTGAGAAACTCCGACCTGGGATTCCTCCCTCTAGGAAGACATTACACACCAGCACTTGTACCCCATCATTAGACTGCGAAGGGGAACTCACATGGCAAATAACTGGTTTAATCTGCACCAAACACATCTTTAGTAAACCATAAATTAACAACTTAAGACCAATATTTAAACCAGCTTGACCTTGACAAGCAGATGAAGAATATTAGTCTGTTTAACATCAGTCCAGGACCCCTCTGCAACTCAACACTCAACTACAAATATCCCACTCTGTGGCTTAAAGGTATGGTGAAGTCACTTCCTCCTTCCCACTATTTTTGGTGACTCATCAGCATACCTTTCTTTGTGCAGCCTTGAAAACTTCACCACAATTTTATTTTAGTACTAATGCACTGTTGTCTCTTCAGGAGGAAACGTTGATTTTTGTTATCAGTTAAAATGCACCATTGTGCGTAGCAGTTTATAAGTTCACCACAGCCTTCTCAGGTTATGTCATGGGAAAATCCTACTTTATATCACTGGTTTATGTACTGACTTGATGAACAAAGATAATATTTGGTCCAGACACAGAAAATATGAGGATATCATCTAGTGTATGACATATAAAGCTGTTACACACTGTAACTTGCCAGTTGCATGAATTCAATGGAAACTTCAATGTGCTTCACATAGAAACGGCAACATAGTACAAATATCTGCTTATGAAAACAACTGAATGCATGACTGAAGTCTGCTAAACATAGGTGATACAATACTGATAAGCACCATCTCAATTTTCTATATATCTGCATTGAATATCTACATTTGACCATCAAACATTAAAAGACAGTTCAAATAATCCTTTTTAGGATAAACTAATGATTTTTTTTATACAGGACAGAATAACTTCCAGACATAATAAATGTAGAGATATCTATTAATACTAGATAGAACAAACTTTTGATGAAGTAAAAATCAATGACAATATTTACTTCTGAAAAAAGAATGATTATTTATGGTAACAAATTGTGTTTCATTTAATTAAACAACAATTTAAAAGAAGAAATGTAAACAGTCTGTAGAGTTTCTTGAATATTCAAAACAAATATCAACCAAATCAATAGATAGAAGTTTTTAAGAGATGATATTTAGAAAACATATGAGCTACTGAAGAATTCAGTTGTGGGGACAAAATATATCTTATAAATACAAAACAACATTTGATATACACGATCCATGACTTGTATAGAAGTTTTCTAATGAAATTTTCTTGAAAATCCATGTCCTGAACAGGTTGGTCTTAGATGAGCTGGTAACTTACTGAATGACCCAGTATTATTCAGTTTATGGGAGCTATTTTTAAAATGAAATATGTTTGAGGCTTAAGGGATATTTGTTTCATAGACTTGTGCGATCTAAGGGATATATTCAAGCTAGCAGGGGCACTATGGATGACATTAAACAAAACACACAGATCTGTATATTTAAAGCTCAGTTTCATTGTAATAGTTTGACATGGGGCTTTTAGATCAATACCCATTACGCAGAGATCTATTTTAACTCCTTTAAAAAGTGTTGTAGCTTCACCCCAGAGCAGTACTGCATTAAACAGATAATTTATAGCTTTGTGGGGGACACAGTACAGACACACAACTACACCA
Source organism: Apogon hyalosoma (assembly GCA_037367295.1). Lineage (NCBI taxonomy): Eukaryota > Metazoa > Chordata > Actinopteri > Kurtiformes > Apogonidae > Apogon > Apogon hyalosoma. The sequence goes on from JAPQRP010000020.1 coordinate 23,624,461, forward strand.
CAAACTTTGGACTCAGCTGAGTTGAAACTGCTCTCATTCTTACCCAAAAGCTTCTTCACCTCCTCCACGCTCATGTAAATGTTGACACTGGGGTGGTTGTTGTTGTTGTTGTTGACGCCTGAAGGGCTGCTGGGACTGGCCAGGCAGCCGGCCCCTTCCAGCAGCAGGAGGAAGAAAAAGCCCCCCAGTCTCCACAGCACCGAGTGTGGCCAGCCCCGGGACTCAGACGGGCTGCCGGAGCCGTGAATCAACCCCAACATAGCGGTGGTCGTCTGGCTCGCAGTTCTTCTCCGGGTTCCCCAGTCGCCAATATCTTTCTCATCCGTATCTGAAGTTAATCCCGGGAGGCAACATTACTAGTTACTTTCCGCCGCAGCGCCTCTTTTAGCCTAAACTCTTCTCCCACTGCGCTGTTTTTGTCCTCTCCTGCTAGCCTAAGTTAGCCGGAGCAGGCTAACTTTATGCTAACCGTCCGCTGTCCAAGGTTTGAACGAGCCGAGATTTACGACGTTTTCCGCGCACATTAAACACACACCGACTTTCGCCACATTCAGACGCTTTGATTAGCTCGGGCGAAAACGAAGGAAGAAACAAGTGGTCCAAAGTAACAGAGACGCTAGTCCATCCAGCCTTCTCCCTCCATGATCTTTCCTCCCGTTGCTTTTTCTCACTATCTCAGTTTTCACTCGGAGCAGGAAGGGGGGCTCCGACTGCGGAATAGGATTGGTGCCTTCACGGGATGTCGGAAATACTTTAACTAACGCGTAGCAAGTACGACGGGACAGTAAATTCCATTAATTGCGAACTTGTGAAACCAGGTATATTTACAGTAGGGGTATCAACCCATTGTAGTTCACGTCCCACACACACACCAGTGTGATCTTAAGTGGGCCGGACCTATAAAATAATAATAACATCGTAGCTAATAAATAATGACAACTCCAAACTTTTTTCTTCGAGCGAAAAAAATTAGATTATGACAATTATTACATGTACAAACTGTCCTTTGCGCAAGAAAAACGAGTGCTTTTTTTTTTTTTTTCTTTTTTAATATTATGTCTCGGTTTATCATTTAAACATGTGCATTACACAGTCCAGATCACAGCGGATCTACAAAGACACTGGTCCGACCCACTTGAGCTCGGATTGGACTGTATGTGGCCCCTGAGCTAAAGTCATTATTATATCCTTAACTGTTTACGTGTTCAGTGTAATTTATGGATTTTCAGAAATTCACCCCACGGGCCAGATTGGATCCTTTGGCGGTCAGTTTTTGGACCGCCGACCATATATATGACAAGCCTGATATACAGTCTGTTTATTAATCAGTAATCTGTGTTTGTATAGTCCTTTAATTTGGTCATAACAGATGAATGTGCATTCTTTATTCAAACATTCAGAGTTAATGTACCTAATGTATTTAATGTCAAATTTGATTGGATTGTCAATAAACGGTAGATATATGCCCACAACACCAAGCAGATGAGCTATTATTATTATTATTATTATTATTATAATGTACAGTCGCTTCAAAATGCAGTAAGAAAAGTCCATCCGAAAAGGCGACATTTCGAGGTTCAGTGAATGCAGCACAAAAACCGCAGCTCTGTTTGGGCAACAAGTGGGATGATTATCCAAAATGCAAATATAGCTACATAGTATGTAATGCAATTTTAGAGCTAATGGGGCATATCCGCGTTCAGTCCAGCAGTCCTAATAGTGTGACATCAGCTCTGATATTACAACAACCCAGTGCTTTTTGTGTACTTTTATTTTGTGGTGGTCCCAGGGGTCAGGTCAGTGGTCTTCAATCATGTGCCATCAGTGAAATGAGAGGTTGTGCCCCGCCCCTTTTTAAATATGGGTGTGAAGTTGTTCTTTTAAAGCATTATCTATCTATCTATCTATCTATCTATCTATCTATCTATCTATCTATCTATCTATCTATCTATCTATCTATCTATAACCGTGTAATATTTGATAGAATACCATCACAAACAAAAAATGCACACAAACAACATTTTAACATTTTTATTATTAAAATATTCACCTACAAAATGGCCTATAAACACTATTTACAGAGTAGCGAGCAGTGATGCCTGCTAAAACACAGAGGAAGATATTATACACAGAAAACACTGTGCATCATTATCAAGAACAGCTGAACTGTAAGTCTTTGCAATGAGACGCGGGGATAAAGAAGAAAACGATCGGAGACACTCTACAGTTATTTCCCTGAGGGACAAACCTGCAGCTGAATCACAAATGAAAAACCTCTCCTAATGTGTCAGCACGGACATGGAAATGAGGTATATAAGGTCTCGGATGCGGTGCAAAGGACTGCTTATCTTTGCATATGTGTTTGTTTAAAGAATCCAACATTGCAAATGATAAATGTTTTGGTCCATGGTACTAAGAACGCTCCACAAAGTCAGTTCTCGGAAATCGACACATGCAAACGTACTGTAATTTCAGATGGAGGATGATGTGTTTTTGAGATGATACAGTGGGTTATGACAGGATTTCTCAGCACAAAAAAAATGACCATAATCAGTTACTTCAAGTAGATTATAAACACCAAAATTGAAGTTAGGAGGTCTTTCACATGACAGCGATGACAGTCCTTTCATCAGTATCCAAGTGCTCTGTAAAAAAAAAAAAAAAACAGTAAAAAAGACACATTTTTAAGACAGTTGCTGAAAATCTTATGACTCTCTACAGTGGCCGCCCATATACTTGTTTGGAAAATTCTACAATAAATGTCATTATGTTGATTGTGTGGAAAAAACAAACCTTTATTGTTGTCTGTTTGCTCTTCTGACTGTTAAGAAAGTTAATATAAGTGTATGAAAACAGTTAGATTTATGTATTTTCCAAAAAAAAAAAAAAAAAAACTTCAGCAGTGTTCAGACAGGATCTGTAGACTTACTCTGACTTTTCTTTGGAAGCAAAGGTTCACAAATCTCTCGATAACAAACATCCTGCTGTACTTTATAAGTCCGTTTGTACCTGCAAAGAATAAAACATCATCCCTGCATTAGCTGAAGCACTCTACGGGTTATAATGACTGGAGCGGGAGACCCCTGACCTGATGGGACTTACAGGTAATGGCACACACCGCCCTCCCACACAGGCACACTCTTTGTTTCTGAATAGAGACGGGTACAGGGGTGTGGTACTCGCTGGCATACTGAAAAACAGAAAAAAAAAAAAAAAAACACACCAGTCACACAACATGAGGTATGAATGTTTGAAGTATCGTCAGTGAGCTGAAGTCTGCTGGATGGTTTAGGAGTCATGTGGGATGGACCTGGGCCCTTCTCTGGGGCTGATGGATGGTTTTAGGAAAGGAATGTTTAAACAATCTGACACTGGATGTTTAGGTGAAGAAAAGGACTCAAGAGGGGTGAGGGTATGTACAGTGTCTCTTCAGTGCGCAGCTTTATCAACATCCAATTATTGATATTTTCTCTGGGATTAGGGTTTAGGCTGGAGGCTGTGAATGTATCCACAGTTTGGCAAAATCATTTTTTCAACATCGGTTAACATATGTGACAGAAACTAAAAGAGATAGAGTGTGATAATAAGATTCAGCAATACCTTAGTGAGGTTGTTTTTATATTGGATTCTTTAAGGGCGTTTAAGGAAAATATGATTTCCTCTAACATTTTGCTCTGGAAAGGTTCAGTAGTAAGTACAAATGCATATGTAAGGTACGGATTTTACAATATGATGACTGATGAATAGTGACAAAGCAAAACATTAAAATTACTCACTAAAATGTAGGCCGAATCCTGAAACAGTTGTAGCCTGTAAAAAAAACACTAGGCCTGTATGGCATGAAATGGAGCCTGTAGGCCTCGAGGTAACATTTTTTTCTCTTTTAAGTTAATTGCAGCAAAATCCTCTTCTGCCACAGATGTCTTTAATGTGTCTTTGAGGCATGCGATGTGAGTAAGCTGCACCACTGTCTCCTCCTTCCAACGACTTTGCAGCACCATTTTAATTCAATTCAGCAGAGACGGGTCCCTCTGTACAGCCACACTAATATAGCCAGAGCATTGGCAATTTTAGCTGTTTATAGGCTATGTATGTTTCACGTGTCTTTGTACTGATCAACTTACGCTCAAAGAACATCAATCATCTGTTCCACGAAAATAACAAGCTATTTAAAAAGGAAAAATACCTCAATAAAGCAAAGAAATGGGCTGATTCTGAAGTCAAAGCTAAAGAGGAGAAACAATAGACAGTCTCACTAGCTGTGTTTCTAATTAATTGTCAACCAAGGACACATTAAGGTGAATTAAGTTATTATCAGGGGATGGCTGTGGTCTTGGAGAAGCAGTGTGTGGCCAAAGGGTCACTGGTTCAATTACCTAGACCTGGAGAGAAAATGTTGGTTAATGTGCTCTTGAGCAAGGCATTTAGTCCCCCTTTTGCTCCCCAGGGTGCCTGATATGGCAGCCCTCTGCTCCCTGCCAGTGTGTGGTGTGTTCCTACATGTTCAGATAGTGATGGGTTAAAGGCGGCGGGTCAACTTCAGTGTGTGTCACATGTCACATGTATAAAATACTGACAAATAAAGATGTTCAATTTCTCTATTTTCCATTTGTAACTGCTATCAGAACATGATGCCACAGGTCACATTAGACATGGCTGCAATGGACAGAGTAGAATCCAGAGCATTCTGCTGAGGTTTTCCATCTAAACTAACTGTCACGGTTTTCACTAATGAAGCCAGGAATAACCTGGCCTCCTCACCTGTCCACATAACCTGCGGCTATTACCATCCATGTTCTCACACTTTACAGCAATACAGGTTTCCATCCACTACTAAGCACATTCATTCTTCATTGAAAAAGGCAAAACAAAACAAAAAAAATCCCACCTTGAAGAAGTCTATAAACTCTTTTGCAAAACAGAGAACATATTTGCAAACTTTGCCACGTCTATCAGCATCTTCTAATATGATTCTCCAAAATGTGATTGAGGGAAATGTGGCTACTGTAGACAAAATAAATACTGCATAATATCAATCTGCAAATACTGGTTTCAGACACATTTCAGGAGCTTCAGTTGGGTCTGCGGTGCAAAAAGGAGCGATATTTTGCTTTTTTTTTTTTTTTTCCAAATGGAATTCTGCATTTTAAAACATTTCCCTGTGCTCTACATAAACTGTAAATGCTCTGCTTGGGTCTGAATTCTTCATTAATCCAACTCCACAGGTCCATCTTCAACACTATTTTTGAATAATGACACTAGAAAGATTGTTTTGAGCGCTGGCCCTTTAAATGCAAATGAGCCACTTTACGCCCCACCCCCTCCAGGTTGTTGGCTGTGCTGCTCTGTCCTGTTTAACTGACAGCGGAACATTTTAGGTAATCGGCTCAAAGTTTGGACATACTTTCAGTATGGACTACAACCGCTGCTGCTGATAAACAATTATGTCGTACTCAGAGAAATGTTCAACAGTAGTCTTGACCTTATATGTGCAAATGTCATGATGTAACTAGTTATAAATAACAAATTAAGAAGGAATTAAAACAGGTTGTAGAAATCCACTTGATTTTTGCCAAAATGAATATAAAGATAGCTTTGCAGCACCTGGAGGGTTCAAATTCAAACTTTATGAACTATTAGGGTCCAAATACACAAATAAATGAACCAAAGACCAATAAAAGTGGGTTTAGCAAAATATGACCCCTTTAAATTGCATGTCAGTTCTTGGATCCCTTTATACTTGCTTTCAGTTGTTGTTGCTTTTGTTCTGCTGTGTATGACTTCACTTCTGTTGAGCTAGATTCCACATTTTATCACTTGAATACCTCGACTTGATAATTGTGCCTGTGTTTGTTAAAGCAATCGACATCATGGATAAAGCAATCCCACTGATGTTTCCTCCAGGCTGCTGCCATATTACCGTTTGTCTCTTACCATATGTTTGCACACCACATGCAGTCTCAAGGACATGCAAAAGAAATCTCAGAGTTATAAATGTAACACTGGCCCTCAGTGGTGATGTAGTGGAAATAATATGTTGCTTTGTGCCTCCTTCAGTGACAGTGTATTCATGGTTTACATTCATGCCCCCAAGCCTTTAAGTTAACCAAGCCATTCATAAATGTCACTGGAGCGTGTCTCCTGCTTTTAAGAGAGAAGAACTTCAGGCGTGGCAGAGTATCGAAGCTTCACAAAAAGCCCCAGCTGACCAGCAGATTCAAGATGGGACAATGTAAACCACTGAGCCACTACAAGCAAACTCACCAAAACTGAACCCCAGCCTACGGGTTGAATACTAATGAGGGACTCCAGTTTAGAAATGAGTTAAGATTAATCTGATGCTGGGGTTCAATCGGTCAAAACAATAACAAAATGTGTAGTTTGAACTTTCTTGTTGATTGTTATTGTCACAACCGAATCTTTCTGATGAGACCCTTGAAGACCATTATACATTACATATAGTGACACATATTCATTTTACATCATTACATTCTTATTAAACATCTGCAAGTAATGTTAGTTAAAGGAATGTTAAATTATAACCTCACATAAGACATTTCAACTTATGAGATGTAAGTTAGTTATTAATGTGACATTACAGCACACACTGATTTAAAGCTGTCACAAGTCAATGGTTGCACATTGTAGTGACCTGAATTGATGTTGAAATATAGGATTAAATAAGGTTTCTTTTGAATTACTGTGTTGCAAAATGGCATGCAAATAATAAAAGACTATGTAGTATGGCTGAAACACTGCTGGATTAGTTAATATAATTCTGTGACATTTTATGATTAACCATTTAGGCACCAAAGTTTTTTTCAAAAAATATTAAATTTTGATATCAACATTTCAAAACTTTTTTTACTTACTAAATCAGTTCAGGGCCAGGCCTTTCAAACTCAGTTTTCTTCTTCACTTCAAATGGAAACATGTCCCGAATTGGTGTTAGGATTGAAGGGGCACATGTCCGCCATTTATTGGTGGGAGGTGGTAACAAGATTTGAAGCCTCTATCTGGAGCTGTGGTCTGTTTGATTCAATTATGCTGCTTGTTGCAATATTGCGACTTTGGTGCTTAAAGTGTTAATATCTGAAGGGTTGGCTGGTGTTTGCCATGTTTTACCTTACAGGGGATATAACACCAACAAAATAAAACAGGCTGATACATATTTCTTTCAATATGAACATTATTAAAAAACATTCGATCCATCAGTCAACAAAATCTACAACTCCTACTCAAGTGTACACATTGAACCTTTAAAGTAAACATTTAAATCTAATGTCCAGGGTCACATTGGCAGAATGACTATCTGCTGTGTTTGCTCATTTGCCAAAAAGGCAGTGAATCCCCTGAACTGAGCCCATCCTGTATGTGTGTTCATTTGTGTAGAGGAAGCACATAAACTTACACAGTTCACACTGTCTGCCCTTGAAGCCTACTGCGCAGTCGCAGATGAAGGAGTCACCTCCGCTCACACATGTACCCCCATTCTGGCAGGGCAGACTGCGGCAGTCCTGAGGCAGCTCTAAAAGACAACAGCTGCCATCAACATCTACAGTACAGAATGAAGAGGGGGCTCAAGTTACAGGCCACTACTACTCCACATTGTTGTCCTCTTGCTCTTACAACACTACCCCTTCCCATTTAACAAATTAACTGTCTTGATTTTACGTTTTGTCTTGTATTTTCATTGACAAACAGACACAACACGATTGATACATTACATGCCTAATAAGCGGCCTCTTTCCATGCAGTTAGTCAGCAGGACAATACCCTCATGTACGGTATGTGTGGTACATCAGCTGGGACCAATTACACAAGCACATGTGCCATCTATTGGAGCAAACTACAAAACACCTACCAGGCTTTGTTCTTAAGCCTTCCTCTTGAATCTCTAGTGCAAGGCTGATTTTGTTTGTTGTCTCCTCCATCTTCTCTAATCTAATTGGTGGATCAGGTTCTGCAAGGCAAAACGTTTCCTGTCATGAATCAGTGTAATAAGAAAAAAAATAAATGACAGACCACAGCAAAACTGGAACACCATACTAAAAAATAAAAAAATAAGACACCTTGAAGGCTTTCCCTGCAATCCACAGCTTTAAGTAATGAAACACAGCATGACTTTCACAATATAATCAAAATCACATCATGTTGTTATTGGTATAACTTTAGCAAACTGGGTGGAACAAACATAGAAAGGAAGCTTAGTCTCAAGAGCACATGATAACATCAGAATATCTGTTATTTTGTTTAGGCTACAGGCTACAGAACCCTACTCTGTGGCATGAAAGTGAAAATATATTACAAAAAACTATGAGCATATCAACAATTAACAATTTGTGGTTAACAATCTGTTAGTGGGATGGCTATGCTGTGAATTGTATGGTTACAGGGCAATGACTTAAGATATACCATCTGCAATGAGATAAGCAAAAACGATAACAGTTTCATTGTTTGGACATCTTGACCAAATTAAAACTGCTTCATTGTGTTCATATGGCATGTTAGTAAATCAATGTCAGATTGATCTCTGGAGTACAACACATGACAACAATGACAAGTGAAATATAAATAAAATATAAATAAGTTAAGGTCATATTGTATGAAAAAAAACTACATTTAGCATATTTAGTTTGCCAGATTTTGACAAATTTGAAGACTAAATCAGTATATGTTATTAAAACCTCAAAATAATAAATAAGGATGTGACTATAAAATGAAAATATATACAAGTTATAGGTCATTATTTATACTTTTCATTATGTAATAGGTAATGAAACAGTCTCAATTACTTAAGTAAACACATGTAACTTATTACATTTGACCTATTTTGTTTTGTTTTGAGTTTTCCAACACATCTTATAAATTGGGCAGTAAAGCTCAAATGGAAACATCTTAACAATGCTCAACAGTGATTACTGTCAAACCTTTACTGTGGACATTTTCATACTGAACACAACAGGCACACAAATCATGAGTATATAAATCACAAAACAACAAACTGTGACAATAGAATGGATATGACTCCTTTGTATTCACCAACATTATTTTTTTGTATTTTATTACATAATGGCATTTGGTGAAACAGTTACTCATCAACACTTCTAACAAACATGGATGATTATGACATTTGTGGCCAAATTAAAGACCAGATCTATATTCTTTGAGAAAATGCCCTCTGCAGATAATAATTAACATTATTCTGTCATCTGGTTTTGACAAGCTCTATAGGCAATGTGTCATGAAATAACTTTTGTTATGATTTGGTGCTATATTAATAAAATTTGATTGAGTGATTGATTTATTTGATGCATGTTTTACTTGTACTTACTATTTCGATGTCGAATAGCTTTTCTAGGCATGTTAGTGAACTTTGCTGTTATCTTTCCTCTTCTGTCAATGAGTTCTGTGTACCTGCAACAACCCAGATAGTTTAATTACCAGGGAGAACAGTTTTTAAATATTTGTACAAAGTATGTTTTTGATGGCTATTAATAGTGAAAATTTGCATTCCGTGCGTACCTGGGCAGTTCCTCTGAGTTGTCAGTCTCTGCTGTGCCTCCCAGGTCCTGAGGCTGAGATGGGGTAACAGTGTGTCCCACCTGAGGCCCTTGTCCTGTCACTCTTGGCCTCTCTTCTCTTCTTCTCCCTGATCTTGCCTCCATTGGCACTGGGTCAAATGAAAACGTATTAAGTATATGTATTAAAAACTCATTTGAATGTGCTTTGGGGATCTAAGCTAATAAGAGAAGCTCACAGGTAGTGAAGGCTAAGTGTTGAGGTATGCTGTGGATGTGCTCCTGCCCTGTGTTCCTCACGGATGTGAGGGCCACATAGTAGTGCTGTCCTGGAGTCAGTTCACGGACAGTATATGAACCTAATTTCCCATTGGGCAGGAAGCGACTCCTGGTATTCAACCCCCGGGTCACGTTCACCACAAAGCCATCTGGGATGTGTCTCGGGTGGCGGCTCCAGGTGATCAGTGCTGAGTTAGTGGTCACATGTGACAGCGAGAGGTTCTGAGGAGGAAGAGGCCCTGAGGGAAACACATATGGACACACTCTGACACACTGCACTAAAATATTCTTTTTGTTTTCTAGTTATTTTCCCACAAACTGGTGCTGTTCTTCTATCTGTGTGGATTATTACTTACCTCATGTAATTCTTTTGCGCTAGAAGTTAAAACAATAAATGGAATCAATGACAAAATTAACACCTAGAACTAATGGATGGAGCAAATCATTTTCACATATTCTGGTCTTGTTCGGTATTGTTCCCTTTCTGGCAGAAGGTCTATAAAATTTATCAAAAAGTATTCCAGACAAACATTCCTTTTGAGTTTGTATCATTATACTTAGGAGTTCTACCATCAGAAAATGCCTCCTCTAATGACAAATATTTATCTCAGATTTTAAGTGCTGCCTGTAGGAAAGCCATAACAAGAAAGTGGCTAAAACTAGAAAAACCTACAGTGGACGAGTGGACAAAATTTATGACATTTTTAAGATGGAAAGTATTACTTTTGCAATAAGACTACAACAAGGTCTGTTTTTGAAAAGATGGGAAAGCTGGATTAGGTATGTCACACCAGTTTGACCATCGTTTATCTAAGGTCATGTCTTATGTCCATTTCACCCCTTTTTCCTTTTCAGCCCTTTTGTATCGATGTTTTTTTATTTTAATTTTCTAATATCAAAAATGTGCACCCCAGTATTCCTGTTCTAGGGAGTTTAGTTCTTAATTTTGTATTGAATAAATGACATCTTTTGTATTGCTGAGGGAGGACCATTCATCCTTATCTGTATTGTTTGTGGAGTCACGGCTGTATTGCTGTGTGATTCAGTTATAATTTTCAGATGAATGGATATGAATGGTGAATTGTTATGTAAATAAACATGTGAACCATGGAAAATTTTAATAAAAAGAGAATTGGAAAAAAAAGAACTATTGGATTCTGGTCTTTAATGGCCCTGAGAGACACAACGTGTTTTGAGGAAACAAACAGGAAATTTTGTGTCAAGTTTGGGAAATCATGTTTGCATTTTCTGACATATCATGTTTTCCAAAAGGTTCTTATGTTTTGGAAAAGGCCACATTTTAACCCTTATGGCCACCATACTGATCTGCATAGGATAGTTAATCCATACACTGAATTGTATGCAGTAGGTTTTAGTTTGAAGTGCTTTTATTTTGGGAGACTGAGGAGGTTGAAGGTAACCTACTTGTCCAAAATGTTAGTGGTCCAGCTGAATGACTAGTGGAGGGAAACTCATCAGGTCTGATTCCACTTTGCGTCAAAACGTCCACCGTGTACATCTGACCAGGAAGTAATGAACTAGAACACACAAAATGGCATTACAGTAAAGACAAGCCATTATAACATAACCTCACAATGCAAACGCATTCATTTAAAAAGTGGTGAAATAGTGTCCTCTGGTGATTGAATGGTATAATACAACAGTCAATTTAGGATGGAAAACTGCAACAGCACCGTTTAGTGGATGCTGAGAGAGCTGCAGCTTTGTAAATGAAACATTTGGATTATCAGTGAAACAGAGATATGCTGTGAAACTAATTCTGCCTTTATTTCAGGATAACACATTGTGGTTTTTACTAACCCCAGGGAAAAAATAATTTCATTCAAAACTCAGCAGCTGTTAACCAGAACTTAGAGGTAAGAGAGCACATTAAGTTATCTATTAGTGCTCTTAGTGTCATCCTGTAAGATTTAGACCTTATTTAAAGGCCCTTAATGAGCTGAAATACATTACATTTTCCTACTGTTTGCCCTCAGGAGTACTCACATGATCTGCTGCTGATTTATTGAAGGTTTTTGCGAACCTTCCATAAATGAAAATTCAGTTGCAAGAAAATGCAGTCATTTTAACCAAATTTCATTCTATTGTACTAGCACTTAGTTCATGTAAGTCCTTTTATGCAATTATACAACATTTCATTGTTATTATCATTACCTGAAGGTGTATTCGGTGGTGCTGGCATTCAACACAGCTGTACGAGCATCACTTCCACCTGGAGGCAACAGAGACACCCGGACCCGGCTGACTGCTGCATGACGAGCCGCCTGAACCATCCAACGCAACCAAACCTGAGAGGACGACACATTCACCACCTGCAGCTGCTCCACCCGCCGAGGTCCTGGCACGCAAACCACAAACACTTTATGGAAGCATTCACGTGTATCAAAACTACTACAGCTCCACAGATAAAAACACAGATTATTACTGCTGTATTAAAGAGGAAGCTCACTGGTGCGTATCAGTGCAGTGGCGGGCCGGCTGTAGTCACTGCTATTGCTGTTGTGTTTGAGGGAGATGGTGGAGATGTTGTAGAGCAGGCCGGGCACCAGGCCTCGCATGACGTGGGTGAACTGCTGCCTGTCAAGTATGTCTGTCTTGCGATTACCACGACCCAGGGGAGCATACTTGACAGCAAAGCCACTAACCAGGCTTTGGGAAGGCTCCGGCTCATCCCAGCGCAGCTCCACCTCATTTTCCTCCACTCGCAGCACATGGAGACCAGAGGGAGGCAACAGGTCTGGGAACAGAGGAATCCTCATAAGTCCAAAGTCCAATCCTCATGAGATTAGTATAACCTCCAGTGGACCTCCAGTGATTTGGAAATTAACCACCAACATCTGTGTTTCACACAAGATAGGCAAAGTCTGTTTTTTACTTGAATTTACTGACATTATTCTCTGGCTCTGATGTCAAGACTCACCACAGATAACTTTCATACCTGTCATCCATCTCATCATCTTTTGACATATTGTTTTTTTGAAGATTTAAGTTTGCTCTTTCAGTTGAAAGAATCCATGCGATATTGTGACGTAAGGCTCCTGAACGTCCATCAAAAACACTTTTACTTTTTACTCCATAGTCCTTGACCCAGAAATAGGCAGAATATACGCACATGAAAAATGTGAAATGTGAAAAAATGTTGCAAATCCAACCGAATCAAAGAGATGTAAAGTCAAAGTCACTCAGTTGTTTTACCCTGGTGTTAGTCATGGTGCTCAGGTGTAGAATGACTGCACAATGGTTTTGTATTGATGCCATGTGTTCTGTCATCCCCAGGACTTTCAGCTTCTTTCCTACAGTCTGTGCCCACCTTAGGTGCTGTGATTCCTTTTTGTTGTTATTTGATGGCAAACTATGTGTTTTTACCCTGCCCCCCAAAGGTGAGGCGAGGGTATTGTTTTTGGTTAGTTTTTTTGTCCGCCTGTTTGTTTGTTTTTTTGTTTGTCAGCAACTTTATGCAAAAACTACTGGACCAATTTCCATGAAATTTTCAGGAAAGGTGCAGGATGGTCTAGAATAGATTCCATTGAATTTTGGTGAATGTACATCAAAGGTCAAGGTCAAGGTCACCAAAAAATGTGTTTTCGCGATGATAAGAGACAGGGCAAATCAGGTAAAATGTTTGCGAGGGGCGGGGTTTGTTGTGCCTGGCACCACTTGTAGATATTTTTTCAATACTTAGAAATCATCTCAAATAAACACAAAACAAATCTGATCATCGGTTGTCAACACACAATTCCACAATTACTAGATGACCCCCACGTTTATGAAGCTTATTTCCAAACAGACAAACACTCTTTAGTCTGGCTAATATGGTATCATGTCTATCCAGAGAAACAGAGAAAGTTTTTGTTTTTAAAATTTTTTAGGCCTACATTTTTTAAAGGTAAAGAACATTATGACGTACTTTAACAGCTGAAACACTAACACTAAATAAGCACTAAGGTAGAACAATTTGATACCTAAAAAAATCAGGTGTAAAACTAAAACAAAACTGAAATAACAAAACTAAAAGACTGAATTTAAATTAACACTAATAAAAGTTTAGGCTGTTATGTAAAGAGAGCATTAGTTACAGTAAATGACAAATGTTTGATGCTTGGTCCTATGGGATGTGCTTTTATACTGACCTTTCTCACAGTCTTTGCCTGTGTGTCCTATATAACAAACACAGTTGTAGTTTCCTCTCCTGTCACTGGCGCAGACGCCTCGGTTTCCACATGGATTCAGCACACATGGGTCCTCCACTAGAGGGCGACACAGACACACAGTTGGTTGCAGTGTGCAGCTGATAACTCTTAGATGATTCAGCCTCAGCACACATGACAACTTGCAGTTGTGAGGTGGTGCGAAGCCACTTACACATTTGGCACTGGTCTCCAAAGAAACCCTCTTTGCACACGCACAAATAATTCCGTCTGTAACCTCGACACACACCTCCGTTTAGACAGGGGTTGGACTCACACACATCCTGCTCTGCACACAGACATTTACAAACACATATGTACACCTGGATTGTCGTCCTTTAAAGCTATGTATGAATTTCTAAGCTTTCCTGGTAGATGTAAAGAGCACTGTACCTATTTCACAGCTTTGTCCTTTGAAGCCTTGTGGACAGTGACACAAGTAGGAGCCAGGCTGATTCTCACACGTCCCCCCATTCTTGCAGATGTCCGATAAGCATTCATTTATGTCTTGAAGGAGATAAAACACACACATACAGACATGTTTTGTTGACAGGTGTACTTTACTCAGCTTCTGCAGAGGTGGAAATGTTTGTAGTACCTGTCTGACAACGGTTTCCACTGAAGCCTTTAGCACAATCACACAGGTAAGACCCTATCTGGTCCCGACATGTGCCCCCGTTGAGACAAGGCTGTGACAGGCACTTGTTGACCTCTGGAATCACAGAATGCAAACTATCAACATCTGTTTGAAATTGCAAAGTGACTGAATGCACACAAACACTACACATCCTAAAACCTTGGACTCTGTATCATTGTAACATTTTTGTTGAGATAATATTAATGTTGTTCCACATTCCATGTTGAAACAACAAGACTGTCTCCATTTGACCCCTAGCTAAGTCTTCTGGACCAAGTTCAACAATTTTATGAGTACTTGACTTGGTAATATTTTTCCCTTATTTTACAGATGTTTAGTGATAGAAAACCTAACATTAATCAATGCATGATGCACTCAATTTAGAGGTATTTGGTTAAAGGTTGCATAAATAAACAAAGGAAAAAAGATAATATACTCAATACAGAAAATTAAAAGGACAATAAACCTTGACAGCAGACAAAATGCAGGTATAATACTTGAAACATTTCTGGACAGCAGCACACCTCTCTAAATAAAAGGCCTACACTTTCAGTGGTTATAATGTCTGTCACCACTTTTATACAGGCAGAAAACTTGAAAGTCACCAACACATTTCAGGACACCTGTAGGAATGGTTTGCATCACCTTGGTTTGCATTCAGATTCCATTTACCCCCATAACCACAGAAAAGCTATAAGTCCCATTACTTGTTCCCTGAAAAAGGTCTTTTTGACAACTGAAATTTATAATTTCTAAGTTTTTGGTTTTAGTCTGGTAGGTTGTTCCTAAAAGTTAAAAATGTAAATACAAAGAAATTACAGAACATTGATAGCCAAAAAGTCAAAATATGTTAATAAGTAATTTTCTTACAATTTTTTATCATATGGAAATGCATTACAATGTCACTTAGCTTTTGTCAAATTTAAACAGTTTTTATTGTGATGTTTCACACATTTTCATGAAAAAATTTCTGGATATTATTTCATCATCAATGCCCATTTATTAAAGGATTTAGAAGGAAAGATTTGTTGACTTCAGATGGTGATATTTGTTACTCCTAAGACTCTTTTTACAAAAAAAATAATTATTTTCATGATCACAGGTTCATTGCAATGAACACTTTCCAAAAGAGAAAAAAAAACCCCATGGATCAATAAAATGCTTGGTTTTCAGATGACTTTTGATCTGAATGTGCGTCCGTGTGTTGTTGTGGGTTACAGACCCTCACAGATGGGTGGCTGGCTCCAGTCTCCTTGAATCCCACAGATGCTCTGGGTGGCTCTAGGCACAGGTGTGAATCCTGGATGGCAGATATACACGGCCATGGAGCCCGGTGTTGTAGAGGAGAAATGGACTTCAGCATGCTTGACTTGTGGAGGCGGCCCACAGCCCAGATCTGAAATGAATACAAGCATGTTTATAACATCAACACGGCCACATAGTAACAACAGGTCATAACACTGAGGCAGACTAATGACAGCAAGACTGCAGTCTATCCAGGCTTTCTGTTTTTGTCCTCCTAAAATTTCTATCACCATGCTGTTAGAGTGCACAGACATGTATCATCAGGTCTAATCAAGCCTTGCTTTATTTAACTTATGCAGCCATTCTGTATCTGTTAATAAGGGCCTCCAGTACAGCAACACAGCTATGATTATCTTCAGATATAAAGCCAACTATCTCAGTCCTTTACAGCTCAGGATATCCCCTGCTTGTGCCAATCTATTCAAGTCACCTGGCACCGAAGAGGCATTTCAGAGAATCATGACATTTATAAATTACTGTGTCGTGACAAACAGTCTGCTCACCTGAAGAATGTACCGAGCTCCTGTTTATTTCACAGTGCCTGCCGCTGAAGTCCTCAGTGCATTCACATTTATACTTCCCTATGTAATGAAAACATGTCCCCCCATTTAGACAGGGGCTGGAGGCACAGGGGTCTGGCCTTCCTGAAAGACAACACTGACAATTAAATAACGTACTGTATATTCCAATTTAAGATTAAACTGTTAGCAGTGAGATCTGAAAAAAAAAAAAAAAGATGGTAACACTTTATATTAAAGTTGCTCTAATAAACATTAGATAATATGGGATAAGACCTTTGCAAGTCCTCAAAAAATGTTTATTGTATTACTATGTGATAATAAGACTAAGAGTGTTAATAATGCTGTCAGGAATACAAATATACATTTACTGAGTTTTTTAACATTAACTCTCTATGCAACAGGTGTGATAGACATTGAATTGTATTTGTTTTTAAAGCCCTCACTGGTCTTTTACTATCTTATATTAATTTTTTTTAGTATCTTTTAATGCAAGTCAATATCACACTCGCTCAAAGGACTGGCTCACACAGCAGGTCCCGTCAGTGCGTACTGAATTGGGAAAGTCCTTTTTTTTTTTTTTTTACTGTGCACCTGAAACCTGGAACACTCTTCTTATTTTACCTCCAGCTGCTCCTGTTTTAATTAGATGTCTGTTTTTTCAGTTCATCTTTATCACTTTTACTTTTTTGGTATTTCTGATATGGTTTTGTATGTTTCAAGTATATTGTGTTTGAATTCCATAATTCCATCTTATTTTACCTTCAGCTGCTCCTGTTTTTAATTCATCTTTGTCACTTCTACTTTTCGGTATTTCTTATATGTTCATTGTATGTTTCAAATGTTTTGTTTTGTCTCGGCTATATTGTAAATGAGGTTGCTTCCTCAATATATTTATATAGTTTAAATAAAGGTTATGATTTGATGAACATTTTAACCTAACTTACAAAATCATAGGTAAGACCAACAATGAGTACATTTCATACACAAAAGCAATATAATCCCATCATCCAGAGGAAAATAAAAACAAGGTACTTAAACAATTTAAATCTGGAGAAAATCTAATCTTGGACTGGCTGCTTGTTCTAGTTTTCTGCAGTGTAAGAGCTAAATGCTGCTTCTCTGGACTCTGGCCTCGATAAGCTGAGCTGAGTCCTACTTGGTTTCTAGTCTTAAAAATATCACTGATGCATTCTGGGCTGAAACTGTTCAGTGACTTGTAGATTAATAGCAGCACTTGGAAATCTATTCTGTGAGTGACAGGAAGCCAGTGTAAAGATTTTAGTCCCAGTGTAATGTGCTCTGTTCTCTAAGCCCGGGTTACAACTCTAGTCTGAATGAACTGCAGCTATTTAATGCATAGTTTTGGGAAGTTCAATGATCAGCTCTAGTGGAGCTGATTGGAGCATCTGTTGGTTTTTGTGGGACACAAAACTCGGCAAACAAGTTAAACGCTTTAGATTTTTTAGCTGTGTTGTAATTCTGTATATACACAGTTACTCTTAGTGCTCTATTAAGCTGCCTACAAACTAATACGTTTTTTTTATATGGGCTGTAACTTATGTCAGTTAACATTTTACTTAATGGACTATTTATTTGTCAGAAAATGGTCTAAAATGCCAGTATTCCACAAAGCCCTGACAGCCTCAAATGTCTGATTTGGTCCACGGCACAAACACTCCTCTGTGAACCATTAAAATTTTGTTTAATGTCACAGAGATGTACAGAAACCAGAAAATTTTACAATTTAATAATGTGGATTCAGAAAAATGTGACTTGATTTTTGATTTTCTTAAGAAAACCAGATAATAAATAAATAAATAAATAAAAATTCTCTCTGTCTCTCCTTGAGCCTACTTCCATTTCCACAATCAAGATAAACTGCTTGCATACACACGCACACAACCGCACACACTCGGACACTCTGTGTACACACACACACACACACACACACACACACGCACACACACACCTACACACACACACACCTACACACACACACACACACGCACACACGCACACGCACACACACACACACACACACACACTATATACTCACAAACACACAGTACAGGTACCTTTCTCCTCCTTTACCCCTTTTCCATTACCTCCCCAATTTATCAACAAATATCTAAATCTGGTGTCTGTTTTCTCTGTTGTCTGTCTACATCTGTTAACAAGTGTGTTGTGTTGTATTGTCTTGTATTTGTAACAGTTGCGTTACGTGAGTCTGTTTTTTTTACATTGCATCTTGCTTGTTCTTCATTTGTCAAATGTCACTTGTTTGCAAATTAAAAAAAAAAAAAAGAAAACCAGATCATCAGTTGTCATAGTCTTTGGTAATTAATTTAATGTCTGACCACTAATTAATCTATTAATGAATAATTGTAGCTTAGTAATGTCCCATAATGTGTTATTTTGCTAATATTAATACAGTTATAGCCCTGCGAACCGGCGGCACATCCAGGGTGCACAGAGTGTACTCCGCCCTTACCTGAAGGTAGCTGGGATTGGTCCCTGCACCTTCATGACCCTCATGAGGATTAAGTGGTTCAGAAAATCGATGGACAATATAGTCACTAATAATCAATAAGCATCTACTGAGGACTTATAAGGCCTTATTACCTATTCACTACAACTTTACTGGAAAAACTATGAGCTTGGAGCATTGACTCCAAACTGTTGTTGTAAGTGGCAGGTGTTTCCACTGACCCACTTCACAGTGTTTCCCAGTGAATCTGTATGGACACACACACCGGTAGCTCCCTGCCTCTTCCTTACAGGAGCCTCCATTGCGACAGGGACCAGAGGCACAGGTATTGAGTCTAACTGGAAAGAGACAGGGAAACAGGGAATCCTTGAAGTACAGACCATTCCAGCAAGCTTTTAATCACACAAAATAAATCAGTTCTAGTAAATTGCAATTGGAGTAATAATTCAGGAAAATAGCTCATAACTCAGTCTTAAGTACAAATTATCATAAGCCTTTCAGCTTTGTAATATTTCAAACAGCATTACGAGAAATGGCGTGCATCCCGGTGCATTAAAGCTGTAGCTGGGGTTGAGCCTGAGTAATAGCCCACAAGTCTGAGGGTGTTTTGATAATGGTGCTTATATTAAAAAATCATGTGTGAGTAGTCCTCTATTTTTTTTTTTTTAATCAATTATGCTACCTTTCTCGCAGTGCTTGCCCCAGTATCCATATTTGCATTCACAGGTGTATCCTCCATCCCGCTCGTAGCAGTAGCCCCCATTCAGACACGGAGACGAGTCACAGACCGATCGGGGCTGTACTGAAAAACACACACCGAGACTTGACTGTGTTCCATTGCATTGGGAAACTGCAAACCTCCAAAATTACATTCAAACACATGGCCCAACCTTTAAAAAAAAAAACACAGATTATTTGTCGCTATACGATTGGATCAAATCAGCAACAGCATAAATCATCATGAAAGGTCTCTCCACATCGTAAATGTAAACTGCAAATGTGACCATTCCTTTTGAAATAGAAAGTGACACTTGTCAGGAATGGTGTGTTTAAAAATGGGTTTGTTGCTATAGTAACCAGCTGCTCAAGCAATGACACATAGCTGCAAAATGTCCTGTTGTTGTGTCGGTGCCCAAGGCTCTTACCATAGGGATAGAAGTCCTTGTGATCTAGTTCTGCTCCGCTGGTCTGACATGTACACAGGTAGGTTCCTCCGTACTCCAAACAAGGACCTCCATCAGGACACGGCCTGTTGTTACTGCATGGAGTCTGGGTGACTTCTGAGGCAACAGGATCATGACCAACATGTTCAAAAACAGATTCTGCTCTGTTCCTTAAGCTTTATATTAAAGGTGCCTGCAACAGTTAATATAATGTCCATAAATAAACACAAGATATTTGTTGACAGTATATGGACTGTTTAAGAATAATACTAAATACATTCATTTTTTGGTTTATTTAGAATAGCAATACAAATGTACCTAATATGCCATTGTTAAACTTTTGCTAAACTCTTTTGTTGCTTCAAGTTTAATAATGTGCAAACTTTTTAGTAACACTTACTACTTACAATAAATGTTAGTCAATGAGGCCCTTGTAAGTCATAACAAATTTTTTTTTTTAACCTTTAAAGACCTAGAAGTGTTTTGTTTCTTTTTGTTTGCAACTTCTAAATGAATTTTTCCATACGTCTATCCTTTCCCAGGTGATTCATCATCATTTATGATAAAACAGTATCTGAATTTTACAGTGAAAATCAAGTATTTTCTTGTGCTTAATTTACTGATTGTATAGATGTTAATTAAAACTCAGTAAATTCAAACTCAAAATGCATTATATATTATAAATTCAATGATTATTATAACAAAAAAGAGAAATGTGACTTTTTCAGCCAAATGTGTTATTAACTGGATGTCAAAACAAATGTGTCCAACTGCTGTCTTGTAAAACTACATGGGTTAAATTGGTGAATCAATATTGCAGTAGATAATGTTTGCATGTTCTTACAGAGCATCTGAACATCTACATGGGTCATATCTGATGATTACGAAAAGCTCAGAAACTGTATTTTATCTGAAATATTTACATGTAATGATAGGATGAGTAGTTCAACACTTATTATACATTTTAATACATTTCAGTAGATTGTTTTAGGCTGGTGGTGACTGTTTTAGTCTTTGAGCGATAACATTATTAAGTGGCAATAGAACTGTAAGTATCAATAATACAAACCCAAACACATTTGCTGTTAGATTGTGAGACATTTAACACTTGAGAGATTTTACACTGCTTATTAAAATTAATAAAAGCACTGTGAGGTTCTTCTTGTTGCCAACAAAAACATACATTATGTTGAACTAATTAACCGGTAAGGTCAGTAAATCCAGTCCAAACATTTTGTTGGTTTATTAAAATGAACATGTAATAGGGATGTATTAATGTTATACACTTACCACCAGCTAACTGTACAGTTTAGAGTTTACTGTAATTTTATTGCAGCTATTTCATTCAAAACAGGATCCCTTCTGTTTTTGCGCTTCATCACTAAAACCAGCCTTCTCAAAAGGTTGGTCACTACCTAAAAGTGGGTCATGAACT
>JAPQRP010000020.1:23646117-23672046 GCA_037367295.1 Apogon hyalosoma
TGTTTGTGACATTTATCTAAACAAACGTGACATGGTTTGGCTAGTGACATAATAATGCTGACATCTGACTGAAAGATGACATGAGGCTGAATCCATGTCATTTGTAGACGTCAAAGTGCAAATATGTCGGTGTGTGTGTGTTATACGGATTAGCATGACGTAGTGATAAAAAGAGATTCAAAACTCAAGTGCTTGTACAAGAGAACATGAAATATCCTCTAGACTAGACATATTGTAATTTCTATACCTGTTTTGTAAATAAACACGAGTTGCATAATTTTTGTTAATTTTCACAAGAATCAGCAGCACCCAGTAATAATGTCCACTCATTTTATCATTAGTAGTAAACTGCACTAACTGCAGACATGTATATATGTTGTTCGAAAAGGCATATAATGCTGTTTACTGGTCTGGATTACTTATATGTGGATCACAGCTTCATAATTGTGATAAAAAGTGGGTCGTAAACTGAGACCAGTTGAGAAGCACTGCGCTAAAACCTTGTCTAAATGTCATCTAAAAGACACCTGAATTTCGAGAGCGTTTTTATATGATCTTAAAGTTTGATCAAAGCTGTTGTGAGACATCTGATAGGCATTTAGACTCATGCGTATATATTATCATACTCACCAAACTGACAGTAGAGTCCTGTGTAGCCTGTGGGGCATTCACAAGTCCCATTGATGTCCACACAGACTCCCCCATTCTGGCATAGACATTCCTCTGCAGACAGACACAGGGACAGAGAGGCAACGAGGTGCTGTGTATGAGAGAAAAACTCAAAGCTGAAAAGCAAGTGCTTGAATTAAGTTTTCAGTATTGGTCGAAGTATAAACATAGGCAGAAGGTATAAATGGTCAACATGTGTACCATATGCGGCGCGTCTTTCATCTGCTATACTGTAAACTCTGTATTGATTTGCTGTCATTTCTCTTTCCCTAATCTTTTCCAACCAAAGTTCACAGGAGCAGAAGATTACAAGTCAGCACGCTGCACATCCGCTCGGTACAAATTGTAAGAATGTTTTTATTTTCCTCTCCTTCCTAATTGCACCAGTGGATCAAAGAAAGTGGCCGTATCACAGCTAAATGGTTCCCCTTTGAAGTCCCAGGGAGCTCGGTGGAGGGTATTATTTTTCTGATGATATGGAGCATATTTTGTGACCAAAATGTATGGCCCTGGGGGCAATTAATGGATTGTTAATTTGCAAGAGCCACTTTCATTGGCCACCTGTGCGGCTCGGGCCCTTTGATCTGAGAGCCTGATTAGGCACTTCTGAGTCCCACTACTTTCTCTTCCTTGGAGGATCAAGCTCCTTTTTCCACTGTGCCTTCCAAGTGAGCCAGGCAGGAAAGTATTTGGGAGATTTAAGAGAGCCTATATAAGCACTGATAGTTATTTCAGCTCAGGGGTGAGAAGTAGCATGCATTTGCAATAGCTCAAATACTATTAAGGAGCTCTCAGTGGGGAAAAAAAAAGCGTGCAACAACTGCTATCAGAGGGTGACACTAACCTCTCATGGGAGCTGAAATAGGTTTAAAGGGCTCACTAGTTATTTCCTAAAATAAATATAATACGATACAGACATCAAACATAATGACTTAATATGGTTTTATTAAAGGAAGGTATGAAGCATGAGGTGAGGATAATAACATTTTACATATTTTGTGAACAAATTGTCCTACGGTTATGCAAGCAGCAGCTGTGCTTGAAACTATAGTGTGGTGCCATGGCCAACTTCCAAAGAAGCAAGTAGCGGTGTGGAAGCATGCATATTTCAACAGCTCTGTCTGCAGAAATGACCTGAATACCAAAGACCGGCTTTGACTCATAAAGAAGCCTTTTTAAGTCTAGACAAAGCATTTCCTCTTGTTGGTAAACTAATAAAATGTGCTATAAAACAATTATTCACAGCATCAAGCGACTGCTGTTTCCAGGTTCCCGTAGTAAACTGGGCGAGGCTGTGTCAGTTTTGATAATTACAATAATCCATCATCACAGCAGCCTATTCCAGGGCAAAGGTCCAAATTCCTGTGGGATAGCGCAGCTCCTCTTCAAATATCCGAGTCTGCTCGCTACCTGCCCGGCTGCCTGCGGTAAGCGACAGCCAGCCACATGTGTACATACCTTCACACTTGTCACCATAGAAGCCCGGAGCACATGTACAGTTGTATATTTCCGAGCTGGTGAATTCACAAATTTGGTTCTTCTTGCAGTTTTCCTCATCACAGGAGGCTGTGGATAGAGACGCATGACAGGCAGCAGCGTAAGAACCAAACTCTGTGTGTATGTGTGTGAAAAAGGTTTGGCAAAGCGTTTGTACTTGCTTTTACCTGTTTGGTTTCCCTCCTCAGTTGAATTCACCTGAAGCACCACCAGCTCTGAGAAAAGAACAAGAAGAAGAAGAGAGTGCTGAAAACATCATCTAAACTCTAGCTCTAACTCTCATTTTGATAATACATGTTGTTTTAATCTGATTTAACCAGAGCGTGTATTATCTGCCTCAAAGAGTGATGGGGAAGAAAATGGTTCAAGATTTTGAATGTGAAAAGATTTCACCACCTGTCATCAACAAACTGAACCAAAGAATCTGGAAGGAATGGACAGCTGTCAATTCACGTAAGGTTTAGTTTACGTGTAAAAGTATATCAGCACTGACATCCAATAAATTAATCTTCATTGTATGGGAATACTGAAAGAAATCTCACACATTAGCACGAGAAGACGTAAGTGGGAAAGTCCGCAAAGTTCGGAAATCTCAAAAATAGCATGGTAGAAACTGTAGATAGAAATCTTTTAATAATACTATTTATAGATATGTCTACACACAAAACTCTCATCTGCTTACAGACTATTTTGGACAATATATTAACAGAGCAGAATTAGTTTAGTAGTGATACCATTAGTAGAAATCTAAAAAAAATCTACAAGTAGAAATACTATAGAAAAACTTCACCACAAATACAAGTCCTGGATTTTAGATGCTACTATTATAAAAGCACATATGTATTACCACCAAAATATACCTTGAATTGTTGTGCAATTACAGCACATTATATTATCCTGTTTTAATCACTAACAAATGTACGCAAGGTCATTTTATTGATATAGTTTGTCAATATGGAGAACATTTCAGACACTTGTGTACTACTAGAGAGGTTAAATGCATAGTGCTGCCCCATATCATATAAGCATCATCCGTGTTATATTTACTCAAAACAGGGTTCCTACAGGTTTTTACAAGCTAAATTTAAGACTTTTTAAGACTATTTAAAACAGAATTTAATGCCTCTTTCACGGAGTATTTCACGACCATACTGGCAAAAATTCATGAGTCAAAGAGTTTAAGAAAATGTATTTATTTACTCTAACGCCTTGATTCCCACTATTCCCAGTCATTTCCCACCGGGGGCTGTGAAGTTAGTGATAACTGGATCCTAATTTCAATATAAGTTGCCAGGTTGGAACTGTATAGAATAGTGTTACTTTCTTTGCAGCTTGGACATTTCCCAGACACATTTAAACACAATAGAGCGAACAAGTTTATGGCAACATAACTTAAGACCTACTATATTAAATTTAATACCTTTTAAAGATTTTTTTTTAAGGTATTAAATGCAGATTTGTAAATTCCAAACTTTTAAGACTTTTTAAGACCCTGCAGGAACCCTGGTAAAAATAACTAAAGTAAAGTTGTTGGACAAATGTAATGGAGTGAAACAAATATTTTCTGCTGAGATGAATGAGGTAGATTTATGAAACAGCAGAAAGAAGAAATATACAAGCACCTCAAATTTGTACAGCATAGAAAACAAGAAAAATACAAGACAAATACTTGGTTTCATTTTGCCACTATTTACTGTGCAGGAGTGTGAGCTTCTATTAGAAATGTATGTGAAAAACTTGGCTTGATATATGAACACTGTGGATGAAACAAAGCAAAGTACATACCATACCATTTTTGATTGTTATCCAGCATGATGGATAGAAAAACAGAAATATAACAATCGTTGATGCGAGAACTCTAAAATCCTCGTTAGATTTTCTGAACCTAAAAGGAACAGCTGGTACTAAACACTGTTTCCTTATAACAGGTAGATGGGCTGACAAATGGTTATTATCAGCTAAATGATGTACACTACGCCTTCTGCTACAACACACACTGGAGAACATTTTGTTTCTTTACAACTGTCAAAGTCTGTAACTCTACCTCCGCTATA
Organism: Apogon hyalosoma; assembly: GCA_037367295.1. Lineage (NCBI taxonomy): Eukaryota > Metazoa > Chordata > Actinopteri > Kurtiformes > Apogonidae > Apogon > Apogon hyalosoma. The sequence continues at coordinate 23,650,338 of JAPQRP010000020.1, forward strand.
AAAATATATGTATGTTCAAGTGACGATATCTGGCATTTATGAAGAAAACTAGAGAAGCAGCAGGTAATCGACAAACGACAGAGCGGTTAAAACAAAACCACATACAAATCAGTTTTTGTTTGTCCTTGTCAATGGACATTTCCACACTACAGACGATCAAGCAGAATGGAGAAAATATGACTCTTGGGCTGTAAGAACTATATTAAAAAGCATTTTTTTCCAGGCGTGAGCTCACCTGTCTCGCAGAACATTCCAGTGAAGGTAGCAGGACAAATGCAGGTGAAGTTTGCCACTCGATCGATACACTCTCCTCCATTCAGACAAGGCTGTGATTCACACTCATTTATGTCTGGAGGATGTACAAGCATCAGTTAGAGAAAAGATTATCTACTGTTGGTTCTGATTCTTAAGAGATTTTTTTAGTCATCACATGAAAAACCAAGAGGTAATTGTCTAAGATACTGAGCTGGATTAAGGGCACTGAACTTCCCTTCTGAAAGCATAGAGTTTCATTGACCAGGTGTCTGGTATTAACAGTAATCCGGTCTCATGTAGAAACAAGGATTCGTGAACTGTACATGGCCTGATAATTTAATTCAGCAAAAGGTTCATGTTTCATCAACAATCAATTGCAAAAGGAGCAAGATAAGAAAAGGTCTTTTTTGGAAACTGGCCTGACTGTGGTGAACTTTCTCACTATGGCTCATTGTTACACTGTTTGACCCAGAAAAAAAAAGAAAGTTGTTTGCAAATCAACTCAACCAAAACCTCAACGTGGACCCATTTGTCTAGGTAGGAATGGGAAACTCTCTGGACGAAAACATCTGCCAAATGACAGCGGAGTTTGATGTAGAAAGCAGCAGAGAATATTTCCTCTGGAGGAAGATGCCTACTTTCCCCAGGACTGTGAAAATCCCCACTCACCTATCTCACACAGAACACCAGTGTAACCCGGTTCACACACACAGGTGAAACTGCCAACACCTTGTACACACACTGCGTTGTTGAGGCACGGTCTGTCTTTGCACTCGTCAATGTCTGCAACACACACAAACACACACAGAGTCAGACACGCTTGTGGAATATTTACTCAGCTGATTAATATATCCGCCACACTGCTCCCCTCACTCTGCAAGTATGTGCTGCTGGCTGTGAAAGGTATTAGAAGAGGTTTGATACATCTCCACAGGCCGGACTGTGGGAATAAGCACAGGAGCTCCACAGAGGCTCAACCAAGATATTCTGAAATCCATTTTTTGGTCTGGAAACTGCTTAATGAGGCAAAAAAATACTTCACTTAATCAGACATTTTCCAGATCTTCTCCCTGATTAGCCTGAACAGAGTCGAGGTCAACCGTTCATAAGACTGGCCAATTATTGGAATCTGCTGTTCAGCATTTTTAAAATGACTGCTCCTGCAATTTCTATATAATAGAACTATTCTATTCTATTCTATTCTATTCTATTCTATTCTATTCTATTCTATTCTTCTCCACTGTGGTTGCTCCACGACTAATCATTAATAAACAATAGCTTAATAAATCATGTTTGATGCCTGTAAATCAAGCATTTCTGTGTAATACCTGCAAAACTATCAAACACGACAATAAATAGTCACAAACTGAAACAAGTTGATTTCTCAAAATAAAACTAAAGTTACAGCTTGTAGTTTCTGTTTTAACCCATAGAGACCCAAACAGCCATCGACAACCAAAAGCATCTACTGATCTAAAATGTTTAATTAATGTTGATCCTATCAATACATCTAAATAATTGGTGTAAAAGGCAGTTTGTCATCTTTTCATGGTCATCAGATATGAACCATTTGGATGTTAAGAGGTGCCATAGTGAACATGGAAACATCATCATCTTCTACAGCATTGATTCACCAGTAAAACCCATGGAGTTGGATCAAAGACAGTGGATGGAAACACTTGCTTTTATGTTCAGTTATTGATATATTTGCTAAAAAAAATCGCATCTTCAGTTTTCTCTGTTTCTGATTTAATACCCCTCAACTTTAATCTGAGCTTTTATGAACATCTACATGATCAGTGAATTAAATATAGGAAAACGCCTGATTTTCACCTAAAAAACACAAACAGACAGGGGATAATATTATAATAAATGGTGATAAATTACTTAAAAAAAGGTTACATTTAGAGAAAAATTCATTTGGGAACTGCCATAAAAATAGCACTGGGTCTTTATGGGTTAAGATAAAGTTGAGAAGTTCTCTTTAAAAGAAATATATGGATTCTTATGGTGTTGATTCCTTGACAAAAGAACATTACACACAGCATGAATAAAATGTTTTCTTTTTTGTTTTTGTTTTTAACTTTTCAGCTCTTTTCCTTTTATATACACTAAAGGAATTCCATAACAAAGTGACTTTAGAGTGATTTCAGCTAAACTACATTGTCTGTTACATACAGGTACACTACTGCACTGTTTCTACGCAGCTGATATTCTGTAAAAGGTTGTTTGTATCATTAATGTTGCTAAACCAAAGTGCGTATTTAAGTCTGTTTAAAGTGCTTGTTCAGTTTATCCACTTTAACCTGCAGGAGTTTGTGTGCTATGTTTTGCTGCAGCTGAGGAAATACAGATGACTAAAAACTAAACATTACTAAAGCAATGGCCTGAAACGCAGTGTTGTACATTATTTTATGTTATTATAAAAAGTGTAAAATGACTTCAGTTCATTATGTAGCACTGACAGCACACATTAGGCTGTGGACTGGAAAAGTGGGAAGTTCAGTGCCATCATTACACTACATTAAAAGAACTAATTAGATTTGGATACACACACATTTGCTCCTTTATCTAAAAGTTCAAATTCTGTATCAGTCAAATAATTCCAAATGTATATGAGTTCCAATCAGTAGTTAAATGTCTTCTTCATTACTTTTAATCAGCTCTGGAGAAAACATATTGGTTGACTCCTCACAAGGGGTGTGGGTGTCAGTAATATATATCAATAGTCTTTTTTTTTTTGCATCTGCCTGATAATTTTTTAAGATTTAGCAATTAACTGCAGATGCCAGGTTTAGGTTAAGCTTCTCAGGTACCTGTTTCACACTGAATCCCAGTGTATCCAGCAGGACACTGACAGATGAAACTATTAATCTGGTCTTTACAAGTTCCTCCATTCTGGCAAGGATAAGAGGCACATTCATCCACATCTGCAGAGAAAAGGAGAAATACAAAGACGGCAGTGTGATTCTTTTAATTAACACAACATTTGGCCAATGTTAAAGGTTGTTTAAAAAGGTAATGTTGAGGGAGAATGCAAGAGAAGGTAATACAGGTATTTAGAGCCTGTGGCTGAAGGGAATATCCAGGTGTCCCCTTGGCAAGTCAGGTGAAATCCTTTTGTTTTTTTTTTACAAGCTGACATTATTTTTCCTGGCTGATCTCAGGATACAGGTATTCACTCACATTGTGCAGTGTGTCTCAAGCAAAACAGAGCAGGAAGCAGCGTCAGCCATAACTCACCAATCTGGCATCGACGACCTGTGAACCCAGCCAAACAGGAGCAAGTGAAGGAGGGGTTGCCTGTAATACAGTCATCAATGCACTGGCCTCCGTTCAGACACGGTCGCAAGTGTGGGCACACTGATGCTGTGGAAAAAACAGAAGTGTAACAAAAATCCTCGAAGCAAAATTCCTAAAACATCACAGATCATTCGCAGAACTAGTCTCACCAGAGTTATTACAGCCGCCTACTTCCACGTGTGCATCATCTATGCGGAAGACCCATCTGCCTGGATAGCCCACGTTAGTGGTTTCCTCCACATTTACGACGTCAGCTGTGCGAGAGCTGGGGATGTTGAAATAGCGCTTGCCATCACCAGCATTGAAACCTGCCTGGGAAGAGAGTAGCACAATGGGAGACATAAAAACATAGCTGAATTACAGTTTAGACACCTGGAAAAAATGTAAATCATACTGTACATTCCACATCTTACCTGTGCTGCAATCCCACCCAGTCCAACCAGGTTTCCTCCACTGCTGGCATGCATTCCTGTGGTCCACGTGATGTTATTGTACTGGAATATAGTGAAGGAAAGCTCTCCATCTGTAATGAGCACCACTTGGAAAGTATTTACCTGCGTAGAGAAGAACAGTTAGGAACTCTCAGTTAAACCATTTCCTGACTTCCATGAAATTGAGTAATACAGCATGTATCTGACAGACTCGGCATAATAATGGTACAGATTCCTAAAGCTCAGTCAGGCTCATAATAGACTGCTCTGACCCTGTAGTTGTTGAGGCAGATTTCAAGAAATCTACATTACATGAACCAGTAATATTTATGCTTGTAATAAGACTACTTAATTACTTACTTATTTATACTTAACAATTATTAACAAGATTATATGCATATATCATGATATATAGTATATTATGCTATATGCTTTATTATAAGCACTTGTAAACAGTTTATAAACTGCTAATACAAACCTGAGTTTCATAAAATTGTTCATAACAGCTTTACTATTGAGTTTAGTGGTCACCTATTATGTCTGTCAAACCTAAGCTTTTTTGTTTGCTTTATTAAAATGAACACGTATTTTAATAAAGCAATGCATTTGCTAGCAGTCAGTTGTGTACTTATTTACAAAAAGCAATTCTCTTTGTAGATACATGAACTAACATGAGGACAGTGCCTTATTAAGGGTAATACATTTTTTATTATGCTTATGTTCATAATGCTTTTTTGCAGCAGAGTCAGTTTATTTATTTGAACAATCCTCTCAGTCTTCTCAGCTACATGTTCCAAATTCCTACAAACTAATACTTGTGAAATGGATTATAGTTGATCCAAATACATATGTGCTTCATAACCACATTCTTTAAAGTCGACCACTTCTCCAGACCATGAAATTATCTAAATCCCAAAGATGCATCTTTCTTTATCAAAATCACAGCTGATTACAAACATGGTTCTAAAGAGGCTGTAAAAATAATACCGGCGTCAGTGAGTTTCCGCCAAAGAAGGTGACTTGGTGCCATGTGGAGATGAGGACCCATGTGGCACTGAAGTTGGGGAACTCTGAAAAGTACGTCTTGACATCACTTGAAGCTCTCCTCAGAATATGAGAATCCAGGCTTTCTCTGTAGAATACTTTCCCTGCCCTGCGGTTGTCCACATCAGCCCAGAAAGGTGCTACAACTCTCCTGTCCCCGGCGATTGGAAAAGCAACAGGTGTAAACTGAGACACCTCCCTCAGGAAAGACACAAGGCCATTGTTGTTAACCTGAGAAGACAAACCACACAGTATTATTAGTCATGATTCAACCACTGTGACTTATTTGCAGGATAAGGTGGACTTAGGGTAAAAGTGCTGAGGAGACATGTCGGAGGTGGACAAACAGAGCTACTCCGGCCTCATGGTGAAAACAGCCGCATAGGGCATGGAGCGCTCCCATTACGGATGTTTGCACTTCCCAAACAGATGCTACTTTTATTCCGTGAAATGACAGCAGCTGAGAAAACCTGAGTTCTGCTGCTCAGGCACCTGCAAAGTCATCACACTGGGAAGAACCTTCACGGCCTTTAAATCCACAGATGTCTGCTAACAGTAAAATAACCAAAGAAATGAAGCCATCCTGCACTCGTCCACATTTCTCCTCTGTGATAAAAATGGACAGACAGCACTGTGTAACAGGATGAGGTACTGTTCTCCTAACAGATCTAATTTAAAAAGGCAATTAGGGAAAATGAGTATAAGAAAAACACTAGCATCAGATAAAAATAGACAATAATATTATTTAACTCACTGTTTAAGTCATTTGGGCAGTAATGTTAACCTGCCCATTGAGTCATTTGTTGTCTGCAAACCTGAGAATTGTTCGGTTATAGTGTCTGAAACTGAGAATTTTCTGTTTTCTATGTGTATCATAATAAATTGATGGATTTAGGTTTTGAACTGTTTGTAAAACACAACAAGGATATGAACATGTTACTCTGCACCTTAAAAACTGTGATTTCTAGGAATTTTTGCTGCATCACTATTGTCTTCAGAAGTAACCAAAAATAAGTCAGTTTTTCAAGTAAAACATTTCTCCAAAATGGCCTTTTCAGTGGTGCATAGATTTATATATATACTGAAAAAAAAAAAAAAAAGGTTGATAATTCAGATTGAATCAGTTACATCACATTATTGTCTTGACTGAGTTAAGTATTACCGATCTAAAATGTTGATGAACCCCAGTCCTACCTGGATGGTGTATATTGATATAACTACAATAAAGTTGGTAAAATTAACAAGATGACTGAATCAGCATATGATTCTGAATATGATTTGAGTATATTTTCAAACAATGTAACAATTGCATTAGAACAGTCAATGAACAATTAAGACTGTTGCATGAAGTTCTTGTTAAATGTTAAATTAGTCATAATACAACATACAGATTTTAAAAAAAAACTGCTATGAATTTTTTTTTTGGTATGCAGTATAAAATGTTAGAAAATAAAAGCCCAGTCCATGTGTTAAAGTCAAAAATACCCTTTAGTACCTCAGACACAAATGGTCTAACATTTTTCACTTTTACAGATAAATTAGACTGTGTTTGGGAGGGGTGGAGGTTATTTGAAGGGGAAAGTGAAATGGTTTGAATTAATGATAGAGATGAATTCTTCAAGTAATTGGAACCCAACTGCTGTGGTTGGACATTCCTGTAATAGCAAAAGCACTTACCAAACTGACTAGCAAATACTAAATGGCTAATTTAGCAATCATGCCCTTAAATCAAAGACATGAGCTGGTGGAACTGGCAACCTCTGCACTAAACACTGCACATCCTCAGGAACAAGCCGTTAACCTGAGTGAAGAGGAAAGTTTTCCAGGCTAAAGGGCTGAATCACCGTGAAAGGCCTTCATTCATGCACCATTTCTGCTTATTACCAGCGAGGGGAGATTCTGCCCACCATAGCACCTATCTTGTTTCCCCTGATCTCTGGAATGAACTTTGCCCCTCTGCGTTCAAGCCGAGTGGCATGTGACAGTGACAAAGCAACGTCAGATGGCTCGGCTTTGCACCCCGCATGTATGAAAACCATAATTTGAAGGATTTTGCTGTAAAAACAGCAGAGGAAGTTTTGTTTGGCACAGTACAGGGGCTCAGTTAATTGCCCGACCACAGTCTTCCCCTCTGCATCAGCGTGATGTGGTGAGAACGTGGCCGATGTGGGGAAAAAAGAGGACCGGCTGCAGGGGCAGGGCTGGGGGGTCAGCCAGAGCGCCATCTGATACTGGGAGGAAAACAAGACAGAGGGCACAGCTCTGGATGAATGGAGGGATGTACATGAAGTACAAACTATCCACACCCACATACCCACTAATGGGAGACCTGTGGTGGCAGTGGTCTGGAAGTCACCCATCTTACAGCAAAATTAGTGTAGGAAATCATGCTGAACACGAAATACAGTTCATACACTCCAATAGTGGAATATGTTTAATTGCCTAATCCAATCTCTTGTAGCATCTGGAACAGTTTAAACAAGTGTAATTCTTCCCTGTTAAGTTTTTAGGGGACTGTTTTAAAATGGAAATGACTTTAAAGGAATTTAATCTGAACTTGTGAACCTTTTTCACTGAATCATGTTATAAATTCTTTTCTGTCCAGAAGAGAAATCCATCTAGAAAAGTGTGATTTTATTTTACACATACAGTCTGAGAGGCAGCGAACAGGTTCAGGAAACAGGAGAGAGGTGTGATAAGTCAATGTTGCAGGAAGCATCTCCTCAGCTCCATATTTCTTTCTCACACTCTCTCTGTTGCCACTTTGCTCCACAACACCCTTGTTATTTTTTGGGGAAGTCTTTGCCGGATGTATCCAGGATTTTGCTTGGGTGGTTTTCTTTAGAGCCAAGCAATTTATGCACTTAAAATAAACTTTCATCTGGCTAAAGTCTTGCCAAAACAAACCCAAATGAAAAAGGTGCCCATGGATCAAGTCAGGAAAACATTCGTTTTCCTTGTCAAAAGAAGAGGTTTCACAGTTACCAGCTTGTCCAATTATTTGACGACACCAAAGGAAGTGAGTACAGTCGGACAGTCTGTGCATTTGGCCTGTAAATCCTTAACCCTGGTGCACTATTATCTTAAAAGAGCTTTAATTGAGGCAATAAATCCTGTCTGGAGCTTTGGAAGGATTGGAACACAGCTTCTATTGCATAACAATGTGAAGAATTGGTGAACAGGTAGGATTGCAATGTCTTACACTACATTTTATCACGCCAAATTTTCTTTTTCAGAGTTCAAGATTACTCAGGATTTTTAAAAAAAAGTTAAAACAGAGAATGTTAAAATTTTTTTTATATGTAGTGAGATGTAGTTGACATAAGATATAAGATACATAGTGGTTTTAATAGCTTTTTAACACTGATTTACCAAACATGAAAAATGTGAAAACCAGCATTTGATAGAAAAGACATTTGATGGATTAAGTAATGCCTAATAATAATGTTGATAGACTGTATTTGAAAGCATCTCAGTTATATTAAGTTTAATGCCTTTAACTACATCATTTACTCAAACATTTTAACACAACATTTGTTTTTATGTATTTGAGTTGTTCAGATATATCTTGTCCACTGTGAATGAACTGTTGCTAATATCATCCAGTCATTCAGTCATCCCTCATGACCACACATGCATGTAAAAAGCACCCATGCAGAGTACAAAGAATAGAGCTGGCTGCACACGTCTTTGAGCCATATATAGTGGTGAGTGAAACTGGGTTAATGAAATTGCACCAAGTGTTGAATCTCTTCAGAAGGACAGATGAGCACTAGCAGATGTGCAGTCTGTAAAGGGTGCAGTTATCCTGTAGCACATGCTTGGCAAGAAAAACTATTTGGCTTTTGTTTACATGCAGTTGTTTTCAAACATAGAGAACTAGCCATGGAAATAGTATAATTGTAAAGATTTTACTGCTACAAAATATAGTGTTTTTGAGGCCAACAAAAGCTTGGATCACTCTAGTTGATGGGATTTTATCAATCTACAATAAATGCCTTTGATCATAGCCATCTATTCTCACATCTGCTTTTAAGCTTGTGTTCCTTCCTCTCTAACCTTGGATGTCCTCCTTCATGTTCTATATACGGCCGTCTATAAGTGTAGTTAATCCATGAACTGCATTGTTTTGAAGGCCCTAAGATGCTTTGCAGATACATCTGTGTTCTGTTAAAGTGATTGGTCATTTCTCAGATAAAGCAGCTGGACAGTTCCAGGGGGAAGACCCCTGCCATGTTATCTGAGGCGTGGGAGCGGGGCAGGGCGGAGGGGAGGGCTGGGGAGGGGAGGGGACCTGGAAGAGGAGGAGAGATCCCAGCAACATGTGAAAACTGCCAGATGAAAACCATAACAGAGCGACAGCCTGGTTTCAGAAAGTGGGACTGGAGCGGGACCAAGTCAGGGGACCCATGTTTGTGAAAGCATTCTTGGGGTCTATTAAAAACCACCGTAACCAAGTCTTACATGGCTATGGCAATCCTTAAATCCACTGTTTTATTTGTTAATCACAACTGCTAAAAACTCACTCCTTGTTTTAGTAAGAGGAAGGGGAGATGATTATGGGTTAAAAGGGAATGAAAGCACTTTAAAGCTGAATCACTCATGATAATAATGCAGGACAGCACCCGCAAACCATCTAAAATTAGTTTGGATCTGCAGCTTCCATGTGGCAGTAGCCCAGAGACTTGAACCAAACTCCTAGGAGAAACTATTCATACAAATTTGCCTCTAAGTACTCGCTGAAATATTACCGGTTCTGCTCAAAGCAGCTCTCTGGTGGCAGAGATCACCATGTGGACTGTACGCTTTACAGCAGATGTTTAATGGATTCAGGTGAGGCTTTTAAAATGAGCGTGACTGTAATTTCAAGTGCCTGCCACAATCTGTTATGCCCTGCGTGACTACAGAATTACAGTCCAATGAGATGCAGAGCAGAGTTAGCTACAGGATATCACATCACAAGCCATACACAGTGTGGAGAGAGCTCAGATTTTTATCTCTATCACCTGATAACTCAATCTAAGATCAACAAGCCGTGCCATCTGTAACCTGTCTTGTCTTGTTTAATTGTGTATCAGCTTTATTACAGGAGAAGAGATGTGTTGGAATTTATGGCAAAACACAAAAGAAAACATAATGTACCAGCATTTGTGATAAACAGAAGCTCCAGGTTACTGAGTTCAGGTGCTCAAATATGGCATTTATCACCAGTGTGTCACTGTGCTGTACAGTGTGTGGAGAGAGTAGCTAGTTACATGCAATGGTACGTAATAAATAGGGCCTTCAGAAGGCATAGACCTCTGCCGAAGGTCAATAGTCTGCTCTTATTCCCCAATATCATCAAACCACTAATTATAACCTACGTTTTCCTCTTTTTGTCAGCCTCTGCTGAGCTTTTTTGCATTAGACTGACTGTTAGCATTCTAAATTAATCTAGAACTCGCCACTGTTAAAGATTAAATTAAGTATGTAAGATTTATGTATGGATACATGACATTTTGTTGGAGTTTGTTGGGTCATTTGTTGACATTAGCTGACTTAGTTGTGAACTGACAATTGCTAATGGTGCAGACTGCTGCTGTTATGAAGGACACAAAGTCAGGCTATACAGAACTAGGGAGTGAGCACAAGGATTTTAACTGAAAAAGTGATCTAAGTCTATGTAGATATCAGTATAGGTTGTTATTGTGGATGAAGGCTATTGAGACAGTTGTTGGCTTAGAAATGGAGTTAGATAATGATAACAAATGACAGACTCCCAGCACAACACAGACTCCGATGCAAACTTCATCTAAGCAGACACACATACTGAACTATTAAAGAAAGTGAAAAACAGTTCCAGCCTCGTCCCCTTTTTATGGAACTGCTCCAGAAATTAGTTTCATGAAAATCGGTGCAGTAGTTTCTGTCTAATCTGGCTGACAGAGAGACAGATGGGAGTGATCACATTTAACCTTCTTGGCTAAAGCAAAAAAGGAAACCATTAGTTACTGAAAAAATATGTAATCAAATTACAGTAACTAGTGGTGATGATTGTCAAGGGGTTTCACTTGAATGTTTTCGTTCTTGACTTTTCAGGTTTACAGTCCACTTAAAAGCATTTCTCATAAAAGTTATCCAAAAGGAGTTCACTGGTGATAAAGTAATTAAAATATGTACAGTACTTACATCTTCAACTGGGTAATTAGTAATCTGTAACCTATTACATTTCAGAGGTAACCGTCCCAACAGCATGTGCAGATGTAAGTGAGTTTGAAGGTTTCTTCATTGGGTGACTGACTTCACTCCTCTGGCCTGGCACAAATGCTTAGATTAGAAAGCTGACCTTTGACCGGACCCATTGTTGCCATGGTTCCTCAGCCTCCCCTGCCCATGGTTTGAGCTGGGAGGAGGCAGGCGAGACCCAGTGCTACAGAGAGAGGGGGGGATTCGGAAAGCGAACGCGGATGCATAACCACAACAGGTGGTGTTGATTTAGGGGAGTTCTGCCTTTCCCCGTGCTGGAACTGAACCCAATACATGACAAAGGCAGATCAAAGTGTGTTTCATTGTGGTGCGCGAAAATCCTTGTCAAACCATTCGGCTTCCTCCCATGAGCACTGTTTCTCTCTCTCTCTCTCTCTCTGCAGCATGCATATTTTCCCCCCGCTCTCTGTGAGAACGAACTGCTCACAGATGCTCTGCGGCAACAGTAAGAACACAAACTGTCATTTCCTTTAACAGCTCTTTGTAGACTTATTAGAACAGGACTTACCACTGTTGGGCTAATAGTTCTTCTCTCATTCTCCCTTAGTGCACTTGAGAGTTCTTGGAGTGTGAGGAGAGCAGATGTAAGGTGAGGAGAATGTTATGGAGGATTATGATTGCAGCCGTGGGGGGAAAACGTGATATTCTACAAATGAGGTTACACACCAGAGCTTGTGAGCACATACAAACATATACAAACTCTCAAAGGGCAGCGCAATGTAGTATTTGGCCATATGCCAGATCTCATCTCCCTGAGGCTCTTATACAATCCACACCATGTCAGTTTCTATTTCCAACTGCCAACACACATACACGCTGACATATAGACACAAACATCAGCAAAAACTCAGTGGCCTTTACTCACATAGAGTCCTGTGTGCCTGTCTCCAAAGAAGGGGAAAGCAACAGAGATCTCCACGAGACCGGAGCCTCCGTCGTCCTGAGAGATGGTCTGGGAGTCTCCCTTGTCCTGGCCAAAGGGGTAGAAGTCCTCCAGGGGCACAGCGGGTTCCACTCCAGGCAGCAGGTCCACGGAGAGAAGAAGGGTGAAGCAGGAGAAGAAGCAGGAGGGCAGCAGGGCTCGCAGCACCAACACCATGGCCTCAGCCACCCAGGGATGGAGCTGACAGCAGGCACCGTGGAAAAGGGAGGGAGGAGGAGCACGCACACCTGAGGCAACAAGAGCAGAGCAGAGCAAGAACAGGACAAGACTGTACGTTTTTCTTCTCAAACACAGCGGTGTGAATCCTCCCCTGACTGCTCTCTGGCTCTGCCTCTCTCTCCTCTCACTTGTCCTTTTAGTAGTGAACTGGGCTTCTGGTGTGAGACAGGGGACTACTGGAGATTCCTTGCATTCTGCTTGCTGCTGGGTACTGCATGAGTTACACTCCGACTTCACTGAAATGAAACGAGGGAAGGAATGAAAAAGGGGGAGCAGCGTGATTCAGCTGAGATGTGTTTTTTTTTTTTTTTTTTTTTTAAACAATCCAGCGATTTGGTCCCTGATGGTCAGCTTAGAAATATCCTCAATAAAAGCTCTATTCTGCCTGCCAAAGGAGTTCTTTCAGTTTTGGCCCCACCTCCCCCACAGGGATTCACTACCTTGCATAATTAGCTGTTTCTAGCCAATAGCTGAAAGGAGGCTGGTAACTGGATAACCACTGGGCGGATCTATGATAATCAAAGGGCTGCTTTAAAGAAACTCTGACAGGATTTTCCCCTTTCAAAACTCTTACTCTGTACAGTTAGCAAGGCATACAAGGTTACACAGAGAGAAGACATTCATGGGAGAAGCAACATTGTAAAATCATCATTACAAGAGCAGAGTGTGGCTTTGAGGTCAAGTAGCAGATTGAATATAGTCAACTAACACTAAAACTACTCAATCCCTCAACATAAGAATAAAAGAGCTTATGCACTAATACTTAACTGAATTGAAAAACCAAAGTGAAAGACTATTAAAATTAAAAAAAAGGCAAAAATTGCAAAACTATAACTCATATGCACTGTAAACACACGTGGAAAACAGAACATATCTGTGGTTTCTAATCAGCAGTGGGGTGATCATATATGCATTGCACACAAACTAAATAAAGACTACATTAAACAATGCGATGTAAATTAAAATGAAAAAGAACTGCATGTAAAATCTGCTTTGGTTTCCCCTGTGTTAATGATTCACAGTGTACAAGAATGAAAAGGCGTGAAAAACTAAAACAAATGAAAAAGTTATATAAAGATTAAAACTAACCAGTCAATTCATCGAAATAAAACACTACAAAAACTACTCCTGTGATCAAACTGAACAACAAAATAAAACTATAATGTGTTTTACAGAGCAATAATAACCGATACTTACATGTGATGTATACAGTCACGGAACACACAACATATCTGTGGTTTCTAATCAGCAGAGGGAAGACCACATATCTGAGCATTTTAGGGTCATTAAGGATAACAGAATGATTGCCAGTGAAATTTTCGAGGTATGATGATCCCCACAGACACTGGAGTCTGCGGCAATCTGAAAAAAACACTGAAAGACAGCATTGGCAACAGAGAGCGAAGGTCATTCTCTCACCCACGACACTAAATCCACAAAGGCTTTTAATGGTGCGAACCAAACACTAGAACTCACATGCCATGAAAGGGCAGTGCTGTCCTTCACAACGTTCACAGACAACTTTTTCCATAACTGAGGCCAGAAGAAAAAAATGTCATTGATTATCACGTCAAGATCTTTTTCAAAACAAAAAAAAGGATAACTGTGCTTTGATACACCCGATTTTATTAAAACCAATCATACATTTCAAGAGCTACTATTGACTGAATAGAGTACAATACATAATGAATACATGGTCAATATAGGAACCATATGTAATCACAGTACCAGGAAAATCAAATAAAATCTGTAAACTCTTCACGTAAATATATGGATTTACAGTATATTCTCATTAGAAATTGTGATTATGACATACAACAACATGATCAGAATGTGACAAATGAGTAAATCAATGATTATAAATGTAGAATTAAGCACCAACCAAGGAAACCTTTCATCACACTGTTTCCTAAAAAACTGACACAGCATAAACAGACTTAGAAGCACCAACTGTAGCGAGCCAGAGGAAATCCTTAAACAATTTGGCACATCCAGTCCACTTATAAACAAAACACTCATTGTTTGTTGTTGTTGAGTTTTCCTGCAGATTAATGTAATCCGTGTGCACATGTGCATGGGTGGGAGCAAACGCCTTGGGCTTGTGTTTGTGTGTATGCTTCCAAATGTGGATGTTAGCTTGTAATATAATGTTGTTGGGAAGCAGCCAGAGGAACAGTGAATGTGGAAGCCAGAGGTGTTACATACTTTAGTGCAGGGTTTCTGCCTACACACCAGGTTGCAGCATCTGATTGAAATAGGCCTGTCGTCTCCTCGTCTCCTGATCGAGCTGCTCTTTAAGAGTCAGCACCTATGAGAAGAAGATATGAAAGATGAAAATTCAGAGATAGGCAAATACATAAAAACAAACAGATAGACTTACCATACAAAAGAATAATATTTTTATGATAAATATATGCTGTTATTGTTTTAATACCTGCTCCTCCAGGCATTTGACCCTCTGGCGATGAGCCTTTTCCCTGGTCTCCAAGGCGTGCTCTGCTTGGAGCTGGCTGTCTCTCAGACGTTCTGTCTCCAGATCCAGCTCCTGGTGATGACGGGCTGTCACCTCCAGGAGGCGCTGTGCATGAGAGTGATCCAACTCAGAGATCTGAACCTACAGAAAGTTCATATACATTTGTGAAATGTAAGGTAGAAAAGAGGACAGAACATCATGGTTTACACAGATTTCAACAAGTTGAATTTAAGACTTTTTAAGATGTTTTTATGACCATCAGGCCACACACCACATCACAACACACTAGCTGGGTGTGCGCTGATAAATCCTGACAGAGCTCAACAGTTTGCATTAGCGGTTATTGGTTCCATGTTGGTTTCTTTTTGTAGTTTTGTTATATGTGATCAATATGATTTTTTCTTTTTCTTTTTTTTTTTTTTTTTTTTTACAAAAAGAGATTTAAAATGAAACACAAGCGAAAAAAGAGTTCATACAATGTGCACTTCATAATCCAATCAACCTGTCAAACTCACAAGTAAGACATTTAAAGGACTTAAACACAGCTTAATGGTTTTTAGACTTTTTCAGGACAGGCTGAATTCCTGCTTTACCCTAAAGACTCCAGTCTTCTCTTGTTGTTTTGATTGGTAGTGGTGCAGACGGGGTTGCAGAAGTTCTCTGACTCTGACTGGGGTTACTGAGGTCATGAACCTGGGTTTACAGAGTTTCTCACCTAAGCTTTTGGGCAAGTAAAGCAGCTACATGAGGGGCAAGCAAGATTTTTGATCCGTAAACAATAATATGCAAGTTCTTTCACATTATATTACAATCCAACACGAGGAAAGTCCATTGTCAATGCAGATCCAAAAAGGTTTGTATACAAACACATTTGCTTAATGGATCTGAAAACCCTTTCAGAAAAATTAAGGGGAAGGACAGATGTACATTACGGGGAAATATATTTTACATATTATGTTTGTATAACTAAATCTTTTATTCCTTCGTTATTCACTATTCATTTGCATGTGAATGAATGCAAGTAAGTACTTTTACTTCAGTACTGTTCTGTACAAATGTGAGGTACTTGTGCTTTACATGACTATTTGCCATTCTATACAGTTTTATAGTTACACACATTACATTTCAGTGGCCAAGATCATGAGTTCTCTTGAGTTCACCACATCAGCAAAATGACATACTTTTTAGAATAGTTTTTCTGTCCTTTTCCTGTTTAGTGAAAATCACATATTGCAAATTTGTTGATTCAAAATGATGCTGAGGAACATTAACGGGATCTGTTACATGTTGAGGTTAAAAATGTCCAATTTCTGAATTTGACTTATTATTTATTTTCTATGCATGTTTTTATGTTTTTTTTTATGTAGATTTGCTCTCCTCTTGTATATTTTGTTTAAATTTTTTTGTGTGTGATGCACAACAGTTAACTATGACATTTATCTGTCAGATTTTTGTTCCCTGAAATGTTGATTCTCTGTCTTTGATGTGCCATATTTTTTCAATAAAAATATTTACATAAAAAAAAGTAAATTTTTTGAAGCTAAATAGAGTCTATAAATCCCTCTTAGATTAGCTGGAAAATTACCACAAGGCTGTTTTAGGTCTGTTTTATACTGTTCTCACCAGGGGGAGTGATGGTAGAGGCATATGACAAGCTTATAGAATATGACACACTGCTGGAGATTAAACCATCAAAAAGTATAAAAAGTAGTTGTACAGCAGTAAAATGCACAATTAATACACATTAATACAGCAGTAAATGAATCAAAAACATCTTATATAATAGCAAAACACTGACAAGGAAACATGCTACTAAACAGCTACTCTGATGACATTTTTCTGATAATCCTAAATAGTTTTAATAAGTAAAACTTCAGTAAAACTTGTTGATGAACAGAAAGCACAACTTCTTTCACATAAACTTACAATTGCAATAACAAGACTTTCCTTTCTGTGAGTGCAGCAAAGAGGGTGAACCCAAAAGGCAAGTGCACTTAATGAAGCTGAAAACACCTTCAGCAAAGTTTGGGCAGAATCCAGAAGTATATTATGAGAAACTATCTCTACACAGAATGGTAATATCATGGAATATTTTACTTATGTGCTATTGATTTGAACAAATTAATAAAATATGATATTCCTGGTTAAACCCAGTAGTGGAAGTGGTGGATTTTCTGTGACATATTGGATGATTTAGACATTTACTAATATGAAACCTCAAAAAGAATATTATTTAGCATAGTTGTTGTTGGAAACCATTGCGTCTTCAACAATGTGTTGATTTTCAAAAGTTTGTTACATTATCCATTTTGTAAAATCTTCAATGTAACTTGTGAGTAAAGATCTTAATATTAAATGTTGTGGAGTTAAAAGTACAATATTTTCCTCTGAGACATAGTTGAGTACAAGTATAAAATTGAAACAATAAGCTAAAATCCCACTCGCTCACATCTGTTGTTAAGTTTGGTAATTGAGTAAATGTGTTTAGTTACTTTCCACCACTGGCTCCACTGGGCCTCTCACCTGCAGCGTCTGCACGTCTAGGTTCTTCTCAGCTAACTCCTGTTCCAAGCAGCGTACTGTCTCCCCCAGCTGCTCCCTTTCTCTGGCTGCTGCCGCCACCTCCTCCTCCTTCCTTAGCCTTTCCATCTCCACCTGACAGCAGCATGAGGGTGACATAATGTGAACGACTTTACCATGATTGTTCTGCACTCATGTGCCTTCCTGTAATGCGTGTAGCAGAAGCCAAGAGCAGAGGCTCTCGGTTCTCACAGTCCACCTACATGTTTTCCTTCACTTTAGGATTGCTTCATACACATGTGACAAAACAGCCTACATATCCAAATGATCTCCTGCTGTGTTGATTTATGCAATGTAAATGCCCATTTTTGTGTCTTAATGCTTCAGCTATTGCACATTCTCACTTGGTCCAGAATGTGGCAGTAAGTCTTCTGACAACACAAAACACATATTACTTCAGTCCTGGCTTTGTTACTTACAACAGCTTCCAGCAGTTTTAGAATTAATGCTAAGATGCTTTTATTACATTTAAGCCTTTTGAGGTTTGGCTACCTAATATACAGTATTTCAATCCTTTACCTCATATTAAGCACCAGGACTTTTCAGGACATCTGACCAAAGCCTATTTGTTGTCCAGCTTCAAAACAAAACACAAATCACTATTTTACTACTGTAACTAAATGGGAACTTTAT
Organism: Apogon hyalosoma; assembly: GCA_037367295.1. Lineage (NCBI taxonomy): Eukaryota > Metazoa > Chordata > Actinopteri > Kurtiformes > Apogonidae > Apogon > Apogon hyalosoma. Next base: position 23,668,465 of record JAPQRP010000020.1, read on the forward strand.
GAATCTATCTCCCACTGTAATGATGAGGGCAGCTCAGTTAATAATACACTGGTGCCCATAACGCTGGAATAAAATATTTTTACCTCTTCTCATGCAATGATTGTGGTAATGTGGTTAATTCATGATAGATAAAGTGTGACTAGGACACATAATGTAATCATTGTACCTGCACTGGAAAAAAATTAAAATCTGACCAAGTGTATTTTTCTCATTTCTAGTCAAAATATCTCATCACTCTTAAAATAAGACATAATCACCTAAAGACTAACTTTTCAATGAGATATAAGAACTTATTTTTAGACAATAGATCCTGAAAATCTTTTTTCAAGAAATCTTACTAACATAATTTTCACTTGCTCCACTGGCAGATTTTCTTTTTGCTTGATTCAAGATTTTTTTTGCTTAATTCAAGCAATAAAATCTGCCAATGGAACAAGTGAAAATTATCTTAGTAAGATTTCTTGAAATAAGATTTTCAGGATGTATTGTCTAAAAATAAGTTCTTATATCTCACTGAAAAGATACGCTTTAGGTTATTATGTCTTATTTTAAGTGTGATGAGATATTTTGACTAGAAATGAGAAAAAGAGACTTGGTAAGATTTGGATTTTATCCAGTGTGGCAAAAGGTGATTATCGATGTGTGTAAATAGGAATAAAAAGAGGAATATGTGTGAAAACCAAATTATCCACTTGATGGGCAACACATTCGCAAAAAATAACTTTTGCAAACTGTAACTTTCACTCAATATTACATTTTTGATTCATTACAGGGACATCTCCTTAATTTTACACATTAAAATCTATTTTGGAGTCATAAGCATCAACAGAGTCTTTTGTAAGGCGGGCTGTGACGAGTGACATCCAATTAAAGAGCACACTGACAATGTAACTAATAATATACCATAAAGTAGAGGCCCTGTCATAACCGTAATGACAATAATCACTTTGGATACCCTTTCGGAGCAATGTGAGGAACAACAGAAACACAGATCACATCAACATACATCTTATCCATGTTAGCTGTTAGTCATAAGAATATGGATAATATGAAAACAGATGAAAAGTAGCTGCTGCTGAGAAATACAGATGTGTAGCACAGTTATTATGATGAAAGAGATACAAAGATCCTGTTTATTTCACTTTTTTCCAGATAAAATATGTTCACATATGATGTTTTGACTCATGCACCCCTCCATGTAGAACACACACCACACAGGGAGTACAAAACACAGTAGTAACAGTTTGCTCCGACGTGTGCTTGGCATCAACTGTTTCCAGAATGTTACTGCTCCTCAGTGTGGATACTCACAGTGTTATAGGTTTTGTTCTTGGTGTGGAAGGCCCTTTAATCTGTCAGTGTTGAGGGCTATACTGTGAGCTTGTATTTCAATGTAGATAGACTTTGCAAGGTGAGGGTGTGTATTATGCATTTTTATCAAATTAAAGTGTTGCATTAAAGAAAGTCTGTGAAATGTGACCCAGTAGTAGGAAAACAATTTATAAGATCACTGTGAAATAAAATATACTAATTTTATTTCATATCAGTTTTCATTTGGCATTGTGCTCTATGGTTTAAACAAGGACTGTGCAAAAAAGTCAGTGCAACCATGAGGCTGAAGCCATTCTCTCTGCAGTATGTGACAGGAGAGCTCACCTTCTCCAGTGTCTTCCTGAGAGTGGACTTGTCTTTGCCGAGGCGTGTGAGTACCCTCTCCATCTCTGCTCTCTCGCTCTGCAGTCTTTGCAGAGAGCCTTGGAGAGCCAGGACCTTGTCTTGGAGATCATCTTTCTCTCTCTGGAGCTGTTGGGAGATCCCCTGAGCCTGCACTCCTGCCTCCTGTCGCTGTTTCAGGCTCTGCAACACAGTCCATCACCTTTATGTTAGTAATTAAACTGCAACATACAGTGTGTACATTTATTTACATTTTTGACTTGTGACTTACTTCCTTCAGTGTTCTGTTATGTTTCTCCAGTTCAGAAGATTTAAGTTCTGAGTCCTCTTGGGTTCTCTGAAGGGTTTGGGTCCGCTCTGTTAGAGTGTGGTTCAGCCGCTTACTCTCAGAGAGGGCATCTCGTGTTTTATCCAGGCGTTCCTGTAGGACACATCCATTCACTTGCTTTCAACAATCATGGTTTTGCACTTTGGCTGACTCCGTATGTCTCACCTTCCTTCCTGTTCTGTCTCTTTTATAGTTCTTGACATACTGTTCAAAGATGAGAGTATTTTTCTCTCACTTTTTACTGCAATGAGCCGACAGCTTTTGAGCAAAATGAAAGATTTATACTGGGCATGTCATGTTTTTGTTTGTACAGGATCTTTAAATGTGCAGCCCCAAAGCTCTCCTGAGAAGAGAATTAATGAGCTTGCCCAAGCTTTTTATTGCTCCACGTTTAAGGGCCTTCAGGAAAATCTCGGCAGCAAATGTAAATAAAATGTTCAGTCTGGAGCAGAGAAGATTGCATGGCTGCACTGTAAATCAAAGCACAGCGATGTAAATGTGGTGATTTGTCTCATCTGGAGGTTTCTAGTAAACACTGTTAAATTGAGAGAGAAGAAAAACTTATGTATTAAAAATAAACAGTAACTCTTCTTCAAAGAGTAGTCACCTACACATTATAACGGAAGGAAAATGATTATTTAAGGTCTTTTTCCAAATTTCTGCAGGAAACTTATTCTTTCTCAAAAAACTAAAATCACTAGAAATTTTCTTGTAAAAATCCAATTGCAATAGGCAAGTCTCTCCAGGAAGTTCCAAAGTTGCAGTCATAATATTTAATAACAAGCCAACCATTTGGAAAACAATACAAAACAAAACAAAAACTGTCAGTAGATTTTTTTTGTGGTTATTTTGATATTCAGTTCTATGATATTCAGGATGTTTTGATGAATCATTCTATCTTTTAGTTCATGAACAAGTAAGATATTATATTGCATTACATTAAGTGGCACTACAGTACGTTACTACTCTCTACTTAGTATTACTCAAATATATCATTCCATATGTTCTTTCCACATTTAGCTTAAAAGCTAAGTATTAGAGATACCATCTGAGTAAAAAAAAAAAAAAGAAGGGAACTTTAAGTCAATATTACACATGATCAATGTGCTGATGCCTTCAAGAATTTGATGAAAAAGAATTAACAACACATAGGTACATTCTCCTGTTGGTGCCCCTGATCATGGTGCTGATGAAGATCTAGATTTGGTCCCTGAGTGTCTCCAATCGCAGTTCTCCTAAAGTGCTCCTAATGTGTGTGTGCTAATGCTAATGCTAGGTATTGTGTGTGTTTTAGGATAGGTAAAATGCAGACCAAAATTTCCCTGTAGGTGTAATGAAAAGAGTTAACCTTTTTAACCATTTATAGTTATAGTTATATCCACTGTGCTGACTGGACATTTTTACTGTTTTTCCTAGATGGTAGGTGTAGTATGGACTTGATCTTCGATTGTTAAGTTGACTATAAAGCAGACCTGGGCAAAATAAGGCCCGGGGGCCACATGTGGCCCGATAGCTGGCTCTGACCGGCCCGCATGAGATCATTGGCAAATTAAAAGTCAATGCAAATATATATCACACAG
>JAPQRP010000020.1:23672146-23682842 GCA_037367295.1 Apogon hyalosoma
CATTGGTCCGGCCCTTAAGAACTGTCAAAGTTTCTCATGTGGCCCCAAAGGAAAATGAATTGCCCACCCCTGCTATAAAGCCTGTGTCTCTGTCCTGTATAGATGACTATGTGAGCAGGCTCTTGGGTTGTTTTGTTCTGTTCACTTTATGTGAGTGTGTGTGTTTAATTAATGAAAACAAGACTTTTTCTTCAAAATCTCTTCAACCCCCTGGTGCTTTCCACCTTAAGTATTTACTCTGTCAACATATCTTATATTGGGTGTAAATAGGTTGTACCTGCAGCATCCTTCGGTCATGTTCACTGGCAGTCAGAGCCCTCTGCAGCTGTGCTATCTGCTCCTGCAGGGCTCCAGTGCTGCTCTGGCTGTCACTGAGACTGTTCGACAGTTTATGGATCTGTTCTCTCAGCTGGCTCTCATGTTGTTCAGCTCGAGCCAATAATGTGGCCAGTTTCTCCTCACTGACCCTCAGAGCTGCACACTGGTCTTCACTCTCCCCCAGCCTCCTCCTCAGCTCTGTCAGTCTCTCCTGCAGTGCCCCTGACTCTGCATCCAGTTCTGCAGCCTTGAGCTGGGATCGCTGTAACTCACCCTCAAGGGTGCGATGTGAGAGCTCCAGACGGCTCACCCTGTTCTCTGCAGCCTCCAGAGACTCCTTTAGTTTCCGCTGTTCTGCATTTGCACGAGATTCTAAGCACCTAAAGAACTCCAGTTTGTCCTGTAGAGGAATTTGTACAGAATTTAGTAAGTTGTAACTTAAGCAGAATCAGAATAATTTATTAATTCCAGGGGGACATTACTAAGTGTTACAGTTGCTCCATTCAAATATACTAAAGATGCTGTATGGCCTCATTTAATTTTATCTTAATTGAATTTTTAGCTTTCTTACATACTTGTAGTGACCTGGATTCAGCCTCAGTAGCTTGTAGAGCAATTTTGAGTTGAGCCACTTCTCCTTCCAGGCCTTTCTTTTCCCTCTCTGTTCGATGTACTACTTCTTCCTGAAGGGACAAGGAAGTGTGTGCCTTGTGCAAGCGTTCTGCCATCTCTTGTTTCCCTAGGGAAAAAAAATTGAAGACAATAAGATATATCTCTATACGTTATGTATGAATAACTGTTCTTAACTGTAGCCTAATAATATCAACACACTCTTACCATCCTCAGACTGCTTCAAGGACTTTTGCAGTTTTAACACTTGAGTGGCTGACTCATTAAGACTATCTTGGAGCTCTGTCACTTGATGACTTAGACTGATTATCTGAGCCTGGGCTTCATCCTGAAATACAAAGGAAATTAGATTGTAAGTGCAAATTGGTATGTAAATTTAAATATGCCTAACTTGCTTGGTCCTGGTGTAAAATCTCCCCAGACCAAAGTGCTGGAACCGAATACTTTTATTCTTGTGTGAAAACAGTCTTTTGAATTGTTCAGACTTTCAGATCATTTGCAAAAAATAAAAGTAGGCTATCATAATCCATTAAACATAAGAAGAGAAAGGGATGAGGTTTAAACCTAAATATTGTCTCATTGTATCATAAAAAGTCACTTCTAAGAAAAAGATAATAACTTTTATGAGGATGAAAGAGAAAAATATAAGATAAAGGGAAGATGCTTGAAGTTATTGTTTCTACAGTAATGCCATAATGATAATGGATTAGATTTCTATAGCGCTTTTCAAGGCACCCAAAGCGCTTTACATTATTGGTCCATTATTCATTCACTCTCACATTCACACCCTGGTGGTGGTAGACTATGTTTATAGCCACAGCTGCCCTGGGGCAGGCTGACAGAAACGTGGCTGCCAATTCACACCAAACAGCCCCTCCGACCATTCATACGCCAGTGTGAGTGACACTGGAGGAAAGGTGGGGGAAGTGTCTTGCCCAAGGCCACAACAGCACATGACTAAAGCAGAACAGGATTCAAACCACCAACCCTTCAGTTACTGGACGACCCACTCTACCTTCTGAGCCACGGCCTCCCTGAAAGTATTCATAATAATATTGTTGGCAATGTAATAATATTTTTATTTATATTTCTCTGTTCAAACAAATTCAGATCTCAGCGAAATCAAACATCTAGCATCTACAAATCAATGAGACACATCCAACTTAGGTGACAGATCAAAGGTACATTAAGTTATTTTGTGTGCTCATAAAAATGCACTGTGAAACCAAACAAAAACCAGGTCAGGTGTGAAAAAACCCTGGGTTTATTGAACAATTTGAATACACTTAATTTACCCTGTCTTTTTGTGCATCCCTGAATCCCAGCTGGATGTCTCTGAGGGCTGTTTGCACTGAACCCAAATCCAACTCTTCATCTTCACCCTGAGGTCCGTCTGTTCCACTGTCTGCTCCTACCCAGAGAAAACACTTATTAATGCATCTCTGTATATTAGAGCAAAGCCTCTTCATCAGACTCATTCATTTAAGTGCATGGTTATACCTTTTACGTGCAAGTGGTTTCTCCAGTCAGAGGGAGAGTGTCTATGAGAACCAGCCGGGCGATTGCTGAAAACGGTGTGGCGCAGAGCTGAATACAACCCCCCCAGCTTGATTTCCAGGTCCCTTCGTTTGGAATCACCCAAGTCCAGCTGCTTTTCCAGGCCCTGGATCTTGCTTTCTGCCAGGTCAGCCTGCACAGTGAGCTCTCTGATCTTGACATTAGCTTCCTCTAGTGCTAACTCCAGCTGGTCAGTGGCCTCTCTGTGTCTCTGCTCACTCTGCTGGTGATGAGAATCTTTTTCCTGCAGAAGCTTTTGGTTCTGATGCTCTGCAGATTCAAGCTCCATCACTCGACGCTGTAGACCTGCAACCTGCATGAATAAAGAAGATTCATTCATTTCCTCTGCTAGTCATGATTATACTTACAATTCTTTTTTCACAGGACATGTACATGTATATATTCCACCAGGGCCTCATAAATTCCATTAAAAATCCAGATACAGATTAACTGTAATGTTCAACTCCAATGAATGTAATAAATCAGATATTAATATGCTGCATAGAAGATTTTGTGTTTTCTTAATATATGTTTAGCTGCTTATCTATTCTTCTACAGTTTTGCTCATGTATAAATGCACAAAGGCCAGAGGAATACAACTGATACAAACTATGCTTTTATTAGGTTAAATGATGCACAACTTAAAACTGATTTTATTCAATTAGTTTCATTTTTTAAATCTTTTTTTTCATAGCAGGCTAAATATAATTGTCACAATAAACAAACTGCGTGATTCCTGCAGAGACTATGTGGGGTTATTTAGTGTCCAACATTGAACTGTGTCAGTGAATGATGATATGCTTTGTGTAGAGTTTAATGTGTACTACGATGACCAGCTTCTCTAGTCCATCGTGCAACAATGCAGTTTATTTATACAGTGCATTCTAAACTGTCTCAAATGGATTTAAGAGATACAAACGTCTTGGCTGAGGCATAAAATACTTTAACCCCAACAGCATTCAAATGGTTTAATTTTAAACGATAGTGAGCTGATATTTGCTGGATTTAGCACGACAAAAAGATACAGTAACCAGGCTTCAAATTTATCATAATAATATGTAATCCATTTGATGGTTTCCAAGCTCCATATTTCTGGAACCAGAAAACAAAAGGATGCCATACATTTTCTTGACAACTCAAGAACACTCTTGTTACTGGGGTCATGAGAATTTTGGAACTCGAAAAGAAAAGGTTACAAGACAGCAGAGGGTAAAAGAATAAGATTTTGCTGAATCTTCACTGCACTGTTAAACCAAATATCTATTAATATTAGTGTGGTTATTTGGTAGATCTGTTGGACATTCAGTCAAGTATTAAAATAATGGTTAAAAGAGAATGTGGAAGTAGTTTAGAAGTAAAACTGCCATCCCTGATACAGCGGAATGTACAGTATGTTGTGGTTCATGTGCTCTGTGTTGTCCGAGGTATGGCAGGTATTTTAAACTATGTATGCAAAGATGGAATGTTTGCATTTATGATATTAATAAACTGATTCCCAGAGGACTTGCACCTCATTCAGTGCTGCTTCTCTGCCAGCCTCACACTCCAACACTCTCTGCTTCAGAGTGAAAGCCTCGCGGCGTGCCTCCTCCTCTTTCTGCTCCTCTTGACACACCCGGGCCTGCAGCTCTCGCAGCTCTTGTTTCTGTCGTCTGTTCTCGCCGTCAAGGACCTTCACCTGCAGATTTTAATACATACATTCTACTTAAACGTAATCTGTTATTTAAAATAAATCACATGGACACCAGTGACCTCAATCATCTCCCACCTGTCTGCGCAGCTCCTGCAGCTCTCTTCGTGCCTGCAGGCGACACTTCTCCAGCTCTCTCACGCTGCTCCGTAGACTGTTGGCCTCTTGGTTCATGGAGTTCCTGCATTCTTCTAAGATGGATATTTTCTGCTCCTTCTCCTCCACAGCTCGCCTCAAGCTACACAATATAGTGTTAAAGTTACAGAGAATAGCATTCCAATTGACACCCACTGAAGTCAGACAGCATTCACAATCCTCTGTAGTAACTCTACCTGCTATTGTCACTCTCTGCTCTCTTGATGAAGGTTCTTAGTTCTTCATTTGTTACTTGGATGGCCTCCTTCTCTCTGGTCTCATCACCCAAGAGCCTCCTGATGTCCAGAGCTTCTTTACGTTGCTTGTCTCGCTCCTGTGCACATTCCTGAAGCTCCCTATGAGCCTCAATCAACTCCTTTTGGACTTTAATAAGTCCATCTTCTGCATCTTGGAGCAGGCGACGAAGATCATCTACCTTCATGTCAAGATCATAGAATATGAAAACCATGATAGGTCTGCTTGGATATTACTTTTTTTAATTAAACATTCAGTGTCTAATATTCACTAGCGACAATTTAAAACCCCACCACTGCACCCTCCCCTGTGGTGGCTACTTAAAACGCAAAAAAACAAAACAAAAAAAAACATAAAGCCTTAGTAGAGTGTTTATTTTGTTCATTCTATGCCCCTTGATTTTTAAGGATAATAATTCTGATCCACACTCACAAAAAGTAAGGCAATGCACCTTAACACTGGATCCAAACAATATAAAATGGGAAAAAGAAGAGAATATTCACAGCTTACTCTAAGGTATAAAAACATAACTATTCTTATTTACACATTATTAAATACTAATTAAATAACATACTGAATATGAATATAATCTTGCATTTCTGTAAATATATCCCTCTAAATGTTACGTAAGGTGGTTTTCTGGGTTCAGTTCTGTGTGGAGTTTGAATGTTCTCCTTGTGTCTGCATGGGTTCTGTCTGGGTACTCAAGCTTCCTCCCACCATCCAAAAACATGTGCCTTAATAGGTTAACATGTCAGTCTAAATTGCCTGTAGGTGTGAATGTGGGAGTGAATGGTTGTTTGTATCTGTCAGCCCTGTGATGAACTGGAGACATGTCCAGGGTGCACTCCACCTTCGCCTGTTGGTAGCCAGGATAGGCTCCATGACCCTCTCGAAGACTAAATGGTTCAGAAAATGACTGAGTAAATTGTACACACTGTAGGTTTAATGAAAACAATACAAAACAAAACAAAAAAATACTGAAAGAAATTGTGTGACCATTAAAACTGACAAAAACAAAACTAAAGGAAATGTTTTTTAGTTTTTGCCTTTGCTTCACACTCAAATCTCTTCATTGACATGTATTTTATTGTTACCTTTGTGCATGGTTCATCTATCAATTATACCATTTACTAAAATGGTCTGAGGTTTTAAGTTTCTTGAATAAAAAGAAGATGAAAATAAAACTTACTAGATATTACTTACTTAATATCTAAATGGAGCTATAATAACCTGTCTTGTGTTATGCATAACTAACTCCAGATTTATCTTCATCATTTGTTTGAATCCATTTATATTGATATTGTTAAAGCTGAACAAAGAAAACCTGATAAAAACTTGGTGAGTGACTTTGAATCAGATAGTGCACTTGAGCTTTACTGTGAAAAAGCCAAACCTCAGCCTCTTCTCCTCAAAGTGCTATGTGTGTAATCTCATGATACTGTATGACCTATATTCTGTTTTAAGGCAATGTGTTGTGTTTAGTGGGAGAAAGAGGGAGGACAGAGCTTATCTGGGCATGGATAAGAGCCAGTTGGGCCTGTAGCCAGGTGCTGTCTTTCCCCATCTCCTTGCTGCTGCTTGAAGTGTAAAGAATCCACAGAGTGCAACATGATAAACAGCAGCCCCCCACCCCTCTGTAGGGGAAGGAGGGGAGGAGGGGGAAAAGGGAGGATGAGGAGCAGGATGAGGAGGAGGAGGAGTGTTATGTTCAGGGGCCACACAAGATGGTTTTTTCTCATAAACTTTAATGTGAGAAAAAACAAGCCAGTGCTGATCCAGCCAATTATACTTTATTTTATCTGATTTTTTGGGGTGGGGGAGTAGAGCAGAAGGGCAGAGAATATGAGGGCAGCAGTGTTGTGTTATGTGGATGAGACAGGGGGACCTGGAGTCCCAGTGGAGCCAGCCTCTCGCTGCTGCAAGGGAGAAAATAAACACTCTCCCCCTGGCTTATTTACATAAGGGGTTAACTCAAACTTTGATTTCATATTTTGGTACCAGGGACCGTATCCTCCCCTCTTGTTCTCTCTCTTTCCAGTCGCTTTCTTACTCTTTCATGCTCTCTGGCTCTCTTTCACACATTCGCACTCCTGCGTTGTCACATTCTGACATGAGAAATCCTGAGACAGGATTAGTAAAAATAATTAAACAACGAATCGAGTAGGGCTTGGCAGCCAAATACGACAGTGTCACAGAAGCATGACTTGATCTACAGCAGAGAGGGCTGTCCAAACCTCAAAACTCTTGCTGTTCTGGCTCCACACAACCTCATTCACTATACTCTGACAAGACTAAAGAGACAGAGCGAAGACAGGATGATCCTCATTCTTGCTTTTTTTCTTTAAACCAAAAAGTCCCACAGAGATAAACAATCCCATTTTCCAGGGATTTCCAGGCATTTAAATCAAGGCTTGGTGAGGCCCGTACAACTCTGTAGTTACATCTAATGAGGTGACTGTGAGGTTGTTGTTTTACTAAAACGCCCAGTGACCCTGGGCCTGCAATCCTGACCTCGTGCAACCCCAAGAGATGAGATTTACTGCTTTCATTTGGCTCAGAGATGTGTGTCACTGGGCCAAAATTATAGTCTCTAATTGCACTCCTCTGTTTGTATTAGGGTCAATGGAGCTAAAATTTATTTTGGGGAACTTGACAGAGAAAGAAAGAATGCATGAGTATGAGTTTTAAAAGTGGACACCACCTCTTCTTGTATAATGCAGCCCTCTGGATTCTGCACCTGAAGGCACCATGATGCTTGTAAAGCTCTGTGGCATCAGCCAATGTCAACAGAGGCCTTTAGTAAATGGTTCTCCCCCACACTGGTACTAATTGGTACAAACTCCCCCTCTCACTAGAAACATATCCAAGGCCTCCCATCCTATGCCAAGGCAAACAAGCCTGTAATTTCCTATCCATTTCCATGATTGTACAATCCCCCACTGTCATCTATTCAGTGACATCGAACCCATACATTTTATGATTTCTTTCCTTATATTTCTCAGTCCAGTTCCACACTCTAACATCTATATACTGGTGCCACTGAAGAAACAGAGATGCTGTATTTGTTAAAACTGCTGAGGTTTTTAAATGTTCTCACCTCCTGTTTTGCACATTCTCTCTGTTGATTCAAGTCTCTATTCTGCTCAGTTAGAGTCTTCTTGGTGTTCTCATGGGCGTTAAGTGATTCCTCAAAGTGTGTTTGCAAGTCTTGTAACTCAGATCGAAGGACATCCATTGCATTCTGGAACAAAGATGTACATTAATCAGTACTTTGAATTGTAGCTTATGGTTTGTACTGTACAGAGCAAGGAAAATGGCCACTGCCAATGAAACCTCCATCATATTTTTACCTTGTCCTTCTCTTGTTTGCTTTGTGCCTCCCTCTTAGTGTGTTCCAGCTCCATGCCTGCTGTGGCCAGGTCTTGCTGCAGGGCTACCATCTTCTCTGTGATGGCAGCCTTCTCTGCCTCCATCTGGGACAAAGCCTGAGCAGAACACACAGTAAGTCAACACTCTAGTTTGAGCATTGGGACTTGTACATGTATGAAATGATGCTGGCAGTTCAATTACATTCATACTTGTAATTGTAATGATTCAAGTAGTTAAACTATTTTTAATTGTGGTCTAATGCTACAAACTACAAAGTTGGGATCTTAAAGGGAATCATTTTTATGTATTTATTAAAACTCTTCAGTTCGTTGAGATTAAACTCAACAAACGTTACAGAACTGATGAATAAGACAGCAGTTAACTTAAACTTAGTTGGGTACTTTGTGAAGTTAACGTTTCTTTACAAAGTAGTTTTAGCCAACCGATTTGCAATTATTCCTTGACTAGTATTATTATACTTTGAGTGTGGAGTTCCTGGCAGTTTGAAAATGATTTCTCCATCACTGTAAATTACACACATAATGTACCCAAACTGGAAAGTGAAACAACTTATCTCATATATTCATCTATTAAAGACGGCTCATAAATATAATCTAAAATGACAAACCACACACATGCTGCTTTTCACTTTCAGCCTGCAGGAGGCTTTGGTTGCAGTGCTGCTGCAGTCTGGCCAACTCCTCGTGCACCTGCTGCAGTTCTTTCTGGTTGTGCACACGCAGCTCCTCATACTGTCTACGCAGCTGCTCCTCAGCCTGCTCCCGCTGAACCATCAGCTCCGCACACTGACGCTCCTGTCAACCATCAACACTTGTAACAATCTAACTGATGTGTCTCAGAAACAGTCTTAACGTATATCAAGTCATATCTTACCTTTTCCTTGCGTTCAGTTTCTAGCTGCTCCCTGTGGCTTTGCTCTTTGCGTTTCAGGAGGAGTTGAGCATTTCTCTCCACCAGGACCAGCTTCTCCTCCAGGTTACTACGGTCTTGTGTAGCTTGTGTACATTGGCGTTCAGCATCCACGCGCATCTGAGCATTATCACCTGAAAAGAAAAATGCAAACGCAGCCAAATCAAAATCATACACAATTTCTGGTCAAAGGGAACACTCAACACACATAGTGAATGATTCTGGACTTATAAAAATGTGATTGTGATTTTATTTATAGGGGATGCTTAGCCTTGACTTCATGTGGAACATGCTATCTTAACACCACTTATCTGATCCATGTGTGTTTGTTTGGAAATGTGGGACTCTGGTCAGCTAAAAAAGCAGCTCAGATGATTCCGCAGCCCAGCTGTTGCAGAGCTCACAGCTGAAATATGGATCTCTAGTGAGCTGTTGGAAAGGCTTCAGGGCCAGGGGGCTTGGCACAGAGGCCGCGGGGGTCTCTAAGGGAGGGGGCTACTCACGCGTCAAGGCCTCGTTAGCCAGAAGCAAGCTGCGCCTTTCCCCATCGATCCTGTTACACTCAGCCTCAAGAGACGAAGCAAGCTCCTGGCTCTCAAACAGAGAAGCCTCCAGGGATTCTTTCTTTGCTCTGGAACACAGCAGTGAAGCAGTTTTAGCTCTAAAAAAAAGACCTTTGAACCACTAGGTATATAAGATCATAAAATCCAATGATCCATTGTAGGCATAGTTTCCAAATAAAACCATGTTACTTAAAGACTCTCGTTACATAAGACTTGCTGTGCCTTAAAACTCAAACAACCTTACAATACAACAATGCATGTCAGCTTTAATCAAACACATGCATACACAGCTTTAGCCATAAACATAAGACAGTTAACTCAGTGGCCACAAACAGATAAAGGCAATACATTGCATTTTTGTGCAAAATAAAACAGAATGAAAGCAAACTGATAAACTGGCTTTAATCTACGTCTCATCCCAAACATTGTAAATATGGGTCAGACCACACAATAAACTGCACAAAAACACACAGACCTAAGTGCAACCAGCTCCTGTGTGAGACCACAGGCCTTTCGCTCAGCGGAGTTTAGGTTGACATTGAGTGCAGCTTTATCCTTGGCCAGCTCCTCCCTGTCATTGGTCACTCTCTTTAGGGCTGTGGTCTGGATCTCCAGCTCCTTCCTGCACGCACACAGCTCCTCTGACACATTCTGCATCTGCCTGTTGACCTGGAAACGGACACACACAAACAAAAATGCAATCAAGCAAATTAATAAAAAAAAAAAGGGATGGCCTGGTGGTCAAATGGTTATGGATGTCAACCATGAATGTCTGGTTAGTCTTCGTTGTCATTCCCTCCTGTCTGACTTTGTTTCCTGTGTCCTCTCTATTGTTCTGTATCCAATAAAGGCTTGAAAATGCAGAAAAAACATTATATAACACAAAGGAAATTAATAAAAATAACAACCAAGGACCAGAATTACCAAGCAGGGTAAATTACTGTAAGGATACAATGAGGAAAAGTGTCTATTTCTGTGGGTCATCTACTAACACATTTATATAGATGGGGGCAGTTCAGTTCAATAATGGCCAATACAGTCCACCAAGAGCACAGTGCAAAACGCTTCCTGAGGAAGGTGTAGGGATTCTACTAAAAATACAGACATACAGCTCTGGAAAAAAATAAAAGACCACTGCAATTTCCTCTGAAATCAGCATGTCTGCATGCATGACAGCCATTCCATTCCTGTGTCTGTTGAATTCCAACACAAGCACACCTTATTCTACTGAATAAACACCTGATCC
>JAPQRP010000020.1:23682998-23699218 GCA_037367295.1 Apogon hyalosoma
ATGTGGGAGAAATGTTGTCGGTAATTTGGAGAATAAAACAAAAATGTTCATTTTACTTAAACAGATACCTATAAATGGTAAACTCTGAGAAAGTGATAATTTTGCAGTGGTCTCTATTTTTTCCAGAGTTGTATCTTGTTACTTGTAATCTGACAAACATTATGTAATCACAGCTTTGATGCATCTGTGCGTGTTACAAACCAGCACAGTCAGGAGAGGCGTGCTTTCCATACTTCAGTGAAAAACAATGGGAAATTTGAGTCTTATCAAAAGATTTAATATATTCCATGCAAGTTTTATTGGTGTGAAGGATGAAATGAAGTCTTGTGACACAGCAAGTCGTAAGGTTGTCAGAGTTTATTAAACCCCTGCTTGGCTCCTTGGAGAAACTCCTGGCTATTACAGAACATTATGTGGCTTTGAACTCTTCCCTCTCTTCATGGTGACCTAAGGATCAGGGACAACATGGGAGAAAATTTAAACTGTGAAATTTCAGCGGCAGAAACGAAACAATCCAGAGGCAAAAAATAATGGGTGGCCAGAGGTTTTAATGTAGTAGGTATTGTGTGACTCTTTCTAGTTGGAGGTTCCAGGTCATTTTTGATTTCCTTCAGCAAATTAGACTAACCTGCCTTGGCAAATGATATGCTCTGATAACTCCTCCCTCAGGCATTTCCAATTAATTAACACATGGAGAAATCTCTCCCTCCTCTACACTGACTACCATAAATCTTAATAAATCATTTGCTTGATTCATAAATAATCTCCACTCTCTTGCAGTCTGGAAGAGAAAATCCTATACATACAGATGTAATAAGGCAAGCCACAGAATGCCTTTCCAACACTAAGTTTTCACTGTGTGTCCTCAGTAAATACTGACAGAAGTTTCTACATTCCTTTGTATTTTGTTTCTTGCAGACATAATAAACACTAGATGTTGTATAAGATATGATTTTTTTTTTTTGCATTACATAGGCCTTTCTGCATTATTTGATAGTAGAGATAGTAGAGAGAGGCGAGAAAGGCAGGTCTCTGCCTGTGGAACATTAATTTCAAATGGATTAGATGCTTATTAGATGCATACTTTGTGTTGAGTTTAATCATCCTGTTTCCACTATAATAAATATTGGTACAGAAGGTATTCCTTCCTCCAAGAGAAAGCATCGTTGATGTTTTCCTATGGAGAAGGAAACACCCTCAGTTCTCTGGTCAGAAAATCCTGTCACCTCATGGACTAAATAGATTTAGTGTTTTCTGTAATGGACCTCTGGTTATTGGATAATTAAGAGAACATAATTTATGACTTCATCGTTGGTGTTCTTCTAAAAATCTGTTACAATTTAAAGTAATTTTGGAAAATTTACAAGACACATATATGAAATTTTTCATACGTAGCAGTTCCTGTAATTGCATTTGAAAAAAATTAATAGTTTCTTCTCATCCCAGTGGTGGATCATGATTATTTAATCATCATCAGATGTGTCATGAGGATGTGGTCTACATAACATACCAGAGGTATCATTGTTGATGAACACCCGATGGCCAAAACGTCATCTCAAAAAAGAGAAATGCATATGGACCCAGACTGTGCGACACTTTTTTCCAGCTCTCAGAGTTACCAGGGTGCTCCATATATGGCACATTTAAACTATAATATAGACGCTGGATATGAACTATATTGTAAACACACACTAAACAAACAGTGAGAGGAGAAGGAGCTCCCTCAGTATGACTTGTGTTATGTTTGGTAATTTGTATATGTTGGATTGGGTATTAACCACCCAACCTCTACATTTTGTACAGAAACAGTGGTGCACTAATTCTGAACTCTACAACGCCCTATTTTTTCATGAAGCATAAATTAAACAAAACTTGAGGTGATTCATGACAACCTATAAGAACTGCAGAGCCATTACGAATGGGCCACCGGAGGTAAAACAAAAATGATTAGTAGAGTTACATGTTATTTTTCCAATTACGCCTTAAATCGCCGTGAATGGAACCTATATGAAGGAGGAAAAATGAAATTGGCACAAGTACAATTTATGAGGAACTTGCTTAATTTTGTTCAGAATGTATTCAACACAAAAATGTATAAAGCATGATGAGCGTGATGGGAAAATTGTTCAAGAATTGATCTTTCTTGTACAAAGGAATATTAGTACACATTGAGGATAAATAATGAGAGAAGTCAAATGTAAAATATAAAGTTTTCCTATGCAGAAGGATCTTTTAGAGATCTCATCATTATCATTGTCTGCTCTCTGTGCCTCTGTGCTTATGAAAGATGCACAGTAGCATCTATATTATTCCTAATTAAAGCTAAATAGAGTGCTTTGTAAACATATCTGCTGTTTGTAACTATGATATACATATTTTGACTACTTTTGACAACACACACAATTTGGGTAAAATTTGCCCCAATATTCTGTCATTTTGTAGAACTATCATAAATTTGGCAGGCTTTTAAAATAAAGATTGCATTTAATGTAAATATAAGTTATAAGTCACTAACCTCAACAAAGTGAAAACATTATCTGAGACCTTAAGAATTACATGTTCCATCTAAGAGCTTTTCTTTGACTTTAGATCAGAATATCCTACTTTACCTCTAGGGCCACTTTCTTGTACAATACTATTACACAATGGTTAGGGCTATAATGGGCTGCTGCAGCCTTTTGTATTTCATGACAACAGATTGTTTGTTAAGCAACAGTCACAGTAATGTGATTTTGAACCAAACTAAAATGAACTCACGCTAACTAAATATTAGCACACAATGTCTTTCAGCCTCTCTTTGGGTAAATATTGAACTGGATGAATTACACCAATGTTATGGATGTGAATGGCGCCCAATAAGGGGATGAAACATGAGCGAAGTGCAACAGAGGCCACCCTAGGGCTTGTTTCATACATAGCTGATTTATTTTTACAGATAAGTTATCTAAAAATGTTTGGATGGAATTTGTCAAATTGTTTAGGTTTGTAAAATTCTAGCTGAGATCAACATGGATATCCAAGTTTCACATTCAGAACAGAAAATAAAACAGAAAAGGATTCTTTTCATTCTTTGAGACACAAAATAAGAAGTGGATCTGCTAAGGGAAGAAGGGGGGAATAGTTTAGGTGTTAATTTATGGTGTGTTTCACTAAACCCCCTCTGGATATTATATGTCTATCTATTTATCTTTTCCAGTTCACATTTGTTCACGAGAACCCCTTGCTTGCTATGTCCCAAGTTGCTCATAAAACACATAGTGGGGCTTGAAATGCTCTCCATATCCCACTGGAAAGACAAGAAACATGGCAGATGTGTCCTCCATTTTAACAACAAGTGCCATAAACCTGCTGAAAGCTATTAATAACATCAGGGTTGTTCTCCCAGGTGGTGGGAGCAGGGAGGATTTGAGGCTGAAGTGTGTAAATGGCCAGGGGTCCCTGACCTGTGAGAGCTGCTCCAGGGTCTGAACGTTCTCCTTCTGCAGCAGGCTCAGCTCAGCTTCTAACTTCTGGCACAGATCCTGTAAGTGGCTGTGGGAGTTCTCCAGCGCTTGTTTGTCAGCGAGTAGATTCATCATCTCCTGTTGCACCCGCGCCGTCTCCTCTCTGGCCGCTGCCCGCTCAACTTCAGCTTCTCGCCTGCGTTCTCCCAGCTCAGCCTTCTCACCTTCTGTCTGGAGGGGAAACAACAATATTTCACTTCTGTTCCGGTAAACTCTGCCTTCCATCAAGTTTACAAGCGTAACCCACTGACCTGCAGCAGAATACGATTGAGTTCCACCTTGTCCTTGGCCAAGCCTTCACTGAGAGCAGCCATTTTGGCAAGGGAATCTTTAAGAGTAGCCTCTTGATTCTGCATCTTGGTGAAGGCTAATTCCTGTGCAGTGCGTTGGGACTCAATCTGAGAAATACATAATATAATTTTAAAAAACACTAAGTTGAATAACCAGGTGCACAAATACCAGTCTACCTTGGTTAGAGCCACAGCGAGGCTGGCCTTATCATCCTCCAACACATCCTTTTGCAGGGTGAGCTGACTTAAAGCCTCTTTCACTGTCACAAACTCCCTGCGTAGATCAGAGTGTTTTCCTTCAAGCTCCTCCAGACACCTCTCACTGAAACATACAAAAGGCATCACAGACATGACTCTCGTTATGGTGTAATTCCACTGTATTCCAATGAATTAACTAACAATTCCTCAATTTTACTTGACTTTGTTTTTGTACCAGCAAGGATGGTCACCATAGCAATGCAACATACACACTATGATGTCATTTTTACCGCAACTCTTCAGCTTCTTCCACTACACTCTGGAATGTGTGCATCTCTGCGTTAGTTGATTTGTGTGCTCCCATACTTGTACAAATGAAAAAAATACAGTGTATCTGCAATGGTTGCTTTAAAAATGGCCTATGTAATGCATATATGTATTGAGGCAGTGACACTTTTGGATGGACAAATCTGACGTACGTACATGGTTTCATGTCATGTTTTAGAATCAGCTCACTTGGAAGATGCAAGATCACAGGTAAAGAAGCTGAGTTCACAGACTCTACAAGGTACATACATGTCTGAAAAAGTCTTTACAGCAATGGGTCATCACATAACTGAGTAACAATACTCTGAATATTGTAACATCGTCTAATATTATTATTGTAAGTATTGTAAGTACCAGTGACAATTAATGTGGTATTCACTCTAAACTGAACCCTGGAGTCACTTTCACATCTCTGTATGTGAGCTATGGAAACACAAAAGAAGTGTGAGTTTTTGTACAGTAAAAGGGTGATGGCCCAGTTTGTAGAAGATTTTGTTTTACACCTATAAAGTATATTTTCCTGCCTTTGAATGAAATGTCTTTGGCAATTTTTACCGACTCACTTCCTCCTTGAGCCTGAAATAGGTGAAAAAGATACAAGATAAACAACAATAGCCCTCTGTGTTGTGTGTTGGTAGGCCCCACAGTGCACGGTCTGCTGCAGTGCACATATGTTTTTTTGACTTGCTTTTAAATCAGGACTTAAGGAGAATTAGTGATGCCTTTTAAATTCCAGCCAGAACACTGCAGACTTTTAAAAATATTCCTTTTAAGTAATCTCTTGGGTTATATTCTGATACTGCAAATAAAGAATCATAAATATGTATCACAAATTCTGCTACTCCCAACATCACTCACAAACAGATTATTTACTCATATAAACACAATCTCAGAACAGAAATCTATCTCTCTTTTTCAGAAATGTTACTGCCAAAGGCCAGAATCCTGAAGGAGTGTTGTGTTTTTGTTTTTTTTGTTTTTTTTTGCTGGATCGCATGCCCTGATCCAATTCCCTGTACATCAAATGTTTTTCAGCAAATGAAACCCTCAAAAAAAGAAAACAAAAAAAAAAAAACAAGTATCCCTCTTGCATGTGTGCAGTAACGCAATGTAAATCATTTACATTTCATCCAAATGCCAACTGGTTGTGTTGCTGGCTGGAGAATGACATGTGTTACTGATCTGAACTCTAAACAAACAGAGCTTGAGAACAATCATGGATGACAGGATGGGCGTTGTGTAACGGTCATTCTCTATGCTCGTGCAGTACCTTCTTTGGGCCTCTGTGCGCTGCCGTGCCAGCTGCATCTCCAAATCCTCTCTCTGCTGCCTCAGGACGTCCCGTTGTCTCTGAAGCTCCAGTGACGAGCTCCGTAGTACTTCCAGCTCGGCATGCTGGGAGTCCACCTCCTGCTGCACTCGTGAGAGGAGCGTTTCCAGGCTGCATTTCTCACTGAGAGACATGGCAGTGGAGGCAATGAGAAAAAAATATTGTCAGTTATTGCACAGTCATCATTACCCTCCTGAGACACAACAATGCATTTTTGGCCTCCGTGGGGGACAAGAGTTTCACAGATTTATTAAAAAAAAGGGCTGCTCACTGCAAAGGACATTCCATACAAAAATAAATAAAAAATTAATCTGAAAAAAATTGTTTTCGCCCAAGTCAACCATTCACTGCAAATAAGCAGAAACTTTTACTTTCCTTGGTCTCAGGAAGTAATTTAACCTCCTTTGATAATGATGAAAGCAGTGAAAATTACGTAACTTATGTGATTTGTGAATATAAATTCATTAATGGCATTCGGGCCTAGATAGCATTTCAGAGGTTGGAATATGGGAAATTTAGAACAACTGATGTGAAAATTTTTAATGATGGTGTTATTTCAAAACAACTGATGTTAATGTAGAACAAAAACAGCATCAGACAAGGTCTTGTCCATTAGGAGCAAAGACAGCTGAGGACAGCCAAGTTGCTCTCAAAATGTATGAGACAATATAAGACACAGTAATGTTTTAATTGGCATTTATAGATGTAATTGTGTATTGCAGTACTTGACAAATATTAGATAAAGTAAGCCTGAGCCTGAGGGTTCTATAACTTTGATGTAAATGCTGTTGTTGCAGCTGAGGGACAGGAGCTCACATGTATTCAGCTTCTTCTTGTGCCCTATACACGTGAAACATTCTAATCACCTACTATGTTTTTCTGAGGATTTTCTCAAGCATTTTAGAGCAAACTGGTGCATGTTTGCTCCTGAAGGACTGGACGTTTCCCAAACGTCCCACAAGTTTACAATCATCTGCTGACGTCAGCTGTTTCAAGCCATATCATTATGCACTATTCAATGTTTTTACCTCATTAACAATCCAAAATGGCTTTTGTCCACCATTTAGGAACTTGTGTCAGGCCTGAATGGCAGGGAATGTACAATATATTTTTTAAAATTTACCAAACAAAACCTTCAGTATCTTGTCTTTATACTGTCTACAGTAAAAGATACATTAACAAATCACAACTTGTTTTTATGAAGAATGAAAGCAACTTTTTCTACACTTGAGTTAGGTTTATTCAAAACAACATTATTACTTATAACTACAATAAAGAAACTACATTTCTCCAGCTGAAACAGAATGGTCAAGTAAAACCATTATCAGTGTAAAAGACAAAATAATAATAACAAAAAAAAGATAAAATAAAGTGATGTTTATATGCAGGAACTGGTACCTGGAGATGAGTTCCAATGAGTTTTGATGTCGCTTGCTGTCCCTGACACTTCCCTCTAGAGATTTTTTGGCCTCCTGACTCTCCTTCCTGAGCTCCTGAATCTTCTGCTCGAGCTCCTTCCTCTCAGTGTCCTTCTCCTGCAGCCGTGTACGCAGTGTGTTCACTTGCTCTCTGGAAGCATCCAGACACCCACGCAAGTCCTGCGATGTGCACAGATGAGCTGTTTAAGACACCTGGATAAGTTTATTGCAAAGCGCTGAGTAAAATGTTTCTCCATAACATTAATGCATAAAAACAGGGGACTTGTGTTTGACCTGTGCTTGTTTCTGGTGCTTAAAAAGAGCACTCTGGACAGCTATTAGTGTTGGATTTCTCAGAGGAGATCGGCTGTGAAGAGGTGAGGAGGACACCATTTCAGAGCTGCTGCTGTCACCTTCACCGCCAACAACCTGAAAGTTAATTGCAGAAAATGGAAAAATAATTATAAATGTTCTGACTACACATCTGCATGTAGCTATGTCAATCTCAGACCTGCTGAACATGGGATAAAATCTTCTGGAAGGCTTGGTTCTCTGCATGGAGAGCCTCCATCTCTGCTTTATCCTCTGATCTTCTCGTCTCCTGAACAGGAAACCAATAAGGTTAGATAAGCACACATACAGCACGCTTGACATTCCCCAGACTGCAGCTCTCTAGACAAGGAAGTTGTGGAGTTTATCAAACCCAAGGTCCAGACTACATCCAAATTTAGCCCCTCTAACCACACATCTATTCTCGAGGTCCCACCATCCTGTCCAGAGTGATCTGCATGGTGTTGAGGCTGGCATCCTTCTCAGTGTTCTGGTTCCGAAGGTGCTTCACTGTGTCAGTCAGCTCCATGATTCTAGATACATTAACACACATGGAAAGGGGCAGAGAACAAAGTCTCAATACAGGGTTCCCCCTCTACTAGAACATCAACACTATCATATTCTCTGCATGTAATTCTTGCAACTAACAATGGCTTCTGTTAAGATCAAAAGCTGACTAAAACCCAGAATACAAAGGCAATAACATTCCTACTGTCTTCTGGCTGAAGTGCACAGGAGAGGGAAGAAAAGACCTGACTCCTCCACATCAGCAAATGAGCAGCATTTTACTGAAAAAAGCTTGATGAGCAGGATTTTAATGAGTAAGGTCTACGTTACAATTTGGGTTTCAAGGGAATTAAAGTTGGCTTTCCTTAATAGCAAGAATGTGAATTTTGAAAGGCATCTAGTTTGTACTTTGATGTAAGGGTTTCTATCTCAGGTTTTTTTTTTTTATTCCATCATCCTGACCAGCTTGACAGGAACAAAGACGACTGAAAAAACAAAAGCTTCTCAATATCTGTACTGTTCCTTTTAGGTTTGGCATCATATTGTAATCACATTACATCAGTATTGTAATAACAATTAGCACTTGTCTTTAAGTGATGAAAATGTATGTTATTATTATTATTATTATAACCTTTATCTAACCAGGAAAAAAAAAAGCTCATTGAGATTAAAAATCTCTTTTTCAAGAGTGTCCTGGCCAAGACAGCAGCAGCAGGAGTTACACAAAATGGAAATCACAGTTATACAGCCACACTAATATACATAAACACAATGAAAGTCATTACTAAAAACAAATTTAACATGTTGTATGTATCTTAATGTATATTATAACACGCTAGAAATTACATTACCATTGTGACAACATCAAGATCAGCAGAAATGCTGGGGAGTAGTGAACTACATATAATTTAACTAGATACAATTGCTCATCTTTTTGTCATTTTTTGTGTTGTTAACCACTTAAACTACAAATTTCCCCCATTTAAAAAATATATATCTTTGTTGTCACTGAAATGCCCTTGATCAGCCCTACTCCTTACTTCTTTCACACTGACCTGACATCAGGCAGTGACCACCACTCAATTGACCTTGAACTGTGTAAAGACTAAGTTAAAAAAAAAAACAAAACAAAAAAAACCAAAAACTGATGAGTAAGAAAACAGGCCCTTTTAAAAAGTTGCTAATAGGTTTAAATGTCTTGAAAACTAATCTTGAATATATTTTTGAAAAACTTTGAAACTTTTTTGCTGTTGTGATATATTTAGCTATTACATGTGTTAATCCATCAATCAAATTTTTAAACTATTTTTAAAGACTTTTAGTTCAACAAAATACACTTTTCCCTCAGGTAGCACAAAGTAGTTCAACTTCTTCAAATGTGAGCAGTTGGCAGTTTGCAGAGCTATGTTTTCAAAGTAGCACTGATATGGAATATGGAATGACCAGTACCACAATAGAAGATTTCACATCTCTTGCCAATATTTTGCTATTATAAAGGAGATACAAAGAAACAGATGGACAAATTGTTTTGGAAATTCTGAAACCTGGAGTTAAGTTCCACTTTCTCTGCATCCCAGCGACCCTGAAGCTGCATGGCCTCCTTAAGCTTGTCCCTCAGCTGCCGCTCCAGCGCTGACATCTCCACTCCACTAGTGTTGTCCTGTGTGACTTTGGACTCTAAATTCGTACAGGCTGCATGCAGCTCTCGACTGACAGCGACACACTCCACACGCATATCGGACAGGGTCCTGAAGAAAATAATCACACAGGTAAGGTTTTATTAAACAAGACACAACATATGGAGAATCTGAAAAGATAAAACACAACATGCTGTTTTCACCAACACAATTCTTTTTTCATTCATGCCTGTTGTGATAAAACTGTTGGATTAGGTTATGTAATTATACCAAGATCTCATATCAAAGAACACATTTTTATATCCAGGTACATATCTGGAGGTAGCACATTCTCTGTAAATTCAATAAATGTGAAAAGGCTACTTTTGACTCATGTTCGTCTGTGTGTATGAGAAGATCAACTCATCAATGGATACATCGGTCTTTATGAAATATGTATATGTATTGACTAGGTGAATATCTGAAATTAACACTCTCTGTAACTGTAGCTGATTATCACTTGAGGCTCAGTTTTACTCTGTACTTCAGTGAACAATCAAGTCATTACACTCTACTTTCAAGTAGTTATTTGATCTTATTTAAAGTTCTGATTGATAGCCCGAATGGCAAATCGTAGTCCAGATTCCATCAGATACAGGACTGAAAACCAGTGCTGGTGGATGTGGCATCCTTGTATTTTCTACAACACAGGTTCAGTCTCCAAATTATGTCACCCAAGAAATGTGTCAGTTCCTCAGACAGCAGGGTTTCAGATTGTTTTTACACAGTGGGAAAAAAGATGCTGCATCGTTCACTTTTAAACACAATTTATGGCTCAGCCTAACAATCTTAGTCTATGTTTATCTTGAAATCTATTAAAACATTTGTTTTGGATGCATCTTAATCACATTTTGTACATATTTCCAATTATTTATCAAATATAATATTGATTGTTTATGCCTAAAATACAAAAAGAAGCCAGGTAAAATTTTTATCTGCATCAAATGGACAATATAGCGTAATATTAAACAACAGATGTTTTTTTTTTTCTATCACTACACTGTTTATGTCATTGTATAACACAGGCCTATGTGGAATAAAGGCTGGCTTTTAAGTGTCCACAGCTACAAAACAGACTCTATCATGATCGCAGCTGCCTACAAGATGAGCAAATTACTCTTCAACACTGCTTACAGTGGTTTAGTATGACTGAAGCCAAGTCTTAAAGGGCTCAAGCTACATCCTGATAGATGACTTCAACAGTGAGCACAGACACCTTAAGTCATGTGTCCCCCCCAGTGAGGAAACAATGAGCAGGGGAACTGGTGACCCTGTTGACCTACTCCACTTTGATCCTTGGCTCAGAGAGATGGATTGTGGTTGCGTTTGTGAATGTGAGACAGAAGAGATGTAGGGGTTCTTGTGAAATCCTGGATCGCCAGAGGGATTCTGGCAGTGCGCCACGCTCACCTGTCAGTGAAAGTCCTTAGCTGCGTGAAAGTGCTTCGCAGGGAGGCAGCCTGGCGCCACAGTGCTCTGACACGAGCCTGTTCACGACTCAACCGTGAGGCGCAGGTCTGCAGAGAGAAGCACATTAAGGGGGTAAGAGACTGGAGGGTGGGTGGTAGGGGCTGCTTACAACAAATGATGGCACCTCTCATTTTATTATGATCCCAAACAGATGCAATACTGGAACTCCTGGACACACACTGGCATACACACAAATAATTGGATTTCCCTGAATCAACAGATGTAGCCCATTTACAGCACGAACGCCAGATTGTTTGCACAAAATTTTCCTCCCCCTCAGCAGTTGGAATGTTTTCACAGGAAACAACAACTCAAAAATCATAGCAATGAAATGAACAGGGAATGAGAATGAATTGATGAAACTGGCTATGAATGGAATTCCTACCCCATGTGAACTCGACGGGAGTTTAATTGCACAATCTCTGTGTAGAAAGGAATAACTTTAAGCATTCCCTGTTGCTTTTCTAACTCAAGCACTTCATTTTTGTGGTTTTTCTCACCTCTTGCTCTCTGCGCAAACGGGTATCACACAACTCAAAGTCTTCCCGGGCCTTCCACAAGCTCTCTGTGAGGCCCTGGTTAACAGTGCCTGCCTGCTCCAGTTGTTCTCGCAGCATAGAGTTGACTTGGCTGAGGCTGGCACACCTGGAAATAACAAGTCTTATGACACTGAGAGATCATTTGGCACTCCTCCCCTCATACAGAAATGTCACAAAACCCTCCAAAAAACACTACCCACCCAAGTTCCATTTGCCATTATATCATCCTTACATTTGTAGGCTTTATTGTAGATCCACCCTTGCCAACCACACTTACAGGGTGAACATGTGTGACAGTTTTATAAAGCCTGTGTCGACTTAGATTTAATTTCAACCAGATCTGCTTGTACAGTGATTTATAGAAATTTTGATATTGTTCTCACGACCCACACACACCCTGTTACAGTAAAGCATGCCACATTTCTATGCTTGGTTGTCTGTTTGAGAAGCAGCCAAATCCATGTTTGCATGCAGCACTGGAAGAAGTTTCCAGATCTTTAACTCATGTAAAAGTACTAATAGCACACTGAAGCAGAACTGCATTTCAAGAAATTCTGCATTCAAAGCCGAGGCTAAATAAAAGTATATCAGACATCAGAGCAATTTAATTAATATGAAAAGTAAAAATAGTCACTGTGCAATGCAATGGGCCCTGTCATTGTTTTACAATTAAAATGTTTCTGGGTTCATGTTGTGCTGCTGTAGGTTTAGTCTAACCTACAACAATACATTCTGTTCTTCAAAGCCACCATAGACTTGTAGCAGGAAAAATACACAGGTAATCAGCTTTGTGAATGCAACCAATCCAAGCAGATTTTAAAGATTTTAATTAGTTTGTAAACTCATTAATGAATATTTCATCTTTCAATTCATCACAAACACTCAAGATCATCACTTTTAGAGATACATGGTTTTCACTGGACAGGAAAGGGATAAAAATTGACAAATGTTGTCAAATACAAATAGAAATGACATGTGGTGGAGCCAAAACTACATTATTTGGCTCTGGGTAAAACTGTAAAGCTACATAAAATGAAACTGCTGCAGTAAAGTGTCTCAACTTTGGTCTTAAGCACAGTACTTCAGTACATGTGCATAGTTACATTCCATCATTACATGTGTGGAACGATATTGTGTTTAAAAGGAAACTGAGAAAGGGAAAAAGAGACTCAGTTCCAAATAATAACCAAATGATTGTAGACTTAATCTCTACATTACTTACATTATTAAGTGGATAAAGCTTGGTAACTCTGCAGTAAGTGACATTTCTAGGCAGTAAAATTTATCAGGTCCTGGCAAAGTTTTTGCCATTTCAAATAAAGTTCCAAAACTGTATAAATCACTGGGCATTAAAATCTGGCCTTAACTGTAGAGTTTGGCCCACACTTAATGTGAAGCATCATTAAAATGCTTTGGAGAAGCAAGCCAACCTAGTCCCACTAATTTGCTCTGACAAATTGGACTCTGAGATTATCTGCCAAGGGCAGGTTCTGCCTTCTCCTTGCTGCCAGGGCAAGGAAAAGCTGCAAGAAAGCTCAAGAAACAGTTGGGAAAATTTCTCAGAAATATTTCAGGTTGTTTTCTATTTCTCAGTGAGAAACAGAGAACAAGGAGAAAATTTCTGACAGGCATGTCACTGAATTTACGTCTCTACATGTGTATCCAAAAAGTGAATCCCTACTGTTGTAGGTGCTTTGCACAAACCATGACATCTTTTGCTTATAAATACAGAAAATGTTCACCTTTCCTGACTGGTAGGTCAAGCTGCCTGGCTACCTGCACTGCATGTTGCCCATCATTCACCTTTTCTGCTCCTCCTCCAGCTGAACACACTTGCTCTGGATTGCCATGTTGAGACCTTCCTCTGTTCTTTGCTGACGCTGGGCTGAGTCCAGGTGGGCCTGCAGCTGAACACACATACACACACCATCGCTACTGGCATCCCAATAACACTTTAGTGTATGGTAGTAGTGGTAGGCGAGCAGTTGCCTTGTATTTACAAAGCATCATAATTACAGTGGAAATCTGCTAATTCAAACTCTCTGTGGGGACCACTTAGCCAAGAATAATGTTTGGACGAATTAAATACATTTAAATAAAAGCACAAATCTTTCTGACAACATGCAAAGTCCACATTTTACTGTTTGCTAAAATGTTATTTACTAGGCTTAAACACATGATCATAAAGAATGGGAGGGCAGGAATAAGTCAGAATCAAGAGCAGATTTATTAGAACATCTGCAATTCAGCATCAATCAAACACGCTCTCTTTCATCCCCTGATGCTGGCCAGTAAAACTCTTCCACACAACACTGACACGTCTTTAAATTGACTCATGCTATGTTTGCTCTCAATTTATTTTCAAATATGACCATAACATGGTCCCAGAAGTAATTAGGCAAGCCTACGAATGAGTTTAGTTTAGCCTTATGAATGAGTTTATTAGCTTCCAGATCTACCTGAACTGATAACAGATGATAACAGCCACTTAAATCTGGTTTAGACCAAAAATTCACACTGACATGAGCTGAATACTTGCATCTACTTGTTATGTCCCAGTTTCCAGCATCCTGAAACCTGCCAGCTCACCGCAATGCAATTAGACAAAATAGTGGATTATTTCAAAGCAACATCTCTCTTTCTATTCTGTTACATTCTTCAGGCATTTTGTAGCTGGAAACATTGTGTAGTGTTTTAAAATCTGAATGAGGATATAGAGAAAAATAGCGCATACAAAAAAGAAGGGATTTTCAGAACAGTCCTGTTGTTTTGAGTTGGCATCACCCCCAATAAACACATAAAAATATTCAATATGGAGACATGGTTTCAACAGGAGAACAGCTCATAAGCAGCATTAATCTAACTAGATAAATCAACACTTTACTGACAAAAGTCTTTTAAAGTGACAAAGGGCAACTGAAGAGTGTGACAAATACATCTGCTACAGCATGTGAACCTTCTGTCAAATAAAGGTAATGAATCACAGTCTGCTCCTGAAGTTTCCCCACACAGACGTTTGGTTCCAGCCATCATCCAGCTGACTACACAGGCCTGTTTTTTCAGTCAACCAGAGCCGTACCAAAGGCAATAATTAATCAACTGATTGATAATCTTTTTAAAATCATCCAACAGACCACTGAGTTGAATTTTCCCTTTTTCCCTTCATTTTTATAATTATTGGTGGATAAAGGGTTTAATTGGATATAAGTAACCATTTATTTATACTCCACTAATTAATGATTAAGCTAATTTGTTACAGATTGTATTTTAATCAGTAGTGTGGTTGGGTGTGAGGTGGAGAATGGCCTACAGAGGACCCTAATGGCAGCTTTGAACTTAACCCTGTATATTTATACTTAAAGAGCAATGATCCTTGAAGGTAATGGAAAAGTCGTGTCGTACCAACAATCTCATCTTTTCAGATTCTGAAGTCTTCTCCAGCACCTCCTCTTCTAGATCCCCACACCTTTTCTTATACTGAAGAACCTATAGATAAAACAAACATACACAACACAGACAAGGCATAGAAAGAGGACTTCTTTCCATCTGTAAAACTGTGAGGTCAGTTCTGGATTACCTTAGCCTGCAGCTTCTGAACAAGTTGGGCCTGTCTCTGCTGGGCTTCCTGGTAGACCTGCAGTTTTTGTCTGTAAGTTCTCTCCTTGTTCTGCAGTTGTGGGTGTTCAGGTGATACATTGTCCTGGTCTGATTCCACCACTGACTGCAAATTCAACATCTTATCAAGCTGGATAAAGTGGAAACAAATGAAGTTTAGCAAGTCTGAAGATGTGATAGGGTATTGCATAACAATGTATAATAAGGCCCGCACCTAAACGTGTAACTGCAATACAATATATTTCAATACCATGAGAAATCCACACTTTTAATATTTTTGCTTTGTTGGGTGTAGCCTTGTTTCCTTATAATTGTTCAGCAAAACTGAGGGAAATTTTTGAAAAAAGTACAAATAATTAAATAAATTTTAAAAAACTGCTAATTAGTTACCATCAACTTATTTGAAGGAAATAAACTAAGATGATTAGGGTTGTCAGATGGTAGCAGTACAGCTTTTGTTCCATGAGGTTGTCTAATAAATAGAAGTAGAGATTTCAAACAGGGAAAAAAACTGTTATTTGCTAAATGCCAAAAACATCAAAGAAGAAGACACAAAAAAACAGAAAAAATGCCTTGACCACCTATGAAAAAGTCTTCAGGATTCTCTTCTTCCTTTTCCGTTAAAAGCTTAGCCTACTTTGTCATTAAGTGCATTAACTTTAAAATCACTTTCTACCTTTTCCGCAACTTTTTCTGATGCGATTCTTTAAGCTGGAAACACAGCTACTGAGAAATGTGCTGACAAAACATAATCATTTTTAGTCTGCTTTTGGGGGCACAAATGTTCATCTCACTTTTCATAAACACAGGATTTGTTTCACACCTACTGTGTACGACTGCACTGATGATGTACAGCAGTGGTTCCCAACCTTTTTTGGCTCATGACCCCGTTTTAACATCACAAAATTCTGGTGACCCCATACATTCAAAATGGAGACTCTTTTTTTTTTTTTTTTGCTAAAATTAATTTGTTTTTGATCATGTAATAGTTTGCTATACTATGTTGCAAATAAATGT
>JAPQRP010000020.1:23728536-23760891 GCA_037367295.1 Apogon hyalosoma
CTGTGGTGACGTCAGTCCACAAACACTGACGCACACATTCCACATATGAAGGGAACGGGAGCTATTTCTTGCTTTTATGTCGCACCTAGCCAGGAATCCACTGATCTGGCAAGAGGCAAGTACACGGGTTACATTTCCTTCAGGAAATGTAGGAAAGTCTAGTTTATTTTTACTATATGTGTCTATGTTTTATACTGTTGCTTGTTTTTAATCGGTGAATTTGTGGAATCCAATTTAATCGTGTTGTACTGCAGTAAACAGAAAATAAAGACTTTTTAGCTTATATATATCTTTTTCTATTAGTTTTGCTCATATTTTCCTGTTTTGTAAGGTGATGGTGCTGGAACCCATTATGTCAGAGGTTGTACCTGCGTATCTGCCTGGATGGGACACTGGAGATCATGTTTCTCCAGTTTCCCAGCATCTTGTTGACTGCACTCCTCTGCTTGAAGAAATGACCCAGCGAGCTGTTCATCATCTTTGACTGGGTGCTCTCCATGCTGCCCCTTCGATCGGAATCACTTTTGTCACCCATGGTCGGGTTTCCGCTGCTGTTCTTCCTCTCTGCTAGATCTTTACTCTTTAACGTCACGGTGTACGCCGACTTCTTCCAGTGACCTAAGAACAACACGACTATGCGCTCCTTTCTGAGGCTGGTGGTCTCTAGTACGTCTGGCATATTTTCATCGTAGTCAATACCAGAGTCGCTGTTCCGGTCTGTTTCTGGGGCTACTCTCAAGACTTTAAGCTGTTTGTCTGACACTGTAGGCTCAAGCTCTGTGCACACATTCAACATGAGAGGCTCCTCATTCCCATCAGACAGAGGTGAGTTCTGTGTCTCAAAGTTAGACTTTAGAGTCCTCACAGACACGCCAAACTGATGGATTTCATCCTCTATCATCTCCCTGCGTCCTCTGGTGGAGTTCTGTCTGTCTGGCGTCTGAGAGAACACTGTGATGAGCTCGGTGTTGGGCATCTTGCAGTACGGCTGGTCGGTCAGATTGCTCATGAGCAGCGACATGCTCTTTACGATGCCGGAGATGCGACTGCACCACAGAGGTAACGGGATCTGACTTGGGAAGTTTCTGAACTGTGTGTTGACCGTGATGTTGACGATGGGCGCTGGCAGGATGTGTCTGAGCTCGTTGGCGAGGCGAGCAAGCTCCAGCTCATAGCCCTCACAGTTCCTCTGCATGGAGACGTTGGCAATTTGCTGCTCCAGATAGATGAGGTCATCCTCAGTCAGCAGCTCACCAGAGGGCCCCAGGATGGCATTGTGGGCTTGGGAATACCTCCAGCTGACTTTGGCAAATCTGTTCCCATTTTCCTGTAAGAGAAGAGGAAAAATGCAAGCCGATAAACACGCAGCATGCCATATTCTAAATTTCAAATGGCTTAATCGTGAGAGAAATAGAGAAATTTTATGGTAAAACTACAATCCAAACCTCAGAAATACGAGTTCACTAACAACCTGTTACAAGTTCAGTGATTTCTTACATACAAAAACAAGGAAACAATGGAATTTCCAACTCCTCTCAAAAACAAGGGAAAAAAGCAATAAAACTGGGGTAACTTTACTTAACATAAGTGAGCCAAAAGAACAGGAAAATTTTCCATACAAAGATTTTTAGAAAAAGTAAAAACATCTTGAGTCTAAAAAAATATCCACAGATATGTTAAAATGACTGTGGCCAGGCTAAAACAAGTACATTTGCTTTCCTGCCTGGCAAAGATTTAAGAATTATTATCCCAATATGTAGGAAAATGTGCTTAAATTTACCAAATGTTTGTGCCATTGTCTGGAAATAAGATCAGACCTTTAGGAAGTACTTCATATCTAACAGCAATGCAGGTACAGTAAAACCAGGAAATGTGTCTGGATACTAAGAACATATTTAAGAATGTTTCTCTTGAGCATTACATGAAGTTTGTGTTGTTCTGTGTTGTGCTGGACGTTAACTTATTCAATTACTAAACTAACAACAGTCTTAGCTTCCTACTGTACATCCATGACACTATGACAATAAATGATGCTAAATTCACTTCATCCCAACTGGGTTTTTGGTCACTTTTTGCTTTTTATTTTGATCAGATAGATAGAAGGACAGTAAAGACAACATAAGCAACAAAACCAGAGGTACAGTTCATGGTCCACTCACTATAAGGTGGGCTACCAGGAGACTTCAAAATAACTTCTTTTTAGTATAGCTGTACTGGATTTATGAGGCATTTCCTGAGCACAGAGCCATAATTCAGGACAATGGCAACAGCATTTGCTACATCTGAGCACATTTTCCCACATACTGAGATAAAGTTTATTAAATCTTTTCATTGTAGCTAGACAATTGTTCTTGTTTTAAGATAAAATCTGTTCTTAAAGCAATATTCTGACTTTTTCAGGCCCTGCCTTTGTGTAGTTCTTCTACATACGGTGTAACAGCGACTGGTCCCTGTCTAATCTTTGTATGTGATGTATATGAAGACTTTCTGCAAGTAACAGAGCAGTGATGATCAGATACCTAAAACCAGTAATAAAATCACAACCGCGTTTTAATATCTTCTTAAGGTAATTAAAGACAGAAACAAGTGAAATGTTTTATGGCTATAATCTAAATACTGCCTGGGAAGAAAAACAAGATTTCGCTTTGTGCAGCTTCTTAAAAAAGGTATGATGTGGCAAAAAGCTGACCTTTATTTGAAATGAAAACACCACATCTGTGTTTGGAGAATCTTATCAAACTAGGTATCTATTTTCCCACAATAATTTAGACAATTATTTTCGCCACATCATCCTCTTACAGTAACACTCCCCCCACTTCTTTTGATCGATCCAATATGCGCAGTATCAGTCGGACTCTCACTGGATGAAAAAACAAACTGCTGTGATCACAATCTGCTCAGGGTTTATTAGTTGATGATACTGACAGATTTGTAAGATTTAGAAAAATATACACTAAATACATTTTGCAACATTAATAATGAGGTATTCTAAAAAGACTTTACCTTCCTCCTCTGATCCTCCTCATCCAGCAGCCTGGCCTGCAGCTGTCTCACCATGACTTGCCTCTTCCATTCAGCAATGGGACGCCCTCTTTCATCATGAGTGGGCACCAGGTAGTCAATATCTGACAGATTGGCCTCCTCAGTGGGCAGGACCACCATCTTATTCTGCAGAACAAAAGATAAATTAATTGTCAGCTATAAAAAGAGAAGCACACAAAGGAAATGCAGAGGCTTATTGTGCTTACTTACTGCTTGTCCGGTGAAGACTCCTGATAACCCCGACTGCTTTAGAGATGTAATGGATTTCATGTCGCCAATAACTTTTTTTTCCCCCAGCAGGAGTCCATCTGGAGGGACCTTCTTGTCAGCAGAGACGGATTTCTCACTCCCAGCTGGTTTGGGCTGATTAAAACCTTTAATAACTGCAAAATAAATCATAAGCAGGCTCTATGTAGTTAATAAACGCAAACTTTATTCCT
The DNA here is from genome assembly GCA_037367295.1 of Apogon hyalosoma. Taxonomy (NCBI): domain Eukaryota; kingdom Metazoa; phylum Chordata; class Actinopteri; order Kurtiformes; family Apogonidae; genus Apogon; species Apogon hyalosoma. The sequence continues at coordinate 23,732,019 of JAPQRP010000020.1, forward strand.
GTGAGTATTTGACCACTTTGAGGATTTAGGTCAACTGATATACATTAGTGGGCAAAAATCTTGGGCCACATTTAGCTTTGTAGTTTTTACGTATTTATTTTTCTTTTTCTTTATGAAGACTTACGAAGAGCTTTTAGTGTGACCTGTGTTTGCACTTCTTATATTCTGATCTCTCGTGGGTTGATAGTGTTTAAGTTTCAGTGTTGTTTAAAGTGCTGGAAAGTCACACTTGAGAAGTAGTACTGGTATCCTAACAAAAAATTACTTTGGTAGAAGTTGAAGTGAACTGAAATGCTACTCAAGTTAAAATCTTTAAGTATCTTGTATTTACTGTACTTAAGTATATCAAGTAATCTACAATTAAATGCACTCAAGTAATGAAAGTAAAAGTACAAGTAAATGTTAATAACAACCAAAGGCGGTCAGAATTTGGAATATTACGCTGCTGCTCACATCAACAGGTTGAGTGTGGTCTGTCATTTGTGCATTACACGATTAGGCGCAATGACAAATCCTCTTCCAGACTTTGTTGCAGTCACCGGTAATCTCAGTGGTGAAAACACCAAATTTTCTTTAATTTATTTTTTGTAATGAGAAACCATACTGTGCATTAAAAATGTATGGGAGTAGAAGCATGCAACTGAGTTAGGAAATGCAGTAAAAGAAAAGTGAAAGTAAACAATAAAAAATATTCAGTAAAGTATGAATTCTCCCAAAACATACTAGAGTACAGTAGTGAAATATTATTACTTTGATACTATACAACACTGTTAAGTTTTCTTTATTCATCTTGTGGTATATTATGCCATGTTTCCTTCAGATCTTCCTCATTTTGACTAGTCCGGATGATCTTATACAACTTCTCTACTTTTCCCATTTTTTGGAAATTCTTAAAGCTGTTCACATATGTGCCATGTTCCTTTGTATCTGGATGCAGAGATTGAGAAATCCATATGTATGGTCATTATTATCTTGGAAAACAACAAACAGTGGCGAAAGACTTTTCCACAGTACTTAAGTTTCACTTGTGTTTTATTCATATGCTAAACAAAGAAACAACAGGATAATTCCCTCCAAATGATGTCTAATTCATGTATTTTACCTCACTAGTACTACTACTCCTGATCTTAACCTTAATTGAAAGTTCCATGAAAAGGGAGGATGTTAAAAGATTAAAATGACATTTACTGCTTTTCTTGGGTAAAACAGAAACATTTTTCTCACCAGATGCTGCGATTTGAATCTGCTCTATTCTGTTAGTGACTGCAGTTGTGGATGCAGTAGAAGGTAAAGTAGGTGCAGGGGGGGCCTGGGGGTGTCTCGCCTGAGGAGACTCCTCACTCTCAGGTTGCTAATTTGGAAAATAAATACACACAATTGTTTTGAGTTTTCATATGAAATGTGAACAGTGGAAGAAATGTTGGAAAATCAAGCTACCTTTAAACTATCCATGGGTGTGTTATTGCTGTCAGCGTCCCTGCATGTGTCACTGAGGCTCCCGTAATAATCCTCCTTGCTGCGCTGCTGCAATGACACAGCTGGTTTTATCTTCACCTCTTCCTCCTCTGGACTGATTACCTCAATGGGCTTATCAGCACAAGGAGTCTGCAAATATCAGATGCATGGTATGAAAGTTCAGACCGTTATTTAAGCAGACATGGTAAAAGCAGAGACAAGCAGAGTTTATTCTTCTTTAATACATTTAAACTAAAACATTTTCAGGCCTCTATGAAGTAATTTACAACTTACATCCCAAAATTACCTGTTAAATGTCAAATGTTTAAGACCCCTTTTGGACCATTATTTTATGCAATTTATAACTTATTTCACACACATAGTGTAAAAAAAAAAAAAAACAGTGAATATTATTAAACATTTAAGCTTCTAACCTAATCAAACATTGTAATGTTCCAGAGCTGGTTGAACTTGAACTTACCACATTAAATAAATAGAAAGATGCTTTTTAGAACATCATTATTTACGTTAAATCTTAGAGAGGTTGCATGGTGTGCATTAGGGATTATTGATTCCAAATTAGTTTCATTTTGTAGTTTTGTTACAGACTGATCAGTAGAAATTTTCCCTTTAATCTCACTTCAAATCAAGGCTAATAATACATTTTAAGACCTGTTATGTACATTTAAAAGTCTAAAATACAGAAGAGTAGAGTTTTAGACTTTTTAAGGACCTACAGAAACTCTGCTAGGGCTAATACATTTTGGGTATTTTTGCATCTTTTTTTTTTTTCATCATAAGACAAACACATTTTAGACTGTATTAAAAAAAATCACAGCAGTTTCATATAAGTCAAAAGTCATGTGATGGAAGTTCTTTCTTTTAATTTGCTGTGCAAGTAATAAGGCTTCTAACCTCACAAGGCAGACACATTTTCAGGTAGATGTAAGATTGTGGCAGATTTGCAGCAGGGCTTGGTGATAACTGGCCAAAAACTTAATTCTCAGTTTTTTTTCAGTGTTATTCACTTGCTTCTATCTTATTTTCATCATTATCTTTTTTGCTTTCATTTAAGTTCAATAATAAGTTCTGTTGTTCTGCTTCTTTCAGTTCTAAAAAACATCTGACCTTATAAAACCAAATCGTTTCCACATCTCTCAGGTAACATGACAACCTTTTTTGATATAGTTTTGTTGTCTTCACCAGCTTGTGTGAGTGATGGCAGAGGAAAAACTTATCTTGATTTTGCAAAAACAAAAACTCAGTTTAACAAATTCAATACATCACACAGCCCTACTCTGGTGTCTGGTGGGTTCATAACTACTACCAAACACATGGGTGAGTGCACATTAGAAATTAGAAATACAGAAGTAAGAGGTAAATTGGCTTTGTTTTCTTTGGGATGTGAAAAATGTACATTTGGTTGTTTAAGCAATCAAATACAACTTGATTAAATGTCTAGTTTTAAGTGCTTAACATTCAAATGTAGATGACTGTCTGTGACAGAAAGAACAAACCAAGATAGTAATCAAGCCTGAATTTACTGGCAAATTTTCACACCACTCTAGGGAGGATGTTGGATGTATGGAAACATTTAGATCCCCTTTAATGAACCTGGGTCGTCCTAATGCACTCCATGCAGAATGCATATCAAATTCAGTTCTCCAAGGACATTATTAGTAACCAAAACATCAAAGAGGCCTAATATGCTGCTGCATGCTGTTGTGCTTTGTGTCCACGAGGTGGTCCCTGCCATTTCCTCTCACACGGCACTTTGATGTCAAACAGCACGAAATATGCTGTGACACTGCTCAGGCGCAGGAATAAACTTCCCCGAAGTTGTGCAATCCATAAACAGATAAACAGGGGGCTGGGACAAGGGGGAAAGGGGTGTTCTGATTCCTCTGTGACCCTTCTCGTAACAGTTCAACGTCCTAAAAGCTCCGACCAACTGGTCCTCGTGTATGCGTGAGTTTAATTAGACCCAGTGGTCAGAGAGCATTTGGTTTTCATCAGCACCCCATCACAGCTGCCACGCACATATAGATAGCCTAACCCTGTTTTGGCCTGGATCTACTCTCCCTCTATCACCACAAAGATCCCGATCACAACAGATTAGGAGCCAAGAGTTAAGAAACAGCTACTCAGTGCTGTGTCATTGTCAGACATGCAACACTAGTAATCTGCAGTCCCTGTGGATCGAGCTGTGAGAGACTTTAAAGAAGACTTTTAGAAACCTGTGTATTTAAGAAACATGTCGTGTAATTCTGCACTCTGGAATCAATCATTAAAACAACCGGCTTCCATGTGAAACATTCACCTTCTTCTTGTGATAAATTGCAACACTGATGTACACAGCAGGTATACATTATACACAGAGAACACTGTAGTGTAAATACATGTCCACTCACATGTTAAAATACTCTCAGGTTTCCTACACAGAGGCAAATGTTTGTGAGGCTAGTAGATGACAGGCATGGAAAAAGCTTTTTTGAATCTCAACAAGACAAATTACAATATCTATCAACCCCAGACTGTGTCCAACAGTGCAAAGTTCGAGAAGTAAATTAAAAAATCCCATTACCAAATTGTAAAAATCAACAATGACAAAATACAGTAAGCTCATAATGTGAGACATGAGCTGGAATATTAGTCACAGCTAACCGTAAGAGGCTAGAACTAATCAGAAAAAAGGTAAAACCCTGCCAAACCATCTGCTATACTTACAGCAATAACAAAACTTTCCTTTCATTTAAATACAATAATTAGTCAGTTGGACCCCTTTCTAAAACTTACGGAAATAAAATGTAATGAGAATAAGAAGAGGCAGCATAAAATGCACAAATAATGATCAAAGTGATCAAAAAAACCACTGCAGAATGTACTGACCTTGGACAATTCTGTTAGTGCACACCGGCACGACTTCACCGTACAGTGAAACTCCAGGAGCCAGGTAGCCGGGGAAGCCGCTCAGTGTTGAGAACAAGACACTATCTTAAGATCACCGACCACTTGTTTGACACCATCATCAGCATCTCTCTGCCTGTGGCCAAGGGCCGTCGGGCAATAAACAATAAACTCTGATCGGAGAATGCTGTTAATAATTAAGGGACAGGATAGGGTGGCCGGTAATGTCACTAATGCATGGATGGACAAACCAATTGCCATGTTGCTGCACGAAGGGGAGGTATCAGCGGAAGAGTTGTCAAAGCAGCTGGAAAACAGACATTTTATCCCAGTGCCACCAGGTGCTTTTTTCCACTTTGGACCAGAGAGGAAATTAATTCATCAAGCATTTTTTAGGGGGTTAAATCCGCCTGAGACGAACCGTAAAGTGTGACAGTGGAAAGAAAAGGTGAACACGTGAGTTTAAAGTGACAGGTTTGACTGGTAATGTGGAAAATCTAACTACAATGATTGCAGGCACTAACACACATTATGAGTGCAATAATCTGCTAATCAAAAAAATTTTCCTAAAAGTACCACCTAGCCAGTTTTAGCCATAAAATATTAAACATAAATGTGAAAAGGGATTTAGAGCTCAGTACTGAAGGGAAGTGGAGATACTTAAAAACATTGCTATCAGCTGATGGTTTTGATTTGTTATGTTAAACACACAGTATGTAGTTTCTGCTGCTGGGGGTCTTGAGAAAATAGTAAAAAAAGAAAAAAAATGGTACTGGTAAAAGGAGTAGATGATGTAAAGTAGTGTGAGAACATTGGCTAGTTGTTTTCACCATTTGCACTGCAAAAATCTAAATCTCACCAAGTGTATTTGTCTCATTTCTAGTCCAAATATCTCATCACACTTAAAATAAGACATAATCACCTAAAGAGTAACTTTTCAGTGAGATATAAGAGCTTATTTTTAGACAGTAATGCTTCAAAATCTTATTTCAAGTCTTACCAAGATAATTTTCACTTTTTCCACTGGCAGATTGTTTTGTTTGAATTAAGCAACAAAAAAATCTGCCTTATATCTTATATCTCACTGAAAAGTTACTCCTTAGGTGATTATGTCTTATTTTAAGTGTGATGAGATACTTTGCTGAGAAATGAGAAAAATACACTTGGTAAGATTTAGATTTTTGCAGTGTGACATGACTCATACAGGAAATGTGTACAGAGAGAAAAGTTAATGTATTAAAGGTAAAAAATAAGTAAGATATGGGAAGAAATGCATGAGTCTTTTATTTCCGACATGTGAACAGATTGCGACACAGCTGAGAAAATGACCCCTTTCCCTGAACATGACACCAACCTGTGGACTCATTTCTAATCTGTAGGACCAGTTTTCAGCAAATCCAAGCGTTATGTTTATGCTTGCTCCTGAACACCCCGATGTCTGTTTTCTGCTCCTCTACAGCAGCAACAGTGCACGATATAAACTTGTATTCGCTAATGTCAACCAATTACCAACTCCAGTAACAACACAAGCTGAATTCTACATTGTACATGACCAATACTCCCTACTCACAGATGGATATTCCCTTTATAAAATTCCTACATTCAGAAAATCCAGTAAAGTCAACAACACAGACATCACTTCCTCCATGTGTTAGATGTGTATATGTAAACACTACCTAAACAGTACCTGTTATAAAAATTCTACAACATGTAGGAACAAAAATTGATACCATTACAAATCATATATTATTCAAACGAATACAGCTTGTCACAAACTAGTGGTGGATTAACTTGCTAGCCAGGTAATTATAGGGTAAACAATGGCTTTGAGGTTTTCCTTTACAAGTTCTTTTGCTCCATCTACGATTGATGGATGATATTACTTCTCAGCCTGCTGTGAACAGATAAACCACTGTTCACTTGTGACCTACAGTGTTCAGAGATTCCTTTGTCCCATTGAAAAGAACATTTTTCCTCCTTAAGGTTTGGAAAAGTACTTAATATGACTGAAAACCCTGTGTAGTGATTACTAGGTGACTGGAACACAGTTACACAACATGAGTGTATTTCACATATCGTTGCTGTTGGGTGGAAACCTCATAAGTCCATTTTTAGTCTTTTTTTTGTCATAAAACGATTCTAATGGTCAGTCTTCACGTTGGCCAGACGGTTTTAAAAAATATTTAACCAATGAACAGTATTGAAAATGGCTTGTGACTACATCTCTTAGCTCCATTTATTTATTTTGAATATATGTAGTTTTTCTAGTTTCCTGAAAAATAACCGTTTTGGACATAAGAGGTTTCTGTCCAACTGACGATATTGTACCTTTAATGTTGTATTTGCATAACATTTAGTGGTGTATATTCACATCATATCATTTTTATTCTATTGCATTAGCTGCAGGTAATACCAAATGTGAACATTAAGAAAGGGGATATAATGTCACTGACAGGCGACCAAATGAAACATGCCATCAAATTAAAGAAAGTTTCAGAATTCTTATTAATCTTTTGAACATTGTTGGGAACATGTGATGCAGTCTAGCTAAATATATAACATAGCCTAGTCAGAAATGTTACATATTGTAGCTTTGAGGAGGTACTAGTACAGCAACCTTCTATAGCATGTGTTTTGCTTCTTTTAGTAAAAAACAAGGAGGAAGTTTAGACTGTGTCCTAAAAAAACACAGTGATGAATGGGAAAGGCATTCTAAAAATAATACTCTCAAACAACAGTATCTTTGGCCTGATCGCTGCAGATGAGGAGGAAAAAGCCACATATGTGTGTGAAGCAAACATCTCCGCCAACAAACTGTTTATTTGATTGCAGCTGTTGCTGAGATGTGAGATGAGGAAGAGCAGTCCACAGCGGCGAATGGCTGACCTCGTTGTGAGAGGTCCAAACATGCGAAGAGGCCAGCTACGCAGTTCTCCGGTCAACGTCCCAGTTCATTTAGGTCGTTACTCGGAAATGAGATTATCTGACTGACACTTAAGAACTACTGAGACCCACGATCTACGCAAACGTGCCACACTTCCAGAAATGTAATTAAGGCACGTCTTGTACAACTCATCATGCGCATTACACCGTCTTTTCTTCAATTATTAGAGGGATTAAAATCAATTAAGTACTATTTTAGGTACTCTATCAGATGACCCTTTTGTTCACATCAAGCCTCTGTTTGTGTGTCTACCGTATTCATTGCCAAGAAACATAATACACCATTATGTCTGCTACCAACATTATACTGTATCCAGAGGTGACAATCATAGCACTTCCAAGACTGGAAAAAAACATGACATACAATCAAACTGGTGTTTGAAGCCAGTGACATCCTGCTCTCCAAAGTCCACAGAGGGATAGGGTTGCCAGTTCCAGGCATCAGAATGGTGAAAACGCTGAAACTTAAGCTTGTGGATCTCATAACGGGCTCAGCCCCTGGGCCTTCCACCTGAGCCGCTGGAGAGGGGTAACTGATAGGCCCTTAGCTGGCCGTGGCTCCGGCTGCATTCGACGTAGCAGCGGCCCCTGCGCTAATTAGCTCTTCCATTGTGGATGGAGGATTATTTCTGAAGGGAGCTCAGCAGCCACGCCTCGCCAGCTCCCTATCATCATCCTCTTCATGTATGAGTGCTGCTCGTCTCTGCTGACTAATTCATGGTTTCTTTTGCCAACAGCTTTCTTTACTCTGTGTATGTTGCTGTGTAGTCTGCAATGTAAGCGGCGAGTGAAGTGTGATACGGAGAAACAACAACAACCTGCAGGTGTGCAGCTGTGAGCCTTTAAGGTTCAGCAAGTCTGACAGAGCAGGCCCAGTGCGCCCTTCCACTTAAAAGTATTCTCTGCTTAAAATCGCAGTTCAAGTATCACTATCACTGTGACTGTAAACCTCCCAGGGTTAAAGCTAAGAAGGAAATAACAACTCACTGTGAGAATATTTTTGTTAGTCAGTGTGTGATTTAGTGGCATCTTGTGGTGAATTTGCAAATTTCAACTAAATGAATTCCCTCACCCTCTCCTATGGTGAACAGTAAAAAAGCGAAATGTCCTTATTCAAGCTAGGGCTCAGATGTCTGTTGTGGGCTTTTTACATGAGGGAATAATGGTGGATAATGACCACTAAAAAATACAGAGCTAAAAAATATTTATGTAAAACTAACCAAAACCAAACCGAAAACAAAGACAAAACTGCAAGAGTAAACTAAAACTAATGTAACCTCAAATGACGGCCAGTTTTTACCTCACTGACCTCTGACATGGGCAGCAGTGCAAACAAGGTGTTGACACTAAAATATTTATCAATCACATTAAGTGTGAGTTATTGAGTGTCGTGTTTACTACACAAAAGAGTTAATCTCAGAGAGTCTTCAATGGCAAACTGAGAAGAGACATCTTCTCCGCTACTCACGCATCATAGCTTGTAATGCCTTATTAGAACACCATCATCCTCCACTTCAAACTAAGAGCAGCACAATTAGGTGAAGAGAAACACAGCACTGGAGAAGGACGTGCTTCACTTGAATGAAATATGTGTCGCAAATTAAGAAAAGGATGATTCACCGGCGTTCCAAGATGTTCCAGATGTTTGGTTTTGACCATATTCTGCTTTTATGCTTTGATTTTTGTGCCAAGGTAAACAGCTGGACACACACAGGACACAAAGCAGGAAAGTGTGCTAATGAGAATGTGCTGTAAGTGAGACGGAGAGCTTACATTCTTCTCCATGGCACGGAGATATCTGGCACAATCGTAGTGTCCGTTGTACTCTGCCAGGTCTGCTGCTGTGAACCCATCAATATCCTGCTCAGAGGGATTAGCTTGATAGGCCAACAGGATTTTACAGCACTGAAGGAACAAACAAGATCATATCAGTAAATCAAGCAACATATGGTAACATGCACCAGTACTGACTTATGTGTATAGTCTACAGCATTACTATAGTTAACTAAGAGTAACACTGCAACTACAACTAGCAGTAAAAAAAAAAAAAATGTATTACTGAAATAAAAAATGAAATGGAAACTACAATGAATAATGCAACAAGACAAACAATTGCAGCTAAAATCAGCATTGTTAATTGTTAATGGTGTTCAACAACAAAATGGTTTTGCACAGTTGGAGACCTTTCATAAATAGTTCTGTAAAACATGGTTGGTGGTATGCATTCTTTTATCTTACCCCATCAGCTTCTTTAAATAAAGACCTTCCTCACAAAAACTAAAAAGCAAAAACTACATGTAAACTGAAACTTGTCAATTCCTCAAAATAAAAATCAAACTACAACTGTTTATGTAATTGTAAATTTGGCTAAAACTGAAAAAGACTAACCTAAAATAAAAAGTAATGAAACTTTCACAAGCTATAATGACTGACATTTTGTATAAAAATCATTTTCAACCTCCAGCTCTCCATTCTCTGCAGCATCATGAAGTGGGGTTCCTCCCCAGTAATCCTTCATGACCTTTGAACCCACATGAAGCAGGCGCTCCAAGATACAATAGTGCCCCCTGCTGGCAGCAAAGTGCAGAGCCGTGGCACCGTCTCTGTCCTGGCATGACAGGCTGACATCAGTGCAGGTCACCTGAGGGTTTGGGATTCGTGACACTAGTGATGAATGACTTTAGGAAACACTCAAGGAGCGTAATGTTACAGGAGATTCTCCACTGACCAGCCACACCACCACAGCTTTGTGCCCCATGTGGGAAGCGGCATGCAGGCATGTCATGCCGTCGTAGGCCCTCAGGTAGACATCAGCCCCGCAGTCCTTCACCAAGTACTCGACCACATGCAGGTGACCCTCCTGGCAGGCCAGATACAGTGGAGTAGCACCAAGGCCCGTCTGGCGGTTCACACACCTGGACCCCGATTAAACATACACATGAGCAGGTTACCAGTGTGTGATATTTGGAGGCGTATCATCAACAGCTGCCCAGTGCAACATCAGTGTTGAACTTGAAAGTTTTTTTTTAATATATAAATGGATGTTTCTATGTATTGTATGATCATGCAACATAATGTTCTACTCCTGTGTAAAGGAAGGCATATTACATTCACTCAGATTGGAATTAAGTTAAGTTAATTAATTTCCACAATATCATCAGAAATGGCATAACATCACAGAATGACACTTAGGAACAGTCAAAAGCAAAACACAGCAGTGTAAGTGATAGGAATAAAGAACATCAATAAGATGGATACAAAACCCTTCTTTCAAAATATGAATTATTACCTTCTGGGAGACTTTACTGGGCCAGTAAATACAAAAACAACTGGTTCAGGCCTTATTTCTAAGAAACTCATACTAAGCTGGTATGTTCCACAGAATGGCTGCTTAACGTATTCTGACGTAATACAGTTCTTCAGCCGACTGGGGGCTGATATGTGATCGACAGAGCCTTTACATGTATTATTTACAGGTGACTGGTTGTCACATGTGATGGCCAGAGCCTGTCGTGTCATACTCTCCCGTAACATGGAAATGAAGTAACTCCTGTACCTACTGTGCCTGTATCTGCTCCATCCCTAAATAACACTGTCTCAGGTTTAAAAAAGGAGATGGGATTCACTGGTGGGATTAATGTTTCACACAATGACTCTTCCTCTGGATAAAGGCAGACATATAACAACTCATTTGGACTTGGTGATTATGTGAATGATGAATATGTAACAGCAAAGGTCTGTGTCAGGGCTCTGACCTCATTGATATTCATGCAGGAAGTGTGAGGATCCTGTGGGGAGGTTGGACTCAGAGCCTTTGGGTGGATGCTGGGGTGGACATGACGATGTGAAAAGTAGCTCAGGCGGGAAACTTGCATCAGATTTAATCGTTTATATGGAACAATGCATTTGTACTTTTGTGCAAACATGACATGGACTGTACCTGTGATTACAACACCTACTTTAGCACTTGACATTCACAAATTTAGATGAACAAACTATACATGAACAATTACACCTACACATTCAAAAATATTATTTTTGCTTAGTTTAGTAGGAGGTTGGTGAGTTGAAGGAGGTGATATTACTATGGATGTATAGAATGACAGCATCTACAGTGCAGAGAGGGGTGGATGAATGAACCCAGCTTGAGTCAGCTGCACTAACTGAGGTGGAATATACTGAAGTCAAGAACAACTGGATGAAAACCTTGGACTTCTGTGCCTGCTTGAACTATTACATAGCTCAATTTATAGCATGAAGTAGCACGATGGGTGTTATTAGGTGTTCCAAGACACCTGAAGTTGCTTAGGCATGATAAAAACCTGTTTTATTGTTAGTGCTGTTATACATAACATGCAGTGCCTTCATGGCTGTGCATGTGTTGTTATGCATAACCAGACTGTCAGCAATGAACAGAAGAATATAATGGGGTCGTGATTGTTGAACCATAAAATAATCCACTGTAGCCGAGCTTTTAAGAAGTGAGTATATAAATTAAGTATGACTTCACTCCCAATTTAAAGTAATGCCTTATTTTATTATTATTTCTGTTATTTTACCTTTATTCACATGTAACATTTGTGCCATATCGTCCACTCTAATACAAATTTGTGCTCTTTTTAACTTCTGGTCAACATGTGAAACTGTATTTGATGTTGACTTGTACTGAATACATAGACTGCATGAAAAGTTTTTTTCTTTTTTTTACTACTTTTAATTCTCTGAGAACTTCGTTATCAGGTATACCTTATAGTAACCTGAGCAGATGGAGGAGTCTTGATGAGTAAGGCTGAAAACGCCTACTAGTATGCAAATTGGAACAAGAACAAATGGCAAGCAGCGGAGTAAGCATCTTAGTCAGGTCCAAAAACAACACATGATATACTTACTTGAACAGTAATACATGGATCTAAGCAGTAGCAGTGAGTATCAGTGTAATGAACAGACTATTTAGATATTTAGGTGTATCCTCAAACACCAGTTGGGACTGGCTCCAGTGAAAGTGGGGGTTGTGAACTCACCCTGGTGCAGGCTCAACCAGTAGTTTTAAACAGGTGAGGTCCCCATTGGCTGCAGCATAGTGAGCAGGTACAGCTCCACAGTTCGTCTCCACCTGGGCCACTCCTCCGACTGATAGCAGCCACTTGATGACGTCCACACAACCGAACCGAGCCGCGAGGTGAAGCGCAGTGGCACCAGAAGCATCTTTGTCCTGCAGTCAGTTACAAGGAAGGATTCAGATGTAGACACAAATGACTTTAGAGTTAGTAGTTTCTTACTAGGATGAGTAATGATAGTGGAAAGAATATATGAAAAAACTTGATCAGATTATTCTATAACATCATCTATAGAAGCAAGATTCTGCCACGTTAATAATGACGCAGTATCACAAAATATTGATGTCACTGTTTATTTTTATTTGTTTTGTGGAGAAGCACCAGCACATTTTAGATGTGAATACAATAAACATAACAGTGTTCAGTTGATTTGTTGAGGATTAGAAGAACAGGTAGAACTATGTAACTTTATACATCTTCCTGATACCTTTCAGACATGTCATGTTATGGATGTCCATATTGATTTAATCACATCTTGAGAATGGAAACTTGTCTTTTCTTGATTTATTATTCATTATATTCTTACTATTATTATAGAAAATAAATACTCTAATCTAAAGTAAATTTAGTATATCAAGATAATCAAAATCAAAATTTCAGCTGTACTTTGATTAAGTATCTTACATGGAAATATTAAGTTGTTCTTTTGATAAATTCATTATTTTGAGAAAATTACTGGGTCTGTTTCTTTTCACCACAGCGGCAGAACAATGGTTCCACCGTAAGCAGTATCTTGCAAATGTAATCATTATTTAAAGAAAAAAAAAAAAAAAAGAGATGTAGGGAGACTTTCACAGCTACTTTCACTAGGAGCAACCTTGAGCATCTGGACATAATTACACTTGCTACATATTACTAATGGATACCAAGTAAGTCAATACTATATGATGTAATGAGCTAGTAATACATCTGAAAAGGTAATGCACAGCACCTTTAACAACTGGAGTGACGTAACTGTACTCTGGGATCAGTTAGATGACCATCTAAAACCTGAATTTACACTCCCACACAGCTGAAATTAGAAGAAAAGCTGGACATGTGGCATGTGTCCAAGGCATTTGAGCTCTCAGGGCAGGTTTCTCCCTCCACCTAGATGGTTCACAGTAGATAAACTTACCTCAGTGTTGCAACCTCCTTGGTCAACCAGCCATTGCAGCTCCCGGATGTGACCAGTAGCTGCTGCATCATGTGCTGGTGTTGCCCGGTTTAAAGCTCGGGCATCAGGTGCCAAACCCAGCTCGCTCACCAGGTACTGCAGGCTCTCAACACGTCCACACCTGGCTGCATGGTGCACTGGGCCTGCACCTTGAATATCAGTGATGGATGGTGAAAGGTGACCAGAAGATGCCAGTTCCTTCAGGGTGGCAACATCGCCCGCTCGAGCTGCCTGGATGGCCCGATGAAGCACCATACCTGGCAGCTACAGGTAAGATATGGCACACAGAAAAGGCACCCTGGAGCTCTTTGAATTCCAGCAGGTTACCATCACTGACAATCTCTCATACAATAACAAAAACTCATGCACTCATTGCCTCCTCCTCCCTCAGCCAAGGAAAAGCGACACCAGAGCAGCAGCCAGCTGGCCAGCATGGCTCTGGTGGAGAGGAGAGAGGAGGGGTCAGAGCCAGCGAGATAGAAAGGTAATGAAAGACGGGTGGAGGCGCACAACTCGTGGCCTCCTGCTCGCCTTTGTGTGGCAGTGACCATATGCTGGCACACGCACCCACGCTTCAGTGGAGATGGGAGCTGAGGCAGCACGGAAACTTAAGTAATGGGAGAAGTTAGGGCCAAGGCAATTCTGGATTACAATGAGCTTTAGTTTTAGCAGTACTATTATTTTTAAAACTCGCTGACAATGACTAATCAGCCAATCAACACATTAGATTAAAACCTACATCTGCCAAGTGATCGGTAAAAAATATTTAAAGTACATGTAAATATTTTATATCATACTGTAACACAATTAGTTGATTGGCTGCTCACATTACGTAATGGAAGCTCAGTAAATTCATCTTCACAACATCATACATTAGAAGTCACTTCTGTTTTATTATTTATATTAAATATTTCATTCATTTTACATGATCAGTTAAAGCGTTAAGTTTGCATCAGTTAAAGTTGGGTCATATGAGGTACAAGCCCATAGTCAGTGTATGTATCTCCAGCAGGAGATGGTGGTCAGCATAGCCCTGGTTTGGAGAAGCAGATATGAAGGTAAGTGATGTACTGCTGTGGACAAAGCCAGCAGAAAAAAATGGTTTTAGTCACTTAAGAAAAGCCCACGAAAACAATCTTAGTTAAGAGTATGATATATTCAGAATATTTTCGCTTCTTACTAGTCTTGAAGAGCTCTTTCAACACCAGCAGACTCTCTTGACAAAAACAGTACTTTTACAACACAGAAGCACCATTTAGTATTCTGTGTTACTGTCTGACTACAAAACAAATAACTTGAGGCAGTTCTTTTGTCAAGCAAGTCTGGTGTCTTTGAAGAATGCTTTAAGGAGGAGGTTGACTAAATAAACAGTACCAAAAGGACATTTAAGTGACTGTATGTATCTGTGGTATTTGGATCCTGTGTACATCACCATCTCCCATCACCTTCCTGAGCGGGCAAGTGCTCTTACACAACAAAAGGAAGAGCCACTTTTCACTAGACAAAATGTAGACAAGCTCTGTTCCTGCCATTATATCAGGTTTCTCAACTAGAACTAGTAACTTTACGCAGTCCATCAAAGCGTGTTGTTATTATCCACTTAGATGGCCCCAAGAAGACAAATCAAACTAAAATATTACATTTTAGTGGCCACTGAAGGCAAAATTTATTCAGCTCGTCACAAGTAAATACTAGGAATCACTAAGTATTACACGCTGAACCTTTAAACTGGTGTCCAGTTACAGATTGATTTATTATTTAGGTATTTTTGACATAAACGTTTCTTTCAATAACTAGCCACTTTCTAATAAAGATTATTCATTTTCTAAATATTGCGATTAACATCAGTCATTTAATCACCTACCCACTTCTTCATTGTCCAAACTACTATTATTATACTGGCCTTCAAAAACCCACTGACAGTCACAACTGATGTGCTTTCTAACTGTGGTATTTGTCAACGGGTCTGATAGATTTTAAGCTTTGAAGAAAATATTATAATGGAAAGTAAAACAGTAAAAATATTATAAACATAATCTATACTTTTTTAAGGTGAGCTGGATAAAATATATTTATGCAGTGCATCATTTATTTGCTAATAAGTAAGGCACTGACTATGGAAAAGTACCTCACACTACCCCACATATTACAAACGGATCCCTTAATGTAAAAAAACAAAACAACACAAGGTGATGCATTTCTAACCCTGCTTGTCCTTATTTGACCTAAAGCTTTACTTTAACTTATGCATCTGAAGTCCATCAGTTCATTTCTTCCAGGAGTTTCACAGCGTCCCTCAAGTCCGCCACAACAGCATCCACATCTGCTTTGGTCGTCCCCCTGCCTACACTCAACCTCAAAGCGTTAGCAGCCACCTCTGACGGGATGCCACAGTTCAGAAGGATATGTGAAGGCCTGATGGATGGAAACAATACAGGGAAATTGTATAATGTATGCTGCAATTATTATGCTGTGTAGGCAAAGGAATAATAGGTGAAAGAGAGGCTCTTTTACCTGTTTCCACTGTCTGAGTGGCAGGCAGCACCAACACTAGCCAACAGCCTCTTACAGTTGGACAATACCCTCCAGCCTAAAGCAGGACAGAGAGATATTAATCATTCACAGCCTTTGTTGTTTACAAATCGCCCTGTAGAGGTCATGAACTGCCTCTGACAAGCTTTGGTGTAGGGTTAGAGGATGTTGTTTGGAGTAGCGGGCCAAAACAGACATCGGACAGAGGAGGAAGAGTCATGACATCACCTTGTAATGTTGGGCCCAGGATGGACACATTACATGTGTTAGGGAGGATATCAGAGCCGGGGTAGTGGCTGTTCAAGTGGATCTTGTCTTTGAAGACGGCCTGAAAAGAAAATCACACAGATGGTTTCCAACTAAATGTTTAATCATCAAAATCGCACCTCAAATGATGGTATTAACATACAAAACTACCAAAGTAATAATGAAGGAAGTCTCTCTGGATCAAAGTATCCTTACCTGCAGTCGTTCTTCCAAGTAAAGTTTGGTACTTTGCATCTGACTCTCATATTCTGACAGATTAGATGTCACCAGCTCTGCAGCCTAACACATTAGAACAGATGGCACGTTTGGTGTGATTTACAACCCTCTGGCTGCTTAGAACACTTAAAATATTAAAGGTAAGAATAACTAATAATATGAAATAATGTCACGATGTGGTAACACAATAAAGTTTGCTTGATACATAAAATGACTGACAAAATAAGCTATGATATGATGACCATACCCATATATATCTCCACATTCCACATCCAGTTATTATAATGTATTTCTGAAATGGTAAGTCACTTTTAAAAGCAACAAACTGATCATGCAAACTATTGTAATCTATATAGCTACATATTGTATCTATCTATTCGATGGCAACAATAGCAAAGAAATGACAACAAGGTGGAGAGAAATGCAACAAAGGGGCATTAGGAAGAACAGAACCCAACTTTTATCCTTTTTAGAGGAAAGAATAAAAGGTTCTAATAAGATTTCATAAGTTGTTCTACAGTAACTGCACAATTCTGCTTTGGCAAACCTTATTCACGTAACAGTACTGAACACACACACATTTTCAGTGTGAGCTCCAAAAGAAATGATCAAAAATCTTCTACTGTACAGAAATAAAAAGCTAAAAGTGCCGTGTTTGGATGAATATATAACCATCTGAGGTAGCTTCTTTATAATAAATAGAAAAAAGGGCCCATTTACTAGCTCTTTTCAGTTAAACTGATACCTCATAATTGCCAAATCAATACCAAGTGGTCATGTAAAATGCTACCAGATATTTTCACTCTCAGTTAGTGAAAATGCCTCAGTCTCAGTTCCACAAACAGGAAGCATACCTTTCCCAGACCAGCAATCATTGGTGTGTTTTCTGTGCTGAAATGTAAAGACAGAGGCAGAAAGCATAACCATACATTTAGGTCTGCAGGACTGTGATGTTAGTATACA
The DNA here is from genome assembly GCA_037367295.1 of Apogon hyalosoma. Classification (NCBI taxonomy): domain Eukaryota; kingdom Metazoa; phylum Chordata; class Actinopteri; order Kurtiformes; family Apogonidae; genus Apogon; species Apogon hyalosoma. The sequence continues at coordinate 23,749,575 of JAPQRP010000020.1, forward strand.
CAGTAATGATACATTAGATGACAGCTTTACCCTGGTCTGAAGTTTCTCTCCTGTCCTCCACCAAACAGCATTGGATACAAAGGTGTTTTCATTCCAGGACTGTTCACATATAACGCACCAATCCGTGGAGCATAGAACTACAAATTTAAAAAAAATTGTCATTAAAGTTATCATCATTTTATTTCTATAATGTGATATCAGGATGTTTTGCAAAACCGACTCCCAACCTTGTGTCCCACAATGGTAAGGTAATCCACTCCCAGTTCATGAACATCAACTCTAATTTTCCCCAGAGCCTGGGCAGCGTCAGTGTGAAGCAAGACTCGGACCTGCTGACGTTGCTTGTTGAGAGACCTCACTCTGTTGCAGATCTCTTGCACCGGCTGTCAAGAGGAAGTGTTTTTACAATTTGCTCTACAAAGTTTAAAAAAAAAAAAAAGGGCCAACTGACAAGAAAGACAAAACACAGGTCATAATCTGTTTTTTTGTGGGATAAGACGCCACAGAAAAGTTTTAGAAAGAAGAAATCGCTGAAAATGTAGAAGGGGGAGGGTTTTGTTGTTTTTTTCTTAGTAATTCACCTTAATTTCTGGGTAAAAAACCTTGTGACTTTTAAAATTCTCTCTGAAAGTAATTTTTTCTGTTTAAAAAAGTCTTAATTTACATTGACTTTTCATGTGAAGTTTGTGTATGATGTGTTGGGAGCCAGTCCTTTGTTGATGTTGGCTAACTCTGTTTCTAAGCTTTCTAAGGTTGTTCACGCTTGTTGCAGTAGAGGAGCAAAACACAGGTACTGAAGACTACATTGTGGGAACAGGAAATTTTGCAGAAATAATTAAAAAAAACAACCCAAGATCTCTACATAAAAATCAGTGTACAGGCTATTATCATGAATAGAAATAATGGGACAGTCCTTATCTTACAAAGGCAGTTTGTTAACACCAACACATTCTTTATATTGAACCTTTAAGACAGTAAAGAACTAAACACCTTTTTATAGAAGATACTTTTAGATTTCCATCTGAAGACTGTCAGTTAGATCTAGGCCTTTATCAAGGTCTAAACTGGCTCCAGGAATCATACAAATTGAAGAAAAAAAGATTAGGTATATCACACTAACTCTTTCAGGGGTAAAAATTCTAAGGTTTCAATACTGAGTAAAAATACTGCAGGTGGAAGCCTTCAGCTTTATAAGCCTCCTCCTCTTACCATGATGACTCCTGTCTCATTGTTGGCAAGCATGATGGAAATGAGACAAGTGTTGGGACGCAGCGCAGCAACGATATCCTCCACCTCCACACGGGCTGTTACCTTAGACACAGGCACAAATGTCACATCTGTGACAAAAACAGTGGGTCTTTAAGATTACAACTGAGAGAGACTGAGAGAAAATGGCAGAACATATTTTTTATTAAAAACATGATGTTGTAAATAAAAACTGTGCAGGAGTATCTTGTACCTGCTTTGCCCTCTCTTTGAAGGTGCTCTGCTGCTAGTTTGACTGAGTCATGTTCCACATTAGAGGTGATAATGTGAGGAAGGCCACTGCATCCATTTCCATGCCCTGTTCCTTGCTCTGCTGCATTGCAGTTTCTCCTGAAGTGCTCTACAGCAGTGTGGAACACCATGTTATTAGCCTGAAAGAACAGGACACTGCTGTAACCTCTGGATGATTCTACACACTGATTTACAACAGCATTTTTAATCACTGAAAACACACTTTTCAGCTGTTACCTCTGTTCCACCTGAGGTGAAAATAATGTCCTCTGCTTTACCTCCAACCATTCTTGCCACATTTTCTCTGGACTGATTAATGATGGCTTTGGCCTTGGAACCTAGAAATAAAAACAATTCTGAGCAAAAGTATGCCTGCATGCTCAAACCTATTACTGTTTGAGGGTTTCATAAGCAGATTAAAAAGGACACCTTAGGAATATGAAAAATTAGATTGTTGCTACATGCATAAAGGCATTGAATTTCCTATTCCAAATAAAATAGTTTTTTACATGAGGAAGCTTCAGATAATAATAACCTGCTACATAAGTGCTACTTGGGTTTCCCCACGCTTCTCGAAGAGCTTCAGTGATGGCCTGGATCACCTCTGAATCCAGAGGAGTAGTGGCATTGTAGTCCAAGTAGATTCTACATTAAAAAAAAACAAAAAAAAAAACATCATAATGTTAAAATCAAATAATATAACACTGCCATTTTAATGAAGGGGAAAAAATTATGAGGTTCCATTTCTTGTTAAAATTATTTTCACATGTGCACTGTCTAAGTAACTGATCATGTAATGCACACTTTTCAACATAGATTAATCCCAAATCATTTTAACAGTTGTCAGTGTAGATTGGTTTGCTGAAAAACTATTTGTCTCATGTCAATTCAAGCTGTATTAACGTCATCTTGTTGCACTTCCTGTCCCTGACCATGAGTGTTGAATTGCATGAAAAGTGCAATGAGATTGGTTTATATTCTAAACCAATCTCACTCCACTTGTCATCCTATTAACCTACTTCTAAACTTTGGAATTAGGTTAATGAAATGACGAGGAAGCGCTTGGATATTCAGGATGCAGTCAAACAACAAAGATGACGCACCAAGAGAACATTCATAGCATTCAGCCAGACAACGAGAAGTGCAACAGGATCACAGAAGGTCACGTTTTGTCATGTAAAACTCAAAGTTTAACAGATAAAGATGAATATTAGGTCCATGGTTGGCAACACAGACTTAACACAAATAACGTAGTAATGGTAGAAATGGAATCTCATATCTATATATATTATATAAATACCTGCCTACCTGTCCACACTCATTTCTAAATCTTGACCTGAGTAGCTGGTGTGGGAGAAAAGAAACAAAATAATTGAAGTTACAGTTTTGCAGTAAATACAGATGTCAGATATCAACTTTTTGCGCTCACTTTAACTGTGCTCTCTGGGAAATTAATTTGTTCTTAACCTTTATTTTTTAACAATGTCAGCTGCTTAGTGACAGAAATAATAGCTGCAGGACTTAAAACAGTGTAGCTCCAAACAGAAGTCTTTCCACTTCCACGTGGATTCATATTTATCTTCAGTCACATCCATTTGCTCAGCTCTTTATTCTAGCGGAACAACATGATACCAGATGTTTATTAGACATGGACGGTATTTGAGGTGGTCACTTCTGACCTGCGTCTCTCTGAAATCCACACTGTCAGCTGATGTCAGTCTGGTGTCACTCGGCTACTTCCTGATGCTGACCATGCTATGCCCCAGAAAAAAACTCTTTTTCTAACATTAACAGCTGTCCATACCTGGCACTATTACCAGATTTTGATTTCACTCCATGTTCAGTTACATCCTGTAGGCTAACGCTAGCTTAATGCTAGCTACTTGGTAAGAGAGAAATATCATATTTAACCTATGTTTATCTGTCTTTTATCGTTCGAAATGTGCTATTTAGGTCTGTCTTTGTGTGGAATGTATGAAACACATCCTGACTTTATAGCTGACCTTGTGAAATGATGAGAAGCTGTCCTGAATTAATTTTACTGTGTGTCAATGATTAGCCGGTAGTTGCATTTTAACACTGGATGACGTGGATGACGTGGTACTCCACACTACCGGGTTGCCAGATATGTTAGAGGAAAGCTACAATCAAGAAGGAATAAACTGACGCCGCACTAAATAAACGCGTAACCCTGCGTAGATTCATCTCTCACGGAATGTTCATTGTTAAAGTGTTGATGAAATGCATTCCCAGGCTAAAACGCCTGATACGGGTTACTTCAATTATTACTGACAGATTTAATTTAATTTACCATAAGTTTTACTACTATCACGTTACCCCTTAATTTACTACTAGAATATCAGGAGTTTTATCCCACCAATGGTCCTAAATAATGGATAAACTTGTACTCGACTAGCTAAACATTCACTATGTAAATAAGCGTTAAGAGAGAAGCATTATCACCGTTCAAAAAAAAAAAAATAAATAAAAAATTCATGATTTGGCAACCCTAAAATATGTTGCTGTAGTAACAACAAGGAAGTTGCCGTACGGGCGGCATTGCGTTCTTATGGGATACATCCATGTGCGTTCCTTATAGTTGCTGTGGGTTGTTACACAGACAGTGTGCATCTGTGAAATACTGTACTTGAGAACAAATCTAAGGAACATGGACTTTATTTGAGTTTTTCCATTTTATGCGGCTTCACAGCCTGTTCCTCTACATTTCACTACCAAATATTATATTATCTACACCACTACATTTAATTACTTTTCAAGTTACATTTTTTTCATCCTCTTCCCAGCTGTTGGTTCAAGGAAATTTCCCTAAATGTGTTGACTGAATGTTTGTGATGGATGAGGGGTGGCTTGAGAATTTTCTGATTCTTCTGAATGAAAATAAACACTAAACTTCAAATAGTGTAAGCTAAACAAGTTTGCGTTTCTGAGTTCTTGTAAAGTTGACTTTTTAAAGACATACTGTATGATGATCTAATATAGCACAATACATTGGTGTGGATTGAGCAAGTGACCATAGTGAAAATTAATTCAACCTTTTGCATCTATTGCAGTAGATTGCATTATTGTGATATGAATAATAATAACAATAATAATAAACATCATATAAAATAGGAAAATACTGTCAGACAGTTTTATTAAATAATGGCTAGTTTGACATATCATGCTTTAGTTATATTTTTTCTGAAAATTCTCACATTTAAGATTTTAAATGCAGAAAAAAAATACTTGTCATGGACTAATTCATTAATTTATTAATTGCTATTAATATTTCAGTAAAGGTTTATAATACTTCTTCCAACACAGCAGAGTGCAATCCCAGTCTACGTAGGAATCTGATATTAGTAACCCTTTAAAACCAAGATTTGTTTATTTATTTTCTTATATATTTTTTTAATTACTTATTTATTCTTCTAAATTAATTTATCTCTATATGTAATCTCTCTTAAGTAATTTATCACCATGTATTATTGCATTTTCCTCTTTAATTTAATTCACAGGTCATGTAGATGCTCATGAAAGTTAAGAGCACATTTGAAGGTTATTGTATCAAAACAGAGAATATTTGAATTGAAAATATATCATTAATTGAACATAAAACAAATGTCTACAACCACTATCATTTGTCAAAGTATGGATTTTATTAGTGAATCATTGTTGGTGAAGATGACATGGTTTCCATGTTCATTATGGAGCCTCTGAACATCCAAATGAATCATATCTTGTGCTATTGGAAAGTTGAGAAATTGTATTTTAACTGGATTATTTGAATGTATTGATAGGATTGATGGTTCAAAAGTTATTCAACATTTTAGCTCAGTTGGTACTTGTGGTCGCTGGCAGCTGTTTAGGTCTTTGAGGGTTAATAATACCCTTCAGAGAATATTCTATTATTAGAAAGACACATGCACAATAATGAAAAGGAGACCTTTACTTTGTGTTGCATAATTTCCATGTTTATTTAATATATGACAATGTGTCTAGTGTACACAAACATTTGACGCGAAACTCCAACACTCAGAGACACTGACTCAACTACTACCCATTTAAGATTTCATAAATGGGTGCAACTTTATAATACACTGTTCACAGCAATCATGTTTATATACAATGCAAAATCATTTTTGAAAAAAAAAAAAACAAAACAGAAATGTACCGGTGCAATTTGACAGTGAGAAAAAAAGGTTATATGTGGAAGCACAAAAAACAAATTTAAAAGGGAGGATTAGAAAAAGTTGTGAAGGTTGTCAGAGCATGATGGCGAATGTGTAGATACTGAACTTTGAGTGAAAGTGTGATTGTAAGGTAACCTACAGTTGTACTCTGTACAAGATGCAATGCCTAAACGGGCCATAATGAACCAATCTGGTCTCATGTATTTTTACAAGTACAGTATGTCCTACAAGTTGTCTATGGTTCCCTAATAATATCCTACCTACAATCAATAAGGAACCAGAGTGTGAAACTAAAAAGACAAGTCAACACAAGCACTCCAGCAGAATTAAATATAGTCAAATATCAATGTACATTCAGTGTGACATTTTTGTGACTGCACCAACAAAGCTTTGATTGGCTCAAATGTGACACACATTAAAAGGCCCGATGAAGATGTGAGGAGTAACTAGAACAAAAGATCAAACAGGAGCAGTTTAGGGCTCACATGTAGCAGTGTTTTATGACTGGGTTTTAAATGAAATGAGACACAAATGAGTGCACAACAAGGTGTAAGGTACAGTAAGGTATACTCTTAATGACGATGCTCTAGCTGGATAAAACGCAACTGCAGTCTCTGCCAAGAACGTCTGTGACCGACTCTGATCATAACACCAAACTTCATGTTATACAAGAGAAACGATAGAAACAGACATTTGACTTTTTGTGTCACAACAACTACTGACAGTTGCACAGACAGAATACATTGGAATTCATTGGATCACTTTATCAGATGTCCACAACACAGAATAGTGGATTACATAACAGGCAAAACAATTAAAAGTGTGCATACAATATTTTTGCTCTGTAACAGTTAAATCGATGTAGTAAGTGAAATGTCTTTGCTGTTGCTCAGTGTGCTCTCGAGGCTGGCTGACCTGAGGCATGCATCGAAGTCAACAAATGGACACGTCACTGTACTATTCAGAAAAACAATCTCTACTAAATTGAGTTTGATCAGGAGCTAATTTGCTTGATCGCATAATTTAATCCTGAATACAGAGTCATTTTTTTGCATTAATAAACATGAAGTATATTCTGTGTCATGGAAATTCCACCTTGCGTGACAGCTGATATTGCCATATTAAAATGCACATCCATTAATAAAACCTTCTTGTCTGAAAACTGATGATGATAATGAAATACAGGAAAGTGATGATTATGATTTGCAGACACTTCCAGAGCAGTTTTATAGCAGCATGAGAGATGTTTCAAAGCAACTGGTGCAGAGGCATACTGTACAGTATGATTAAAAAGAGAGGCACTACATTACTCAATATACATATCATTCAGAAAACCAGTTTCTTAGTCAGTACTGTGAGGAAAAGGTTATACTTTTTTATCAGTTCACAGGATAGCTTTGTGCATTTGACAATGGACAGACTACCTTAAAACAACCTTGTCAGATAAATGTAAGTTGGGTCGAAGGTCAGGTGTGACTATCCTAATCTTAAAGGGGATAGTATAATAAATTCAAGTAATCATCAGCACAAAGAAACTGGCCAATGTTAATTAGAAAGTCATTAAATTCTTTAAATAGTGTTACCTGCATGGGGACAAGGTTGTACTATTAGAACATTTAAGGAACTCATATTAAAAAGTGCAGTGTGCAGAAATTGCACTGTACTACTACTTTAGAAATATAGATGTCTTTGTAAATAAATACATGCAGAAATAAATAATAAAGCTGTTAAATATCTAAATATATCACATTTCGAAATAAAGAAAATTCAGTGAGAGAATGAGATCAAACTGGGAGGATAAATGTGGTGATTATTTAACGTGTGAATGTAGATATCCTTGGTGCTCCTACAAGAAGATACACTAAATGACACAGATTTTATCAAAATGCCACAAGAACATGAAGTCTATGATGATATGCCATTCCCTTGCCAGGCTGTGTGCACTAAAGTTTCTTACATATATTTGAAGAATAGGAGGCAAGATTACTCAGTGCCAGGATTCATGGACCAGAGAGGAAAGAGAAAAATTCTAAAGAGATACACTCAACTGTCATTTTTTTTTCTTTTAGTGTGTATTTTCTAGCTTTTATGCAAACCAGTATATATAGCTGTAGAGCAGAGTAGAGAAGAATCTGTATGTTTGCCTATTTACTGATGCAAATGTAACAATGAGATCCTCACTGACATGGCAGCTTTAGATAAATGTCACTGCATTTTTAGGAATAAATGTATAAGGCTCAATGTGTCACTGACAACAACTACAGTACATCAACATACGTATGTAATCTGAGATAAGAAACTGTTTGCTACCGCTTCCATTTTCTTCATTCCCCCAGCTATGAATAGGTTCCAGTTACAGTACAGTGACAGCTTTTGAAGAGGGTCTTCAGACTACAAGACTCACACCGCGGCAAAAGGCCTGACACAAAACGACGGGCGCTTTAGTGGTAAATTAAGAACGGACAGGGGAGAGATGGTTGTTGGTGACTGTGGTGGTGGGGATGTAGCTCAGCACAAGGGGAGGGAGGAGGACGGGGGTCTATGTACATGTTAGTCTCTGCGTTTTTTTCACATCCTCATCTGTCCAGCTCTTCTTCTCGACAGCTTTGACCTGAGACACAGAAAAGAAATTGTACATCACAGGTCATAGGTGGGTTTTACAGTCACAAGTTTGAGTTTTGCATTTATTAAGGTATTGTAGCAACCAGAAAAATAATAATTTCCCTAAATTATAAAAACTCCTGTAGTAAAATTTGCACATAACATGACAGACATTTTAATAAAAGCAACTTGGAAAATACTCTGTTGCCCATAAAGTTAGAATGAAAAGTATTTTCCTCTTCTCATGAAATGACTGTGACTGATTTATTCTTAATGAGGTGTAACTGGGACTAATCATTGAACCCGGTCTAAAGTGATTACTGAAGTGTATAAATAGAAATAAAAATAGAAATGTGTCTGAAAACAAAATTATTCAGTTCATTATGGGCATAAGTGTATTTAATAAAATGTCCTGACTAATACTGTATTATTTTTTTTCATATACTATAAAAACATTTACGGCATCTGATAACATATTGCATTCATTAACCTTGTCTGATTATTAAGAGAGAAGAGAAAGGATATTGTAATTTACAGTGACATCTTGAAATATAATTGTGAAATTATGTATGTATGTATGATATTATGAAAGTTTTAATTTGAACTATTGGTTATCAGTCATTGCATCAAAAATGCTGATTTATGCATAAAAATGGTAATATAAACTATAAAAACATTAAAATAAGAAAATATATGTGTAGTAATAGAATCTCTTACATTGACTACACATAATCAATATATTATAGAAGATGAATCTGTATTTGTCAGTAATTTGTACATGTGGGCACACAACACACACTGAAACTGAACTTCTGCTTTTAATCCATCACTAGTGGAACACAGCACACACTGCAGACTAGGAGCAGTGGGTTACCATGTCAGGCACCTGGGGAGAAATTGGGGGGTTAAGTGCCTTGCTCAAGGGCACATCAGCCAACAATTTTTCAGTCCGTCTGGGGAATTGAACCCTTTGGTCACAAGCCAGTTGTCCAACTGTCTAGGCCATAACTGCACTAATGTCATTTATTTCAGGCAACTTGAGACTGTATATTTTTATTATGATGGACAAATGACGCTCATATTGTAATTACAAGATCTCTCACTTGAAAAACAAGTTAATTATGATATTTTTGTGGGGAAAAAAAACTTTTAGACACCATATAAATCCTTATTTAATGTATCAGTTTCTAAGATCAGGCATGACAAAGAAGACACGTTTCACAGAGGCTGAAGTTATTGTTTTGTGTCCATCAGATTCTTGTTCAATGTTTGTTATCTTCTTCATCACCTTCTAATGTCTAATTTATGATCCACATTTGTCTAAAGACCAATCATTATACAGTGACTATTCTGTATTTGGGCAGGTTAATTTCCTACTGAAGGGATTTTACTATAATGCATCTTTGCCAAATACCATATACTGTGCATTTCAATGTCCAGAAAAAGCTTAGCAGTTACTTGTTCAAACATAAAATGAGCATCAATGAAGTGTCAGTTTACAACCGAGCACTAAATATCACAAATATTGTTAATTTGCACACTTAACAAAATCAAAATAACACGAACATTTTATTACATTGTTGTTGATGTTATTTGATATATTTTCACCCAGGTCATGGGTAAAGGTTGAGATCTTATTACATTTTCAGGAGATTTTTATGCTTTTGTTTGCTACACGTATAATTTTTTTACCTAATTGTTCCGGCGAGGAGTGGATTGAAGGCATAGAGCCAGTCATGCATGTCTTTGTCATTAGTGGCTTGAAGCAGAATCCCACGATGTTCTGTACACACTGCAAATGTGTTTGGGGTCTGTGGAAAGAGTCAAAACAAAGCATGTTATAGCACAGCCTGCAGCGTCACCAGAACGAAAGCCGGAGCAGGGAAGTCTGGGCTATGCCTTACCTTGAGCATCGCCTGCTGGTCCTCACTGTACTCCACCTGTGCAGAGGAGAGGTTGAGGATGGCCCGCTCCACACCGTCTCTCTCTGTGTTGTAGATGTAAACGTAAGGCCGCCGCACGACCACGTAACGCTTCACCCATCCGTTGGTGTGTGGCTCCAAGAAATGCAGGTAACCCTTCTTTGACACAATGGGGCTGCAAAACAAAAACAATAAAACGTAAAATATTACCACCGTGTATGTATATGTATATGTATGTACTGATGTATATGTATGTGTGTGTGTATATATATATATATATATATATATATATATATGTGTGTGTGTGTGTGTGTGTATGTAGGTGTATATGTGTGTATGTATATATCTGTGTATGAATATGTATTTCCATATATGTGTTATCGTATTATGTGTTTATGTAAATCATATTATATTTGTTCATAGTAATATAAAGCCAGAAACCAAATTATTTAATGATAAGAAACAGGCATATTATAGTATATAGTATAGATATGTTTAGCCTAGGGAGAATATTATTAATAATTATTTAAGGAGAAGGGGTGGGCGCTCATAAGTTATGCTTCTTCTCACTCCTTTTTGAATATGTATTATACGTCTCATGTCTTGTGTTTAAGTGTTTTATTTATTTTTCTTCTGTTGTGACATTCATATTCAAAATCAATCAATCAATCAATCAATCAAAACCACACATTAGACCAAAAGTTTCAGACACTGTTTTTTTAGTGATTGTGTGGAGGACTCACCTGACTCTAATCTCCTGGATGTCTGGAACAAATTTGCGGGTCCGTGGCTTTGCTTCTGAGGGTCCAGAGAGGGACTTCTTGTCCTCTGAGTCCTGATTTGTATCGGGACCAGGGCTCACGGCACGAGAACGAGGTGTAGGGGGTCTGCAGTACAGAAGGAAGACCATAGACCTTACAGTATGACTGACAGCACTGTCCTTAAAGGTATTTCAGTCCTAAACAATAACACTGTCAGACGGTACTTCTACGTCTTATGTAAATATGTTTATAGCCTATAGAGGTTTATTATCCATCCATCCATCCATCCATCCATCCATCCATCCATCCATCCATCCATCCATCCATCCATCCATCCATCCAT
>JAPQRP010000020.1:23774266-23810549 GCA_037367295.1 Apogon hyalosoma
GACAACATAATAATATAGCTCATCAATAATAATAATAATAATAATAATAATAATAATAATAATAATAATAATAATAAATTGCATTTATGAATGTACTTTTCATTCGAAGGAATCTCAAAGTGCAATATAGTCATTTTGGTCTGTTTATTAATTCGCACACTTGATATATAAAAAGGCTTTCAGTCACAGGATTCTCTTGGATCTTGCATCAATAACCAACCCGGCATCTGAGCTTTAATAACTGAACAGATAGAGGTGGGTGGTGCTGGCAGCTGAGCTCGCTCATTTCCTTCTAGTAGGAAGGAAGCAGCCAAACCAGCGGCAGACAGAGCGTGGCCAGACAGCGAGTCCACCAGTGCCCCATTGAACACATCTGGGACCAGGTATCGGATCAGGTCCAGCGTTTTCTCCCGGTCCGGCGAAGTCTCAGAGTCAACTGCTCATATACCCAACAACATGAAGCTAAGATGACATGACTTTCAGGGAGACAGTACAAAGACTGAATAAATGGTGACTTAAGCAAAGAAAATTTAACCAAAGAGTTCACTGACCTGGTTTGGACAGAGGCATCACTTGGGGGAACTGTCTTCTGCAGGGCCGTAGTGGGCTGGTGGCGGGAATGATGACACAAAATCAAACATCAGTGATTAAAGTACAGCATTAAAAAGCAGGGGTGTCAAACATATGGCCCGTGGGCCTAAAGTGGCCTGCCAAAGGGTCCAATCGGGCCCACGGAATGACTCAAGGGTGTCAAATACATTCTAGTTCAGGGTTCACATACAGCACTGTGATCTCAAGTGAGTCAGACCAGTACAATAATAGCATAATAACCTATAAATGATGACAACTCCAAATTTTCTCCTTGGTTTGATGTGGAAAAAAGCAAAATTACATTATGAAAATATTTACATTTACAAAGTATCCTTTCACAATAAAATGTGAATAACTGGAACAGATGTCTTCAGAAGAATAAACTAAATTTTAACAACACAATGCCTGTTACTAAATGTTTTGTGCATTCGTAGATCCATTGCAACCTATAAGTTGTCATGTATGTTTGTAAATGAAAATGTGAGACATAAAACTGTTAGAATTGCACAGGATAGTTTGTAAATATAAACATTTTCATCATGTAATTTAAGTTTTTTCCACACTTAAACAAAGAGAAAAATTTGGAATTGTAGGTTATTATGCTGTTATTTTACTGGTCCAACCTGCCTTAGATCAAACGGAGCCGTATGTGTCTCCTGATCTAAAATGACATCCCTATTACAGAGTATACAGAACTCTATGTGCAGAGTTGAAGACCACGGCAGTACCTGATGATGTCTTTACAGAGGGGGAGGAAAGGCTGTTTCTGGTAGTGTCCAAACACCTCAAACACAATTGGTTGAGTCTTGACATAGTCGACAAAGGATTTGGTCACTTCAACAGCAATCTGTAAAAAAAACAAAACAAAACAAAACAAAACAAAATGGTCAGTGTTCAAGTACTAAACCTATTGAAACCTGACATTTTAACATGACGTGAGCTGATATTTCTTACATTCTGTACGTGGTAAAAGCCAAGCGGCGGCCCACGGCCTGTGTTTTTTAGGGGTTCAGTGGAAAAGGCCTCATCGTGGCGGTGGATGAAACTAAAATAATAAATAAAAATAAATACAATTAACATTTAAAACTGTATAGCACTGTATGGAGACGTCAGTTGAAGGATAAGTTTCTGTGAGTAAATGCTTACTTGAACTGGCAGAAGATGTCAGCGTATTCTGCAGAGATGCTGGAGGCCTGCAGGACCGTGACTCTGAAGGTGAAAATATTTCCAATAGTGAGGTGCTCCAGATTACTATCGAGTGCACCGTCCAGTCCAGCCTTCACCGGATTCTCCTCATCAGCACCGGCTGTGATGAAGACAAAGTAAAAGGTTAAAGACAGCATCACGTAGATCACCATCTGCATCAACCAACCAACCTATTCAACCACTAGTTCATGGCATGGATTTTGGTGGAAAAAAATCATCTGAAAACTTCTAAGCTTATAAAAAAACTGGATCCCAAACAGTTTCCTTATATGCAATTGTTTTTAATTATGATTATACTTTTGCGTTAAAGTTTTCCCATAAAAATATTTCAAGAAAGTTTAAATAATCTTGAGGAGACACTGTTCAAATATAAAATGATCTTTCACCAAACCTACACTTAAGAAAAGACCTTTGACAGTCAATGTTGTGCCAGACCAAGTCATTTCTAATTAGATGACAGCTTTGTTAAATCATTGAAATTTTTACTTGTTTTTTTTTTTTTTTTTGTCTTTAAGTTTGTTTTTTAATTTCAGTCAAGTTCTAGTCTGTTGAGTGCCTATATAGTTAGTTTGAATGGTTGCAAGTTTGAGTTTTGTGTTTATTCTAGTATTACTTTCATCCTTGTGGTTGTTTATCCATATTCAATACAAATTCAGCTCAATCCAGAGAACAATAAACTTTAATACACTCCAAGGTTTAAACTTTAGAAATCAGAATTACAAAAATATTTGGAGTATAACTTTAGCATAAAAATCCATTTAACTTAATGGATATTTTCACATGAATTCTTTAAAGAAAATCTATGACTGTGCAAACTTGCAATGATAAAGAAGTCACACACAGAGACATACACACTCGCCCCAACACACACTCGACATATCCACTCATTCCTGAAATACAATTACCCGCACATGTGTTATTGTTGACTTCATCGGCTGAGGGTCCCATTTCTACGTTTTGTCCTTCCCCCTCCACGATACGAAGCTCCTCCTGTGAGACCCCTGTGCGGGACAGTCCTGCAGAGCAGGACTCAGACTGGAACTGCAAAGCAACAGAACACACTGATCAGCAGCTCAGGGTACAGAGCTGAATTCTGCATTTGTGATATATTGCACTAAGAATGACTCTTAAGTCACTGATCTCTATTAAGTATTGTTCTATTCTCCAAACCCACATTTCCTTCTGCACATGCTCTGTTCCATCAAGGTCAAAACTGGATGTTTCAGCAAAATAATGAAACACATCCAGGGCATGTAGAAACTGTCAAGAAGTTATTTTCTTGTTAACTACAAACAAAGAAAAATTGCATTTGTTTATGTCTGATGCTGCCACACCTTTTGAAACACAAAAAATATTTTTCTGCAAATATTTCATGGTAATATTTAAGATTGTGTAAAATTTTAAGGGTGTCCAAAAACTTTTAATCCATCAATGTATTTGTGATTCTCTCATAAGTTTTGGCCCAAAGTGATGGATTATAATTCACATACACCATCCTTGTCTGAAGAGATATGGGGCCAAATCCACAAGGACTGGACTGTGCTGGTTAATAGTATCATAAATTTATCACATTTAAACCTGCAATCTCCTCCTTTTCAGGACCATTTCATAAAAGATTCAATTGATTTGCTGCCATAAACACACCAAAAATGTTTTGTCCATGAGTGAAATCAGCCCTTGTTCTGCTGATTGGGCCATAATGAAAACTGCAGAGAACAAAACCATTTTACTTTGCATCTTTGAGATATACAGAAATGTGTGCACACAAAGCTTTACATTTTGCCTCTATTTCTCATCTAGTATTTCATGTCTGTAGAGTATGATCCTGAAATTGTTGTCAAAATAGACTCCAGCTATGAATGTGACACAGGCAGATCCAAGAGATTGTATAAAAGTTTAAGGGTGTCCAAAAACTAATTTCCACCACTGTATTTTAAGTACAACAGTTCCCCTACCTTTTCATACTGCTGATCTTCAAATGAGATTTTGGCCGTGCCCGACTGCCTCACTCCTGAGCCGTAGTCTGGAGCTTCCTCGTCAGCTGGAGGGAAACACAAAGCACCTTCACTTTACTCCCTCAAGAAGTCGCATGCAGCCTGTCCTTCAGATCCATGCATGGCCTTTGGTTTTTACAAGAGTGAAGCTTCAGATCCTTACCTGATATGGCCTGAACCGCCACTCGAAGAAAACCCTTCACTTCTCCCTTCTCACTGACGATGGCCACACGGTGGACAAGAGGAACCGGGTACAGCAGGTTACTCAGGTAAACAAAAGCCCTGAAAGAGTGGAAGGAGGATGGAAGAAGAAGACAGAGGAGAATATAATAAAAATCAAAAACAATTAAAAAACATTAAGAACGTTTGATTAAATGTCACTGGACTGGACAACAGAACACAGAGCTGCAAAGCAACCAAACAGAAGCTGGGACTGCTCTTGCGATGGCCATGGCTGCCCTTTACTATCGCTTCTTAGGGGCTTTACCTCACCATGTATAAATGATGATATTATCAGGACAATTATGGGTAACATGCAAATCCATTAACTTTTGTATTGTACTGATAAAAGCTTGGTGAGGCAAGGAGCATGTGTGTATTTGAGCTATTATTCATTGAATTGTTCATGCTAAATATTTTAAACCAGCTCAATATCAAGCTGGAAAGTAGATGTTTCCTTGTATTTTCTTTGATAACTTAATAATTATATTCTAAATGTGCATGTAAATGAGCCTCAAGATGCAAACTCTACAGGTTATATGAAATGCACATTGCCAAAAAGAGCACTTGAGGCACTTTTGTTTTGCATTGCACATTTTACATCTTAGAAGTATGGAAAACTTCATTAGAAATATGATTTTTTTTTTTTTAGTTCTTAGTTACAATACTAGATATTGCAGTCAAGGACCACGTATTTCACAAACCAATAGGGGTAGACATTTAAGGGTGGAGAGTGTAAAAAGGGAAAGGCTTATGACAAGATTGGTGAGGTGCAAAGAAGGCATGCTCAGGACAAAAACAGTGAACGAAAATGCTTTCAACGTCTTGACTCAAAAGCAAAATGGAACAGAAATCATCATACGGAACATGGCTCAGCTTGAATCAAAAGTGCCAACAGCTTGATATATTGTATGCTACACAAAAAAATTAAAAAATATACAACGAATGACATCAGAAATCAAAGTGCACCTCCTGGGTCGAAGTGCTAATTTGTGCAAAAGAGGGGCACTAGTTCATCATCAGACGTATTCAAGTAAAAATTGACAAAAACGGTCAAAATGAAGAGACTTGTGCTCTGGCATGCCTAAAAGAGACAGCTGCAGCAGAAACCAGCTCTTTCATCTTGAGATTTTGAGTCTTCCTTGAACACTATTTTGCTATTTCATATGAATAATTTCCAGACTCTTATTCAGGCTTCACAGCATGCTGAGAACATTTTGCTGTGGGTTCCTGTGTTATGCAAAACACACTTCATTATACTCCATGAGACATGTCAGTGCTTTTGTTAGTGAATGGTTTTCTGTACAAGCCACTACTTTGAGCTACACGTTCGTGAGACACACACACTTCAAGCAGCCGTTGAGCATCAACATTGCTTGGATTTCCATGGAAACAAGTGATATACGGACACACCTAATTTAAATGACTTACAATATAATCAGAACTGAAATTAGCAGAAGAAGCATTTTGTCTATGGTAGTGTGTCAAAAACACTTGCTGAAAACAACAAAAAAGCAACAGTCTAAATTGATGAGATATAAAGCAAAAGATAAACTTTGAAGCCCAGAAATGTCCACTCCAGTGTCCACTCAGAGTTAGATTCATAAAAAAATTGTGCAGTGATTTGACATTTGAGAGCATTTGTGTCTCAAACATTTGAGACACAGTGAAAGTGAAAACAGTGACAGTATTAACTGAAGTGGCTACTTCAAATTGCAACAACAAAGTGCTTACGATGAAGAGGAAATTATGGAGCCCGTCTGGTTTGAGCTGAGGATAAAGGAGCCACAAAAAAAAGCTGTGCTCTCAGACCATAAACTGAAATCCATGCCCCTTACAATGAAACAACCAGGTGCATTAGAAATTTATATTTACAGTGGTGACCAAAATTATTAGAAAACTTGTCATTTTGAAGAGGTTTCTTTTTGTATTGACCATTAAAATACCCATAAACTGAATGAAATGTGTGTCAAACATACGGCCTATGGGCCATGATGATGATGAATTTGCAAAGTGCAAAAATTACACAGAAGACATTAATAGTCAAGGGTGTGCTGAGTCTTGACACTTTTTTTTAAATCATAAAGTTAAATGCAATAATTTTCAACTCAAGATACATGTTACTAAGTGTTTTGTGCATTTGTAGACCCACTGCAATTTGTACGCTGAAATACAAATATGTAAATGATAAGCTCAGGGATAATATTGTTCAAATTATTCTTTTTTTTCTTAACAGATTACAAGTTATTCATGGAAGTTGGTGTTATTCACATATTTGTGAAAGGATAGTTGTAAATGTAAACATTTTCATAATGTAATTTTACTATTTTGCACTAAAACTAAGAAAAACATTTGGAGTTGACCTGAGTTTACTGGTCCAGCCTGCTTGAGGTCAAATTGGGCTGTATGTGGCCCCTGAACTAAAACCAGTTTGATATTCATGGTCTACCAAATACAATCTAGAGCTATCATAAAGAAATGTAGGTAATTTTCATTACAAAAAACAAGCTAGACCTGTCACTGTCAATGTCACACAATCATGTCCATTCACAGAAGAAACCGAATTCCTTGTATGATCACTGTCAGATGTGATCATGGTTAAATTGATGGTGATGACAAGAATCTTAGGATACAGCTGTGTTATTCTGTTGAATGTTCAAGGCCTATCCTGTTCATTCAATATTAAAGTTAAATGTTGATACAAACAATAGGATTCACTTCACCTGATATTTGTTGTGCTCAGAGCAACCATCTGCATGTTTCATGCACATTATGGAATGAAACCATAATATGGAGGCAAAAAAGGTCCTATTTTTTCAGATCTGTTAGGTGATGTCATAATTTTGGCCATTACTGTAATTTCTCAATTTTTCAGAGGCAAAAATTAAAGAAATGGGAAAAAAGAGGAGTGATTGGGAAACTCACTAACAAAAAGGCATTTTTCATTTTTCTTAATGAGAAATGACAGATACAACCTTTGTCAAGGACTTGATTTTCCCCTCTCACCTTTTATGATAAATAAAAGCTAAATCAAGTGCTTTATAAATGTTGTACCTGTTATATATAACCATAAAAAAGTTTAAAAAAAAAAAAAAAAAAAAGAGTGAGAGAGTGTCTAAAAGCAAAGGGACAGATTTTTGTTTTAACAGCATTTAGCTTCTGAGTTCTTTTGTTGTTGTTGTGTTTTACAACTTTACCAAATTTTCCAATCTGCAGGCACAGATCACAATTCTGAGGGCAAAGAGACGTCAGTTTATAAACTGGAGTAAAGATTTGCACACTAACTAACAAATGCAAAGCCGGTTTCCCA
This sequence comes from Apogon hyalosoma, assembly GCA_037367295.1. NCBI lineage: Eukaryota > Metazoa > Chordata > Actinopteri > Kurtiformes > Apogonidae > Apogon > Apogon hyalosoma. The sequence goes on from JAPQRP010000020.1 coordinate 23,781,587, forward strand.
GTCTATACTAAAATGCTTGACTAAAAAAAAAAAAAAAAAAAAAAAAAATTTGACTGAAACATCCCAGCTGGATGTTCAAGCTACAACTACTGCCCTCTTTGCTCAGTTGTACTGTACCAAGTAGACAGGATGTGGGCATGGATTGGAGTTTTTCAAGAAAATAAAAAAAAAAAATTACTGAGAATTTGTGTGAAGTTCGTCGATGTCTGAAAGTCCTCAGTCCCACGTTCATCTTTGGTGAGGACCTGTGAAAACGTACTCTCATATCTGTGTTGTGACTGTGTTGATGATGACTATCGAGGGAAACAGACCCTGCGTCTCAGCGTGAAAGAGCTAGTTTCCTCCACCAGCATGCTCCCGAAACCTCACCAACCTTCCCACTACACTGAATAATGGTGAGCGGTCGTAAAAGGGATCCAGGCCTTCGCTGGAGCCTCGGCACAGCTCTCCCTCATCATCATCATCATCATCATCATCATCATCCTCTCCCCCGAGCTCCGAGCTCGGGTCGTCCAAAAAGATATCATCGTCCAGGTCGTCCAACTCTTCCAACTCCTCCTCCTCCCCTCGACCCTCCCGCTGAGCGTCGGCCAGCTCAGTAATTTCAGAGTTGGAGAGGGTCGGGGATGGGGTAGGGTCACTCATGCGCTCGCTCATGCATGTGTTGAAAAGGGGGTTTCTGGTACAGCCAGAGACATGGGAACTAGGTTAGTACAGTTAGATGAAAGCAAGTTCAAACAAGAGGCGCTGGAAAGCACAATACAGACCGGACCACTGGAGACCCTGACCCCTTTGAACCAGAACCTGCTTCTCACTGTCAGAAAGACTGTGATTACCTGTGATAGGAGTCTGATGCATGATGGGAACCAGTCTATTCTAGGTATGATTGGACTCATACTGGATGATGATAAACTCCTGGAAGGTGTTATTTAGTTTCAGATGCCCAACTGTAACTGTGGTCTTCCTATTTACTCAGCTTTATGCCACTCCATTATATCTCAAAGGCAAATATTGTATGTTTTACCCCCTACATTTGTCTTACAGCTTTATTTAATTCTCTCATTGTAGTTTTTCATTTCCTTCCTGTCCAGCAAAAAACATATATCTCCAAATTAGCTGCTTTTGACTATCGGTGAATGTTGTGAAAAGTCTTGGATTAGCTAAAAAAATCCAAAGCTGTTTTTTCTGCGCTCTTGAATTGTTGACTTTACAGAGATACCTACCAAATACATGATAATGTTATACAATATTTTGCACTGCTGTACTAGATCAAATGCAACAGTCAAATGCAACAATGACACTGATAATTCCAAATCACCATACACGGCCCAGCCAAAAAAAAAATTGTCGCACATGCAATATTTCACTGCATCACTTTTGGTTTTGATTACAGGAGACATTCACTGTGGTATCTTTTTTGCAACATAATGCTTATGCAGTGTCACAATAAGGTTCATAATATTTTTTCCTTCCATAGTTGCATTAATTTTTGATTACTGATGATGGAAAATCAGACCGCTGCATCAAGTTTTCATCACGTCCCAAAATCTGAGTCTGGACTTTATGGAGGCTAATCCATGTGTGAAAATGTCTCAAGCCTGATGATCCTGATCAATCCTGGCATTGTCCATTCTTACTGACGTTAGAGACATTACTGCATCAGTTAGAGTTAAATAACCTGTCACAGCTGAAACATTGTTAACCACTGCAGTACTTACCCATGGAAGGATCTGAACTATTTGCTTAATTAAATCCAGTGAATGTCTCCTGTAAACAAAACCAAAGGTGGTGCTGTGAAATATTTTGCATGTGCGACATTTTTTTTGGTCGGGCAGTGTATATCAATATAATATTTGGAGAGCATTTTTCTGTACAATGGCTTCTTTTACTTTTCATACTTTTCCTTATAATACCTATATAGTTTTATGCAAATGAGGTTTTCGACACTGAGCTATTATTTCTAATGGCACTTTTTCAAAGTGTACATTTACTTAAAGATATGAGCACTTTTTCAACCGGTGTTTACAGATTATGCACTAAATAAAATGAAGTGACCACCTAATATGACTGGGCACACTGCAAAAATCTAAATCTTACCAGGTGTGTTTTTCTCATTTCTAGTCAAAATATCTCATCACACTTAAAATAAGGCATAATCACCTAAAGAATAAGTTGCAAGTGAGATATAAGGACTTATTTCTAGACAACAGATCTTGAAAATCTTATTTTAATAAATCTTACCTAGACAATTTTCACTTGTTCCATTGGCAGATTTTTTTTGTTTGAATTAAGCAAAAAGAAAAAAAAAATCTTGAATTAAGCAAAAAAAAATCTGCCAATGGAACAAGTGAAAATTATCTTGGTAAGATTTCCTTAAATAAGATTTTCAAGATCTGTTGTCTAAACATAAATTCTAATATCTCACAAGTTAGGTCTTTAGGTGATTATGTCTTATTTTAAGTGTGATGAGATATTTTGACTAGAAATGAGAAAAACACACTTGGTAAGATTCAGATTTTTTTTCCAGTGTATAATGCTTATTTAGAAAAGAGTTAACTGATATAAGCAGGAAATAAAAGTAAAAAAAAAAAAAAAAAAAAACCTAGGGAATTATTACAGCAGTAGCTGTAAGTGTTAAGTCTTTCTAGGTTCAAAAACATACGGTATAAGAGAAATTCTGCATGAGCTGACAAACAGTATATTGCAAGGGCATATTGAGCTCATTGCCCGATGTTTTTTGCTAGCCTTGCAGGAGCTGAATGAAAGGTTGATATGCTGAATATTATGTAACAGGGACATGTGACTGTGTAGGAGAAACAGCAAAAGCAAACACACAGAGAGAGAGAGATTAGAAGGCTATATGCCAAAATTTGAGAGAAAGAAACAGCAGGCTTTGAGTAGGAGGGCTGAAGAAATGTCGTTCTCAAATGTTCCACAGTGTTTCTCCATTTGAAACAAATGGTCTGGCAGCAACAAAAATAGTAGTCATCCATCAAAGGGTACAAGCTCATGTTCATCAGTAATACAGTCACATCAACTTGCAGGGAAAGCAATATTAAAAAGGAACCTCAATATGCATAATGTAAAAGATCATTGATTGAGTTTAATTGCTCACTATACTATTACTGCTTCCTGTGCAAATTGTGGTCATTTGATAAATGATGCCCTGCAAACTATTGATTTAAATGCAAATATATTATAAAAGGTAAAGCTTATAGATGGGGTGATCAGCAGATACATCCAACAGTCTCCCAGTGTCATGACTGGATGAGTCTGAAAAACCCTGAGGAGATGTCAGATCATCACTTGGTGCCCCTGATGTATGAGGGTTAATATCGCAGTGTGTAAAGTAGCTTGTGCTGCTCTGCATTTACCTGCCAACCAGACGGAACCAGGGGAAGCGATCATAAAAGGGGTCGCCTCCGGTCATCACGTTTTCACCCTCTTCAGTTGTATTGTTGGGCACGTCAGCAGCACGGTCATACATTTCTCTCATGAGGTCGAGTCTTTGCCTGAAATGAGCAGTGACATTTACCACAGTGGATCATTTGGAAAAGATGACGGTTCATGCAGCATTTCTGTGAAACCCTCATTTAGACAATTAAACATTTCCTTGTGCTCTGTTGTAAGTTATCAGTTCTTTGACTGGGTGCACATTCATGTACCTGAGTTTCTCTAAAGTCCAGTAATGGGTTGCTCCATTCTTCTGATCCTGCACCTCCACTGCCACAATGGTGCGTGGGAAATGTCGCTTGTCTCTGTCTTTGGTTGCCTCTGGGGGCATCATGTCTGGAGGCAGGGGGGAGTACAGTGTGTCCGTCAGCAGCACAAACTGGAACTGGACCTGCAGAGGCACAGGAACAATCAGTACGAGGTATGATCACATCACCACATCATCAGTCAACAGATAAATTGAGGTTTAGGTGAAGATAACATGTTGGACCTTCTTCTTGAGTTCGACGCTTATAGCGTTGGCCTCCTTGAGGAAGATGGCGTTGCCCCATAACAGGTCCCGCAGAGAGGTGAACTGGTAGCATCTCCACTTACGGAAACTCCAGACCGCCAGCTCTCGTTCCCTCTCAGTCCATTGAACTAAGAACAAAAAACAATCAGATCAGTATTTAGGAAGGATGAAACCACCAACATATGGATTTGCATGTTCATCTGTCCAGTATTTGCACTACCTTCCTCTTCTGGCTCCTCCTCTTCTTCTGGGGCTTCTGGGTAATAACGGTCCACTTGCTTTTGAAGGGCCTCCAGTTTACTTTCATAATCCTGCACAGTGAATTAATGACATAAAAATTCAAGGCTTCCCTACACTAAAAGTCATTTTAGCAAGATATTTCATACAATTATCAACAATTTAAAACACAGTAAACCCTCTACAATTATGCCCACAAAGGTAGAATAAAAAGACATATCTGATCAGAACAGAATTGCATCTTTAGTTTAGTTCAATGTTCTCTACTGTTATAGATCATAACTGACAGCCTATAAAGCTATGCTTGCTAAGTTGTTACTGCACCAGTCTTTGTTGTTCCAGAAGGTTGTTGGCCTCCTCTCTCTCTTTGCGGTACTGGTCCTCCAGCTCCTGCAGCCTGAAAACATGCATAAAAGTGTACGTTTCTTCCTCTGTGCTGCCGTTGTGGTGCTGTAATACAATGCTGACCTCTCAGTGGTACCACCGTTTTACTCCACCGCTGCTGTTTCTTCCCATTATCTACACCACCTTTCATTAAGAGGATTTCCATAAAGTACCTCTGTTCCATCTCCTGTTTCATGTCGATGCCCTGTTTCTCCAGCAGTTCTCTCTGAGCAAAAGCCCAGTCCACGGGCTCGGCAGGGGTCTCAGCACAGGGGGTCCTTTCCCGCTCTGCCCTGGCCTGCACAGGGTGGTTGAAGCGAAACACATGGCTCTTCCCCAGGATAATGCGATTCCCTATAAAGAACCACGCATGTGTCAGGTTATGCATGAACATCTAGTCAAGTATACCATGCATGAGCACAGACTTCACAGTATACCATGCATTAGTATTAGAAAAAGCTACATTCAGGGACATGATTGTCGAATAGTTTACTGACCTGATTTGAGGACAGTGGGCTCTGTCACTAACTTTCCATTGACATAAGTCTCAGCTCCTTCACACGGCTCAAGGACAACAGCTGCTTAGCAACAGAGAAGACAATATGAGCCTTCACTTCCTGTCTGTAAACGTTTAGAAACAATGAACAGACACACAAGCCTGTGGTGAAAGATATGAAAGCTCACTTTCTCCTGTTGCGTCAGAGGAGCTGGTGAAGGTGCAGTGTTCGTCTTTTATAAAGTGACCACTGAGGACGATGTCCTGACGACTGCTAGCATCTACACGACCAACCCTGTAAGGGCACATGGTTAGAGTTAGATTGCTTTCTTGTGTGTGAATCTTTGTCTTATTTTCTCATGGGGGTTTTAATTGGTTCTTTTAGAATAAACCTAGTTTCATCTTTTTTTAAACACTTGATAGTTAGATACTAGTTTAGTGGTCTTGAGTAAAGAAATTAAGTTACTGGATATTTTATGGGGTTTTTTTGTTTTGTTTTTTGATTTTTTTTCCTTTTCCATGTATTGTATTGTCTCAATTAATGGATGGTCTTTTTTTTTTTTTTTTTTTTTTTTAACCTGGGTAGTATTTTGGGCAGTGCATATGCTTTGTGGACTTGTGTTTTATTCAGTTTTTCTGAGTGTTTAGGATTTGTATATAAATTTGTATGTATATCGTAGGATTCAAGGCTGGGTTTATTTTTAAAAATAAAAAATACAAAAAAAAAGTATGGTTATGTCAGGATTTTAGATAAAACAAATAAATAATACAGTAAGAAACATGCACTACTAACCTTTCAACCAATTTACCACTAAAGGTTGTATTCTACAAGCCTGTGAACATCTGCAGGTCAGTCTGGCCCTGCGCCCATTAGAACTGACTTTTACCGTTCACCCATTTATCTGATATGGGGCAAGTGAAATGTGTTTGATAGAACAATGGCTCCCTGTGACCCCTGCCTGTCCAGAACTGGCCTTTGTCTGTCTGACTGACTGTAGGTCTGTCCAACTACAACCACTTTGTTCAAAACTGCTTAAAAATAAAAAATAAACTGACTAATTCTCATTTAAGAATTAGTCTGACAGTGCAAAGCTATAGATTTCTAAATTATTATCTTAAAATTAGTCCTGTGTCAACGTCTTACCTGGTTATTCCATCTTTAATGTAGTACAGCAGACACTCAGACATCAGAGGGTCTTCGTTGAGGTTCACCAAGTGGGGCGTCTGACACAAAACAAGCATGAGTGTTGAAGAGTATTGTAGTAACTCTTTTTGTATCCATATGTTATTTAGATAATGACATATGTATATACTATGCATCAGTGCACTAAAAAGAGATTGCTTCCAGGAAGAAACATCAAACGATCAGATATAATTAAAACCATGCAGTCATATTCACTCCCCACAGCTTCACAGCGTGAGTATTTAAAGTAGAGTCAGGCGGATGCTATGGGGCTGTAGGCAAACAGCCATAAATCACTGAAATGGGGGCATTATCGTTATCTTTTCTGACTGTTTACACACATCTGCCTTCTGCAACGCAGTGAGGGAGTATTTGAAGTGAGTAATGAAATAGATTTAAGATAACCCTTAATGAAAAAGAGAAAGCATCATCTGATCTTTTTGAAGGAGATTCAAAGCACCCAGAGAAGGAAACAGCGAAAACACTTCAGATCTACAAACCTCGTTGGGGGAAAACAGCCCCACTGTGTCAATAAACACAGGCTGGGGCTTTCTAGGACTATCGGGGGGCTTTTGGGGTAAATAAACATGCATTTTAGTGAATTATTGAAATGGTGAGTATTCAGTCAAATAAGATTTATTGAGAAGTTCGATATTTTCTTACCTTTTTAGGTGAAAATACTCCAACTGTGCCTCCATCCTCACGCATGGCTACACCCATTTCTGCCAGTAAAGCCTCTCTGTGGACAAATGTCAGACTCAGTAAAACTAGTGCAACGCTGCAGGACTTTACATCAAGATTCCTCATTTATTGAACAAGTTCATAGGAGAGGTTTGGTTTGTCTTTGGCTGCACAGTTGTAATGTGAAAAACATATTTGTTTTAGGATTATTTTCTATCTAATTTGCATGGTTAGTTTGGCAGCAGTTTGATGTCCTTCCAAATGCAACCCTCTCCATCAGGCCTTGAAACCAGCACTAGAAACCAGAACTAGAATTAGGACTAGGCCTGAAACTAGAACTGGAACCAGTGGCTGGAGCAGCCAAAACTAGCAGTATTTCTATCTGCATCATAAGACCCAATTTAATCATTAATCACCTATTATGAGTTGCTTTGTTATTTTACGTTAAATAATTAAAGTTAATCCTAAAAGGGCCCAGAATTTCTTAATCCTAAAATAAGGTTGTGATTCGCTCTGAAATGTCTTAAATCAATATTTTAATTGCAAATACACACATGGAAAATAATTGGTAACATCGATAATAAAATCATTTAAAAAACAATTTACATAAAAAATGTATATCTGTACAGCACAACCAGTGGCATACAGCTGAAAAGGTCATGTTTCATGTTACAATTACTGAAGAAAATTGTCCTTAAATCTACATAATTAATGTAGTTTTGTAAAACTGGTGTTAAATTTCATTGAATGGCATTAAAGAGTCTCAAATATTTCTTGCCTTAAGCTGCAGGAACCCAGATCAGAATCTATTCAACACAGAGTCTACACATTCTGTTTCCCAATATTACTGCAGTGTTTTCTGATGTGATCTGTTGTCTATTTTGGAACCAGTGTCTCTTTGGTTTTAGAATTAACTATTTATGAATGCTTCTGGCCTTTCTGTAAAAGACTATAGTACATCTCACCTTTCCATTCTAATGGCTTCTGTTCTGCGAAGTTTCTCTTCCCAGGTCTCATTGAGCTCAGCAATGATTTTCTCCGTTTCCTGCCATTTGAAAAGACAGTGAATAACAAGTGAATAAGACACATGCTTCATTAAAATAATATCTGGTGACATGTAAGTAGTGGCCACTGAAAACTGTAATATGTCCAGTGCGTGCAGTACAGTGGGTATGCTATCCAGTGATCACCTTTAGCCTCTCGATGGCTTCCTCGCTCCCCGGGCTGAACATGATCCGGTCATGCAGACTGGCAATAGATCCGGCACGGCTGGACAAGGCTGAGAGAGACGGAGAGGGACTCATCCCCGTCATGGCATTGGTCACTGTGGAAAGATCATCCCTTTGATTCACAGCTTGGCCTTTATTGTTATTGTTCTTGAAATCGGATAGGTCTGTTGGGGATGGGTGGGAGTGGGCAGTGTACAGGAAGTGGGTCGGGGGTGGTCGATGATGAAGAGTAAAGAAATTGACAAATGCAGACCGAAAAAAAGGACAAGAAGAAAAGGGAGAAGAATAGACAGAAAAGAAAGAAGATATGTGTCTTGAAACAAATCTAATTGACAGAGAGAAATTTGATCTACGAAGAAACAAGCGAAGGCAGCATCAGCGAGAAGCCACGCGCCAAGAGAACCAACTTAAAAGATGCAAGAAGGAGGCCGACCAGCCAGAACAAGGCTCAAAGAAAATGCAGCTGTTACACAAAACGTCAAGCAAAGAGCCGTATGCAGGAACATTCAATGACAAGGCCTATAGAGACTGCAGATAACACAGTATATGGACCATTCTATCAAGCTGGGACAAACTGCTATCTCACAACCAAAAAACAGATTTAAAAGAAAACGTAGATATTTGAATATTCACAAAACCATCATTTATTATTTTCACGTCACTACTGAATCCTGCATCTTTAGTTCTCATAGCTGTATGGTTAATAGTTTTAGTTGACCACTTTGTCAATTTTTAAAAGAAAATTGGTATTTGGTGGTAATGTTGCTTAACCCTGTAAAGCCTGAACCATTAAATCATTGACAGAAAATTCCAGTCATTTAAAACTGGAGCCTTTATTGGTCCTTCTAAACCAAAAAATGTTTTTTCACATATCAATTTCCATATGTGAGTTTCAATTTTGTATTATATTTGATATATCGAGTCTCAATAGTCAAATATTACTATTTTTGAACAAACAAAATTTGGATACAACACAAACATGTCTAACAAATTGGTAATTCCTTTTCAAAATTGGCAAAGTTCTGCCTCCTTCCTAATTAATGGCAGTCATGTAGAGTCACTGGAAAGGCCTTTGCTGAACAATTCCTCCCCCCTGGTGGATGTATACATGTATACATGTACATGTATTGCATGTATCCAATTGTATACATCAGGTTTTTCAAGAAAAAAAATATCACACTGATCGTGTAGAGGGCTTCAAACATCATGTATCAAATATGATACTTTTGGCATTAAAGGGTTAAAAATATGTGCTAATTTATAGAATTTGATCTGAATGTGATCTGTCTGCTCTAAGAAAAGAGACACGCAGGCACATTTTCTTGAGAAAATGTAGGCATGTTAGTTACTGGTGGTGATGTGAAAAATCAGGACAGATTTTTTTTTTTACACAAGTCATCACAACTTAAAAATATATATACTGTAGATGACTTTGGTGCAGTGTAAGATACTTTGTAACTGTAAAATAGTAATTTATTTAGTGGGGTTTTCAGTCACAGAGTGAATTATAACAGCAGTGTGGTAAAACAATAACTGACCTTTTCCAATTATTTAATCCATATTGAGAAATGGAAAATGTTTACAATAGAGACTGATTGTTATTTTCATATCTGGGCAAAATCCCTGACAAAGTATTTTTGGTCATCAATCAGAGATGGCTACAGACAATGCCCTGCAAAGGACTTTCAACAGAACTTTTTCTTGAAGACTACACCCTGGTCAATACATGAAATGCTACAAATAAATTAGCTGCATTCTCCATCTGTTTTAAACTCTAGAAATGCTTGGGCTACATACCTGAAAGAGCTTTGTTCAGCTCTACTGTGAGGCTACTTTTTTAGTATTTTTTTATTGAACACACCTTATAAATGATGATTTTATATACAATGTTGTCCATAAAGTTGGAATAATTCTGTTTTCAGACACATTCCTCCTTTTATTCCAATGTATACACATCAGTAATCACCTCTCTGAAGTGAGGTTTCTTCAGAGCAAAAATTAAATTAGCTATTTGTCTAAAATAAAATACACCACCCAGGCTGTCTAATGTGCAGCGACAGTATCAGTCACTCATAATAATGTAGTGTTTCCTGCAGAGAACACTGGGAAGCTGCTAGTCTCCATTAATTTCATCATCAAAAAGATGACACGATGCATTTAATGCGCTGCATGATTCTCTAAAATTAGCAACATGACACAAAAATCTTTGACTGTTTCTAAGATACTAAGTTTGTAATGGATGGTCATAGAACTCTTTCAACTAAATATGTCCATTAATGAATCATTATTAATACACTATGTATCAGAAAAGCACCCTACCTATGATGTTACATGCTACCTGATTTATGTTTTACCCTGACATTGTCGGTGCACCTTGAACGCCTCTATGTTGGATTCTACAAGATAAAGAATATCAACCTTGCAGCTGCTGCTATGGCAACACAGAGCAATAAATTTGGAAAGTGTATCACACCCATCCATCTGGACAGGTCGTTGCCTGCCAAGATGGATCACATAATATTTTGTTGTTGGTGCAGTTAATGAAGTCATGTGTTTTGGGAGGACAGTATAAATGTACGCCATAAAATGAGATGACTACTTCAAACATCCAATGGTATACAAGTAATTAGACTCTCCCTCCAGTGATTAAAAGGCTTCCTCGTCATATGTTTATTGTGTGCGTTGTGAGATGACTGCCAACAGGAGGCGACAGAGCCAGACGGACCATGCCGGGGGAATGGGAGGCTGTAATGTGTGCCTCAGGGAAATTAAACATTGAGATGAAACAATCTCATCATGGTGCATTTTCCCCCAGTGCTACAACTATGAAGCCATAAATCTCTACAGCACCATGACAGTGACAAAGCCAGATAATCTCCCTTAGAAAACCACTGTTATTTTTACTGTAGCAACATATATTTACTTGTATTTCTGTAAGAAAAAAAATCTTCCAAAATAATCTGATCAGATCCTCATGATACTGTGGTGCTGCAGAGAACACAAAAAAAAACACTATTTACTGCTACATTAAGCGTCATGATGCTTAGCTGCCACAGGAGCAAAAGCGAGAAAAAGCCATAAAACACACATTTCAAACCCTCAATTTCAGCACCAGACCCTCGAAACGCTGCAAGGAGAGTGACCGAGAAGAAGACAGACAAAGAGAAAGAAAACAGACACACCTTTAAGTAAAAATGTTCATGAATTTAAATGTTCACTTCTTTTCAAACACAGATGTGTTATTCAAAGGGTTTGGCACAATGATGGTTTTGAGACACAAACGCAAAACCACCATAAAATTAAAGATGAACTGATGATAAATACGAGCATATGAATACATTTTGCCTTTCCTGCTCCATCTGACTCGTGTAAGCTGGTAGTTTCACAGAGTAGATGTGCTGTTTTTTCAGTGCTGATCACTGCTATTTCATTTAACAGCATGTTGTGTGGGACTAAAGGTGAGCAGGTGATTTGAGGGAATGAGGGCGAGGAAATGAAAGGATCTTAGGGTCGGAGAGGACCCATTACTGGTCTGATTACAATGGGCAAAAAAAGAGGTTTCTGTGTGCTACTGTAGGAAAATTATTTGCTTTTGGCTAAACCAGGAATACTGATTTTGAGTTATTTTGGATTTTGTGAACATGTAAAAAAACAGTGATATTCCAATCATGTGCTAACACCTTGTATGTGCTAAATTGGTCAAATTTGCTTATAAATATGAACACGAAGCCCAATGAACAATAAACCTCAGTATCAGCCCATCAGTTTCCTGCTGTAGGAACCAACGGTAAACACCATCATGTCTGGGCTGAAGCCCCTTGATACCTGTTTTCCATTTCACACATAACTGAATGAAAATGTTCCCTGTGCTAATCACTTGCACTTATAAAACATCCTGGTGTGAGTGGGGATATTCATTTAGAGCAATAGTCTGCAGTCCATTCATATACTGTGTCCTCAGCTAGTTCATTATAATGTGGGGCTCCATGGTTGACCAGAAAAGTCTGCACTATCTGAGCAAATGAACCCTAAGACGTTAACTCTAAAGAGCTGAGCTTTGAATAGAATACAGGATCACTAGTAAAACTTCCAGCTTTCAGCTTTTGCATCACTTTGGATCAAACCAAACTGTACTTTCAGGCATTGGGAACATCTGAGTTTTGATCACTTCCTATTTTTAGAAGTAAAACGCTGGTGAGAAATGTTGTTAAAGGCTATTTATTACTGAAATAGCACAAAATCCTGATGCGCTGAATAAAATCTAATTAAACTCAGGTAATTTTCTCCCCAGTCACTGTTCATCAGTGTTATTGAAGCCACAGTTCAGTATTTTTATAATCATCATGCTGTTATTTTTTAAAACAGTATCCTGTAAAATAAATGACATTATAAATGTGCTTCTTTGGTGCTGATGCAGCTCCATCTCTGTCTATAGTCACAGCTCTGTGGTTGTGAGACAGAATAATAACCTATCAACACTGAAATGAGAAAATTATTTTATCACTATTTTATTTTGTGGTACTTCTGTTCAATGTGATAAACAGAATTAAATATTGCAGAAATACTAATTAACTGTATTTTATTCATTTGATTTAACAGTCAGCCTCAGTCAGTTTTGTGGTGGAGTTTTTGGAAATTTTGGGAATAATTTTGTGGCTTAACTTCAAATACAAATTACTGGTCTCTTTAGAATAATAATACTCAGTACCAGTCCTGTAAAATGATACTGGTGACCCCTACTAAACAAGGAGATGAATGTGGCTGGAGGGTAGCGCAGTTTAATGTCCATAGTATTCTTATTTTTATGAGCTTCGTTTCATATCTTTTAAAACACAATTCATAAATACAAGCTTAATTCCAAAAAAATTCATCTGTGTTCCATTGTCTTTGCTGCACTGGTTCCTCACTCTGTTTCTATTGCCCATTACATAAAATATTTGTGAAAACAGTGAAAATAAAAGTGCAGTGCATGTGAGAGGAGTCGTGTAGGCTGACTGGAATGTGCAGTGAATGAATAGTGAGAATAATGAGCTCTTAAACATACACAAGGAAAATGTTTCGACTCTAAAATAAGATATTGGTCAAATCCATTCAACGGAAATCCCTTACTTTCAATGATGTCGCCCAGGCCCTGGGCATAGAGGAGATCTTTCAGACGAGACACTTCCTCCTTCAGCTCACGCACCAAGCGGTTGTTGGGATCCTCATTGATCACAGCGTTACAGCGGATCTGTTTGGCACGGTCTGCGTACCTGTGGGTTTATCAGAAGGACACAATGACAGACACTTAACAAATTCCCCACGTAATCCTGCAGCTTGGCACTGAATCTGCAGCTCGCTAAGGGTGTTTAGAGTGCGAAACTGATGCAAGTCTCGAAGGAAAATGTGTTACGCAACACCCAAGCCCTGTTGGCTTCAGCGTCCTTTAAATGCACATGTACATACAGAGTGTTGTGCGTGTGTGTTGTGTACCTGAGTGTGCTGAGGGTTTCATCGTAGTTGATGTCTGCTGGACTCAGGGCAGCTACCATCGCAGTACGAGAATTCCCGCCTGGCACAACACAGAAATGAGGCTGCTTAGATGACTTTGGTGCAGTTTGTTGAGAGGAGAAAATTAGAAAATCTTAGGCTAAATATAGAAACAAATATATAAAGTAATTCTGTATTTTTTACCCAGATTCTCTCTCAGCAGCCATGTCAAAACTGAATCTCTGTAGGGGATGAAGCTTTCCACTTTTTTCTTCTTTTTATTCTGTTTGTTCAATAGGGAAAATGTATTAACCTGTAATGCTTATGATTTGTTAATAGGAAAATGATCAAAAAGAACTAATTATAATTACCTTATTTGGCCCAGAGTCCTAAAATGAAACACACAGTAAAGTTAATATGTTTTCCTGGTATAAAATCTGCTTTGTCTTTACAGTATTTAGTATATTCTTACCACTTCTGCCAAAGCAGAGATGACTTTTCCCAGTGTGGTTAATGATTTGTTAATATTTGCTCCCTCCTGTGAATGAGCATGAATAATGTTCGCATTTATTTTCAGAGCTGATTTTTTTTTTTAATAAGTTTACATTTATATTCAGAGCTGTTTTTTTTTTTTTAAATAAACAACGAAGCAAAAGGAAACGCATTTACCTTAAGCCTGGTCCCTTTGGCTCCAGTTGAATCTGCCCTCTCACTACCAGCCAAGTCCACCAAACTTATTTTACTAACCTGCAACAGAGCATTCAACACATCATAAATAATAAATAATCATAAGCACAATATAAATAAATATACTGCAATGACAAAAAACACAGGTCATTCATCTTCATTCCACAAATTCACAAAGCTGTATTATCATCACGACCTTCAAGCCAACATTGATTTCCAATCTGTCATGTAAATAAGTGTAGACAGCAGCAGCAGTGATAGCTGAGTTTGCGTGTCCTTTACCTTCTCAGAGGTGTTGTCAGTATCGGCGTCATGGCGTTTCTGAGTGAATATGATGTTAAAGACGGCGTGTGAGCGACTGCTTGTTTCGTTCATGTTGGTGGCAGCCACAGTCCTTCAGAGACAACACAAATTTACAAAACAAAGAGATGAGAAAACAAACAGCCATTATAGGTCTGATAAAGTCATTTCACAAAATTAACAGCATGAGTGTGTGATTAAAGTAATTAAAGAGCTTTTCATAGATAAACACAGGAGATGTGATGCTTTTGGAGGCTTATGATGAGGCTCATATAAACACAAGTAAAAGCTGTTTCTTCATTTATGGGACAATTATGTGAATATTAGCAGTTTTGTCAGCCTGAAGATTAATGTAAATGTAGTCATAATATAATATTTCTGACATTATTTTGTAGAACCCAAATATGCAAACAAATACAATGACTTTTGAGGGCTTACCACATTATGAATAATCTCCATAGTCACAGAATCACAGATACATTTCTAATAATCAGATGTATGCAGAAGTAGCTATCACAAAAAAGTCTAAAAATTGTACTCCCTATTATCTACGTCTATTTGCTCTACTACTATTGACCTTAAAATGCATGTGCATGTTTAACCCATAAAGACCCAGTGTTACTTTTGTGGCTGAGGATCAGTCCCTGGTAAGATGGCGGCACCATATGCATATTTTCCATCTGTTGTTTCTAAATGTATCAGCTGCACAAGCATTAACTTTTCCACTTCTTTATGACAGATCATGAAGTGACTGACAGCTTTTTAACCAACATAGAAGTGGCATTATTCTTGGTTGTAAACCTAATTTTATTATGAACCATTTGGAACATTACATCCAAAGATGAAGTGGTTGAACTTTTGTTGTCAGCTGGAAACTAAACTATTACATTTTCCCTCGAACTGTAAAGTGAACTCTTGTCGTATTGTACAAGTATGAAGGATAAAATTTGGGTGACAACAATGTAGACGTCTGGAAAAACAAGAACTGCTGAATAAAACCCATTGTTTATTGGTGAATAAGTGATCTACTGGGGTTATGGAAAAGACAGAAACACAAGAAAAAAAAAACATGAATGCACTAAAAACAGCTCGACAATTACAAGACTGAAAAAAAATTTGGCTGCAGTAATGTTACCATAACCTGAACCACAACTATTTTGTGGAAAAGGCCTCTGAGCGACTATGCGGCCTCCTTACCTGGCCTTGTTTCCAGAGTCCATCAGGTCTTGGATATCATTGTAGGAGGTGACAGCGAGCTTGGACAGGTCCTCCACGTACGGCCCCATCAGAGGATGTTCTCGTACACGTAAGTTCCCTTTGTTTTTTGGGTTCAGTAAGTCCCGCACACGTTCACAGTAGATTTCCATGTAGCTTACCTGTCCAAACAGATAAGATTAGATTAAATATCTTGGTGACAGCTTTACATTTAGGAGGTTCCAGTGACAGGGGTCTCACCTCCACAGAGTAGGACATGCTGTTGTCTGTATTGTCATTGATCTTCGTGAAAAGATCCTCACACATCTGGATAAGGAAACATAAGAACGTTCAGAATCAGCATCATCTTGATCAGTTATAATCGCTGGCAATTTATCAAGTTCCAGTCTTTACCAGGGGAATGATTCCTTGTTGATCCTTCACATCCTGCTTCCCCATCATGGTGTAGGACTTGCCAGCTCCCGTCTGGCCATAAGCAAAGATGCAGACGTTGTAGCCCTCAAAGGCGTGCAGCAACATCTCCTCTCCGATGTCTTTGTACACTTGCATCTGAGAGGCATAATTAACATCCTCGGGCTGCAGACAGAGATCAATAACCAGACAGTTTAATCTTAATCCTCATAAACCTGACAAACTCAACACAAAGAGATGCACAGTTATACTAATGTGTGTGAGGGAGCCTTTGTTGGGGTGTCTGTACAACATTTGCACTGTGGGGGGGCAAAGAGAGTTACCGAGGTGTGGGACCAGTAGGAGTAATCAAAGTTGAAGCTCTTGTTGTCTTTGGCCTGCTTGGGGTTGATGATGGCTGAAAGACAGGACAAGAAACACGGGTCAGTGAGAGGCTGAGAGCGGCCGATGTGAAACTTTATCTGAGCTGGGTCAGTGTCATGTTGTGTTAATAGAGCTGGAAAAGCTTTAGTGTCCTCTGTTTTCTGCTCCAAGACTCATCTTTGATGTTTGGGCTTCTTAACTAAAACTAAGCATTAGAGCGCAGATGAATTCAGATGGTAATTTAAAGGAGAAAATATATCTGAGCATCAGTTGCAATTAGGTTAAAACAGAAAACGATGCCTTTTAATGCTACACTTATATCTACTGCTATTTCAGAGTTTATTTTCACAGTTCAAACCCAAATCAACAGTCTAATACAACAGCAGAAAAGTTAGCATTTTTGGTAACTGGATATGTCATTTGTCCGCTCAGTGACACATTGTGTATAGAAGTATATGAGGTAAATCAAAGAAATGAGGTCAGTACCTCAAAATTGTGAGAAACGTTCTAAAAATAATGATCTTGCACCAAAAAAGTATGACTTAGTGCCTTAATATAATGTCAGCATCGTTGAGGATGTATATTATTTTCAGATACTAACTTATTTGGTGTGATTGAAGTCGTCGTAATATTCAGAAATGTCATTATTCTAATTTACATCTGAAAACAGGAAATTAGCTTCCCCATACTAGTAGATGCAACCCTTCATCCTTTTTAATGTTTATAATTACACTTCTTAGTACAAAATATCAGATGCATATAATGTACATGCTTATATACTTTCCATCACTCTTGACATTTCCAGTTATTTCTTCCTTTCGTAGATTTATACCAAGCTTTCAGAACCATCTCCCTAATGTAAAATGACTGGCACATACTAGTATGAATACTCAACCACACCATATCGGCTGCGATTTCACTCAAGCCAACTATATAAAGGTTTTCTCTCTGCTCCCAGTCATCCAGACACCATTTTCTCTGCTAATGCAGGTGCGGTCAATAACACAGGAAAAGGCCCAGGGCAAAGTACACTCTCAAGTAAGTGTACACACTTCTATTTCCTCTCTACACTGCTGCTGCTCTTCCAGCGATGGAATATAGGCCAGTGGGACTGACTGGGTTGGGTTTAATGTTTCAAGACCATTCCTCATGATGGCAGAGATGAAATTCTTGTTAAAGAGGCCCGACGAGTCCAGGTTTCTGGCAGATGCCCAAATATGAACATAGACAGCCTACTGTTCACACAGCAATCTCTTCACTCTGCAAAGTGTTGTTTGCTCAGAACTGTCAAAAAATGATTAACATAAAACACACGAGGCTTTCTCTAACCACTGCATCTCCAAAATCAATTATGTAAAACAACATTAGATGTTTTCCAGAAAGCTCACTTCCTCAATCATCCACTGTCTTCTACAGAAATGTATGACTCAGTTCACATTACGAACTCCTTCCTGCTCGTCTACTTACACATAGAAATAATCACGCAGTAATCTCTGCATTAATCACATTACCGTTAAAGCAGCAGCATGTGAAATCAAGTAAAAATATACACCTTCCTCCTGCAGCTCTCTCCCTTCAGTCCAAATCATAAGACACATTATAAATTTAATGACCCGATATTGTTTTACACGGGAATGTGAAAAAGCTGTTCCAAGTTTCCATAATTGAACCACTGAATAGAGCAGTAGGTTCACATCTGACTGAATCTGATCAGTGGTTAATCACATAACTGAACGCCCTACCTGTTAGAAAATGTGTGGTTTTTCAAAGTCTGTGTTATAGGTAAGATTTTCCATGACCTGATTTTCTAAAGCCTGAGTTCACAGAAGCAGCTGGAAATCTTGTTGAACATGTCCAAAGGTAATTATGGAATTTTTGCCCAGTGATATAAAAAACTATTGAGCACCGCAGCTTTAAGTCTGACTGGTTTATTACAGTTTTACCTTCCGGAACATCATGTATTGACAGTATTTATTTGGGATAGGCATTTTAATTACTTTTTGAAGGCGAATAATCAAGACAATTTCAGTTGATTAGTTGGAACGTCAATAACAGATGCCCTCTACACCAAAAAAACTGTAATAATAAAATAAACTGATCAACCAAGGAATGGGTAAACCACAAGCTTACCATTTATTTTATAAAAACACTTGTTCAGACCTTACTTTAATATATTTCTTATTTTTAACATTTTTAAATAAAAATGCTGGCGTCCAACTGCATAAAATAATATAATATTTTGCTTCACATTGTTGCTTTTAATCCACCTTGCCTGCGTCACACAGAAACTAAAGAAAAGTTGCAGCAATCATTGCCAGACATTAGATCATCTTCTCTATTAAACAAAACATAAATCTTTTTCCACCCCAAATAAACATTAATCAACTAAAACTTTGACTATTCCTTTCCCTATGACTAATGGATTATTCATGCACATCCCAAGTATTTATGTTCGAGAAAGTCATAGTCGTAATGAAAGTACTAATGACAGTGAAATACGTAAACAGAGCTGAGCTTGTCTCATAAATCCTGGCCTTACAAAACCGAAAACCATCAAATAAACCAGGTTTTAATGAAATTTTCGACCCCTGGTTTGACTTCTGCACCACTGCAGTATGACATCCTTGGCTTACTCATTTCTGATTGTGCTATGATTCATACAAAATGACCCGCTCCCCCGAGCAGCCGGAAAGAAAAGCGCCCTGCTTTTAGTTAAAGTAATTACTCCAGAGCGGCAGTGACTGGCAGCATATACGAGAACAGCACTGAAACACACAAGGCTGCCTATCTAAAATACGTTTACTGGCTTGAATGATGCTGTCAGTGCTCACTGCTTGATGTCAGTCTACCTGAGGCCACATTAAGCTGCTTATTAGACTAACAAAGCACGTCTCCAACCTTCATCATGCTCTTCTTCACTACCTGTCGACTTTTATTATGATGGAAGCGCTGACGATGAGGTCAAATCTGGATCGATGTCACTGAGGGGAAACTAGACAGCTACAGCCTATTTTTCTTTCACAAAACCATCACATTACTGAGACATCATTTTAAAAGGTCAGTTACTTTTCTACTTTTATTTGAGCAGAAAATTTATGTCCTTTCTTCAACACTGCTCAGTCTTTTCTGTGCATACTACATTAATCATTACTGCTAAGGTACAGTTCACCTTTATTTTAAAGATCTATTTGTTTTCAGTAAGAACGCAGTGAGTCATTTAACTGTAAAAGTAATTAATGACAACAAATTGACAAATGAGTTACAGAGCAACATGGTCATTAATGTAAAATAAACTCCTTCAGGTTTATTCAAAACATACAGCTTCTCACTTACTAAAAATAAGTGATTTCTTAATTATTTCACTGCTTCCATTAGAAAAAAAATACTTCAACAATATTCATAGCAAGTCTGTGATACAGAGATAACAGACTGTAAAATCCTCTGACCATTCAGAACAAATATTCAAGTGTATTTAAAATGTTAACATGTTTTACCACTGAGAAGTCAGTTTAGTAGTTGTCATATAGTCATGGTAAACCACAGCAGACGTTCATTATAAACCAAGTGTACAGCATCTTCTTTATCTCTAATGTATGTGCTTTATGTCTCTCATTTTCCAGAAAACTCAGCTCCCCACGACTTCTGACAGTCTTTACTTTGCAAACATTCCTCTACTCATAGCCATCCATTGCTTGTTTTTAATATAATTAATGTCTTTTATTTGAACTTTCTCTCATTTTAAATGTATTTTTATGCCTCTCCTGTGATGCTTTTATATTTTACGTAAAGCACTTCGAATTGTCCTATACATGAAATGTGCTATACAAATAAACTTGCCTTGCTTTGCTTAAGGTTTTTGCTAAGAATGAAATTAATTTAGGTCTTTTTTCAGTCTTTTTTAGTAAACGCTTCATCCTTTTTAAGCCATGATTTGTGAGACAAGCATCCTTATCTCATACCCCAAGATATGAGAAAAGGATCAGAATGAGCCTTACGTATTTTTCTCCAAAACGTCAAAATTTTTGTTTAAGTCAAAAAGATTTCTGAATGAATACACACACCTGTACTTGTCACTATCAAATACTCATCATTCTCACATTATTACTCCTCATTATAGTGATGATAACTTACTGCTATTTAATTTTTGTTGCTTTCTTTCTATATTTTCCAGATATTCCATGTTTTCTACATGATAGCAGCTGGTTTCTATTATTGTGACTGAGGGATGCTGGTTAGATTGTCACGGGTGACCTGCCGCATTCAATAGGAAAGGAAATGTGGCTGCATCAGCAGGTCTGGCAGAGAGGATGTGAACTCAGTGACAGAGAGTGGAGGAGAGCTGCAGACTGGATGTAAGTTATATATAACTCAATTATATTTAGCAATAGCATGTGGGGTAGACAGTCTGTTATCAGCTGCTTCGGGTTAAGTTTGCATCCATTTTTATAACAAGTAACAAATCTTACCAGGACACATTTCAGATGTCAGATACAAGGTGAAATGTGTGCAACAGCAGAATGACAATATCACACTGGCTGGCCTCATTTCACCCACTTTGAAATGAAGAGATTTTGAAAGAAATCTATAGTCCAAGCAGGGGTAAACATAAACATCATCAAACATAATTTTCTCTGAGTTTTCTTCTATCCTTTTATCTCCCTCTCAGAGTTGTTATATAACAAGTGTTCTTGTCCAAATTGCACCTCTAGACTAGCAAAGTGATGACTCTGAGTAAAACTGGTGGGGTCCTACTTTACGTACAATACTTTGAGTCAATAAAGTGAAGTCAAAATTAAATTGTTTATGGTTTAAAATAATTATAATTCTATTTTGTTCTCTGAGTATTTCTCCCAAACAGGGAGTTCTACAGAGAACTCCATTATTCCTCCAGGTCTGTCCCCTGCATCTTAATTAAGGTCGGCGTGGGAGGGAAGATCTCTCAAACAACAAGATTACTGCCATTCTCCTACTTTGTGGGAACTGGGCTATTGACCCACACATGAGTGTCAGAGAGCACAAAGCAGAGTGTGAGACGAACACAAAAACTCCACAAGTTCTTTTTTTCTTCCTTTCCTCTGCCTAGACTACAGAAAGACAAGGCTGCATTTATACCCTGCATCTTTAGCCCCTTCAGACACTGCAACCAGTGGGATTTTTCATGACATCAGTCTGCTCAACCTCCAGAGCTATTTGACTCAGTTTGGAAGGGAACAATCTGATCTGCTGGAAAAACTACAGTGTCACTGAAGCTGTTTGCCCCTGTTTTTCCACTGACGTTCCAGTTCAGTTTATTATTTCTTCTCACTGAAGAATCAGAATGTAATGTCCAGTTGTAGAGCTAAATTGATATAGTGGGAAATCAAGAGGAGCGATTTAACAATATGTAGGTCTGAAGAGATGTTTAGAGCATTTTTGTATTACTTCTTTTACAAGCCCCATTTCTGGAAAAATAAGGACATAAATAATAAAATCCAGTAAAAATTAAAATCTGTGGTCATGTATATTCAATAATATTATGTACTATATATGTCTAAAAACAAAGGTTTGGCACAAAGTGGTGAACCACAACTCATCCTAGTTTTCAAAGACTATGGGACACAACCACAAGGGTTTGAACGTGTCTGTTAATAGTATCATAAATTTACCACATTTTTCACAGTCAATCTCCTCCATTTCAGGACCTATTCATAAAAGATTTTATTGATATGCAGCCATTAACACGCTGATAAAGTTTTGTGCTTGGGTGCAATCAGCTCTTGTTCTGTTGATTGGACCATAATGAAAACTGCAAAGAACAAAATCACTTTACTTAATGCCTTTGATTAGAAGAGACATATGCACACAAAGCTTTACATTTTGCCTCTTTTGCTCCTCTAGTATTTCATGTCTGAAGCCCATGTGACTAAGACAGGTCTGAAATATGCTCCATTAAAGTCTAATACTTAGAACATGATAACCAGAATTTGACAGAAATATTAGTGCTGATGTTCCTCTTACTCACAGCTGGCAGCAGCATCACATTGCAGCTCAAACAGTTAGCGTTTCTCCAATAAGGCTGTGAACAGCAGCAGTAAGTACACGAAAAACAAATCCACATCAATGAGGATCTGATGGCAATAAATGTTGTGTATTCTGCAGATTCCAGTTAGGTTGAACATTGTAAGGTGAAATGTTTGTAAAAAAAGCAGCCAGGTTTTCATCTATCAGGACATTTTTATTTTTGTGTTGCTCAAATCGAGAATTGATGCAGTTTTTATCGCATGCTCTAACCTTTGCAGAAATAGGGCTTGCACATGAAAATATCTAAAATTACAAAGCGAATCTACATTTATGAAAAACAAAAAGTGAAGTATCCAGTTCCATCCATTTTTGCAGTTAGGTTTTATTCCATAATACAGAGAGTCATTTCTATCTCATACAATCCTTGTGGGAGCGTTACAGTTTGATTGATGCTGTACATCTAAAGCCACATTTCAGCTTGTTCTGCATCAGCAAAACCACTCTGCTGGTTCTACATAAACACTGTGTCAGTATGAAGTACAGATTGTTTTGGAGTGCTTGTGATAAGCACTAAAAATGGCATCAAGAAAATTCATTAATTCATTCATTTCAAGCCACATGTACAACCCACTTGATTAAAAACATCAAACAGGCTTTTTGTGATTGGAAATCAGACTTGCAGATTAACTCTACAGGACATCTCCAAGGACATTTCAGTGGTATGTGCTAATCCATTCCCAGTGGAGTACAGTGGGTCTGATTTAGGTTTACTAAAGGAAACAAAGCTGACAAAAACACCCCTTGTCCAGTGCTGCGGAGACAGAGAAGGGAGCTGCAGTAATTTTAGAAAACGTCGTGTCAAAGTTGTTAAGAGAGAAAAAGAATCAATCAGTTTAATTCAGGTGTGGAAGTGAACTCACACAGATTTAAAAAAAAAAAACACCCAAAAAAAAAAAAAACAAGAGACGAAAAAAGTCACCCAGCTTGTTGTCTAGTCACCCATGACACGAGGAAGGAGGGGGAGATGGCTAAATTAGGCCAAATGGTAAATATTTCAGGAAGCTTCATCCATTATTGATGAATGGCTTTACCTTGCTAAGCAGACTACATATCGAGTGTCTTTCCAGTCTCCTCTCAACCAGAATGCCTGCTCTGTGTGCTGTAAACCAAAGGAATGCTCTTGTTCTTTCTTAAAAGTGTTTTTCATCAGGATACAATTATATTTCTTTCTCCCAAATTTTGGATTAGTGGTGCATGCTAACTGGTAATAACGTTTTGTTGAGCGTTAAAGAAGCAGCCATTTTAAAATCTGGTTTAATCTGGTCACAAGACAAGCTTTGTTCTAAATAAATATCAGGCCATATTTGCAGGAGGTTATGTCACCTACAACACGGTGTTCGGGAGTGATTTTATACACACACCTGCTCTACTGCTTCCTCTGTTTAGACACAGAAATCATCAACCCGAGAGTAATTGAACAGTCATTAATCTGGCAGAAGTTTTAATTTTCTCTCAGACAGATTAAAATGCAGACTTGTCTAATATCAGAGCTGAGACGGAATCCATTTTTTCTTTATCTTGGATAAGAGTGTGCTAGTTCCCATGAGATTTACCCCCAGATCCTAATACGCCCATGGATGTTATGATAACCCCCCACCTGTACAGTAAGCGGTCAGAGGTTAGGTCAGCAACAAAACAGCTTAAACTCAGTCCTTCTGAATTAAGACCAGCTCACGCTCACATCTGGTTGCTTATATGCCTTCTGTTACCCAGTTTCTACCCTTCTGCTTATCATTGTTTGACAGATTATTCATATGGCACATGTGTATTGCTTTACAAAGAGAAAAATCACTGACTTTCAGCAAATATTCTGTTGAAATAGTCTATAAATTAACTTAGAAGTTGATTAAGTGTTACCTTTTAAGGCCCATGCAATGCAATCTAAGTTATACACATTAGAGATAGACTGATAGATGTATTTGCCCGACTGATTGTCACCATTAAATGTTTTACAAATTTGGCTCCAACAGAAGCCAGTAGTTAATAATAATAGGCTTGTCAACTGTAACTTATTGAGCTTTTTTATAAATAAAGATTGTTAATTTTGGGCTTATCTTATTTTTTTTGAAGGAGGGAGAGGTGATATCAGTCAGTAATCCAATATAAATATATTGACCATTAAAAATCCAATATCAGCCGACCTCTGACATATAAAAACCTATAAAACATTTCTGTAAAGAAGCTCAAATGGATGTACTTACTGGTGGTGTTTCCAGACATCTGAATGATGCACTTGCTTTCTTTTCCAATTTCCCTGGAATTGAAGGGGCGGACACGCACCGCCACCTTCACAGAAGCCCCTGCCATGGTGCTGTGTTTTTAGCACCTCGGGGTGCCTTCTTTAGTGGCCAGGTGAAGGGCCTGTAGGGCTGCACACAAGAGCACACAGTGAAACCCAATTACTACTACAGCATCAATTCATGTGCAAATTCCACACTACAACTGACCTATGTTATGTTATATTAATTTATGTTATGTTATGTTATGTTATGTTATGTGTTTCTTACGACAGATGCATTTGCTTTAAAAATTGTAAGGGGAGAATATCAACCTTACAGTTGACGTAATGAGCACAAAGAAAGAGGGCAGGGCTGTGTGGCTGTAACATGAAAAGACCATGCATGGTCAGCTACTGCCAAGGGAGATGGACAAAAAAGCTAGCAGTAACAAAAGAAGTGCAGCAGCAGCTAAATGTCAGGCTATTTCCCTGGATTACAATGCAGCTGAAACCAGCCACAAATCCATGGTTTGGCTTCATTCAGCAGCACGGATTCATAAACAACTTGTCAATATTGTCTCCTAAAATACTAATTTGGAATGCTACATCATTGTATCGGTTTGGTGTGAGTTGGCATCTTGTGGGTGTATCCATAGCAGCTATGACTCATCATCTGTGATGATCAGTTTACAATCACTGAACATATTCATCAATAAAGTAAACAGGAAATCAATATGATGCAATTAGTCACCCTTCAGCTTTTGATTTTCTGTCAATATTATCCGTTATAATCACTCTACATCACTACATTTGGTTACATTTTGCATTTGTTTGGCTTAGCTGTGGTCAGATTTGAGACAGTGTCAGATTTATAGCAGTAGGAGTGCTGTTTGGCTTGTTGTTTGTCTGTCATCTGTGTGTAAATTTGCTGTGTCACCCTGCCTCCTGATAGTTTTTCCACAGCTGGTACCAAAACAGTGAACTGTGGGATGGGTGTATGTGTAACATAGTAGGAAAACAGCATGCAGACGTTCAGGGTGCAACAACGCTGTAGGGTGTGATTGAGAAAACCAGAACTTATCACTTAAGGTAAAGGAAAAACAATAAAGATTCAACATCTAATTCCATACGGTTGGAATGAGTGAGATGACGTCCATATATTCAGTGTGTATCTTCAGTACAACTATAGTACTGGGTGATGTGGTTAAAAACAGTCCTTTAAACCAGTGTGGATCTGTATGTTTCATATGTAACAGTAAACACTGATGGTCATAATCTGCTCAGACCAGTCAGCTGATGATGCAGCTCAGCTGGGCGGCCACCATTTTCCGGTGACAAAGGCTAACGTAATACACCATACTGATGTCTAATACAAGCTGACGACAGATGTAATTCTATGTTGATACCCATAAATATAAAATAAACACAGAATGCACTGTTTTTAGTTTGACAGCAATCCCATTTATAATAGCCCTTGATGTGATAGTGGCCTGTTTCATCTGGAGGCTAAAACTGGTAAATAATGCGCGTTATTACTTTATGGACAATTAGTTCTTGCAGGTTTTTCAGAGGTTGTGACGTCATATTTCGTTCATTTGTGCTGTTTGTGCTGTAGTTTACTTCCCACACAGAGGCAATGCATTTATTTATTTATTTATTTATTTATCTGACATTATTATAACACGTCGTTTTGCTGCAATATAGTAAGATGACAGCACATGTACAGTTACAGCAGGCAGGTCTGATGTCATTCTGTCCACACTGTGTAATCCTTCACTGTCTGACAGTCTATTCAATGGCCGCACCCTTATACCCACCTCTCATCCCAGGAGATTCAACACTAAGTCAATACAGTCTGGCTGAAGCTGCTTTATCGGAGACACAATGGAGAAATAAACCAAGAGGAGAGCTCACCTCTGCAGCGCCGCAGACAGCCTTGGTCCTGCGTGGAGACCGAGTGTGTCGAGCTGGTCCGGTGCGTTCCGTGCCTCTGCCTCCGCCTCCTCCAGGTCCCGCCGCCGTTAACAGCCTGTCCTCTCCATCCACAAGGAAGGAAGGGGTGTCCGGAACCCCCCACCACCTCTGCCCTCAACCCCGGACAGGAGGCACCCAGAGAGGGAGAAAAAAAAAAAAAAACAGAAAAGAAGAAGGCCGAGTTCTCCCCTCTCAAAATGGCTCTGTCTGTTGTCTCCGTGTCCGTGGGAAGGATGCTGAAGCTCCACTGAGCCGGTGACATCACCACCGAGGAAGGTAACGGCATCAATGCAGCAGGAGAGGAGAGAGAGAGAGAGAGAGAGAGGGAGGAGGGAGGAGGGGGGAGGCAAGATAGCCCCCTTGAAACACCTCCCAGAAACTCCCTGTAAGCACAAATAATAACAACAATTCCAAAGGCCAAGTTTATAGGATTATATTGAATGCGTTCAGTGGACAATAGATGCTCTAAACTATCAGGGAGTGTTGGATGTCAAGCTGAGAGGACACAAAGCAGGACTGTCTGCTCCATAGAAACTGTTCACTCAAGCACACACATGCACACACACAGTAATGTGGAGCAGAGGCTGGCTGCAAAAACAGGTTTACTGTAAGGGGAAAAAAAAAAAAAACAAAAACCCAAAACATGGTTGTACCGTTCTGCAAAATTTTACAGTTACGCATCTGGCAGAAGCTTTTTTCCAAAGTGACTCACAGGGGAAAATGTTATATATGAGTCGTCAGCTATGTTGTTGTTGTTGTTGTTGTTATTGTTTTAATAAAAATGATCAACCTATCAGCATAAAATAATGTTTGCATCACAAAGAAACATTATTCATCTTAGCACTTTGAATTTGTTTAGTTTAGTTTTGTCAAAAATAGATAGATAAATAAATAAATAAATAAAACACAGAACAGAGGTCATTAATAGTCCTTTTAAACCACAATCAACCATCTGGTTTCTTTAACGCTCACTCAGGAAGAAAAAAACAGCTTTTAACTTGAAAGAAAATATTGATTTGACATTTATCACGATAATCACTGACAACTCACTGACAACAACTGACATTTTCTTGTGGAAACATTATATTAAATGTAAATAGGGTTAGGCAAAATAAGTTTTACTTCAGCCTAAACCCTTTCAGTCGCATTGTACATGGAACAATGGATATGTTGTTTTTGTTTGTTGTTTAAAGTAATTAATGACTGAATAAATTACTGCTTCTACTACTACTACTACATGAATATTTTATCACTTCAATATTTCATATAAACTGCTGTGGGAAGTCCTACAAGCTGTAGGTGTGATGTGTCCCAGTATTTTGGTTCATATTGTGCATATGAAGTGACAACATGTAGGCTCTATCTAAGCCTATGCTCAAACATATCAAATATAATACAGATCTATACTTTTAACATATGTACAGATGAATAATTATGTCATATTCTATATCCTCATATCATATCCAGTATGTTTCTCCATTATATAAAATAACATATAAGTGATAAAAAAAAATGTGGTAAGAACAATAATTCAGTACTATTAGAAGTAGGTTTGAAGTAATAAACACATGGTTTATATGATGAGGGGCATTAGTAATATGGGTAAAATGATCACTGGACAGTTTGGAAAGGTAATACTATAGTAAACATATCATATTATATATTACATACATATGTTTATATATTTTACAGGAGGATTCTATAAAATACAATTATACAATTTTTATGTCAACAAGGACAAAATGATATCCAATATGTCTCGATACATCATAAAAAGTAGTTTACCTCATAAATCCTATGTATGACAAATACAAAACATATTCAATGTCCCTTCTCCAATCAAAAATTATAGCTCTGCCCTTGGGCTGCAGGGTGGATTTCATACTACCATTCTACTACCAGGCACTATAAATCTGTCTATGTGAGGGAGAAAATCCCTCTGTGTCGACCTGAATCGTAGGTTCAAGGTTGACATTACATACATTTGTGTCCCTATTTGCACTATATGTGTGAGAACAAAAACAATGCTTTTGAAGTCAAAAAGAAAAACTCTGGGGGTGGGGGGGCATGGCACAAATATCAGAGGAGTGTT
>JAPQRP010000020.1:23816538-23828774 GCA_037367295.1 Apogon hyalosoma
TATATATGTATATGTATGTATATATATATATATGTATATATACATATATACATATACGCACACACACATACATACAAGAGATACACCTTTTATATGCATTTATATATTTTTTTTTTATCTTGTGTGCTGTATGTACAGTTATTTTATTTCATTTTTGGCTACAGGTACAAAAACTACATTTCATTGTACATTATACTATGACCATGCAACAAATAAAACCAATCTGACATATTACTGCAACAGGAATATGAATCCAAAACATTATGCAGTTTATTACACTTTACTGCACTACTGTGTATTTTCTGTGTCTTACTACTTCTTCCACTATTGGTTTTTGTAGTTAAAACAGTTGGATTCATATGAATTTTACTGTTTTGCATTTTTGTCCTGTCTAACACATATCTGAATGGTGAAACAGCATCAGCCTGCACAGAAAAGAGTCAAAGAGTCACTCAGAGTCAGAAAAAACAGCCACATTTCACTAAATCAATGGAGAGCAGTTTATTGTAGAGTTCAGTGACACATTGAGACACCATCAGCCTGACATGTAACCGCCATTTGAACACGGGTTTAGAGCCTCATGACAAAAGGAGACGTCTTTTGGTGACAGAAGTACTTGGTACAGCAGGTAGGTGACATCTTACTGACATTTCACCATCACATAACTCGCACCACACCGACCCCTGCACACAGTGGTCGTCATAACATTTACCACAATTTACAACCATCACAGTCACGGGGGATGACCGGCGTCGTCTTACCAACTTATAGCTGCGTGAGCAGAACAAATTTTCAGTCTTGGATGTGGGAGGAGAACACAAATCACCAAAGTTGAAAGGTTTTATAAATGAAGATACCTTCCTTTTGCTTATATTGCTCAGGTTACGAGAACTTAGAGAGCTCAATGGAAAAAGCCAATACCCTGCACAGAATATTTCATATGTACACAGTGAAAATGTGTTGAAAAAGGTTAATAATTATACTCTTGTCACACAAATGTCTTTTTTTTTAATCCAATTTAAGATCATACTTTTGCATTATAGCTAATATGTGATAAATAAACTAGTATGGAGTAATTGAAAAGCTTTAATCACTAAAACACTACCATAAATTATTAAAATTAGCAACCATTAACTGATGATTAGGCTGACATTTAGCAGCACCTTTAAGTGGTAACATTACAGTACTGGAGGCACTGTAGAGTAATACCCTAAAGTATTTGCAGGGATGGACGTACAGGTACATAGGACTTCAGTACAGTCTTAAAGCCACTGTTACCCTGCCATACCATGCATAGTGCACAGATCAATGCCCCTGTGTGTTCCATAAAAAACATCACCAGGACATTGTGAAGTGAAAGAACTAGAAGTGGAACATGTTCAACTACTTAGCAGCCTTGTTGTTTTTCTGTGATACTCATTTATTATTCTAGTGATGTCTCTAAATGAGCTCATCCAGGGGTAACAAACTGGATTTTCTGTCAATTCAGTATCAAATACACGCCGCTTGTGTGATATACCTATTGGCAATTAGACTAGTAGATTTGTAAAAAAAAAAAAAGAGTAGAACCACATTTGGAGTATCACCCTGTGGAAGAATATATGTTTAGCAAAAATCAAATACTAAAGTGGACTAATATTTCTGGTATGTTGAGATATGTATCTTATGTGATAAGGAAATAAATTCTATTTCAATATTTTAAGATGCTCAAAAGTTGTCTGAATGTTTCAAGAGACTGAAAAACACTGTTGCCTTTATGTCAGTTGTAATTATAAAGTTACTATTAAGGGCAGTAGTGTTTATTAAAATGTTTATATGTGCTGAATTACTCACTGAAGGAATGAGAAGTAAGGGATTGGATGAATTCTTCAAATATACAGATCAATAAAGGAAGCTGTTCCAGGCTAATACATCTGAATGTGGAAAAAACACTTAAAGGAACACTTAAACATTTGGGGAAATACACTCATTTGTTGTCATAACCATGCAGGGTTAAATCAGAGGATTAAAATATTTCTTTTCAAATCTGTGCAACCAGAAATAGAATCAGATTGTGTTTAGGCTGAACTGGAAAGACTGGAAGTAGAGGGAAACAGATGTCTTAATGACTAGCTTGCTGGCTAACAAGAAAAGTCTGTACGTACAAATAGCTTTGGCATATTTTACAGCCATTTGTCGCTGCTGCTGCCAGTCTTTTATCTACAACAAACACTGTACCTATCTGTGTACTGCGTGCACAGATCACCCTGACTATGGGTAAGATGACAAAGAGGTGTTCCCCAAACCATTTATGAATGAAAAACATAGAAGTGTCTGCACTAGGATGTCAGGGGGTTATTCTGAATGGCTTACAACTTGGTGTAAAACGCCATGAATGTAACATGAGCCGTCGTAGCTTCTCGTCTCGGAGTCACTGAGGTACTACTTCCTTCAAAGAGGCCAGGGCTGAGTGGATGCGCACGTGAAGCCTGTTCTCAAAGTCGTAGCCAGTAAAATCCTCCTATGAACGTTTCGAATTGAAGAAATGCATTCGGTTATTTTTCACAAATTTAATAAAACAAACTCAAGCTGAAGTGATGTGTAAATATGTTACCTTGGCTTGAAGAAGCAGTGATCTCCCCTTTCCCACTGTCTGGATTACAAAACAACACAAACGGTTGAGCATGTGGTTGCAGATATAATCCTGCCTGATTTCTTTCCAAAATATGCAGACTGACCTCTGGTTTTGCGAGGAGTATACATCCCAGCTCATAGACAGAGTAAGGCTGAACATATGAGTTGATCTGACGCCCGTATTCGTCTCTAGCAGCCAGCTGAAATGACTGAATTACACAGATAATTAAAAATAGAGAAACATGACTGCAACATTAATATTCAGGGTTTGTACACATTTTTCAAGGTCAAATTCAAGTACTTTTCAAGCAGTTTTAAGGGTTATTTAAAAATTTTCCAGCACCGCACCCTATTGTTGGAATAAAATACATATCTACAGGAATACATACACTCGTGACTATTTTTGTCACTTTTTATCACAATGATGTACGTTGTATTATGCTATAAACATCTAACATTATGTTTCATAATAGCAAAAAGTTTAGGAATTAAAGGGGAGCACAAAGTTTTATCCGAAAAAAGGGAAAGCACTCGGTGTTCTTCAGACACACTCACACAAAGCCAAAGATTAAAATAAACCTGGAGTCGACCTGAGAGCGCCTGCTAATTTTCATTTTTGACAAAGTTTTATTTTTCAACATGTTTCACCTCTCTAAGTAGCTTTGGCTTGACCTCTAACCGGGTAGAATTAATATTAAAGATAAATAAATAAATCACATCACACAGATATAATTGCAAACACTTTCAAGCACTTAAACTAAAATTCAAGCACTTTTCTGGCCTTGAAAACACAACACTGAAATTCAAGCATTTTCAAGGATTTCAAGCACCTGTACAAACCCTGATTATAAGATAAAATGATGTCATTGCCTGTTTGCAATACCTGAAGAGCGTCTCTCATATTTCCGTGACATTTGTGAATGGAACCAAGGAGGAGGTGTTTCAGGCCTCTGCAGGAGGCGTCATCTAAACTCTGTAACACTGAACAGACACAGAGAGAAGTTATTACACATGGAAAAATCCAATTTTGCAGCTAACTAGGTTATGTTGGTATGAATCAGGTCAATTTCATTTATAAAAAGTGTACGTTTCACAGTATTTTATCTTGGACTGAGTCTCTGTGCTCTGTCTCCTGGGTCTGATGGTGTCATAATGAAAACTGATCATCTACCAAAAACTGAACACTCAGTTTATACACGTCTACAGTTTCTACCCTGGGATGTCTTTATTTTTATTTTGCGTGCATGCAGTTTTATGTGTTTTGGTTTTATTGCAGCTATTATAAACCAAACTCCCCCAGTGTTAGAATTATGTGTGTGATGTAGTTTAGAAAGTAGGTTTTTTGCCCCTAAAATTTCCATTTCAGTACAAGAACATATGATACATGTTATTAGATTTGTTTAGTGTTCACTACACTACAATGGACTAGACTACAAAATGATTTAATACAACCCCCTAACTCTACACAGGATTAAGGATTTACAGAAAATGAATGAATGAATGATAAATGTAACTGCAAATATTTTTTTGTCTTTAGGAGTTTGTACTTAATTTTACTGAATCTTTTAATTGTTACCCCACCCCCACCCCTTCCGACGGGGAGGCAAGGGGTATTGTTTTGGTTTGGTTTGCTTGTTTGTTTGTTAACGCTCTAGCAACATAACTATTGGTTGAATTCATACCAAATTGGGTTTATAGATTGCCAGTGATTCAAAATAGATGTGGTTACATTTTGGGGAAAGTAGGTCAAAGTTAACTTTTTTTAAAAAAATTTTTAAATCTTATTTTTCTCCCATTTACTTATAATAGGTGAAATTTCAAATGTCTATAAAACATCAATTTTGTTTCAGTTTACTTCAAACTCGGCACATATATAGAGGCAATTGATATGCTGACATCAGTACACTCATTGACATGACAATATCAGCTGGATCAATGCCAAAATAAGTTATAATACATATGAGGGGCGGGGTTTGTTGTGCCTGGCACCACTTGTTTTAACTGTTCTACCACTAGATTTCTGAAACTGGTCACATTTCGCTTTAAACCTCAAATAACCCTCTGTTTTTTCTACTCTCCCTCAAGAATAAGTATCAGCTTTTAAACTTTGAAGAAATGCTGATTTGACATTTATTATAACCAGAATGGAAAGTCCGACAAGCTTATAGTTGTGATTTGTCCCAGTATTTTTCTCCATATAGTGTATTTTATCTTAAATTTTTTTTTTTATTAAACTGCATCGTGACCGGTTTGCACGAGCATAAAACCACAGCACTAACTCCAGTTATTGCCTTTTTCCTCTTTATTTTTCTGTTTTATATTCAGACCTCGACTTCAAACTGTATAAATAATAAGCATTTTATTATGCTCATAAACAGTAAGAATAATAGCATAATATAATGCTGGTAATGACAGAAATAAATTGCTTTAACTCTTTCTTTTACCATCAAATTCCTTCTGTGAAGTGGTTACACATTTACCCTGATTCATTATCTGCAGTTTGGAAGAGGAGCAGTTGGGAAGTGCTTTCCACAGGTACAGGACTTCAATCACACCGAGGATGCAGAGCTCTCTGGTGGGTGAGATCTTCCTCAGTCTCTCAGCCTGCACATGGGAATCAGACAGAGAAAGTGACGCACATGTGAGGATTTCTAAAATGTGGAAAAAGAGGCACACAAATCGTCAGCAAAACCTACCCTTTTAACAGCAAATTGCTCGATCTGGTTGTTTTTTCTCTTGAACAGCTTCTGCACATCTTTGAAAACCCCACTCGCTCCGTCTAGATCACCTGAAGCACCCTGACACACTGAAAAAAAAAAAAAAAGACGCAAAGCAGTTTATAGAACACAGGTTGAAACATCCATGTAGAATATATGTTATTATATGAAAGGCTCACCTCCGGTTAAGTAAGCGTAGTAGCACTGCGACCAACGAGACTCATTCTTTAGCCTTTCAAACGCTCTGTACGCGTCATCAAAATTCATCTCTATCATGCTACACCAACCTAAAAGAAAGACAAGCAGAGTAAAACTAATCCACGGCTGTACTCTATGACTGGTGCCATTGTGCCACAAGTAACCTGATGAGAAAACACATACCAATCTCATATAGACACACATGCTGGATCTCTCTTTGGTCTGATGCAAGCTCTAATGCATCATGGAAACAGGCCAAAGCACTGTTGATATGGCACTGGGGACAAAGGAGACCAACAGGTAACGGTAAGTTTGTTAGACGCACAGACATGCACATGTTTAATGAGAGTTAGATCAGTAGATGGCTGATCGGATGATGGTGAATTAATGAACCGTCTGACATGCATATTAATTGCATGTGCTTGAGCAAAGGCTGCTACACTGTGAGGAGAAGGTTTTGCTTTTTGATCTACTTTCATCCAGTCTTTACTGAGCATCCCAATTAAAAGGCTTCATTCACTGACTAACCAGTAGACTAAGCAGTACGTACCTCCAGCCTCTGAACTCGTCCTTTAAAGAACATGAAGAGGGACGAGTTCGGGTAAACTACCGACTTTCTCTGGAGAATCGCTTTGGCCTCCAGGAGCCCCGCATGAGTGTCAGAACCATCCAGAGCGAAGAAAGGCAGCACCACTGTGTGATACCACAAGAGGGCCAGCCTGGACGACACAAAACAACAACCATCAGACTGTGATGACACGTCTACTTCTTTGTGGCCCTTTAATCCATGAATGCACACAGGTTCGGCTTAAAAGCAAAGTATGCAAGTTGGAGCCTGTGTGTTTGTCGGTGCTGAGGTTAAATCTTTGCTGAAATACTTTAGGGTGTTCAACAAAATGAACAGTAATGCTCTGTTAATATACACTGTAAAAAATGACCGTAGAATTAAAACCAAAAAGTTGTAAAATTGCAACATAAGAAAACTGCAAGTGAAAATACAATGCAAAGTTGTTTATTTGAAAATATTTTTGTGTTATCAATCAAATATAGCTGTAGTTTTTACAGGAAGAGTTTGTTAACAAAACCAGATTTGTATGAAGAAATTATGTATTTCTATTGTTTTGAGAAAATAAAACTAAATTGAAAAACAATGTGGTGCTCTTTAAATTGCAAGACCATAATGTTGAAATAACAGCCTATTTGCTTTTTTTGTTTTTTTTTTTTAAATAGGAAAGTAATTAAAAAAATAAAGTAAACATTAATCAATTTAACATTTTAAACACGTAAATTAACAAGTGGCTATGGCTCAGTTGGTAGAGTGGGCTGTCCAATGGCGGTTTGAATCGACGCTGAACCCTAAATTGTTCCCAGTTGGGCCTGGTGGCTTTGTAAAGCGCTTCGGGCACCATAAAGGTGTATAAAATAAACTTTATAAGTGCAGTCCATTTAAATCTAATGTTAAATATACATGTTTAAAATGTTAAATCTACATGTTCCTCTGTAAATATGTTTACGGTTTGATGTATTTTTTACAGTATTGTTCTGGTAACCACAGCTGCCAGCGTTTTTCCATAAAAACAACAGGATTTTTTTTTTTTACAGTGTACTCCTATTTACTATTTATTATGGAGTCGCTTATTAAATTACATATCAGCAGCTGTCTATTTATCATTATAAAGTATTTACAGTACTATGCAAAAATCTTGGGCTATGTTTAGCTTGTTGGTTGTGCAGGGTTGTAATTAGCAGGCTCGTTGCTTCACAAGTGCCTTTATTCTTTAAGTAACAAGAAAAAACAGGAGATATGCAAAAAATGTGGACAACACACTCAAAATATTGGACCTAAATTGCTTCTGCAGCCAAAAGTCACAATTTAATGTGACCTCTGTTCCCATAATAAAACATTACCCAAACAATATTAAACACTTGACATGTGAGGAATGAAATCTGATGTAAAATACTTGAGGATTAGTGAAGAAAATCTCATATTGTCTGAGCAAAAGAGTTCAAGACAGAAGATGCACATTGAAGCAATAAGTCAGAGAAAACAGGAACTGACTCTGTGGAAGTAGGATATTTACTTAGGTGACTCATATTTGTTATATGCTCATATTTTCTGGTTGTAACTTGATACAGAGCCTGAGAAATGCATATGTAATGGTAGCCCAAGACTTTTGCATCTTATTGAATCCATTTACTGTTTAGCATGAACATATTCTACAACTGCTGGACTAGTAACAGTTTTATCTCAACATATTTGTAATTGCCGCTTCATTTACAGACATTGTTTGTGAATTGCAGTCTTAATCTGCTCTGCTCAGTGTGGACCTAATAGGATGGATGCACCTCAGGAATAAATTCACCCTTACTAATACTTAAAAGTATATTCTATTTTTAGCATCAAAATACACTGGTAGTGAATTTGTTATGAGTAAGACTTCACTGTAAGAGGGGGGACATTGACCTACAAATACACTCTTATCCTTAAAGTTGGCATAAAATATTTTTACCTCTTCACATGAAATGATTGTGAGAATGTGATTTTTTTTCTTGATGGATAAAGTGTAACTTGGACTCAGTATGCAATCATTACACCTGGTCAAAGGTGGTTACTGGTGTGTGTAAATATGTGTCTGAAAACAAAGCTATTCCAGCTTTACATACAACAGTATTTATCTGGTCAGTATTAAAATCTGAGTAAAGACTTGATATGTTTCCTGTATGTTATAAGCAGCTGATTAATGTTGAACATGCATATCTTGGTATCTTATTTCCTTTGCTAATAAGCATCATTTTAAAGCTTAACTCAGACATAAATTTCCAGCATCGACAATGTTTGTATTTTAGGAAGGATGCCTGGGGAACGTCACCTACAACAGCTCCTCCAGAATGACACAACTGAGCATACGTACGTTGCTAATGGCGCCTTCATGTCTTTGCTCTCACTCGCATACATAAGGGAGGACAATCCCTGGAGACGGTCGCCAGGGAAACCCAGCAGGTTGATAATCTTTAGCAGGTGTGGGGGCACCATGGAGATGCAAAGGTGGAAGAGGCCGTAGCCAAAGCTGACGGAGCCCTTGAGCCGGTCGAGGGCCTCGGCTGTCACGCCGTTCTCGACCGGCGGTGCATTGTGGTTGGCGTTGTCTGTGGACAGGGACTCCTGGTGGAGGGAGGACCTCCGCTGACAGGCCTCCTGCAGCTGGCTGATGTCACTGTGGCACTTGTTGTACATTTTCCACGCCTTACGAAGAATCCAGCCTCCTTTGATATAAGCTGTCAGTGAAGACAATAAGACACAAATGATGAAGCTTTGGATAGAGATTCTCACATGATGAACCAGACCACACAGAATAGAATTTACTGTTAACCCTTTCACAACGGCAATCTCTCCGGCGCTGCATTTTGCACTTTACAGCATTCAAATTACTGTAACTCCTGGACCTTTTGTGCTATCCACAAATTTCAAATGGCATCGGAAGGCTGAAATCCTGAGCTTTCTAACACTACATAACACTTCATGGCAGCAATGTGGGACTTTATTGCAAGTATACTGAGCAAAAACATAAACACACCATGTACAATATTTGTGTAACATGAGACGTGAGGCACAAAATGAGCTCATGATGTCTTATAATTGTAACATGTGGTTAATTCTCTTGATTTGCAAACAAACTTTGTGTCCATCTCTGCTAGCGAGCACTTGCTCAGTGATCCAGTGATTCCACCCACAACACAGCTGTGGCCTGTCCAGACGCTGCTCAAACAGCGTTAACAGTTTTCAGACACTCCTTATACTGGGGACAATGAAAGAACACCTCAAAATGTCACATTTCGTCAGATGTCACCATGCCTAAGATATCGCAAATCATCTGGGAACGGTTCCAGATAACATCCCATAGCTCAATGTAGCCCTCAAAGAGGAGTGGAATAACATTCCACAGGCCACAACTGACAATATTGTCAACTCGATGTCAACTCAATGAGAAGATGATGTGTTTGGAGGAGGGGTCACCATTCCTGGTCCTCGAGGGCCGGGATCCTGCATGTTTTAAATGTTTCCCTCTTCCAGCACACCTGACGGTCCTTATCAGGCTTCTGCAGAGCTTGATGATAGGCTTATCATTTGAATCAGGTGTGTTGGAAGAGGGAGACATCTAAATGCAGGACATGCAGGACACCGGCCCTCGAGGACCAGGGTTGGTGACCCCTGCTCTATGGGAAGCCAATGGTGGACACACAAGAAATCAAGTTGTGATTTCTTTCAGTCGGCCCCCACCATGTCCAGATGAATGTCCCTGAACGCCAGACACCACCATCGTGTTCTAAAGGACAGTAATCTGTACCACACTGACCAACAAAATAAACTGTCTGCAATTTAATACATTATGCAACACCTAATGCTGTTAAAATGTAAAGTGTCACATGGTGCATTTATATTTTTGCTCAATGTAGAAAGGAACTGTTTCAGAGACTTCCACACAGGCTAAAAAATAAGAAACAAGAAAAAATATGAAGCCATAATATGGATACTGAATGTTCAAGACCAAAAAGCATGTTTGAGCAGATGTAAAATAATTGAAAATTTAGCTTTGAAATCTCAAAAAGTTTTGTTATGGACATTTACAGTTGTTTCTGATAATAAATATGCTTAAAAAGTTACAATCTGTTTTTTTCTTTTTTTTACTAAAACACATTGTATTAAGCATTTATTATTTATAATAATGATAACTAATGGCCCGATATTGAAAGTTAAGTTCTTCCTGAAAACAAAGGAGCAAATGAATTGGCAAAAGAGACATTTTCTGACACTCTTATGGCAAAGAAAACATGAAGACACCTAGGAGGCCTCTTATCATGGCAGTCTTAAAAGGGTTTTAACTTAAGGCTTTAAATAATGATTGTAGTGAAATTATATTCTATGTGTGTATTCTGTGTGAATTTGTATGAAACAAATCAATGTGTCAATGTGACAACAGTCAACCTCCATTTTATTCATTAAGTAACTGGATGATTTCTGCAACTAGAGGTTTCTCAGTTAAAAGAATAACATAGTAGTAGATGAAGTCAACATGTAACATGACGTCATGGTTGCTGTAGTTTTCACCACCGTTGCCGAGACACTTCCAGAGAACATGTTTACAGATGAAGTACTGCATTAAAGTCCTAAAACACACAATGCAGTTCATGCTATATGCCCTTTGAAATATTATTTGAATTCAAATAATAAAGCATTAGGATAAAGTGTTGTTTGTTTAGATTCTTTTAGTTCAACAAGGTTAGTAGTAGGTTCTTTATGAACAGATTTCTGTTTTTATCATGTTTTAGTTTAAATAGTTAGACAGTCGGTTAAGATTGTGAAGATTGTTAAGATAGAAACCATCTGTCTGCATGAGATTTAATTATCTTCTGTTCTTCATTTAGATACACGTCTATACACACACACATTCACACGCATAGCATTGTCAGACATAGGTGATAAGAAGTAAACTCATTGTTGGCGTGAGTTTACTTAGAGTTGAGGCCCTACATCTGTTTGATCTAGTTAGATAAAGCTAAGACCAACCCATTTGTAAGGGTGAGCCTGCCCATAGGGAAAGAAATGTGGAATTCATGTGATGTTTGGGACTCATGGTGTTGAGTCCTCTGCGCAGAGTCCATCTTATTTGTGATCAGAATAAACTTTGTCAACTTTGAGACTGAGCTGAATCCAGACTCATTCCTGGAGCTGCCAACAAAAGAACACACTAACACCTTTATCAGACTCATTAGGTTTAGATATATTCATACAGTTTCTATGTGCTTCTGTTGTTTATGATCTGCTGCTTTGATATAAATGTGTCTACATAAAGTTAAACCAG
Source organism: Apogon hyalosoma (assembly GCA_037367295.1). Taxonomy (NCBI): domain Eukaryota; kingdom Metazoa; phylum Chordata; class Actinopteri; order Kurtiformes; family Apogonidae; genus Apogon; species Apogon hyalosoma. The sequence continues at coordinate 23,827,928 of JAPQRP010000020.1, forward strand.
ACAGACACAAGTTATGATGACAAATTCAACACGTGTCTTTACCTCCAAATGAAATAACTTTAATACCTGAAAGTTCCTGCTTGACGAAAGAGAGTACAGCAAGGTATACTTGACAGTCAGCAACAATAATCTGTCTCTGCAGGCGGTCCACAACAACAACACCAGACCTCTGGGAGTCCATCTACAAGAAATACACAAACACACATTCAGAAGACAGCCTTCAGCAAAGGTAGTTTGTCCAGTGGCTGCAGACAGTCAAAGAATAAGGAGTTCCTTGTACAGCTCTGGAAGTTGTGGCTGTTAGATGACCTAAACACGCCTCATTCAGCCCGTTGATTATATTTCACATAAGGACTAATTGAATCTGCGAGTGGGTTTGGCATGATCTCAGGCCTAGTGCCGACAATTTAAACATGATTATCTGAAGTGTACGCTGCTCTGGCTGCAGGATGAGGACACATCAGTAACAAAGGAATCCTCCTGCTGGCTTGTGAAATAAGACACATTTTCTTAAATCGTCTTGTTTTAAGAGAAAGAGAGAGAAAATCTTCCCTTGCTCCATTGGCAGATTTTTTTTTTTGCTTGAATGAAGCAACATAATCTTGAATGACACAAAAAAAATCTTAAAATGAAGAAAAGATCTTATATATATTATACAAGCCTGTTTCTGGGGTAAATATAGCTTAATATTAACTTGAATAAAGACAAAATTATACAGTTGCGGAAAAAAATTCTTAGACCATCAAAAGTCATCAAAAACAATGGTTATACAATCAAGTACTAACTCCTGTGTGTATCATGTGACTAAAACGGACAGAAAAGAAAACATGGAATGAATAAAAGCACT
>JAPQRP010000020.1:23860274-23885248 GCA_037367295.1 Apogon hyalosoma
CTACAAATACACAAAACATTTAGGAACAGGCAGAAGATTGTTAAAATAGCACATTTCAGGTTGTTTGTATTTACTTTTATTTATGTATTTATCTGTACTTTATTGTGAAAGAATAGGTTTTTCTTGTAAATATTTTAAATATTCTTTTTTTCACATTAAACCAAGAAGAGAATGTGTCGTTGTCATTATTTATAGGTTTTATGCTGTTATTTTACTTGAGATCACATTGGTCTGTATGTAGAATTGACACCCTTGACTGTTCATATCTTCATTGTAATTTTCAAATTAGACTCTGATGTAAGGAAGGCTCAAGCCAATAAAGAAAATGTAGCGGCAGTGTTTTTTGATGTGGAAAAAGCCTATGATATGCTTTGGAAAGACAGCATAGTCATTAAAATTAGAAAACTTGGAATAGATGGAAAGATATATATTCGGATTAAGGATTTTCTCAGCAAAGGGAAATTCAAGTTGGAACAAGCGGTGCCAGGCACAACAAACCCCGCCCCTCGCAAACATTTTACCTGATTTGCCCTATCGCTTATCATTTTGAAAACACATTTTTGGTGACCTTGACCTTTGACCTACATTCACCAAAATTTAATGGGATTTATTCTGGACCACCTCACACCTTTCCTGAAATTTTTATGAAAATTAGTCAAGTAGTTTTTGCGTGAAGTTGCTGACAAACAAACAAACAAACACATAAACAAACAGACAGATAAAAAACCAAACCAGAAACAATACCCTTGCCTCCTCTTCAGGGGGCAGGGTAATAAATGGCTATCTTTCAGAGTGTATAACGGTACAAAATGGGGTTCCCCCAAGGAAGTGTGATTAGTCCTATCTTTTTTTCTATCATGATAATGATATATATGAGTTGGTTGATTGTAGAATAAGTAAATCATTGTTTGCTTATGATGGTGCACCCTGGAAGAGAGGCAAAAAATATACAATACACAGTTAAAAACCTACAGAAGGCTATTAATACTGTAGAGGATTGGGCTGGAAAATGGGGATTCAGATTGTCTGTGGAAAAAACAAAGATAATATTCTTCTCAGGAAAAACATTTATCAAATTAAGTTTACATTGTATGGTAAAGTGCAAGAGAAAGTAAATTGTATACAATTTTCAGGAATGTGGTGCGATTACAAATTAACACAGCAAATACTTTCTGAAAATATTATCAGTACATGTAAAAAGGTCATTAATGTAATTAGATGTTTGAGTAGTAAGGAATGGGGAGCTGATATGAAGCCTATGAAAAGAATGTATTTTGGATTAATAAGGTAAGTAATTGATTATGGGTGTTTAGCTTATGGATCTGGAGCACAAATACATTTAAAGAAGCTTCATGTTATTCAGACTAAAACGTTAAGGATTTGTTCAGGGGCTATGAGAACCACACCAATATGTGCACAACAGGTGGAAGTAGATGAAATGCCTCAAGAACTGAGAAGATTCCAAATAAATGTATCATATTTTGTGTATTTACAGGGACAGAGGGATGATCAGCCAACAAAAAATGTCCTCATCCCAACCTGGGAACAGTCAAAAAGTAAAAGGGATCATTTTAGTGGAAATATACAGGAAAAGGCTGAGAAAAATGGTGTTGCAAAAAGTCCTACTGTGGTTCATCCACCGCACCCTCCATGGTTACTACCAGTTCCAGAGATAGACTCAAATCTACATGAGAAAATGAAGGAATACAAAAGAGATTATGGACAATTGCAATGATCTATGTGGATAATTATTATGGATATATTTAAATCTTTACTGAAGGATCTAAGAAACCAGATACTGGAATAGTATCAGTAGCATACAGAGGTGGAAAAAAGTTTTTGGACGCCCCATGCATTTGTAATATATTACAGTAAGAATCCCTCTTCAGTCATTGAACTCTATCAAGTATTGTTCCATTTTCCAAACCCACATGCCCCCTTCTGCATGTGTGCTGTTCTAGCAAGGTCAAAACTGGATGTTTCAGTAGGTAATGAAACACATTCAGGACATGACATGTTGAAACTGTCAAGAATTTAGTTTTGTTATTTTTTCTTAGTAACAATTAACAACCCCCCCTCCCAAAAAAAAAACAACATTTGTTTGTGTCTGTTTGATGCAGCCACGCCTTCTGAAACACAAAAAAAGATTTTTATGCAAATATTTCATGGTAATTTTTGAGATTATGTAAAATTTTAAGGGTGTCTGAAAACTTTTTTTCCACCACTGTATGTAATACCAGAATGTGATGTTGAAAATAATGAAAGATGATCTGTTATTCTTGCTGCAAATTCAGCAGAACTTATAGCAATTATAATGATATTGCAATGGGTGGAACAAGTTAAGACAACAAGCATAATAATATGTGCAGACTCACTATCAGCATTAGAAAATCTCAAATCAGGTAACTTAAGTGACAGGAATGATTTAATTTGTGAAATTTTAGTTATGTTAAATCAAATTCAAAGTATTGGAATACACATTAGATTTATTTGGGTGCCAGTTCATTTGGGAATGGTAGGAAATGAGCTGTCAGACAAATATGCTAAGAAAGCACTAAAATTAGAAAGAATATTAGTACAGAGTAAAGTTGGTAAGGCAGAAGTTAAATCAATTATTAAGAAGGAATTTATAAAGCTGAGGCAAGATAAATGGAATAAAGAAAGTAAAGGAAGAGAGCTTTTTAGTGTATTAGTCCAAACACTGGCTTGAGGTGCAGGGGTGGCAGATGCAGAAGAGAAGAGACATTAATTACGAGACTCAGATTAGGACATACGGGACTAAATAAGACTTTATTTTTAATTAGAAAGCATGAAACAGGAAACTGTGATAGATGTAATGTTCCAGAGACTGTAGAGCATGGGATTATGAAGTGGACAAAATATAAAAGAGCAAGAAAAAACATCAAGAGGAAAATAGAGGACTTGAGAGAATCTATCAACATAATAAATATTCTAAACAAATCATCAGGAGACAAAGTTATTAAGTATCTGTAAGAGTATTTAAAAACAACAAAGATTAGCAACAGAATATAAGGAATCTTTTTTTTTTTTTTTTTTTTTAAACACTTAATGTAATTTGTTATAGCCTGTAAGCCATGAGAGGTAATTCACATCCGGAGGGTGGCAGAAATGCACAAATAATGTTTGCAGCCACCGTTAAATAAATAATGACGAAGATAAAGAACTAGAAGAAATTATGAACATCCTTTTGAGTAAATCTGAGGCAAAGGCAATAATTAAAAGGAACATTTTCAAAGAATGGCAAAACAGATGGGATACAGGAAAAACAGGACGACATCTGTATGCAGTTCAACAGCAAGTGAGAACGGGGAGAATAACCAAAAGGAGTACCAAAGAAGAGAACATGTTAACATGGCTGAGGGTCAGACATACAAGAGCGAACAAAACAATGAAGCTGATAAGGAAGTATCCTATAGGATTATGTAATTACTGTCAAGAAGAAGAATCAGTTAAACATGTTATTCCTTGTCAGAAGTACACCCAAGAGCGAAAGATATTAAAAAGGAAGATGAGACTTGGTATGAAACACTTGAATCTTAAAAACGCTATCGAGGGATCAAGGTGTTTATTTCAGTTTTTAGCAGACACAGGGTTGATCAATAGGATTTAGGATATGGATTTTTTTATTCTTTATTTATGTTTATTTCCCCGTGACCCTTGTGAGGATAAAGCGGGTTCAGAAATTGGATGGATGGATTTTTTTTTTTTTGATAAAAGGGTAGTTAACTCTGTTCCACACTCCATCATAGTGGAAGGCGGTAATGCACCTTTAACGCTAGGCGCCAACCGCTGTAAAAACAAAAGAAGAAGAAACCGGAAGCGCGTACCGGAACTACGTCATCTTCCACTTCCTTATTTACAGTCGATGTGGTAAAAGGCGCGTAAATAGTATTGTCACAGCGTCTTGGTTTAGGTTTGACTTGGATGTAAATTTCAGGACCGCGCTGACAAAGAGTTTGGAATAATGGCCTGCAAACGAGGAGCGCTCATAGTCCTGGAGGGAGTGGACAAAGCCGGAAAAACCACGCAGTGTAAGAAGCTGGTCCAGGCGCTGCAACAAAGTGGGCGGGCGGCAGAAATGATGAGATTTCCCGGTGAGGCCTGTTTGTCTTTGCGACTTCGAATCTCCTTTTAACGGATGACTTGCTTTCTTTTTCTTCTCGTCTTAACATGTGAATATAAGATAATGGGAGGGGGGGTAAACTGGGGCTATACTGCAGTGTAATTCGGATATAGATCTGGACATTTGTTTACCATTCATGTGTGGTTTCTTGGCACAGACAGGACCACGACGATTGGACAGTTGATTAGTGCTTATCTGGAGAAGAAGAGTGATTTGGAGGACCACACTGTGCACCTACTATTCTCTGCAAACCGATGGGAACTAGTGTAAGACACTCGACTAGCTGTGTGGCTATGACTGAGGGAACAGGAGCTGCTAACACATAGTACAACAAACACTAAATGATGTCAACCAATCACAGTGCAGACAGGAACTTATTTGACCAATCACTGCTTCCTTTGCTCGAGTTTTGATTGACCAATCTAAACACACTGACACTATAGTTCCACATTTTAGTGTAATTTAGATGCTCAAAAGGCACCTCTATGTCTGATGTCCATGAATGTTTGAAGAAGTAAAAGGTGCCTAAGAATTTTAAGGGTTTTTTTTTCCAGTTGCACAATAATCCAGTGAGAGTTCTCTGTACAGACACATTAAATACAAATTCCAGCAGAGTAAGTTAATCGCTTGCTTTCTATTAAGTATTTCGTCTTAATTGATTCGATTGCAAAGAAGTTAATAGCAATCTGTGGTTTAGTGTTGAAAGGTTAAACTGCAGTTTTGATACAAAAAAAAGGAAAACATCAGCCCAACAGCAACTTATGCAGGATTACTCTATTTTTTCCCTTCCTTTCAAAAAGTATATTCAGGGAAGGCTGCTAATAACAATTTGGCGTCCAGTTGTTTGTTTTTTTTTTGGATTAATAGCTTTTAGTTGAATTATGAATGACCTTCATGCATTAAACTGTGGTGGGGGCACATGACTCCTATGTATTTGTGCACAGTCTTCTAACAGGTGAACTGAACCTTCTCAAGCTATTCAGATATTAATGTGATTATATTTAGATATGTAGCCAGAAAATGTTTAACACATACTCTATATTTCCTGTACACTTTGATACGTAACAATTTAACAGCAAAATGTGATTTGAGATAATTTCAAGACAGAAAATATTTTTTTAAGCAACAAGAAAACTGTTACTCAGAGCTTTTATGTACAGCCCAAAATCTTAAAAAAAAAGGCATGCACCTCATTTTTCATGACAGTTGCCTTTGATTTTCTCCAGCATGTATTTTCATGATTCACGTTACTTATTTTTACCCACAGGCCTTTGATGAAGAAGAAGCTGGAGCAAGGCATCACTCTAGTTGTAGACCGCTACGCCTTCTCTGGAGTTGCTTTCACTAGTGCCAAACCAGTGAGTCTTGTATTAACCTTTCAGCCTTTTCCACAATCTGATGGGATTTTATGTTTCAAAATGGTGATACAAAACTTGATCCTCTTCAGGGTTTTTGTCTCAACTGGTGCATGCAACCTGATGTGGGTCTGCCAAAGCCAGACCTGGTCATGTTTCTGCAGCTCAACCCAGCTGAGGCCGCTCTCAGGGGACAGTTTGGAGAAGAGCGGTATGAAAACAGAACTTTCCAAAGAACCGTTCAGCAGAGGTTTGAAGAGCTGATGAAGGATTCCACTGTTAACTGGCAGGTATGAAGTCATCATGAGCTGTAAACTTATTCCGTATTATTTACATTAGACCTGTCTGATGACGTGAACTGTCTACCCCAGGTAATTGATGCATCTCAGAGCATCGAGGAAGTGCACAGGAACATCACAAACCACAGTCTGAATGCAATCAACGTCATGCAGCACCAGCCACTTGGGGAGCTGTGGAAGTGAATCTGTGTGACAGGATCAAGACCAGGACAGTCCATGTGATAAACAGTTCAGAAATTATCACACATTGAGCATAGTATAATAACTAAATTACTTTTGCACACAGTAACCTCTATAGTCTGTTCCAGTTTCAGGATTGAATATGGAGACGTGTTAGATAAATTGTGATTTACATGTTATTTGAAATGGAAGAGATATTCAATTGTCAAATATGAGTCTGATTTTTATTGTTTTATTTTAAATGATCTTACATGTTTTCTTTAAATTTCTAAATGTTTGAGTAAATAAATAATCTTAAAATTAACTAGTGTATATGGTTTAGTCTTGGCATGAACAATTAATACAACTCGTCGGCAGATTTGACTAAATTTGGTTTCATTACAGGCTGTTACAGACTTTCAGATATTAGTGACAAACCGCTTAAGCCATGGGCATCATGAACCATTTGTGTGTACACAACATAAAACTGTTATGGCAATTTTACTTATGGAGTCAGGGAAAGGCACCATATCACTTCAGAAGAAACGTTTAAAGTGTTAAGACTCAAATGGAAACACAATGTGAAGATGTGCATACAGAATTTATCCTGAGCTCCTGCTACTGCTTCCACCAGGCAGTCTCTATGTTGGATACAGAGAGCATTCAGAAGCTGTTGAGAAGAACGTTGTGTGACACACACTGACTACACCATTGGAGCTGGACTGGCTCAAGAGGTCTCCAATTAATGTTCATCCTCTCAGGCTTCCCTTCTGATACAGAGAAGAGAGCGAGAATCTTTCGCCTACTGTTGAAAACAGTAAATCATTGTTCATTTGTTCCTCACAGGGAAAGGATCTCAAACTCTTCATCTTCTGAATCAAAGAAACGCTCCAACCTGTCAGAGTCTGAGAAGTCTGTAAACAGGAACAAAAATAACATAACATTAAAAACAAATTGATTAATAAGGATTTAGCATAAAATGAAGATGAAGAGCGGTTTGTTTACCAGGGGTAAGATTAAGGGCATCCACGCTAACCATGTGAGAAGGCTGACTGTCCACTAGTTCAAACATGGGCAATCCCCCTCTGTTACAGGACACCTAGGAGAGAAGGTACATTTTATATCATGTATTCATTCCACTTACAGACTAGGACTATACTACTACTGATGCATTAAACAACAGCAGGAGAGAGGAGCCTGTTTCAGAAAGTGGGTTTAGTGAAAGTTGGCTTTTTGGTTACCCTGGGGTTTTCAGTTCCAAATAGCCTATATCCCCTTTTTTACACAGCATTTCTAGTATGAAAATATTTCACCTTTATTCCAGAATGATATCTGTGTTAACGTAATGGTGGGATCATTTGGTCCCACCTTTATCGCGGCTTTGTAACGTCTTTGAAGGTAGTAACAGATAAAGGTGGAATCATGATTCTGGAATGCTATGTAAAAGGAACACATCTCATTCCACAACCAAGGTTTTGATGATTTGTTGTTCATTGGCTTGGCTGTGGAAATTGCTCAATAGTGGGGAAAAAGGTGGGATCATCATCTCACAGGATCTGTGTAAAAGTGGCTTTTGATGGGAGAGTTACTTTAAGTTTGTCCTGGGAGGTGATTGTAGATGTTACATCTTTGTTGCCAATTTATTTGTTGCCTGCATCCATGACAACAGCCACACTACACTGACTTCTATGTAGAGGACTTGGGTTGGATTTTCTACAAAATTTTTAAGTTGTTCAATGCCTCATTTCTGCCTCATCTACAGCTGCAGCAGTGTGCTACACTGTTAGGATAGACCTGCAAACAGCTGAAAATAAAAGCTGGGCAGATCACAGCCCATCAAATTTAATCAAATCTGTAAAACCTGAGTGATAGCCTAAGTATCACAAATCCATTAGTCTTTCCATGATTATCCACCTGAATCACTGCCCTCACGGTGAACAACTTCTAAGAGTACACCAAAAAACAGTCTATTTCTTTACATACCAAACTGAAACCATCACTGTTTTTTCCAAATTCCACGCTGCTGTATTATGGCCGCAGCAGCAACAAACACGTAAATGGCTTCATTGCCCCCTGCTACTGCTGCGTTGAATTCTGAAAAAACTCGAGTGATGGTTTCATTTTGGTTTGGTATGTAAACAAATGGATTGTTTGTGATGGAATACACTTTGAAGTTGTTCACGTGAGGGCAGTGATTCAGGTGTGTAATCATGGAAAGACTAATGGATTTGTGATACTTAGGCTGTCACTCAGGTTTTACAAATTTGCTGAAAAGTTGGTGATGAATTTCATTTGCTGCTTTAAGGAGTTTTATATGTGATTAATAAATGGTTAGCACCAAGTTCTATGTTATTGACATTTTACACAATAATCACCGTTTATGGTTTTGAATTCACAGAATTTTGCTCCAAATGATTTAATGTAAGACACAGACTGTTTATCTGTTGGTGAATCCGTGTCTCTGAGTTAAAGCATGGATGTTGGATTTTTATTTTCCTTGCTTAATCCAAAATTAAAATGGTAAAGAACTGAATTGAGTTCATTAACAGTTCAGTTTGTCACCCCAGATTTCCTTTGTAAACTCAAGAGTTTGTTAAAGCCATGCTCTGAAACAGGCCCCAGTGTTTGCAGAGACGTACCCTTCTAATGCGCATACACCAGTCGTCAAACTCGTCCTCTGTTCTGAAGAAGAAACCCTGACAAATACCAGAGGAGACAGTTAGGAACATCTGCATTTGTGGAAAACATTTTTAGCTTGCTAATGTTGACAGTGAAGCTATGTCTCAGAACACACTCCCTGCTCTTCCAACCTACTGCTGCAATGGATGGGTCCAGTTCATAGATGTGCATGCGACAGGGCGGGTGCTGACAGTGGTACGTCTCATCTGGGACCTGGCTGTCTTCACATGGCTCCACTGCAGGCTGTGTGGTGTGTGGGTCTAAATAGATGAGTTCCTCTCCTGGAAAAAAATACAAGCAGATTTCAGAATCAACATTCTTCAGGCTGGGTGTGGTGTTTAAAACACAGCTCAAGTTTTATGTCACAAACACAGAAACGTACCGACATAACCGATGAAGTAATGCGCACTGTTGGGTTTTCCACCGATGACACCCAGTGACTGAGGCAGCATGAAGCATTGCTGTGAAGACAAACAGCCTGTTTAAATAAATTACTCCTTTTACACAACAGACTAGTCTGTTTGTGTTTGCTTTTGGATTTTTACTGATGTCCTGTGTTTTTGTTACTCTCCTCAATTATATCAAAAATAAACAAAAGCATAATATACACTATACTATTAATATTTCCTTAAAGTTTAATGGGAAATTTTTCTTTTTAAGTGAGATGTGAAGAAAGTAGATGGTTAGTTGCAGTGGAAAATTATTATTTACAGCCACAACATGGAAAATATTAGACAAATTAGGAGGTTGAACATTTAAAAATGACAGTCATGGGTTAAAAAAAAAAACAATGTTGGGAGAAATTAAGTAAAAACCATCTCTCTTATATTTACTTCCAAAATGTCTCAATTTAAACAAGTAACTAATGCAATGATATTTATCACAAAACTATACTATGACATTACCTAGACCCGTTAGTGTTACTTTTGTCCATATAGTATAGCTCGAGTAACACATGCACTGTAATGCCTTAGTAAACATAACCACTGCATTTCATGTGTATTACTCTGCAAATAAAACATTAAAACCCCAAATCAGAAAAGGTTGGGATGTGATGGAAAATTGACATTACAACATTTATGAAGGTTTAATAAGTAGCTTTTAAGAAAAGGACAATAAAGATTAAGCATTTTATAATTTATTTTAATATTATTTAGATTTATTATTAAAGTGCATGGAAATACAACTACTCATGAAAAAAAACCACCCACAGACTGCATTTCCTTAAACCAGAGGCTTTATAATTGCTGTGAAGCTTCAGCACTGATTACTGCAGAAGCTGTGTTGGTTGTGTAGGAGCTGCAGACCTATGTCAAATCCAGCCTGAAAGTTGTGTTTTAGAGAAGTCATCATGATGAGGGACTTTAGGTCCCACCTCCCCTGATGTTAGCTTCTACTGGGTTAAATATATCAATGCTCTTCAAAGCAAAACAGGAAGGAATTTGGACATTTCCTCTAGTGCACAACATAAATAACTGAGTCAAAGAATCTGGAGGAATTTCTGTGTTTAACTTGTGCCGTTCTAAGGTGAATGGATGTGGACTCCAGTCACTCAGAGGACACGTCATCAAGAACAGTCATTTATTGACAAGTGACCACATGGGCTCAGGATCACTTGATTAAATGTTTTCTTAAGCACTACACTGCACAGTTACATCCATAAGTGTTTAAACACAACTGTGCAAATGGAAGCGTGATGTTGACTGTGTCCAAAAGCACTGATGACTCTGGGCATTTGTAGTTTACAATAATACAATTCCTGTCTGTTTGTTCATCACAACTGTCAAATGATTTGTATCAGATCCTGATCTAATTATCACATTATTATTAAAAATGTCTACGTCATAACTAGCCCTAAAATAACACATACTGACTTTTTTTAAAAATAACTCGAGGGCCAACTGCTTCATTGTTTTTTGTTTTGTTTTTTTTATATTTCCTTCTCTGTTTTTACTCTGACTTATAAGGTGAGCTTGTGACAAATCTGGTGGGTGGTTTGAAAGGTGCCCATAATAAAATGCCTTATTATTAAGATTATCATTATTTAATGAAGTTGACCAAACAAAACATTAAATATCTTTCCCATCTTTTTGTGGTTTGGCTGGTATGTCTGGTCTTGTGGCTAAGTACAAGAGGATGGAAATTTGTTTTGCTTTGCCAATGTTGTATGGTTATTGATGAAGTATCACCTTTAAGGGTTCAATATAGGCCTCATTTATATCACTCAGGCCCAGCCTGAGGGGAATGAGCAGGACAAGGGGTCTCCAGAGGGCCGTCTCCTCTTCAGCCAGGGCACATGCTCCCTCCAGACAACCGTTCAGCTCACCCACTGTCTCTGTGTCACAACAGGCTCCTGCAGCATCCAGCCAAGGCATACAAAGACGCTCTATGGTGGAAAAAAGCAACACATAAAACACCTCATAACTGACCTTGATAAAAACAACAAAATGTCATAGTGCAGACGTGAACATAGTGAGAGAAGCCCATGTCTGATATGGAGATCACTACAGTATCTTAAAACATAACCTAAGGCAGAGCTGACTTGGGGTCAATTAATGTTGTCTGTATACCACATTTCAGTCTTGGAAGAGTTTAATGTGATTTAACAACAGCATGAAGTGCAAATAATTCTCTCAGAATAAACACATCTGCTAAGGAAATACAGAATGAAACATGTTTTAGGTTCAGTTTCTGACCTATTATTAGAAACACCTCATGGCATCAGATTATCACATGAGTATGCTGTACACTTGAAACATAAAACACTGAAAGAGGCTTGTTTTGGAGTAAACTCCATCACTCTGCTAGTTTCTGTCTCCAAGCCATCTATGGATGCTGTCTTCAAAAAGACTTTTATTCTTGGAATATGTGGAAGGAAATGTAAAGTTTTGTCATTGTGTCTTCTCATCTTAAATAAATGTTTAGATTTATTCATTTAAAAAAAACTTTGTCCTGCAATGTGATTTAGATGAACAATGTCAGCACAGCCCATAGTTTAAAGAAAGTGTTTCTGCTATCCAATGATAACAGGGGAAAATATTCAACCAAAAGTTGCAACATGTGCACTCACTGATCTCTTCGATGACCACAGTATTGTCCATTGCCACATGTACAACTAATCGGCTCCATGTATCAAATACAGCCAGCTTCCTGAAAGCAGGACAGGAGAGGACACTGAGACGATCACATGCACACTTTATGATGCAATAAAAAGCAACTAAATGCTTCACAGTGTTTCTCAATAACACTGTGTGAATGTCTGCTGTGTGGAGGAAAGTTTAACTCAGCAGATTCTTGTTTATACGGCTGTGCCAATACAGTCGAAATACTGTTCTGCTGAGCTTGATGGCCTGCTGTCTTTAAAAACAAGGTTGCTTTAATTTTTTTTTTAAGTCAGTAAAACATGAGTGTTCACAGTGTTACATCTTTGACATCTTTCACACTTTCTGCATTCTCTATATAAATATGGGTCAATACTATAAAACACATTTTATTTACAATTACAATCTTGTAAACACAGCTGAAGTGATCAGTAATGTTAGTAAATGATTAACTCTTAGGATATTACATATTATTAGTATTTGTTTATTATAAACTGAATATACTTGGATATTAGACTGTATGTGTGCCATAATAAGGTACTGAAACCAAACAAACAAAATATGAATTATATTTTTAAAAAGCTAGTTGATTACAAAAAGAAAAAGCAAACTAAAAATTAAATGAACTTTAAATGAAATTATCATGATGAGCAAAAAAAAAAAAAAAAAACTCTGATATTCTCTATGCAATACTGACACAACATGAATGAGCAGAAAAATAAATAAACCAGAAAATCTAACAGTTGTATGTTGCATGTTAACTGAATTGTAAGATACTCAGTTAAAAAAGATGACTTGTTAGACAACTGTAAGGTTTTCCAACATTTTATGAGACTATTAGAAATATTTATAAATCTTTCTTTTTTTTTATTTATTTATTTATTTTTTTTTTACTAAAGGTCAATGTTTAACTAGCAAACACAGACACTGGTTAATAAAATGGCCATTCAGCAGTGTGACATATGTACATTTGTCTGAAGGAGGATAAGTTTGACTTTTATTTATTTTATTATTTGAAAGAAGAAATTTTACCGGGATTAAAAATGAAAAGTGCATCTCAAAAGACTACAGCTGTCCTCTATCCATGTTGTTCAATTAAATTATTGAATTTAAGGGATGATGTAGATGGAAAATACTTGACTAACACCATTATGATGATGGAATCACATTAGAAATGTTTTGAAACATGAGTGCCAGGGACAGAGAACAGTTTTTTGGTAGTGTGATATAATATCAGGGAAATACACAATTTATTTATGTATCTATTTTGTCTGTAATTTCACAGTTTGGGATCAATAAATCAATAATTTATAATAGTCAATAATTTGCTATCTATCTATCTATCTATGATTAAACAAACACATTATTAGGTATTTGCGTGTGTGTATAGAGATTACTAGGTATAACTATGCAAGCAGATGTGTATCTGTATTCATGTGAATGGATATAGATAAGTATGTGTACATACATGTGTCTAGATATTGACATGTGTGCACAGTATGGATGTCAGCACTACATTAATACCTTTGTCATATGTTGCACCTAATGTAAAGTTACATAAAGATAAGTTTATTATTCCCTCTTCTTTCTCCCTCTAAGTGAGTTATTTTGTATTGTTATTGGATTTTTCAAGTCCATATACAAATGTGACTTTATGTAATTTTGTTCAGTCCTAAAATCTAATCTGCAGAAATTTGAGAAAGATGACGGGACTTACTTTAGAACCTGGGCGACTGTGTTTGGTCCGTACCACTGGCCAATGGGCTTTCCCTCTCCAACTCCCATTTGGGCTGTAGCATTTAAAGACAAAACAACAATTTTATGCAAACTCCTTCTGAGTAATGCCTTGGTATGATCAGAAAAAACTTAGACAATCTCTACTTGCCAATTTGATGGATGGAATAATAGCTGTCTTTTTTGTCAATGAAGGCGTTGAGAATACTGACGTACTCTTCTCTTTGTTTCTGGCCTCTGGCCCATCTCCAGTCTGAGAACAAGAAGACAGTTATCCAGGCTGTTTGAAACATGCTTTGTTTGGTACTGGAGATGTCTACTCACTGTAGAAGAGCTAAAAGTGCCACGCAGAGATAATAACTAGTGTTATCTACAGTATAGAGGCTGGCTTTGTTTTTGTGTTTCTAAAGTTTTCTTACCTCTGCCTAGATGTCTACACACCAAGGCCTCGCCTAGGATCATCTGGCCACACCGAAGCATACATCCCCATCCTGTGTCTGATGTCGGCCCTGTCCCTCCTATAACACATTTATGAATCATCTTATTTTGTAAGAAGGGGTGGAAATCCAAATTTAAACTCATGTCCCCAAATCCGTCAATTCAATTTGTTGTCTTCACTTACCAATTGGTGGGAAGTTTTTTCTGTATGTGAACCACAGTCTTGAAGTAACATCTGATAAAATATCATCCTTCTCTAAACCAAAAACACAAATCAGGACATTAAACACATACACAATGGCTATCTCCTCATGTCTCTCCAGTACAAAACTTTATTGGTAACAAAATATGTTCCACAGTCGTACCTGTGAGTGCATTGTACTCCTTTCCTAAGATCCACACTGGTTCTGAGGTCTCAGGAAAATCTTCAAACTCTCCAAAGCGCAGTGTGTCGTATGTCAAAGTAGCTGCAAAGGAGGATGTGATGGAAATATTAGTCTGTGGAACATAACAGAAATGCCAGTGGCTAACTTTTGCAGATGATGGCTGTTGAGCTGCATCTTGTGTCTGCACATTCTGACCATTCTACAACTTAACAACTTCTTATACAGAGCATAAGACAACCAGGAGTAAGACAAGGCACAGCGTCACCTTCTTTTAAAAAAAAAATCTAACATTAAGCTCAATGTGCATTCCATTTTATATGCAAAGAACAAAGTGAAGGGCAAACCTCCAAATAAAAGGATCGAGTTTCAAGTTCTATTGATTTTCCCTGATGTAAGATAAATGTTTGGTATACTGGAAACTACCCAGAAGCTAAAATTTAAAGTTCAAATGCATTTTAGATTTTCAATAAAGTAACTACAAACAAGAATAAAAATGACATAAAATTGTGCTCAAAGTATTTTTCTGACAGTTTCCTGTTGTATTTCCTTTTGATGTACTAACATAAAAGGGGGAAATAATGTGAAGAAATAACATAGTAAGGTAAAAAAGCACTAAAGTTTTGACTCAGCATTCCTCTCATACACCGGTACATATAGTATTTGTAAAGCATTTTCTATTATTTATGTCAACATACAACTTTATTCAGATACACAACAAAGGGCAGTTAAAGTTCAGCTGTCTATTGTTACTAACTAAGCTTTCACACAACATAAAGGTTTCTTTAATCAGTCCAAAATGAAAGGAAATGCGCTGAGTGTCAATACCAATAAAAGGAATTTAATTGTAGCTACCATATGTAAGTGAAATGTAGTTGTTTACCAAGCTAATAGTAGCCTGGTTAAGTGATGTGATGGTGACAGTGCATTGGCAGTAATGTTTTATCTTGGGCGTTACGCTACGTTAGCATAAACAGTCAAACCAAGGACAGGGAACAAATAACTAAGCGTGAAACATAAAGGCAGCCTAAGAGACCAACGCGGGTAAGGTCTGGACAACGTACAGTTAGATATACAACTGTAAAACGAGCTGTCATGGCGAAGAATCCACTGGGTTTAGCAATAACAGCAGGCTAACGTTACATAGCAGTTAGCTTTAGTCATCACTTTAGCAGGCTAACATCAACGAAGCTACAAAGCAACAGAGGTCTGTGCTTGTCTGGCAAGCGGATTTGGTCGTTGCTTTGTGACAGAATTAACGATTTGCTATCGGATATGAAACAGCGGTGTTCTGAATACTTTATGAGCACAAAAGTGTGGAAATATGACAGAAAAAGTGCTCTCAAATCTCTAAAATCTCGTTTACCTGCATCCATCCCGACGGTCTTCACCCTATCTTGTTTGTTGTTCTCTGCACTCCGAAACGTTGGACCAATAGGAAGAAAGTAATGCTGCGGAATCCGGAAAAAGGCGGCGTATTTGTTTGGATATCCAATAAAATTTTAAGATAGGCGGTTCCTCTTCGTCTTGACCAATCAGTAGCAGTGGCTTAGCGCTGAGGTTATGAATTATACAGAGGGCTGTATAAAACACAAATATTTATTTTCCTATTTTATATTATATTTTTTCTCTTGAGAAGTTTACCCTGGAACAGTTTTCTATTTAATAATCTACGCCACTTGCTTACTTAAACATAAAGTAGAACAATCATTGAAGTCAAAGCAAACTTGCTTTTACTTTTCTAATATAATAGTGAGTATCTTGAACTTCTATAAGTTTCATAAAATACTCTACTCTGTTAAATAAGTAAACTTTTTTGACTTCCAGGGAAAAAAACTTGCAAATAAAATTATTCAGTATGGGACCTTAAACAGTTTATCTAAGACAACACTGTGACAATCAGTCATAAACCATTTAGCCATCCACTTCTTCTCCCGCTTCTTATTTTCTGCAGAATCTAAATAAATGTACCCAATAGTGTATTAGATCTGACATTGAACACAAATGCTCTGCTCCCCTTAACATCCTTAACATGTAAGTTCACAATAAACATGTCACAGAAAACAATCATGACGCACACAAAGTAACTAACAGTCACAAAAAGCAAGTAGAGATTTCATAGTCCTGCAAGAATGAATGTTTACATAAACTGAATTAATAAGTTAGATTAATAGGTTAGAATATTTTTATGGCAGATAGTGTAACTGACTGCGCAAGTAGCTTATGTATAGGATTATGGACTGTTATAAAAATACAGCGCACGTCAGGCACTTAAGATGATTTAACATACTGTACAGTCCTCTCAATTAGTCATGTATTATTAAGTCAACTGCAGCTAAATAACTAACAACTGAAAAACTGTCTGTATACTTCATAAAATACACTGTAAGTGGTGGTTTTTTGAAAACACCATACATTTTTATATATTAACAACTTAGTAAATGCAAACTTAAGTTATCATAAGAACCTTTTATTAATGACTCAAAACGTTTACAGTAGCAGATCACTAACAAAATTTGCTCCTTTTGCACAACTCCTAATGCTACATGCCATACAGAAGCGAAATTATTCACAGAATAAATTCTACTCATAAAATGAAATGTTATCAAAGTGCACTAACTCAGAGAAACAATATTGTAATTTGCATTACTGCAATTACAGAGGAGCATTATAAAACACTGCCTCACAGTGGCCAATGAACACAGGGACAAAGTTGCATTGCATGTGTTGTGCTGCAAGAAATATTTGCATTGTGTTAATAGGGAGTGTACAAAAACTACTAGGGTGAGCCAATTTGCATATCAGATTTAGACAAAGTGATGAAACTCTTCTGAATAAACTGTTATTAGCTATCAGTACAATCACTGAACAGTATATACAATACTCTGCAACCTTGGTAAAAAAAAAAAAAATACAAATGACGCTGGTCAGTGATTTACACATGATCAGATGTCTTTCTGTCATGAGGTCAGACATTTTACCATTAAGTATAAATGTGTTGTTAAAAAGTATTAGGCTGAACTTGAAGTAATCTATAGGCTGATAGTGTCATGTTATGTGTTTATTCCTGTAATACAGAACAACTTCAATGAATGATCCTGTTGATTTTTATATTTATATTGGAATACTGGTACTAAACCCACCTGATTTCTAATAATAAATCCCTGAAATAGACATAATATTGCCTGATGTAAATTAAACCAATTGTGACTAAGGATAACAACTAATTTATTCTTTTGTTATTTTTTGTGGGGGGTAGAAGGTAAAATCAAGAAGCTTCTTCACACCCTAATAATTCATGCACAATCCCTTTGTTAGAACAAATAAGTTGCATTTACACTCATTTAGCAAGCACTTGTTGGTTAAACCAGATGTGTTGTACAGGTGAGAACTCCATATGATTGCAAGAGCAAGTTCATATGGATGCCTCAAGGTTCCAACAAATATCTACAAATTCTTTATCAAAATACTTACCATTTCAAACCACTAGAGGCAGCTAAACCACTATCAAACACAGCAACGCACACAGTTCTGCTCTTTGTTAGAAACCAAAAAGAACCATTTAAGTTGCATATTCCAGGAGTGATTTTATAAATTCACACCAAGCATGTGCCATATATAAATCATAAATAGACAAACGTGCAAGGGAAGCAGAGGAAGTGAGAAAGGTTCATTCTCTGTGAAATGGCAGTGGTCCATCAGTGAAGACTCAGTGCAATTGAGTGTAAACATAATCCATAGCAGTGGGTGCTTTAGCAGAGTGGTGTAGTGCACTGAGCTGCTCAGTCTGTTCACAATCCAGTGTGTGACCGACTCTGTCTATCACTTGTCTCTGAGGAGGTAAAGCACTATGGCCTTCAGGTAATGTCCAAAGGCAAAGACAGCACACACCAGCCAATGAGAGTGGAAGCTGGGGTCAGTATTCACCACGCATTTCGTAACATCCACCTGTGAAGAAAGAGGTCACAGAGTGATACACTGAGTCATGTGTTTAAATTCTGAAAAAAACTGACAAAACAAGGTCACATCTGAAGAAAATACACAACAAATGTGTATTAATTTCAGATCCTTTATTTAAATAAAATCACTAATAAAAGGCTGTTAAAATACGGCATGTTCTGCACTCAACACCTTCCTTAGGTAAGAGTTTTATCAGAGAAATGTAAGAATGAAAAGTAAAAGTAGTCACTGAGCAGTAAAATGGTCCCTGTCAATGTTTTACTATTACATATGATGTTTTTAAGATTCATTTGACTTTTTCAGTAAGGTGTATGCTGCATTTTTCTGCTTGAGATGTTTAATTTAAGTTCATTTCAACTACTTAGCAAACTACTGTGAAGTCTAATCTACAGCAATGCATTGTAATCTTTAAAATCATCCTAGGTTTACAGCATCGCTGTTCTGTGAGAAACTATCAGAAAAACCTCCGAAAAACAGGCCTGTTTTTAGCATTGTTACTGTGCATTTTCCAGATAATCCAAGAGGATTTTAAAGAGACAAACATTCAAAATCAACACAATTTTGTGAAAAACAGGAAGGAAGCCTTTCCTTACAAACAGCGTGTACCTTTCAAAGCCTGTACTTTTTATTTTTACTGCAGTAAAGAAGTCAAATCTGCATTTGTACATTTACCATCATCTTGTATTTGTACTTCTTCTTGAGTAAAGAATGTGTGTACTTTTGCCACCTCTAGCACTATTTACATGACTAGAAACTCTTTTAGACAGTAAAGTAACACAGAGCACACAGTTTTGTGTCAACTTTGACACTAATCACTTCTACCTCTTGTGATTCTCCTGGTCTACAGTCCATCATGTCACAAAATGTTCCTTAGGTTTCCTGCATATTCAATATTAGACTTGGAGTTTTGGCTCTGAATGGGAAAATCAGGTTCTTGGTTCATGTTTATGAGGCCAGTTATACAATGCATTGCTCTTCATTTTGTCACACTCCATTTATCTTCAAAACAAAACTGACTTGGGTGCCGTGTCTCTGACTACATGAGCGAGCATTTGTTCACTTGTTATGCTCTTTCCAGCAGAGCAGAACATAGACAGAGGCACACTGCCAGGCCTTGTTCCTTCTTGTGCCTCAGCTTCACTTTATTGTTTCTGCAGCCTTTTCCCACTCAGATTTCTACACAAGACAAA
Organism: Apogon hyalosoma; assembly: GCA_037367295.1. Classification (NCBI taxonomy): domain Eukaryota; kingdom Metazoa; phylum Chordata; class Actinopteri; order Kurtiformes; family Apogonidae; genus Apogon; species Apogon hyalosoma. Next base: position 23,879,717 of record JAPQRP010000020.1, read on the forward strand.
TCTTCTTTTCTATCTGAAGCAATACTTTATGTAGAGCTGTTCATTTAAATTCAAGTAGCTTCAGCCAGCTGTGCTGAATCTTCCTCATCCATTCCTCCCACCTGTTTGGAATGTGTTTCTAACATGAATAAAGACAGTGTATATACCTGATCTTCAAAATATGCACATTTCAAGGCAATATGTAACAAGAGAAAGACAGAAAATACCCTTACCCATCCTCCTCTCCGTCTTAACCAGGAGGTCAGACTCTTGCGGACAAACTCCCCCATGCAGTCGACTATGGTCTGGACCATAGCAGGGTGACCATGGCGTACACAGTCCACTGCCAAGCCTCCTGCCACAGCATACAAAGAAACCACCTTTCCCCATGTCACACCTGGAAGAACACAAAGAAACTTAAGTAGAGCAAAAGATATTCGACTTTTAAGACAGACAAACATATTCTAAAACCTCAGCAGCAGCCAGGCATCAGACCTACATGCCTTTCTATCCCACAAAGACCAAAAGCCAAGTCTCAGTTCCACAGACAGGCAGTATGCCTCACTAGATTAGTGAATAGATCGTTTTTCCAGCATGTATTAAGTAAAAACCTCTGCTACCACAACATTTACAGGCAAAGCTTCAGACTGTTTATGTAACACTTAAGAGTCCAACACATACAAACTTAGCCTTAGCTGCATTTGCCTTCTACTTTCACATAAATGGATCTCCATTTATGCTGCGTTTTAATAAGGAAACCCAGAATTTTCAGGAGGGTGCTCTCCTCTGCTGGCACTAGAGAACTTAAGTAAGAATGCTATTGGGTAAATCTTACATCCCACTGGCAAACTGCAGGAAAAGTTAACAACTATTTGGTGAACATTTACTGACTTTATCATTTAAAGAGATAAATGTTTTCATCAGTTAACCAGTTTGCCATATCATCTTTAAAGGCAGTCATATATCAGCAGCGGCTGGTAGCAGATCAACTGGGGTCACGTTTTTCCCCCAGTGGTCTGCTATCTATCAACTGTGCCTAAAAATAAAAGCAGAAAAATGCCCCCCAAAGTGTACTTTCACACACATTACTGATGTCTAAAGCCTGTCTTTTGTGCAAAAGTAAAGCATGAACGAACTGCCATAAGGGCATTTTAGTCACTGTTTCAGTCTGAGGAGGCATTATGGTGAGCAGAAATAGAGGAGTTCAGCAGAGTGTTTTTTTTTTTTTTTTACGGAAAAATCTACTGTCAACACTGCAGAGAGCATTGAGTTCTGGGCTGATCATCCAAAGCAATGAACAAAATGGTAACAATTTTAATAAAGCTGAGGGGAACTGATGATTCTGGCAATAATTTACTTTGTTTGTAACATTAAGTGGCATCTTGATCTGCAAAAATACCCATATGTATGATACCAGTGCAAACATGAGGTATGCATAATAAATAAAGGCTCTGAAAAAACTCCAATGCAAAAATGTATATTTACATGTTTCTGTACTGTGTGGTGCTACAGGGATGTAAGGTATTTTTATATCCAGTTTATGTGGACAGCAGTGTGGCATTTGTGACTGAACTTATACAGAACTTTGAGATTATGGTCTAATCTTCTACAGTCCATGACTTCCTCTTCAAACAATGACAGCTAATCTGTCAGTTTTACCATGCTGTAATCATTGAGAAACATGTCTAAACTGCTGTCTTTAAACTTCATATTAAACTAAAACCTTCCTTCAATTGGTTTTTGACAAAGCACATGAACTCTTAACAAAATAGAGCAGTACCAGTCACACACCACGGCCAGACTAACCTGATTTTCTTCAGTATGGCACTGATGCTTTATTGCATTTGCTGCAGCTTGTTTTGTTACGTTCCCCAAGGAAAAAACTCAGCTGAGGTTGACAAATGAACTCCCAGGGTGGGGTTCAAACTGTCTGTAATAATCACTCTGTCTAGCATCATGTTAGCCTAATATGGACTGAATGTTTTCCCTGCAATCCCTTTCCTGTAAGACGATAATGACAGCAACAAAATGTTCCTGTCTAAATCAAGAACACTGGAGTCCCTCCACATCAAAGGTGTTTACGTGAAGTTAAAAGGGAGAAATATTTTAAACATCTCCATTAAATGAATGAAAATACAATGATGGGGCATTAACAGCACTTCTCTACACTTTCAAACTTTTACTGTGTTTATCTAAAGCCCTGAGGTTCCTCCTTTCCAATGACAACTAAATGTAGAACTTCCCTAAAAGGACAAGCCCTCTATAAAATAAATTTCAAGGCCAAGGTTGTGCAGGTCAGAGATAAAGCTGATAACAATGTATTAACGCTGGTGTACATGCATGTGTTGATGGACAATCATCAGTTTTTGACATAGACCTACCTGTGGAGAAAATATCTGCGGCCACAGCCAAGAAAGCATCTGACACCACGCTCTCTGAAGCCACTGTTATGTTGAGCTGTCGAGCTACATTACGGTAAACATTGGGGCGAAGGTACTCCAACTCATCACCTGGAAAAAAAGGAACCACAACATAAAATAAATGAAAGATTAAATGTAAGCTTTCTATTGGTTGCTTTTTTTTTTTTTTTTTTTTTTTGCACCAAAAGCTTTTTTGTTAGGCCGTATTTACAGTTTAGAGAAGCCATGTAACTTTTGAGACAACGAATATTTAAACATTTTTCTCGAATACATGACTTTCATAGAACTCCATTCATGAGTTTTATTATTATCCTTAGCTTGTATAAATGCTCTGTGGAAAGCTGCTGAAACGTTAGCCAACAATAGTTAAATAATGGTGTCTTATTAATCATGTTTCTGAGTAAGTTTGATGACTTTATAACACTTCATTCTTCATTTTTATGAGTTATTAATATGTCACTATTAGGTTACAAAGCTTCATTTAAATAGCTAGCTAGTTAGTAGCAAGGTCAGTAATGGGGTTGGACACTGAAGTATCATATTAACTTGGCCTTTTAGCTGGTTGTAGCTGGTGATATCAACCATTTGTCATTTGTAGTCACATAAGTCGTTACTCAGCCAAATTTACATAGATTTGCTTTAAATGTAAAAATATTTTAGGTTATATTTCGCTTTCCAGCCACTACTAACCGAGAATTAACAAAGTTTCAGTTTCCTTCATACTCATGCCATTTATCTTAAAGGGGTCATATTTAGCTAAACCCACTTTTATTAGTCTTTGGTTCCTTTATTTGTGTATTTGGACCCTAATAGTTCATAAAGTTTGAATTTGAACCCTTCAGGTGCTGCAAAGCTATCTTTATATTAATTTGGGCAAAAATCAAGTGGATTTCTACAACCCTTTTCAATTCCTTCTTAGTTTGTTATTTAAAACAAGTTACGTCACGACATTTGCACATATAAGGTCAAAATTTCCGACGACTGTTTCTCCGAGTACGACATATTTGTTTGTCAGCAGCAGCGGTTGTAGTAAAAACTGAAAATATGTCCAAACTTTGAGCTGATTACCTAAAATGTTCAGCTGTTGGTTGTATTAACGAACACAAATGGCTGATCTGGACAGAACAGCACGGTCAACAACCTGGAGGGGGTGGGGTGTGAAGTGGCTCATTTGCATTTAAAGGGCCAGTGCTCAAAACAACCTTTCTGGTGTCATTACTCAGAAATAGGGTTGAAGACGGACCTGTGGAGTTGAATTAATGAAGAATTCAAACCCAAGCAGAGCGTTTACAGTTTATATAGAGCACAGGGACATGTTTGAAAATGCATAATTCCATTAAAAAAAAAAAAAAAAAGCAAAATATCACTCCTTTAAATCTAGTTAAAGTTGCTAATATTTATCTACTAAAAACATTGTCACTTTGACCGTTTAAGACTGATGGGTTTTCCAACAACTCACATGAAAACTCTTCCAAAGAGTTTCCACACATTTTCAATCATCTAAAGCCCTGTTCAGTTTAGCAAACCTGACACTTAGTTCATATCTCACTAAACTTGAGATGGATGGTAATATATCAGAGACGAGTTTCATCTGTTTTTCCAACTAGACAGAGCATATACGTAAATATGGTGTTTAAAAAAAAAAAAAGAAAGAAAAAAAAAAGTCCCTGTTTTTCCAGTTTTTCCTCCTTGGAGTTCCCTGGAATATGAGGGTCTTCCAAGTAAAAGGCAGGTAATCCTTAGGTCTGTGCAGTCACACATGGTTATTCGAATTAGTTTGTGTCTAATACTGCATTCATATGTTCTGATGAAACCTGTATTAAATGTGTTTTATTGCTCATGACAGATTCTTACCCAGCCACAGGAGGACCGTGGACACTTCTCCCAGTGTCCCACCTGAAGCAGCCAGTCCGTGCTCGGGTTTGGACCAGCCTATCCCGGCACGGTTCAGCCTGGAATGGATGTAGTCCCTGCACAGTGCTTTGGCCTGGGACACTAGCTCCTTGTCGGTGGGTGATCGGTCAAACACTTCAGCCGCGAACACAGAGGAGCGGCGCAACATCTCCATACCCGTGTCATCCACCGGGGACTGCGCTGCTCTCCTCCCCGCCTCCGCCGCCTCACACAGCGGCTACCGCGTCCCCGCACGCACCGGCCCCTCCACGGACACACTCAGGCAGATAATCCTGGGGAACACACACCGGGATTAGTTTGAGTACACCTTTTGATGGCGTGGATAAATCTGTCCGATGCAAACGCAGCCAATGTCTGGAACATGCGGGCGATTATAACTTTTGCACCAGTTATTATAATAGTCATGAAGTTCTAACACATGCACTTAGAATAAACATCAGCACCATTAAACTGAATTTACCTGAGATTTCCCTTAAATTCTGATCAGATCGAAATAATCATGAAATGTTATCCTAAACTGGCTGCATCGTAATCTGTCACTGAGCAGGAAAATGGCTATTAACAGTGAATCCTCTTGCCACACTAGACATAAAAAAAAAACCAAAAAAAGAAAAAAAAAACCTGTGTAGTCTGACGGGGTTTCCTTCTAAGGGCACTTATTGTGGAGTCCAAAGGCGGAGATAAGCAGGCCCACATTAGTCCCGCCCCCATCCCAACTCTGACAACACAAAATACACACACACACACACACACACACACACACACACACACACACAGTGGGTGACATGACCTGGTAGAACCTCTGCTGTTAATCACTAACTGGTTAAGTTAAAGGTGTGTCTGCAGAAACAAATGTGCCAAAATCTCAGCACAAACGACAGCAACTAAATTGTCTTCTGAGGAGTGGGAAGAACAACTGTGTCACAGAAACACAAACATGATCAGTTTCCTCACAAAAGGAAAAGTAAAGTACAAATGCTCCATTGGTCATAGGTTATCATTACTGGATGGCGCACCAAATGAATTCGACTTAAAATACCTCTCATTGTACGGCTATTGCTCTTTGATCAGATCGTCTTTTATGCTGTGGTTGGACGTATGCAACAGTACAGTCATGGAAAAAATTATTAGACCATCAAAACTCATCAGAAACAACAGTTATGCAATCCAGTACTAACTCCTGTGTGGATCATGTGACTAAAACAGACAGAAAAGAAAA
>JAPQRP010000020.1:23885650-23903963 GCA_037367295.1 Apogon hyalosoma
ATGTAAGAACTGAAGTGATTTTGGTTTTTATCAAGAAAACATGGAAAATGGATAGATATCAGCTCTGAAATGAAACTCTGATGAGCTGTTTTTGTTGTTATCATTATATTTGTCCAAACAAATCTACCTTTAGTCGTACCAGGCATTAAAATGAACAAGAAACTGAAGAAAACAAGGGTGGTGTAATGATTTTTTCCACAACTGTATACTGTGGTGACTCTTTTGAATGTTTTGTGCATTTCTAAATTGAATAAGAAGCCAAAAAAAATATCTAACAGTCCAGCCTTCATGAGTTGATTTACAATGTTTAAAATCTTTCCATTAAAATATGGTGAAATGGATTGTTTAAGTGACATGTTCCAAGTATAATGGTTGTATGCGATCCAGGAGTTGAACTGTTTAATAACAGGAAGTAAGGTGAAGGACACAGTTCCACAGTGCACATTATGTTGTATTTCATGAGGAAGGTCAGTCGCACAGGTTCCCCCCTGTGATATCGTTACTCCAACAGTGATTATAATTAGTAAAGATAAAGATTTAAAGGCAACAAAATCCCTTCTGTCACAATAATGCAACATATTTTAAAAGCAGTTCATACCTACTGTTAAATCCACGGACATGATCCTTTATATAAATGTTTAAACACCACCTAGTGCAGGGAACTAAGAGCTGAAGGGGTTTTATTCTGCTCTGCAAGTTCAGCTAAAAACTATATTGACAGAGCTGATATGGAGGCTGTGAGTGTTAAAAGCATACGCAATGAAAGTAGACAAGTGCGACGGGTTACACACCCTCTCCACTCCCAGGACAAAACACTTTGAGTCTCTGAGCAGATGAGCAATATGGCATTTCAAGGGAAGCTGCCACACCCACTGTTCACACTGTTTGGGCAAGCCTGAGGAATGCCCCGCTTTGTTTATGACTCCACAGATTTACAGCAAGTTAACAGACATGAAGGCAAAGTCTTTACACTACAGCTGGAACATGAATAATGCTCTGACAGTATGTGAATGAAAGCAGATACCTTTTCTGTTTCATGGTAAAATACAGTACACCCCATAAGACACATGCAGAAATATGCCATTGTATAGTAAGACATGCATTTTGTAAGCAGTAAAGCTGTTAATGTTCCATAAATGACATTTCTTCTTCACCTGTACTTGAAGTACATGTAGTTATTATTTGTCCCTTTATAGCTCTGTTTGTGCCGAAATGTATTCTTTCCAAATGCTGTGCTTATGTTAATTTCTTTGCAGAGGTGGTGGAAGACATATTCAGAACCAATTCTTATGAAATAGTATAAACTACCACACTAAAACTATTCTACCAGTAAGTAAAAGTAAGTTAAATTTAACTAATATTCATAAAGTGTATTCAAAGTAAAGTCTGAAATAGTCATTAAGCACAAAAATGGTCTCTGTCAGTGTATTATTATTATTATTATTATATATACTGTTAATAAAGTTGGAATAAAAGGATTTTTTCCTCTTGTCATGAAATGATGGTGACAATGTAATTTATTCTTGATAAAGTATAACTGGGATTCAGTATGTAATCACTGAACCTGGTCAAAGGTGATTAGTGATGTGTGAGGAATGTATCCAAAAACAAAATATTCCAACTTTATGGGCAACAGTGTATGACGTTTTTGGGTTCATATTTTACTGATGTGTTCATAATGTGTATACTGCATTTACTACACTTTAGTCCAATTAAAACTACAGTGATGCATCATATCCATTGCTATCCTGTAAGAATCACGTAACTGTAATTGAAGTTATACTTTTTACAAGCTCAGAAATAACCAATGTCAGCTTCATGATGATGCATTTCCAGCCCCAAAAAAGAAAATTCAAAAGATTGCCTGTTTGCATTCTAAAGAAACTACAGTTCAGTTCCTACTGTGATATTTTCAGTGTTATACTGCAGTTTGGTTGGTTTAGGTGCCAAACTCACCAACTCAGGTTTAACCAAGTAAAGCAACTAGATTCAGTTTAGGAAACCATAATTTAGGTTAAAACTGACCCCTTTCACCACCATAATTATAGAGAAGACTTCTCTCAGAAAACTTTTCAGGTGCAAATATCATAAAAAAGCAGACCTCCAACACCTGGGTGTAAAAGGTATGGTTGACTGTGGACACACAGGTACAAACTGCCTCAGTCACAGTTCTAAAGACCCACTGAGGTGTGAAGACCTGCACGGGCTGCTTCTCACCAGGTATAATTAACATTTTGTCAGCTTCTTAAAATAATGGCCAAGTCATCATTTTCAGGTTTTACAGAAAAAACTGAACCAAATATATGAGTATTTTAACCCATAGAGACCCAGCTCTACTTTTGTGGCAGTTTCCAAATGAATTTTTCTTTTTATTTAACTTTTTTTTTTTTTTTTAACGATTTATCACCATTTATTATAATTTCATCCTCTGACTTTTGTATGTTTTCAGTGAAAATCAAGTATTTTCCCACATTGAATTTACTGATCATGTAGATGTTCTTTAAAGCTCAGATTAAAGTTGAAGGTTATCATTTCAGAAACAGAGAAAACAAAAGAAAAAGTGATTTTTTTCAGCAAAGATATTAACTGAACATAAACCAAGTGTGTCCATCCACTGTCATTTATCAAACTCCATAGGTTTTACTAGTGAATCAATGTTGTAGAAGATGAAAGTGTTTCCATGTTCACTACGGAGCCTCTGAACGTCCAAATGGGTCATATCTGATGACCATGAAAGATGACAAACTGTATTTTACACCAATTATTTACATGTATTGATAGGATTAGTGGATCAACAGGTATTAAACATTTTTAGAGGTTCTGGCCTTTATGGATTAAACCCTAAAAAATACCTTATAAATTAAGCCATTATTTTAAGGTGAACATTTTGAAGTATTGGTGCAAAGAACATTCAGCCAACTTTGTGCAGGAATACAAAAAAAAAAATGTAATGTAAACAGTAACTGGTGGTATCACACAGTGAAGTAAAAAATACATGCCTCAAATTAGATTATGAACGTACTAAAATGAAATACTCAAGTCCTTCAAATGTGTTTTTATGTGTAATACTTGTGGAACAGTTGCATTTAATCTGTTAAGAAACGTTACATTATGCTAAACTTGTTGACCACTAGGCATTGGAAATGCCTGCAGATTAAGAACAAGAGCCACAGAAACTCTGATCCAAATGATGTTTTATTTGTTAGATTTTCAGTGGAATAACATGAAGACTACACGAGGGCCTCCAGAAGCACAGCCCTGATGACATGCTATACAATAAATAGGAGTAACATGCTTTATGTTAACCGTGCAACAGTCTCTTCCACACAGAGGAGTTCAGATGGTTTGGAGATGACCTCTATCATCACCTGCTGTTACAGCTCCAGAGGCAGGGAAGGTCTACAAATTTGGCTTCTCCACACACAAACACATGCACACACACAAAAACAAAAGATTCCAGTCTTCATAAAAAATATATATACCAAATATTACCATGGCTGACGATCACTAAATGACTGATGAAATGCCACTGGTGTTAGCACAAATCTCCCATAATTCAGCTTTTGTTTGACTAACGTGGCCTGACGCACTGAAAAACATCACCAGGTACAATTACTTCAAAATATGTTCTCCAGGAAACTTTTACACAAAGTAAACACTAGAGTAAGCACTGCACATTATATCCTCAAGTTGTTATCCCTATGCAAAATAAAAATGATAAATGATTACATTTGATATTAAAGAGAGGATGTAGCACCAAACTGGCCTTTATGCTGCCAAACTAATGAGGAGTACAATGCAGACAGCTCCCTTAAACATCCTTTGCATCCTTCCATTAACAGGTAAATAAAGCCTTCAAACTGTACTGGCCTCAGAAATAAATACTGCTTTATACTAATAGTTTATTCTTGAAGCTCTCAGTAATGTGCTTTTGCCAAATGTCTGAAACCAAACTGCTGGTCTGTTGCTGTCTTTAAAACATCCCATAGATCATCTCCCAAAATTCAACGACTCAAACTCTTTCCACTTTCAGGGAACCTTCTGCTCTCCTACAGCTTACGCATCGCAAAAAACAATGAGGAGAGCTGGACATTTTCATCCACACCTATCCTTTTACAGTCATGTTCCACATACTGTGTATCATCTCCATACGTATCATATCAACACTGTAACCCAAACAGTTTCAGTCATGGGGTGCAGAGCACAATGGCCCTTAAAGCAGCCTGGATCTCAGCCCTTTGTTTCTGACTTGGTCCCATTTAACAGGATTTCCCACAGGCCATGTGAATCAGTCAATATACAGCCTGGCTGAGCACTTACACATGCTAAATCATCACATACATGTCTCCCTTTCATTACATCTTGTATACTGGAACAAATGTTATCATTTACATCATTAATCAAAGAAATGCACAGACCATTAGAATTCAATCCTTAAACAGACAAATGTTAACACTTAAACTGGCAGTGTCTTTCAGTCTCCAGTTGTTATTGTCCAAATCTGGGTTAAAAATGACACTGAATAGTCTTTCTGACATCCCAGAGGCCCAGCCTCCAGATTCATGATGTTGAATTCAGTTTCCATTTATCTCCATCGGACCTCCTTTGGGTATAAGCAGACTCATCCGGCCTGTAGTGCTGGCTGCACTCTTGATCACCTCCATCCATCTGTGAACAGGCGACAACGAGCGTTACAAGCGGACACAGTTACAACAAAACCTAAAGGTCTGCCACAATGTTCTAAGAGTGACTTTACATGCACATCCATATAATACATACTCTTGGGTTTTTGGAGGATCCATCATCGTGTTTCAGCGTGTAAACACTGTATCCTGATTTCAGGATACAACCTTTATTCTGTTTTTGAGAAACTTGGATATTCTAGCTGGAGTACTTCAATAGTACAGGACCATGCCCCCCAAAAGGGACAAGTCAGGTCACAGTGGAGACACTAGAGCCATAAATATGTGGATTATTATTAAAACCAGACACTGAACTCCATCATGACAACCCTCTGCCGTTAGTCATGGATATGGATCTTCATCCACCTCCTTATCCAACATGGTGACAGTGATAGAATAACAGCTGGAGGACATGTTTACCTGTTGATTTTGTCTCCTTGACAGTAGATGAATGAAGAAGACAAATCTACATCTCAATGTTGTCATTTAATAGTGCTTTATTTGCTATAAACCTAAGTGGCCTCATTTTCTATAGCTGCAGTAACATTAAAGTTAGGCAGCAGCTAATGAAGTGTCAGATTAAATTAAAACATTAAGCTGTAAACATCCCAGGTGTGAACAGGTGCAGTGATGAGTTACCAGGATACTAGTATTTAACATGGAAACAGGGATATGACAATCCAGATTGCTCTGTATGTCATGTAAATATCAAAACCCAACAATCAAATGATCAAAACCAGGATGCGCCTCATAACTGTGATACTAATGTGCATGTGAACAGTCAGGGATGGGAGTAAAACACACACAGGTTAAGGTTACTCGTACCTTTCAAAGGTGTATTCACTCTCTGCGCGGAAGAAGTAAACATGGGACTTGAACTGGAGCTTGAAGACGTACTCTTTGTGAATACTATCCGACTCCTCGGGGGTGCTAACTGTGTAGCCAAGGAGGGGAAGGCTCGCTAGTGGGAAGTCATCCTGTAGATAAAAGACAACACGTCACCCTCTTACTTTACTATAACCTATGTATTCTGCAGGAAGACACTCAGTGTACAATGAACTCTAAAATACATATAACCCACCTACTTTTGTACAAAACTCAGCTTTATTGGTGCTGATGAAGTTTATTTACTTTTAACTGTCTTTTAGGATTGTTTTTGGAGAATTCCCAAAATGTGTGACTCAGAGTACAAGTCACATGTTTTCCCCCCACTCAGCTGCTTGCAGTTAACAGATCAGATGATATAACATGATTGGGTTGTGCTTAAGAGTCTATACAAGAAGCCCACTGAGACAACGGTCTGTGGAAACATTCAAATTCAGGGTTTCCCTTACTATTATAAGGCTTAAGCTCAGTGCCCAAAGCATGTTGGGCAGCACCTAAGCCAAATAAATATCAAATCAATATGCAGGGTATAAATAAAATCGTCTCTCCTCGATTGTTTTCCTAGAATTGTCACCAGTGGACAAGTCTATCCTTTTTAGTGTTGCCTTTTTTTCTGTAGCTTCTCCAATTTTTTTTTACACACAGATAGGGATATGAAGTTATGTCTATGCTTTATTTTTATAGATGAATACAAAATGGTTTTGTATGAGAATTCCAAAACCCTAGGGGTGTAATGGTACACTCGTTTGTGAGCCTTCTCAGAGTCGCTGCAAAAAAACCAACAAAACACTTCTGAGGCTGGGGTGCCGATAAGGGGGTAAAAACGTGACAACAGAGAGTATAACAGAGGCACGGAAGCTGGATCGGACGTTCAAAACATGTCTTCTTCACTGTACCAAAAGCATATTGAAAATGTATCGAAGCGAAGACCCCTGTACTGAAAACATACAGAACCAAAATGTTTCTGTACCATTACACACCTACAAAACCCACACTAATGTAACTAAGCTTTCCACACACTGTGAGAGTAAATGTCTAAAAACAGTTCTTAGTCAAATCTCAGGGTTTCACAGGGTTTACATTTGCCTTCACTACATACATTTGCTTTCACTTTCTTTTTATTAAGAGAAAATTTCAAATGTGCATAATGCAACAGATTCAGGTATAAACATGAAAATGAAGACTTAGGTGAACTCCTACATTATGTTTTTGTATCCCTGTTTTTTTCATTGTTTAGTGTTATGTTGAAATTAGGCCGTTTTTTGTTGAAAAACCGCACTTCTGACATCCAAATGTCTTTATTCTCTCCTTTAAGCCTAAAACTCGTCTGTTTGCAATAATATTAACTTAAACACATAACCTAGACACAGTCAATGACTTTATTAGATCTCACAGAATTAGTCCAAGTACCCCAATCAAATCTTATTCATTACTGGAATCCTGTTTTTCAGTCTCATGCTGCCCAAGCCACGTCCCTCTCTGTCTGCCTCCTTCAGTTCTAATCCCTCTGATCATTCGCAAATATTTAAAGCCGTGCAGAACAAACTTAGTTCTTTTTCTGCCTATCTCAATACTTTTTCTTCCTACGCAACTGACTTTGGTAAATTATAGTAACAATAGCTGCAGTCTTGGTTGACCTTTTCTCACTGAACACCAAAGATGTATAGAGCAGCAAAGGTGGAAAGATGTTGACGACAACAGCTGTATTATTTGGGGTTCGTACACATTTTTCAAGGTCAATTCAAGCACTTTTTAAGCACTTTAAAGGGTCATTTTCAAAATTTTCTGGCACAGCACCTTATTGCTGAGGTAAAATACATATTTATAGGAATACATACACTCAATTATTTTTTCACTTTTTATCACAATGTACATTGTATTATGCTATAAACATCTAAAATTATGTTTCATAATAGCAAAAAATTTAGAAATTAAAGGACAACACAAAGATTTATCAAAAAAAAAAAAAAAAAAAAAAAAGGGAAGGTGTTCTTCAGGCACACACACCGAGACGAAGATTAAGATCAAAATGTACCTGAGCTGACCTGAGAGCCCCCAGTAATTTTCTTTTTTGACATACAGTTTTATTTTTCTCTGTAATTAGCTTTGGCTTGACATCTAACCTGGCAGAGTTAATATTAAAAACAAATAAATAAACCACATCAGAGTTATAATTGCAAGCACTTAAACTAAAATTCAAGGATTGTCAGACCTTGAAAACACTACATTGAAATTCAAGCATTTCAAGGGTTTCAAGCACCTGTACAAACCCTGATTATTGCCTATACATAAGCATATTTACGCTGCAATATGACTGCTTTTGTAACAAGACTGCGGGAAAAAAATTGGACCACTAAAATCAGCTATACGTCTTACCTGTGTCAAAAAGCAGCATGTTTCCCTGTAAATTTTTTTTTTTTATTATTATTATTTTTTTAAGAGTTTTGGACTGTACGCAGGTTATTTTGAACCGTCTGCAAAGTTTGCTGTGGATGGATAGAATAGAATTTGATTGTGACTGAGGAAGGTATTCATAAGTTTTAGAAGACACGGTGATGCAATGTAGTGCAAAAGTACACACTGTTTAGCTCACATAGTCTACTGATAGGGTGAATGTGTTAAGCGTTTTGAAAAAGCAGACAAAGTATTGACACAAGGGTGAAGTAAAAAAAATTGTAAGAAATGTCAGGAAATGAACGCTCACCTGGTGAGTCTTGTAGAAGAACAAGCAGAAGTTGGTGAAAACAACCCAGAGTTTCTGCCAGCCATTGCTGTTCTTGAACTTCCTTAGGAGGTAACCTGAGAGCTGGTTCTGCAACCAAGTAGAACGTAAAACAGACATTTTCATGACAGTACATAAAATAAAACATGTGTGACTGTGTGTAATCTGTAGTACATTTCACCAAATACATGGAAAAGCATGTTGTGTTTTAATCAGAGCCGTCAGTGATACATGCAAGAAATTGTTAATTGTGTCATTCATGTTTTTCTTTTCATTTCCCCAATCATTTACACATTTTAAACAACAGAGACTGTAGCGTTGATATAATGTCCATCTCCTCATTTACATTCACTTAAAGGGAAATATTGCTGTTTTTGTACCATCGGTTGCAGAATCACTGTCTTGATAAAAGCTGGCTTAAAATCTCTTCAACATTATAACAGGTCACAAAACCAGGTTACCAACATTTATTTGGAGGATTAAATGGAGGAAGCAGTTTAATATTTACAGTAAACATCCTTCATACATCACAGACTTCCTGATTCCTTGACTGATCTACTGTAACTGGCAAGTATTAGCAACATGCAGTAATACTGTGCATTCAGAGATGATGCGTTGTATGAAACCTGGTTGATCTATTTGAGCACAGAACTAAACATTTTCTACCATGTCTCTTCTTAGTCTTTTACAGCCTGTGGTTTAGTACCTGGTTCATGCGCAGGTAATCAGTGAGAGAGAGGTTCTGGTTTCGGTACCAGCAAACATGTGTGATGGTGTTTGGTCTTTGGCCCTGACCGAGGAGATAGCGAGGAGGAAGTTCTGGCGACACAGCCGGAGAGCCAAAGACTGAGAGGGTAAAGAGGAAAAAGTGTGTAGCGAGAAGAAGAGGGAGAACAGAAGAAGTGTTAGCGTGTTAGCCTTGAAAGGGAAATGAGGAGAAAGGAGGAGCAGTTAGGAAGTCCCTCTGTGGAACAAGAAAGTTAGTGTCAGAGAAATTAAGACAGAAAAGGGGTTCATGCTTTTCATCCATTTACATTAATCATCAAGAGAAAGAGGCACTAAAAAGAAGAAATTCAAGTCTTACAGAACATACTTCACTAAATCAAGTAGTGGTAGTTGACAATAACACAATCAGGGAGAAGTGGGAGATTTAAGGAAAAGCAAAGGTTAGGAAGAAAAATGAAAACCTAGAAACGATTAATTTTTCTGACTCCGGTGCTGGGGTGTTTATGAATGATGCTGTGTAAACGTCTGGATGTGTGTGTTTGTGTGGTTTAATGTAGGGCAGAGGAGGAGTACCTCCACAGCCAGGCTGTGGTCAGACATAGACACACTGGTGTTGCGGTGCCAGCACACATGCATGGTTGTGTTGGCGCGATGGTGTGTCTGCTTATCCAGTGAAGTACGGGAGGAGTTCATGTCGTCCTCTGACTCCTGCTCCAGGGAAACCTCATCAGACGATCCTGAGAAAGGAGGTGGGGGAAGAGGGGGGGCAGGGAGGGTGCACGGAGGAAGGTGACATTCTACATTTGGATGACTCATGCGTCCAGTGGGAAAACCTATTATTCAGCTGATGATGATACATGAGCCACATAAAGCTTAATTAGAAGTTACTCTATGTTCGACAGTGAGGTGAAGAGAAACGCTTACGGTTGGAACGATCACAGAGTCCAGGATCAAGGAAGATGCTGGATTTTTCTTGGAATTTCTTGGCCATGTCAATAGCCAAATTCAGATCTTCAATCCATTTTCCCATCTCGACTTTAGAGCTGAAATCACAGAAATGAAGTTGAGCGACAAAAAACAGTATTTCACTCACTCTTAAGTTTACATTTGCTTTGGTTTTGTCCATTAAAATGTGCAACACAGACACATTCCCATATGTTTTCAAATACATTAAAATGACTGATGCAGACCCTGGCTGTGTTTAACGTTGCGGCTGCTGGATTCACTCCTTGTGTTCATACTGGCAGTTAAGTGAAACTGACCGAACTTCCCTCTTTTTGTTTTCTCGCTGAGCCACAGCACAAAGACACCTCTTGGCAGTCGGCTTTTTAACTAAGAATGTGGATTCTGTCCATGTTTTATAGGGAACTTGTGCTTTGAAAACATTACTTTCATGGCCAGTATAAACACAAATAACTGATATGAGAATGTACTAGAGCTAGATGAACATCAAGGTTAGAGATTTACAGTATGACTCAAATGGGGCCTCAAGGCTTCAATGCCAACAATGAAGCACTTAAATCAATGTTGAAATTCTTTTCATTTGCCCTTCAAAGGCAAATATTTCTTTTCTACAATATGTATAAATCAATACCCCATGAACTGAAAATATTCATGCAATAAACATACTCCATTATCACTAGTTATTCTCTCATCTAATGTCACCAGTTTTGACAGTGAGACAGTGAGACATTCAAGACAAATTACAGCTATGATAGCAACATGCCAAAAAAAGTCAGACATCTGGAAGCATCCAAAGGATCAGTGACTGTCACAGCAACCTGATATCATTCCTCTTGAGTGGTGGAGATAAATTATGGCCCATTACCTGCAGCTGGCAACGATAGCAAAGAGTTGCTTTGAATCCCTGCTTCTAATAATTTCAGTGCATATTCTTAAGCAAAACTAGAAATTGTGTTGCCAAAGAATATGGACACGGTTTTCCTCGTCACACAACCTGAAGTTAATCAAGCAGTAGGAGGTCCATGTTTAAGCTCGAGGTGAGCTAGACAACTCTTACTTCTTGACTTTATTTTCTATCCCTGTCACAGATAATTCCCACTGAAGCTTCAAAGCCCAAGCATTGGTAGTTGGGACTGCCTGAAATTCATGTACATAAAAAGCCCCTTTTCTTTCCATTTCTCACCTGGCAGCCACTACAATGGTCCTCTGAGCCGAGTAGATGGTGAAGCAGTGGGGAACTGACCATTCGTTTTCACTTTCCTCAACCTACAGACAATAAAAAACACACAGACATTCAGCTGGATAGAGGAAACCATTCCAGCCTTTACGTTTCAGTCTGGATGAGGAAATGACGATAGGGAAAAATAATTAGAAAATCAGAGGGGCCTGCCTTAAGAGTCTCTACTGGAGCATCTACAGTGTATCTGGAGTCAAACTGATGAGGGTTCATGTTCTTCATTTTAAAAGTTTATATATCACCCATAGTCATGACCAAAACACACCTATCAGTGTTGGAAAGAGGAAACAACACTGTATCCTGCGTCTGTTTTACACTATTTGGTTTATTTTAGCCTGATCACAGTCTTCTAGGTGTGCTTTTAGTGGTTTGGTGTCTACAAAAGCATAGGAGAAGAAGGGTAGGGTTTGGGTATCCAAGCTGGCAGAGCTCAACAGGACTTACCGGTGCATCCAGCACTATGAGCTGCACCCAGGAGTAAAGCAAAGACACGCAAAGTTAGGAGACCCAGGCCCTCCCTTTCGTAACACACTGCCATGGTGAGCAGATCCTAATGAAAACCCCCGCTTAGAACAGCCTCAAACACTCATGCTATCACTACCAGAGGCTGAGAGAGGGCCAACACAGAGACAAACTAGAGCTGCTATACTCACAATCATGCCATGGAGGGGCAGCTGGCCGTGCACTTTGAACTGGTTGGTCGCTGTTACACCTTTACTTGTGTACAGGAGCATGTCTGAGAACTGAACAACGGAAGAAACAATGAAAGTCCCAAAATTCTAGTGTCAGTCCATGTGTTAGGTATTGTTTATTATCATTATCTTATTTCAATGTTAGTTATCAGTATCTTATTTTTTTGTTCCTTTTCATAATTAGTTATTTGTGCATTATGTATTCTACATTATATTTTAGAATTCCTATGTTGGTTATTTATCATTATCTTGTTGTTTCTTTGTTTCATATTTATTCAAGAAAAAAAAAGAAAACTATGGCTCGTCTAACCAATGGAGTTAAAAATACTCCATAATTTTAAGTCATACACCTGCAATTGCAGTGCTTTTACTGCCCGTGTTGTATTTGTTCTGTTTTCTCTCTTTTTTTTAACTGTTAAAGCAGTTGCGTTAGCTGTACTAACCAGGAAAAACATTCTTTGCTGCAGGCCTTTCTTGGTAAGCTTGTACAGACAGCCCTCTCGAATGAACTCCTGTAAACCAAGAGGATTGTTACATTCTGTTATTTATTTTTTCTTTTTAAATCCAGCACCCCCTATCCTCTGTTGTGTGTCAGTGCACTCACCCTGCCCGGTGCTGTCAGGTTCTCGATACCAATTAGATCCCTCTGCAGCTCTGTTAGCTTCTGGAAGTTCTCCAGTCGGATCAGACTGCTCTGGAGCTGAGTGGCGATCTCGGCCACTTCTTTCAAAGCCTCTGTAGGGAAATAGTGATAAAGTCAATCAAATCAAACCATGATATGCTGTACTTCATTGTCTTTTTTTAGGATTTCTGATGGAAACTCACCCTTGCAGTCATCATGATCGCGGTGGGCAGGGGAATAATGCTTGCACAGTCTCTCCAGGATGAGCTTGTAGTGCATGAGGCGCTGGATAGGCTTAAGCAGGAATGTGTTGAGGGGTAAATAACAGACCTTCTGTAGTTCAAATTCTTTGTAGACAGTCTCCAGCTTCTTCAGCCTCTTGGTTGCTTTCTCTAGCTCTGTTAATACTTCATCGTGCTTTTGTAGGTAGCTGGTGAATTCCTGTGTGAAATATACTACAAATGTCATAACAGTCTGCCTATCAGTCACATAATTAAATGAAATGAGGATGGTACCAGGGTTTTCTTACCTTAAGAGCACACATGTTCCTCAGCATCACATCACCAATCCTTTGGTAGTCCCCTTTGACATGCGCATTGGAGCGTCCCTCCCTGAGAAAATATGTTTTGTTTTACTTTTAAAATCATCTTCGCAGAGGCTTTGATAGAAGTGACCAATCAGAGAACTACTGAGGCAGCACATACCAGAGAGCCAGCCTCTGGTCCAACTCTTTGAGGAAGCCTCTGTGGAACTCGTAGATGGGGTCAATGTTGGAAAAGAGGAGGGTCATCAGGCCTTCGGGCATGGCGTTTTCTTTGATCACAGCACTGCGGAACCACTAAAAGCAAGACATGGACAACAAACTGGTGATAAATATGATCACATGCCTCCATGTCTATCTGTGTCATTTCTATGTGACAGTTCAGTTGTGTTGAAATATGTGGGAACTACGATCACCCAAATCATCACAAAAACATTTAGGCCCAAATTAGGCAGCCATAAGTACTAACCAGAGTGCCCTTCAAACTTGTACCACAATCCTGAAATTGTTCAGTGATTAACCAGAGATGTATGTTTAAACACGATCATCTGAATGAAGTTAAAAAAAACCTCACCTTGTCGTCCACCTAGTACAAAGTACATGTAAGTGCTGCCACTCACACTGGTGTATGGATGCGTGTGAATGCTCGGTGGTGGTCAAAAGAGCTGTAGGCGCAAAATGGCAGCCACGCTTCCGTCAGTCTGCCCCAGGGCAGCTGTGGCTACATATGTAGTTTACCACCACCAAAGTGTGAATGTGTGAGTGAAAGAATAATGGATCCACTGTACGCACTTTGAGTATGCGTTCATAGAAAAGCGCAATATAAATCTAATCCATTATTATGTAAGTGTTTGTGCAAAAAGAAGAGATCATTGTTCAAAGAATTCACAGGTACAGTATGATCTATAAGAATGTAACTGTCATACCTGATTTAACTATAAACTGGACACCCTTTTTCTATGTCTTTGGTGAAAATTGTAATTACTTTGTTGAACAACTGAAGTTTCACAGCAACATAGCCTTTCTTTACCACAGACATAAAGTTATATGTAGTCGTGTGTTGGGACAATTTGATCTAGACCAGGGGTGTCAAACTCTGGTCCTCGAGGGCCGGTATCCTACATGTTTTAGATGTTTCTCTCTTCCAACACACCTAATTCATACACATGGCTCATCAGCAGGCTGCTGGGGATGCTTGATGATGAGTCATGTGTTTGAATCAGGTGTGTTGGAAGAGGGAAACATCTAAAACATGCAGGACAGCAGCCCTCGAGGACCAGAGTTTGACACCCCTGATCTAGACAAAGACAGCTGTAAACGGATATCTACTGAGTACTACAACCACTTATTGGCAATCAATCAGCACATTTTAAGCTGAAATTCATGTTACTCAATGTGTGAGCTCACATTGTGCGTCAATCGTCTTAGACTTTTACTATGACTTAATATGACCACGCACTCTCTTTTCCATTGGCTCTTTCATGACATGCTTTCATTATGACTACATTTACAAGTTCCAACAAAAAAGTTTTATTTGTTTTAAGTGTTTCATGTGAGCTGAAAATATTCAAATTACTAACTTACTAAATTATTAACACTTACTCAGTGTGCAATTTGTTGGGTGGGGGCAACCAACCAATTGAAATAACAGGTTGTGACTCAGTTTCTGTCCACCTATATCCTACATTACTGGTACTGATGTTCACCTGAACCGAACTGTCGGCAGTCTCAGAATTCTCGAACATCCCCATGCACTGGGGCGCTATAAAAGGGGGGGGTAGTAAACGTGACAAATTAATGGGGCCCAACATTTGTGTGTCCAGTGGATACAGGTTAGAAGTTGTGAAAATTTCATGTAAGATCCGCTGTATACTAGAGGAATAGAACCAGGGAGTTGGACGTTGAAAGTATGTATTTCCTTTCATTTCATGGCAGCGTTAGTTACGTTGGTTATGTACCGCACCCCCACATGTACATAACTCCCCCCCCCCAATATAGATTAGATCATTTATCCCTTGGGCAGAGCCCTCAGGAGATTAATGATTTAATTCAAGATTTCCAGTATGTAGTCTATATAATGCAAAAATGGTGATCATAATATATGAATCATCCTATTTAAGCATGTCCTAACTAGTCATCATTCCCTTTAAAGACAGTAAATACAACAACAAATAAGAACAGGTCTGATGCAATCAGCTGTTTTGTGCTACGTGAGACAATATTTGAACCCGATTCTTAGCTCACTGTCTGCAGCTGGTATGTGAAAATGGCTCAATAAAAATAATGTCTACTCACCACAGTGATGACCTCCAGGTCTTTCAGGTATGTGCGCTCTGTGGTCAGAATCTCTTTGGCAATGAAGTAGGCCTTATCGGTGGGATATCGCTGAGGGGAGAGAGCCACTAGTCTCAACACCAGAGACTGACAATACATTACGCAATGCAAAAACATGAAAATGCTGATTATCTGTTGTCATCCACAGCTACAAACACATTTTTTTTATGTCTGTTTCCCTGTTAAATTACAGGAAAGTGAAGTTGGTGGATTTTGCGATGGGTAACTTATAAGAAAATGAGTGTGAGGCAGGGGGTGGAAGGGTGGCATATAATCAGAGTACCTTCCTCCTGCCCTCTTCCTCCTCCTCTAGCCTGGCATTGCTGCCCACCTCGCTCAGGATGGGGCTTTGCAGGGGCGAAGGGGCTTGGCCCGGCAGGCTGAGGGTTGACATCTGGAAGGAGGGTGATAAGCAGAGGGGGCCTTGGGAGGTGAAAGGTGAGAGCTGGGGGCTGTCCACAACTGAATCTGTGGAAGAGAGAACAACGTTAGAGAAAAGAAACACTTTGACACACACCTGACTCAGATAAAAAGCCTGCATGGATGATGTAATAGGAAAATGAAAGTCAGTTCAAACAGGCCTAATGTGATGTTGTGCAATAGGTAGGATTAGAGTTAACTATTACTCTCACAATTGCAAGTACTGACAGTGATTTAATACGTCACACCCAGACAAATGAAAAGTGTTGCAGCAATAGAAAAGCCTCATCCTCACCTAATGTGTTTTTTACAATTATCTTATTTCCTCTCAGCGAAAAACCCAGCTTAAGCAAGGCATATTTTAACAAAAACAAGTGCCACGGTTCATCGCACACACAGGCCACAAATGAAAGGAGAGACAGCAGGGTAGACCAAGGCAAGTAATGGTTCCCACATTTTCCCCTGCCATTGTTTTCAAACCCCTCTACAAGCAGGACAAAATGATTCATTGCCGACTTCTACAAGGGTGATTTCATTACACAGAACTGGCTTTGCTGCTTTTGTCCTGCTACAAAACAAATCAGGAGACAAAAAAAGCAGATGAAACGCTTTGCTATCCTCTTTAACTGAGTCACAGGTCACCACAGCTGTTCTTCCACTTCTCTTTAAAAAAAAGAAAAGAAGAAAAACGAGTGGGGGAAGGCCAAGAGAAGGGAGGGGAAAAAAAAAGAAAAAAGTCAGCACTCGACCCGGAAATAATTGTGCAAAGACTTATCAGGAATGTGGCTTGTCTGGAGGGCATGTAGTTGTTTATAGTTTATCTGAAGAGGCCCTTAGGGAATGACACGAGAGGGGGAAAGACAGCAAATGGCTGGCTCCAACAGCAGGAGGATGGGGGTTTTGCTGTGGAATGACTTGGCACAAAGCCTGTCCAAACAGGGAGCACACACACACTCAGCTGGAATTAGGTTGAGGAATCTTGTGTACAAGTCTGACCCAACCCCTAACAGTCTGCTGGCTCAAATAAAAGGACTGTTGATTTGTTGCCCTTTTTCATTCTTATATTGTTAGACTGAAGAGAAATCCATACTTGGGCATTGTACTTCAAAGCCCTTACAAACCGGGCAAATAAAAAGACTGGCTTCAGTGAAGGATTCAGAGGAGTTAACAGAAGTTTGGACTCATTTCTGCATCCTCACTAAGAATTTTATGTGCAGAGAAAGGCTGACTTTCAATCAATTCAATCAGCCAAAATATTATAAAGCTAAAATACACCCTGTTTTCAGTCTGGTATCTGGATTTCTTCTCTCAGTTCTCAACTATGCTGCTATAGGAGTTCAGTTCAAAGACTAAAAGAAAAAAAAAATTGCCCCTCATGATCTGGACCTCGTCTAATTGTGAAGGGGTTTCTGTTAAAGCCGTTAAAACAATTACATCACTTTTTTTTTCCCTTTGATTAGTTCTCAAAAGAATTTTAAGTCTGACATTCATGGTACCCAAAAGTGATTACTTTATTCTTGAGAGTAAAACATACAATCATAAGTACATGTTTATTAATTAGTAAATATACATGTTCAAGATTAAGTGATAATTAAGTAATGCCTAAGTGCAGTTATCTTAGCTGGTTATAATTGTCAGCCCGTCATTAAAATCTTTATGGGAAGTTATCACAGAAAAGGCAAAATGGGAAGAAGGGGAAAAGCCATCAAGACAAGCCTTCATCTTCTAGAAAAATGATGGCATCTGCATCAAGGTAATAGTCCATGGTGACAGAAACACTTGTGACTGTAGAGAGGTTGAAAAAACACTGGAAGTGATGTTTGTGAGCATTTTTGTAAGAAGGGGAATTTGCCATCCTTCAAAATGACAATGAGAACAGGTGAGGGATCAACCATTGTCCGATTACTAAAGAGGAAAATGCTCCTTTCCCACGAAGATGTTCAGAAAGAACATCCCAAAGCTATGTCTAAACAGAAATGTACACCTGAGATGCTGTATGAAACAGTAAGTGCTTTAAGGCACTGCGGTGCAAGTGCTGCAGACAAAGAGTTTCTCTAATGTACAAAAGAAAAGCAAACTGAAGAAAGCTAGTGACAATCTGCCTTTGGGCAGATTCGAGCAAGCTATAATGGAAGAAAAATAAAATTGGGAAGGCAAGACAATGACAGTGGAATAACAAAATGAAACCAATTAGCTTCAATATCAACACTATTATGGGCTTGGAATTTGAAAAACTCTGGTGAATGTGCATACTAGCAAGTTGAGGACAGAGCATCAATACTTAAACAATATAAAACCCAGCTTATATGAAAGTACAGAGAAACTCATAGCTAATGTGCAAAAGACCCAAGTTTCCTTCCAAAAAATAGAATACCTTCCTACTACTATCCTAACACCAAAACCCCAAAACATGCTGAAGGCTACATGCCAGGCAAAAAAAAAAAAAAAAAAACCAAAAAAAAAAAACAAACCAAAAAAGGGGGGGTTAA
>JAPQRP010000020.1:23910652-23928462 GCA_037367295.1 Apogon hyalosoma
GTGTACCACATAAAATCGGTTCAAGGTCAGTAAGCACAACCAGAATTAATACATAAGGCGCACCGGATTATAAGGCGTACTGTCGATTTTTGAGAAAATTAAAGGATTTTAAGTGCGCCTTATAGTCTGAAAAATACAGTAGTCAACTATCTCGTTTTCGGCATCAGTTACTATACAGTGGAAGAATTCTAAAGCCTCAAGTCCCTTGACAGCTATGAACAGTTTTGCTGTGTCTGGGTTAAAGGTTTGGTGATCTACAAGCCCAATGACTGTAAAACACTGTGGTGGGGTCAAAGGTCAGCCTATGGATAGTGCAATGTTTACATGTGTATGGGAATTGTAAATGCATTAAACTAGTTGAAAACTGAAAGTAACGTACCTCCGGGTCTCTACGTTTTGCTGTGTCAATTACAGGAGTAACTGGAAAGGTTGGATAAATGCGACCTGGCCATTCAGACTGAAGTCGTGTTGCAAAATATCAGCTATGTATCGGATTTAGAACCACAAATGAAAGTGGCCTGGGTCGGATTTAAAAAAAAAAAATCAGATTTGTGCTGTTCAAACTGTCTTTAACAGATCGGATACAGGTCACATAGGAGCAAAAAAAAAAAAAAAAAAAATCGGATTTGGCTGCAGTCTGAATGTAGCCTTAGTTCCGTGAGTCATTGCTGCACTGTTTGTTTGGAAGCCAGAGGTGAACACACCTGATACTGACTGATAACACTTCCAATTTCTGAGTACCTGTATTCAGTGCACTGAATAAACATGTTACGTTGATCAAAATTTGTCCATAATTCATTCTCTAATGACCAATGCTTCCCTCTTTAATAGGAAGGTAACCTCAAACCAATTGATTTAATATATTTCCAAATATACATATTATTCTGACCCATGCATTTTTATTGGCGCTAAGTATACTTTTGAAATTCCAGTACTGGTCAACATCTCAAGGCACTTAAAAACTCATTTCCTAAAAAGTTAAGTAATTGGCAAACACACCTGCACTTCATGGACAAAGAAATACAAATGACTTCGATTCAACTAACAGATTCATTAAATACAAATGAACTTCTCCAGTGTCTCATTATGATAGCTTTTGATCCGTTAAACATTTCGACTCATATCTTGAAACACTTAAACTGTTGTGCAGTGCCCTAAGTGTAGTAAAGTACCTGTGTCTCTAAGGTTAATAATTACAGTTAATTAAGCTTGTGAAGGTACTTTATGTAACGGCCAATTATGCAACCTGCAGCCACATATAATATGAACGGTAGATTATATCATACCCTGTATGCTGTCAAGTGTGACTTAAAATCCCTTGTAACTTCCAAGGATTTGAAAGGCATTATCTAAAACCATGTGATTACAACCAAACAGTACTCTAGGAAGACATATCCATCCAATCATCACCACATTCTAATTTTGTTCATCCGTTAAGCGGTGAAATCTCCTTAGGCCCTCCCCTGCCCTACTGGCCTTATGGCTAATAGAGCGGCCAGGCAGGGGATTAGGCCAGGGAACTCGCTGCTTGTGCTTCCACACTGGCAACCAAGGGAAGAGATTAGCAGAGGTCTTTAGAGCCACCTAATACACTGGTTTGAAAAGAGCCCCTATTGGCCATAGGATAGCACTTTACTAACAAGGAGGCTACTGGTGGGAAAAGTGCAGTGAGGGTTTTTGTGAGACAAGGACTTTGAAATGAGGCAAACCCCCTTATTATGGTTGTTTACCAAGAACACATAATGGTCTCAGTTGCCTCATCTTAGTTGACACTACACATTTGTGTTTCAAGCCACACAATGGATGCACTGATAATGTGCCACTCCTTACATATTTCCCATTTCTTTATTCAAGAAAGTGGTGACTTACAAGTGTCTTCGATGGAGCTCCATGATCCTCTCCTGCACCTTCTCTTGATAAGGCAACAGAATGTTCATCTTCAGGTATTCTCTGTCTGCTGCATCGTCGTAGTCGCCAATCTCCGCTGTGGTTTATAGAAAAAAACGGGGACATCAGGATTTTTCTCATCGCCATTTAAGAAAAATAAATGTAGGAACTACTAAAAAGAATGAACTTATTCCAGTGGTTCCCAACCTTTTTTGGCTCATGACCCCATTTTAACATCACAAATTTCTGGCAACCCCAGACATTCAAAACAGAGACTTTTTTTTTGCTAAAATTAATTTGTAATAGTTTGCTATACTATGTTGCAAATAAATGTTAATTTTTAGTCTGTATAATTTATATTATTATGGACAGAGGCAGAAAAGCCAGGTGTAGATTACTGCACAAAGTGAGAATTTTATTTTCCTTGGTCAGGATATGTACAGTCAGTCCAGCTTGGATTTACAAGGCTGTAAATTAATACTGAACAAACAATAACTAAACTATGAATTATGAAAGAGCTGCAGCATCTTAAACCGACCACAATGAACATTTGACAGATAAACAGTACCACAGTGATTCAGTTTCAGCTTCAGAGTTTGTCATGTCTTTTATGTTTTGTGATTGTCTCTCTCAACTCACCATTGATTTTTCATTAGTAAGTTTTTTTTTTCTCAGTTACTAGAAATTTCAGGTGACCCCATATGGGGTCCCAACCCCAAGGTTGAAAAACACTGGCTTATTCCATTATGCTGCATGTACAATTCAAATAAGGTGAAGATAATTTTTAATTTTCTGGACAGTCAGGTTTTGTGGTAAAAACACCAACATACATTGGACAAGGTGAGAGGCGAGCAAGGCTGCAGTATTTTCTGTGCAGATCAACTTGCCCTCCATTAGATCTCTTTTCATCTGAAGGGAGAATAAGTACCTACAAAAAATAAAATAAAAATTATGTGGTTTCGTTAGTCAAAGATTATTTTCATCAAAAGTATAAACAAACTTTATTAAGGATCATTTTCATCAAAGAAAAGACAGAATCAATGAGGGAAAAATAAACCCTGAATAGCATTAGAGGTGGTCATACTCTAACACCATTACTGACTGCAGCTTAAAAAGAAAAACAAAACTTTTTATAGAGGACAAATTAAACACTGCCCTGAAAACTGAACTTCCGAATAAAAAGGAAGAAAAAGAATCTGTTTTGTTTCTAAAGCCTTGCTACACAGGCATGTAATATCCAGTAGGAAATTGCAGTCACTGACCTCGTATACTCCTCCTGAAGCTGACCAGGGTCTGGAGGAAAGAATTTCACTGAGAGTCTAAATAGTGTATTTGCCGGTCCTGGAAAAACATAAAAACACACATCATCAGCCCACATGTGCATCAGGATTTAGGTGGATAATAAGTTGAATATTTTGGTACACTCACTCCTGACTTGTTTCACAATGAGCTTGGTTGGTTCTATCCAAACCTGAAGAAACAAACAAAAAGGGCATGAATTTTAACCCCGTGAGCACTGTCATGTGAACCAACTATGCTGTAAATACAGACCCTGTTACTACTTAAACAGAATGATGGCATGTTGTGGCAGTGACCAGATGATAGTACAGGGATGTGGCAATGTTACGGGCAAAAACTGGCTGTGCTGCAGAAGCCTTTTACATCTGGGCCTGATTGAGGGAGGAATGTGAAAGATCCAGACAGCAACACTGACAAATTGGTATCAGCTGACATTTTCATCAATTCCCTCACTTTTGTTTAAAGTACAATACAGGCATTTGTACAGGCATTAAAGAAAATCATGAAATAAGGAAGACAATAATGCTTTGTTTGCAGGCAATATTGTTTTTTACTTAATGTAAAAAAACAGAACCAGAGGACTGCTTAAGCCATCAGGACAGAAAAATCTACAGTAGAGTTGGATGAATGATTATTTACTTCATATCAACCTCCAGTCCAGAAGTATTGGGTCATCTCCTACAATTATTTAGCCTTTAAATGGCACTTTTGTTACATCCACCAATAATTAATTAATTCATTGCTTATTTTATTCTGTATTGTGACAAATGTGTTGTGTATAACAGATACTACAGGAATAAATAAAATCTTAATCACTTCTGGAACTGAAGGGCAGATGCATTTTAAGCTTTTGTAGATGGAATACAGGAGCTAAAAACAAGCCACATTCTTCCATTTGAGGGAGAAATGTGTTTCATACGACATCTCTAGTGCTAGAAAAACTTCTAGGTGGTCTCAAATTCAAATAATATTTCTGGAAAAACACAACAATGGGAAATATGACACTGCAGATGCACAGTTGTACCAGAAGAGTTAAAGATTTCCTCAATTATATACAGTTCAAGCCCAGTAAAATCAAGACCATCTCCCAAAGCTGAACAGGAGCGACTCAAATCAGTTTATTTTGCACCATGTGACTCAAATCTGTTTGTTGCCAAGTGGATTGATTTTAAAACGCTGTTTGCATTCACTCAGCAGCATGAAATATAAACTTATTTGCATCTCAGTTCAGAATGTTCTTGTGTCAGTATAAAACAGGAAGTACGTACCCAGTTCATCTGCATGTTCTGAAACTCGAGACCAAAGTAATCACTCTCTATTAGGTTGCCTCGCTGGAAAACCTCAGAGAGGAGGGTCTGTCCAAGAGCTTTTGGCTGAAAGAAACAACAACAGAGAAGAAGGAACCATTATGTCAACATAAAGCTCTTAAAACCCTACGGATGATATATTGAAAAAATATTTGTGGTTAGAATAATAGTGTTTTGGGAGGGAAGAAGTTATCTAAATTCCTGAAGAAGCAAAGATTGTTCAGAGAAATAACATTAAAAAATGTTCTGGCTGAGCCTAGGTAAAGACATGCGTGTTTCTAAGCCAGCACAGAGTAAATACTGTCCGTCTTTCTGGAGTAGAAAATATTTGGCATCTGTAAATGATCCACAGTATTGTGTGTTTTATGACCGCATATGTTCCATGTGTTGATTCGAATAGTTTCCCTGAGTTGGACGAGCATGTAAACTACAAAAATGTGTACTACTGTAAGGACTGCAGAAAAATCACAAGCAGGAAATCTGCTGCAGTTTACCTTCCCAACGCTCTGGGGTTTGTTTTCACTAAATGAAGAACTAATTACTATGTACTAAGAACACACTGCACTTGAGGTTTGGAATCCTTGCCTGTGACTTTTTGAGAAAATTATAGCTTAAAACATCTGGTTGTAATGTAAAATAGTATTTTTAAAAGCCTTATAAAAAGAACTGCTTTGCATTGGTAAAAGCACAGCATTACAACTCAAAAGAGCAGCAGGAGATTTACTGTAGTTTGTCTTTTCATTACTTTGATGCGATCATATGTTCTGTATTCACAAAATCTATAAACTGCAGGTGAAACCTACTGACACAACATCCATAAATCTAGGAACCTGCTGTAAAATGCCCATTTGTCCATGCACTTAAAGTGTCTGATTATGGCTGATCTCTACCAGGAACAAAATCCTGCATGTTAAAATACTTTGTGAGTTGCCTTTGAGCATAAACCAGATGCAATATCCACACAGCATTAGTGAGTATTAAATAAAAGAGGGTCAGCAGCCAAACACAAGAAAACTTTGGAGGTATTATGTCTCACTTTGGCTCAGTTTGCTGGGCTCAATGACACCAATTCAAGACAGACTCAATGCAAGGATTTATGAGCTCTAACAGATGGAACTCAAGTGTTAAATGTGCTGTACACAATGTTATTAGAGCAACACCAATGCATCTCTTTCCCTGTCTGCACGACAAACAGAACTGATGTGTGACAATAAGGTCCAACAGCATTTGAACTGCAGATATAAAGCATAAATACCAACAACAGACAGTTATAATATGCCTCAATAGCATGCAAACATACTGAA
Source organism: Apogon hyalosoma (assembly GCA_037367295.1). Taxonomy (NCBI): domain Eukaryota; kingdom Metazoa; phylum Chordata; class Actinopteri; order Kurtiformes; family Apogonidae; genus Apogon; species Apogon hyalosoma. The sequence continues at coordinate 23,916,450 of JAPQRP010000020.1, forward strand.
AGATTTACATATTTACCACTTAACAACATTTACATTTGCTTTTATAGACATATCCGTGAGAGGTTAATAGAAAGAGTTGGGTTGATTGGTGAAATAAGAAAACCAGATGCCAAGAGTAAAGCAAAGTGTTTACTTTTTCCCCACTGTACTAGTCATTAGCAAACAACTGTGTGTTGACTGGGTTTCAGAAGCTCCTCCTTTAGGTTACTCATTAACCCACTGCAGGAATGTAAAAGTGCATTCACAGGACTCCAGTTTCAAGGGAGACTAAAATCCCTCGGGCCTGCTTCTTTGTGTCATTCAGCTTTATCTCCTACAATCTGAGAGAGACGGATGACATTTTCACAGTGATCCAACTGCTCCCAGACAGTTCGTAATAGGCCTTCTCCTGCTTTAATGCACAATGAAAGCACTGTAATGGCTGCACGCAAATATGCACTAAACCTTACTCATTTTAAATCTAATAAATCATTCATCTCTATGCAGACGTGCAGAAATTTTCATGTAAAATATTCTGATATTTTAATCCAAGTTAAGTGAAAACAGCAGACAACCATCTGGTATCTTTAATTTTCACTCAGGATGAAAATAAACTGGAAAAAAATACAGATTTTACATATATAATATAGATATGGAATGATTTGAACATTTTCATCATGATAACAGTTTCTATTATACATTAGCAAAAAAATGTTCTGGGCCAAAAAGTAGCTATTTCCTATAAACCACCAATATATTGGTCAAACATTAGCACTGGCACGGAAGATGGTATTTCATTGTAGTGATATATTAAGTTTTTTTCTTAAGTTTGTATGTTTGAATTTGTGCTTATTCAAAGATTATGTTAAAAAAAAAGGGCTGAAAGACTTTATAACCAGTAAGTTAATCTGTTTTTATATGGACAGTGAGAGACAATTTCAACAACACTCAAGGTGATAAACAAAATAAAAAATTAATTAAAAAAAAAAAAAGAAAAAAGAAAAAAAAAAAAGAAAAAAAAAGGAGAATATTAGCCATTGGCCAAATGTTGCGACTGGAACTGGGGTATCCCTATAAAAAAAGCACACAAATATTGGGTAAAGTTTATCATCTTCTAATCTTACAACAGCTGAAAATTAATCAATAAATATTTTTAACACCTTAAATGTTGAATCAAACAAAATCCCCAACATCTGGTGCTACAATAATTTACAGCTTCATCACTATAAACTGAATATTAAATAAACAAATCTCTAGACATCGCTTTAAGATGGATGATGCATGAAATTGTAACTTTTGCAAAATTTACTTTAAAGTCTACATTTAAGTGTGGTGTGGTCTGGCTGAGTGAAAAAGGTGATACTCCCCATTCTGTCATTAAAGTCACACCATAACCTACATGATCATTTCTTAAAATCCCTTTTGTGCAAGTGTGTTTTGAAAGCACATTTAGAAGACTCTTGGTAGACTGCTGGTATGTGTCACATTATAAAACATTTTACTTGGTCAGTGAAGCCCAACCCTCACATGTGCTATATGTTTTGCTGAATTCCCACAAAGGGGGGGTAGTATCTGAATCCATCCATAATCCATCCTACTGTGCACAGCAGGCAACATCAGTGGGCTGCTACTGAAAAAAAGTCTGGCATTTTAAGTTCAAGTGCATCTGGGATGTGACTGTGAGATCACGTTCACACCCAACTTGTGGTGTTGACCACAGTCTCATCTTCGAGCACTAACATTAAGAAAGGTCACTGGGTCAGCCAATCAAGCTCAGAAAGCAAAAGGGATTATGACAAACAGATGTTTCTCTAGGAGACAAATCTTTCTGTGTGTGTGTGGGGGGGGCAGCAGCAAGTGTTGGGTTTGTAGGAAGCAGCTAGACGTGTGGTAGGACTGCATTTTCACGCACAGAATTTAAAGCAGAAACCTTAAGATACATAAACAAAAGGTGTGACCAAAATATCATCTAGCCTCCTTTAGATTTAGGGATTAGGTGAATCTAGCCCAACAGGTTAGGCACCGCACAGACATCAATGAAAGGCACTGAAGCTCTAGCTGAACCTCTGACTGACAGCAGGGGTTTGTTTCGGCTTGTTTTTGGCACAGTGGGATGCACATTGTTTAGCTTTTACCACCAGGACACTTCCTGCTGACATGCATATTAAAGCTCTTCACACCAGCAGCCACTTTCACGAGTGTGTGATGAGAGATTTCAAGTGTTGCGGGTCCTTTGATGAAGTTGGATTTCACTTGAACTAGAGCTCATTTCTTCTCACTACCTGCTCACGGGGCACACCTAAGGACAGCTGGCTTGTGTTTGTTGGCAGATGAACACTGCATAGTGGTAATCGGGATCAGGTGTGTCAGTGCACCTTCTGTTCAGGTCATCTGTGTAACCCAGATAATACAGAGCTTCAGTGCTTTGTTCAGAATCACATACTGGACTCTACACACTATTTAATACGTGCTGTTCTCTGTGGTATTCCTCAGGGTATCCCAATTGTGAAAACTTAGTCACATGACCACCAGGCTACTAAGGTCACTGTGGAAACACTAACTTACAAGACTGTAGCCATTTTACATGAGACATACATATGAAATCATTTACTAAATCTAAAATTAGTAATTTAACAGTAAATTCATATAGTAGAAAGTAGAGACTAAAAAGCTTATTCATATCCCAATAGCGTACTGTGGCATTAGTTGGATTATTAACTCATTTCAGTGTTTCAAACTGCAGAACTCATTTGTTTTTAAACCACAAAATCATTTCTATAAAAAGTGAATCATGCCATAGCAATCTTATGAACTTGTCTCACCTGTGGTACGAAGCTGTTTTTGCTCTGATTTCCTTGGATAAATATCTATATTCAGTGGAAACTCCCACACTATACCATGACAGATAAAGAAAAAAAATGGGGTAAATAAATCATACTGCAGTAGCAGTTGTGGACTGTGAAATTTGGCTAATGCAGTAGTCATTTGGGTATCTTTGGCATACTGCAATTTTTCAAGTTTGTCACATACTACTTACTACTTTTGGTCAAACCATATACCATTATTGAAATGTATATGGCATTTTGAGCACAGTCCAAGTTGGCTGAATGACTAAGATAGGTGGAGTCTCCTTCAGTCGCAGGCAATTACACCCAAAATATCTGGACACTATAAACAAGAAAGATTACCTACAGTTAAGCTGAGTAATGGACTGTTTGAGGTTAAGCACATCACTTAAGTAAAGCTATTACATAGATGTACCTTTGTATCGAGGAATTCTAAGTGTACATACATTATGATGGCAGTTTCTAGATGGCAAATTAACTGGTTGATATTACAGCTGCCTTACAAAATTGACACTGTAGGAAGTAAACTATTTTTGACATTATGAGAAACTTGATAGTTGAACTAAACCTCTAAGTCCAAGTAATGAATAGATGAATAAAAAGATCAGTCGATAAATACATTTATTTCACTGAACATTAACAAATGAATAAATCTGAACATCCAATAAAGTGGACAATCTGATCAATTCTAGGTGCAAGTTTTGTTTTATTATGAACTATTATTTCCCCTCAACATCAGTTAATCCATTATTGGAGACTAATTTTGCAGATGCAAATATTTTGTAAGATGTAAACAGTGCTGATTAATAGTACTTCTAATTTTAGCTTCCTCTGCTCCTTCCCCAGAACTAAATGCATCACAGTCAGTAGTTATTATCAGGAGCAAAGTATAAACTTAAACATGGCACATCAACATTTACACGAGACCTACAGCAAATCTACACTATTACTAATAAAATGCACTGTCAGATATGTCATTATATGACACAGGTTTCATCTCCATGTATTTTCAGAATTCTGATGTTATTTCTGCAACAGACCAGTGGTTGAAATTCCTGGGCCAAACTTTCAGCAGGGTTTCACTCCTGAGTGCATCCCCTCCCCCACCAAAGGAGCTCAAACTTTGCACTGGCCATGACTACTCCCTCTGAACTGCTCTTTTAACACCAGAAGCTGCCCCTCTTTACCCCCTCCCCTTCGAACCCACTTGGTTGTCAACCTTGCTATTTATGTTCTTGTTTGCTAACACTAAGCAAAGCCTGCCTGGACTCCCTCCCACCGATGCCGGACTGTACTGCATTTTCACACAGCTAGGTTCCACGTCCCACATCTCTTGGCTTTTTTTGCACATTCTGAGCTGGAAGTTAAGGCCTGCGAAGGGGCTGGCTGTGCTGGATAAAAGAAGCCTGTGTTTCCCTGCCCTGCCTGCCCTGCCTCCCCTGTCCAGAAACCACAAGGCTGAGCTTTCTCCTGTGCATGGAGTGGGCGGAGCTTGTGGACAAGAGCCATGCAAGCAAATGTCTGCTGATGGTCACCATGCTAGGTACCTGCAGTGCATGACGACCGACAGATCAAAGCGCACAAGCTCTGATCTGATTTGTCTGTTGTGGTTCCAAGCTAAAGACATTATGAACCTGTGTATTGTATCACACCATATGTTTAGGAGATTCACCAGAGTCACAGTCTGTAATGCATTACAGGTTAGAAAAACAAAAAGCGCGATAAAGACGTGAGTCAGTCTGTGAGGAGACTTTTCACACACTTTTGACAGTGTTTACACATCACTCACAACATACAGGGAGAGAGACAGGTAATGAGACAGATCAGGACAAATGTACAAGGTATTTAGGCAGCTGAAAATGCCACAAGGAGGGAAGGCAGTTGTTTGAGCGCCACAACCATTTCAACCATTCAACGCTGCAATTTCAGATCTATTTTTGCATACTGTACACATGGGGGAAAACTATAACTCAGTCCAGGAAAAGCTTTGCTGTTTCATCCTTTTTTAAGCAATTATGGTCAGAAAGACAAGAAACTAATAAACAGATAAAACAAGTGATAAATCAGCTTATATTGCTGATGTGTTAAATCTGCTGCTGTTCTCTGCAATGACATAAATACTATTCCACTCCCACCAGGCTACAACTCCTCAGATTGAATGAACTGAAATATTGAGCAATGCTGTGTAGTGGTGAACACAGCCTCTCAGTGGCCATCTTGTTCTTGGTATACAGCAGTCTGCTTGACAACAGGATTGCAGTCATTCCCCTTTTGCAGCCATGTATTTCTGTCTGCCACCTCCTATCAACACCAACTCCACAGGCTGCTTTGAACTCTTCCAAACAAGTTAAAGTTGTCTGTCAATACATGAGGCTGAGTATAGGCCTTAAATGAACAAAAACTAACTTCTTGAAGCTCAGTTTTTCTCTTTACTGGATAACACCAGCACCCACTTCCACACACATTAAAACTTGTGACTGCACATTCAATTAGCTCAGGACTTTGAGACAACATATGGTGCATAAAGATTATGAAATGTCTGTCTCAGCAGTGCTCCCAACTACATCTGCCTGAACCGTTATTGTTGTGGCTACACACGGATTTAGGACAGAACAGTTACACAAGTTAAACACACTTAACTGTACTAATAGAATTAGTGGGCCTTAATCCAGTAATATTACACTGCGAAATTAAAATCCTCCATTAACCGACTGTTTATCACATTAAGAGGGTCCACTGTGATCGTTTCTCCCCGTTGAAAAGGCCGGAAACTTGCACTGATATAGGGGTTTCCTTATTGCTTCCTATTTGCCTTGTGAATGACTCCTGCAGCAACTTGCCAAGTAAACACAGGAGAGCACAATACTATTGTGGAGCTAAAAGTTTGTCCAAACAATCTGCCAATCTGTAAAATGGATTAACTCCCCTGTAATCACAAAGAAAACCTGCACTTTTGTTCTGCTGAATTATAGTTCATGATGACTTTATTGCTTCAGTGTTTAATTTGCGGGAAAAAAAATATATTGGAAAAGTAACAGCTAGAAAGAACAGACTTTGAATATCTGTAATTTCAACAAAAATTTTGATTAAAAAAAAAAACTGAAAGGCAGAAAACTGTAAAGCCTAGTGTTGATCATTAACAAGCAAAGTCCATCAAAGCAAACACAGACATCCTGTGATTTAATCAATTCCTAAGTGTAGCACACAGCAATAGGGAAATGCAAAGGTCACTGAAACACCGACTAACACCAATGCCTTCTGACAGCCTTAAAACCACAATATAAGGATAAACATCCTAAATATCTGCCTCATCCAGCTCATATCTCCATCAAGACTTGGGAAGAGGAAAGAAAACTACTACTGCTACTTGGATGTTGAGCAGAAATCACAGCCAAGAAACTAAAAAGTGACCTAGTGGGTTACACTAAGTTGCCCGAATAAGAAGTCTTAATGAGGAAGGGATTTCAGTACCAAAGCCATGTGGCAGCTGTCACCAACCCAAGTCACAGGCAAGCACGTTCGCCTTGGACTTTTAGGTAGGATTCAGCCTTATGTGAACCAAGTTTAAGATGAGAAGTGCAAAAAAAAAAAAAAAGTAAGGTTAATAATTGAAGAGTAACTTACATCCACGTCAAAGAACTCCTGAGAGTCATCCAAACCCTGCACACGGATTTGCAGTCCTCGCCCATGACTTCTGCTCCCACCAGCCATGTTGGTACTGAGGCTCTGACCCGGCTCCAAAGTACTGATACCAGCATTGAACTGGGCCCCCAGTCTTGTGCCAGGGGTCTGCAGGACCCGGTATGAACCCTCTATCTCTCCCATGAGTGCTCAGAGGAGCTCCACCACCTCCTCCTCCTCCTCCTCCTCACTCCTGCAAACAGACACAGTAACACCATCAAAGTTAAAGAGAATCTCAACCACCTCCAACCGTTTACTGTAATTTTTAATGCTGCTCCATATAACTGCCATTTTATCACGGTTTCTGCACAAAAAAGTAGTCTGTCATTAAGTTGGAAAGTAAAAAGTAATATGGTCATAAAAGCTAGCACGAGTGTAGGTGTTTTAGAAAAGTAACTAAAACGCAAAAAGAGACGACGGCGTTTCCATTTTGTGTTTATTACGCATGTGGTCGAACTGGGTCAGCGTCACTTTTGCGCAGGAATTACACTTTAAAAACAAGAAAAACTAACTAAAGTTACCTCCTGGAGCTACAGGAAGCTAAAACTCTTACGTTGAGGCTCGGTTTCTTTATCAGAAGAGCCGCTCCGTGATACTACTTTACCAAAAGACGCACAGTAAAGTCAAGTATAACCACTTTTCTCACCGAAAACGCGCAGCATGCCGGGACATTAGCGCGTAATTATGTTAAATAAACAAAAAACTCACCCTTTCCTTGGCGTTAATACCGAATACTAGAAGTTTGCACCATGGAAGAGGACAGCAGTACTCCAGTCCATGGTCGTCGTCCTCCAGAGTGCGCATTGAGACTGGATGGTCATTGGTTAAAGCCGTCTCGTGCGCGCTGCTATTGGTGCAAACGGGGCCATCGGCTTGTAGGCTGAGGAGCGAAGATTTACCTTCTCTGGTTTTAAATAGCTTTGATGGATGGATGGAGAATAAACGCGTCCGACGGAAACTGATACGGTGTGGTTTTTTTAATGTGGTCTACTGAAAACCTCAGAGAGTTTACGGACTCGAGGCTACGTGTGTTTTTCTCTGTCGACACTCACGATAAATAAAATGATCGGTTTATCACTTTACTGGCCTGTCTGCTTTGACTAAGCAGAAGAGGAACCCCTTAAATTTGGGCTGAAGTTTGACCCGTAGATAACAATATTCTACTGCTACAGCCTAGATAACACAGATTTAGTTACTACAAACTACAGTCTGTTTGTAAATTGCTCAAATACTTTTCAGGCTGATTTAATCAACAGTGAACACATTTTCCAATGGTATTTTGTTATTTTACAGTCACTTCTCAGCAGCGATTGAATGAATAAAGTAAACTAAAAGCCCGTCCAGAAATGAAAAGAAACTTAGCCCACATTCTGCCATTGTAATGGGGCGCCCCCTACTGGTTTCAGTCAAAAAAAAAAAAAAACAAAAAAAAAAAAAAAAAAAAAAAAAAAAAAAAAAAAAAAAAAAAACTTTATTCCAGACAGTCTGAAACAAGGCCAAGTATAAACATATAAATTGAGGTAATACTGTGATTAATTGACAGTTTTTTTTAGACCACCACCCAAAGAAAGATTTATTCTATAGCTACCTTAAATTAACAGCATTGGTAATCATCAAAATACATATTTTTTATATTTCTGTAATGGTTAATACACCAGTAGCCTATGTATAAGCTCTTTAACTGAAATTATATTTTTAATGCTAGAATATAATTATTGTTGTTGCACATACATTTTGAAATTTACTGTTTTACAAAAAAACAGAAAAACACAGTAAACGCATTATTATGTTTTGATTAAGATGTCCAATTACAGACATTTACTTGCATTCCTGAACATGATCAGTAGTGTTAGTGGTTGAATGTTGTGCTTCATTAATGTCTGACTTTCCAGTGACAGGCTCTGTTTTGGAAATAAAAAAGGTGAATTCAGTGTGAAATTCCTCATTCCTGTTCAAAAGAACCCACCAAAACTGAGAGAATCTGCATCATAACACTTCATTATGCTGGATGGTCTCAATACAAATGGGCAAAGATGGTCTAATAAATTTAAGTACTTTATCCATCCAGCCATCCATTTTCTGAACCCGCTTTATCCTCACTAGGGTCACGGGGGTCGCTGGAGCCTATCCCAGCCACTTAAGGGCGAAGGCGGGGTTAAGTACTTTATATGGACACATATTTTAACAAACCAATTGCTTATTATCATAAATATAAAATGCCATATTAGAAGATCCACTATTATGAAAAGAATACGCTATAAAATAATTAATTCATCTTAATTAAAAGATGAGGGTCCAGTTAAAAATAGATAAGAGAATCAGAACAATAAATACATCTAATAGTACAGAAATACACTGATATAAAGCTGAACCACTGTTTTTGTATATAGGTATCTGGTATATATGATATATCATAAATGAAAATGTCAGTTTTTACCACAGAAACTGCTAACACCCTTTTTTCACCCCCCCCCAAAAAAAAAAACAACTAGTCATTAAACCAGTTTTGCCCATACCTTATTTTTACTTGGGGACCCACTTAGCATGACCCAATTTATCTCTTCTTCATGACTGAATTTGTGCATAAATGACCATTTAATTACAGCCATTTCTATATCACCTAATCAGAGGTAGCAATATATGCTCTTTACACAGGCAGAAGAGGAAATACATCATTACTTAGTAAAAAGCACAAAAAGTACAAGTTCTGATATGTACTTAAAGAGTAAAAATGAAGAGTGTTTTACATATCTACAGGCTGCATTTTCTGCACAACACTCACATCATCCTCATCAGCCTTGGTTCCCTGGATCTCAAACACCCCTGTTGTCTCTTGTATCCTTTACATCACTGCATCTGTCATGTGTGACATGCACTGCTTTATATATTATCATAGTCTTTTTTAAAAAAAAAAATTAATTAAAAAAATGTATTATTATTATTTAGTTATTTTTCCATCTATAGAGGGTGACATGGTCTAGACTGAATAGCAATTTTCTAAAAATTAATGAATAATCCACAACTAAATTAAAACTAAACCAACTAAACAGGCCAGTTTTGAACATGTAAGACGTAAAAAGTATAGATATTTGTGCTTAAAAAGTAAGGATTAAAAGTAGTGTCAGAAAAATAAATACTCAGGTAAAGTACAGGTACCTGAAAAATCTACCTAAGTACATTCACAAAGTACTTATACTTTCTACTTCACATCTCTGCAAACTGAATTAAACCAGCGCTTTTGAAGAGATTCACATTTGATAAAGTTGTTTTTATGCATGTCTTCCTGAAAATATACATATGTTAAAATACTTAAGTAAGTCAGAAGACTTAACTTTTTCCTCTCACCAGTGAAACAAATGTTTACACTTGCATTAGATTCGATGAAACAACAGTCGTGGAAACAATATAAACATTTTGTGTCATAAACATGATTTCTGTTGGAAGTTTTTTTTTATGCATGGAATGTAAATTGATTTGCCAATGAAAATTAAAGCTCCTGTAATCCACATGTGAATGCATGACTTAAAATAATACAATGACCGGTCAAACTAATAATAATAGTAATAAAAAAAATTTAAAAAAAATGTGTTTTTAGACTTGAATAATGCTGTAAAAACAAGATTATAATCATTTTCAAACAACAGAATGCTATTTTTCAGAAATCAGTATTTGGTGCAAAGAACAGATTTTTTTAGTCACTGTTCAGATGTATTTTAATGTGTTGCAGTTTTAAGTATAATGCTTGGAGCATCAGGGTCACTATCTGATTGAAGATATAAGACAATCTAAGACACTGAATTTAACTTATGGACATTTTCTTAAGGTGAGAAGGTAATATCTTCATTAAAAACTAAAATTAAACCACATATACAGCATTTTGCTATGTAATGGGATATGTTTCCTATCTAACTGTTAATATGTGACTTTGTGTTGGATATCGGTGAGACAAACGTTTCCTCATGTGGTCATGTGTCAGATTTTTATCTGGGTCAGTCTAAAGGGTTAAAGAGCCAAAGTTCAGGCATGTGAGATAAAATGATGAAATGTGATGTGATAAAACACCACCCAGCAAAAGAATGTTATTCTGCAGAGAGGGGTCATTATATTTACATTCATCCACCCCACTCTGCAGATTATCCTTCTTAGTTAATATATTCATATATTCATTGTCGTCAAGAGCTAATTAATTTTTATGGCTGACGAGAGTGTTTATGAGTGAGGAGTGCATAATGTGGTTGTATGTGGCCTGAGAATTAAGTCAGTTAAACATACAGTAAGTGCTTCTGTTAATTCCCTCAACTTGTTTACTTTACATGATCTACTCACCACTCACTTTCATATGGATGTTTTCTCCTTATGAGTTGTAATTGCATATGCATAATGTTTCATGTCTCTGCATGTTTTCCTAAATAGAGAGAGGCTGTCTGCTGGATTTAGGGATGTTTCTTTATTACCATGCTGTCTTTTGATTTGTGCCTTCAGTCTGGTTAAAAACAGATCATTATAAACTCAACCACCAGTTTTATTACACTGTATTCACATGTTTCCTCACTGTAAACTCACTCTGTATCCAGAATGTGTCTTCTTGTAGCTATAAAATCTTCATGTACATATTATTACTCTGAATACAAACTGTATAACTGCATTTTAAAGCAGAGGATGATTCTCATTTTGTCCAAAGGAAGATAAAGTTCCAAGATCTGGCAAAACAATTGTAATCTCTCAAGAAAAAAAATAAAATAAAAAAGATTTCCTTCTCTGTACAGTCAGCCTTGATGTCTGTCCTTGGAGATATTCTGTTCAGTCAAGCTGCCCCATCAACACTGCAGCATTAAACCCTGTTTATCATTGTGGGTGATACTTTATCATTATTATGAGCCATTGTTCTCTCTATCACACAGTTTGATGGTTTCCTTAGAACCATCTAATGTGGTCCATGTGTAAACCTCTAGTGTTGAAGCTTATAAACATCCCATCTCTTCTCTCTTTTAAATCTATTAACCACAGTGCACAATCCACTAATTACTTGACCTCAGATATCCTCCTTGTACTCACTAATGGTTCACTAAAGCTGGCAGAGCTTGTTTCAGGTATTACACAGCTTTTAAATGGAACACACTGCAAACTGCCCTAAAAACTTGACACATTCATCCCCTTAATGATCCAAAAGCTGCATAATCTGGTGATTTTTATGATTCTTGTATTTGTTTTTTGTTGTATTGTGTACTGTTTCTCCTCATTGATTGTCTTCTTATGAATGTTTTTTATTCTCATTCCCCGCTTGGAGAATAGTCTCGACGAGTCTGTTTAATTAAATAGTGTTTAAATAAAATTAATAAATAAGGAATGATCTGAAGAATGAGTAGGATTTTACAATTACTTCTCAAAATTTGTTTCAGGGAAAATATTTCTGTACATACCTGCTATTGCGGGCGACACGGTGGTGCAGTGGATAGCACTCATGCCTCACAGCAAGAAGGTCCTGGGTTCGATTCCAACACCAGTCG